>CM063503.1:89363682-89606182 GCA_032207245.1 Pardosa pseudoannulata | reverse complement strand
AAAATGAAGGTTTTATTTAAAATTTCGCAGGTATATTGCTTCTTTAAATGACTAATAGGTCATCTATGATTTTAAACTTAAGCACACTTTTCAGATATATGGTTAATATAACATTGTGTTAGTATATATATATATATATATATATATATATATAGAATAAATTTTCATTTTTTCATATAGAGATTTATGAGTTTAATGTTCTGATATGTAGGGATAATTTTGTATTTATCCTTGTGGGGTTACCATGTAGGATATACTTCTGTTTATACAACATCTCACCTCCATCCCTAACTCAGATATAAATATATATGTATATGTATATATATATATATATATATATATATATATATATATATATATATATATATATATATATATATATATATATATATATATATATATATATATGTATATGTATATATATATATATATAAATATATATATATATATATATATATATATATACAAATACTAATATATTTATATATAGATAGATAAATATCTATCTATCTATCTATCTATATATATATATATATATATATATATATATATATATATATATATATATATATATATATATATATATATATTTGTATACATATATGTATAGTTTGTGTGTATTTGTGTGTAGTTGTCTAACAACCTTAATAATGTATGATATGAATGAATAGTATCAATATTCCTCTTTCATTCTTGAAAATCAAAAAGAATAATTTTTATGTATAATTAGTTGTTACAAATGGTACTTAATATCAACATTTTATGTTAATGTGTTACAAGTTTGTAACGAATTTTGCATGAAAAAACATTGCATAAGGATATTTTAAATGCTTGATAGCCCTAAAAAAAGCTTTCTATAACGATGGAAATAAGTGCACGGAATGTATGGTTAATTAATTCCATCAAAATTAGGTATTAAAAACCTAGGAATATAATGAGTCATTTCTTAACTAAGACTGCTGACAAATGCTTTATTGGGATTAAGTTGAAGCTTCTTTATTCACAATGCGTGGAATTGTACTAGAAAGCCTAAAACTCTGTAAAATAATAATTTACAATAATAGATTAAGGTTAAAAACCATCGGTTAAATGTAAACAAAATGTTTTAAATTAACAATTAACTACCCCGTTACATAAAGGAAATTGATAGAATAAATTCAGTAAAGTTACATAACTTATAAAAATAATAAAGGTGAATTTTCGTGCTTGTCCATGTTTTGCAACTTAATATTAAACACAAATTATTAAAAATATTTCCCAGTTGCCTTTCTAGCAAGCATTTAAAAAGTACATTGATTGAAACGTTTATGATGATTAATGTATGATAATTATACAGGATTTAAAAAATAGCTATATCAGCCAAAGAAGAATAGTTTTTAATAGTTTGCAGATCATATGGATTGGATGTACTTAGATTAGTAAAGGGAAAAATAACTGAGCTGATTTACGAAGGAGAATAAATTCCAGTTAGTTTTAATAATTACCTCAAGAAAATGTTAAACTAGAATTGAGATTATAGTAGTTAATCTATGAGAACAGTCCATAATTCTAAAAGCTTTATTCCAGGAGGAACGGATTTTAATAATTATGTTTACTGATCACTGTTTACAGATGGATTTGATCTACTTTACCTAATAAAGGAGACTAAAATTTAACTTAACATTCAAAGATCTATCTAGACAAAAGATTGAATATTTGAGAATTGTATAATAAAGTTACAAAAGTTACTTTTTTGAAATATAATCATTTAGATCTAAATCTGATTTGATCTCATGTATCATAATTTTTACAGTAATAAATGATATAGATAATTGTGATAAAAATGTTAAATGACATCAAGAGATAAAGGGGTTATTAATTGTATCTTTTCTAGTTATTGTATAGGTCTTTATTAAAAATATATACTTTATAGGCTCTATTAATGAAAATTAAATCATTTCAGCACTGACACATTGTTTGGTTACATGATTTGGTGAACATTTATGTAATTCGAGTAATTAATCATGCAATAAAGAGTATTCAACTACAGCGGAATTGTTTAAGACCTATTAATTTGCGTTAAGACTTGTCGCTTTTATTTTCAATCAAAATAGAGTGAATTTTTTTAGATACATTAATCTGACAGTCGAACATTCCTAATTTGTATTGTTTTAATATTTGTCCTTTTCGACCTTTCTATGGTGTAACATATTTATTTGATGTAGTTGTATATATATATATATATATATATATATATATATATATATATATATATATATATATATATATATATATATATATATATATAATGTTTAAATGTTCAAATTTAACCGCATTTGTAAAATTTATTGCCCTGTTAATACTTTTAATGTGAAACACACACAAATACAAAATAAGAAAACAAATATGATTTTATCTACTGTAGAAATTTAAAATGTAAGATCTTAATTTTTAAAACAGATATGATAAATTTCTGCTGTGGTATGAGAATAAAGCAAATTGTGAAGAATTACTAATTTTCAATATTAGATGCTAAACCAGTGTAAGTAAGACAAAAATACTAACAGATGTGACGGAGACAGCTGTTTTGTAGCTTCGACTGAAGTCTGCTTTTCTATGAGTGCTCTCGTTTAGATTGTATTGAGAGTGCAGCTCGCTCGAAGCTGCGAAATAGCTGTGTCCGAACATTTTCTTAGTATTTGTTCATTACTTAAGTTGGTTTTACATTTAATTTTATACTGTAGTATACAAGGGTTTTACCTTCTCTTTTATTAATTTCCAGTTTGAACTTTTAATAAACTGATTTAGAAATTAATGGTAATCATTACAACTTCAAGTCTTCTATTTTATTGACAAATTTTTCCTTTCAATACAACCGTGATGTCATCCCAATACCACAATTTTAAGATTTTGCACATTCAACTAGATATTAGATATTCCACTTGCTTTTATAACATTGGTCTAATTATTTACTAACTCGAGAATTGACGGAAGTGATTATTCTTATCTTTAAAAGTGGTAATCGCTGTAGATTTATGAACCATTTTCATTTTGTTTTTTCATTTTTATGTACACATACGTTCACATGCTTTTTTAAAGGGTATGAAACCTAAAATGATCTATTTTATAGTCTTTAGATGAAACATCATCGGAACTTATATGAAACCTTTCACAAAGTGTAAGAATTATTCATTGTCAATGCCGATAATACAGTGTGTCTGATTAGGTCAAGAAATATTCGAAATTGCGTCCAGTCTCGACTCCAAATGAAATTTCCTATGTAGCGATACCAAAGAAAAACAATAAATTTACTCACTCAAGAATTGCTGGAAGTTAATGTTTCTGTATTAAAATGTGGCAAATTTCTCAAAATTTACAAGTTATTTCGTCTTTAACGTGCATCTGAATCATAGCGTGCATCTAAATCATCTGAAGTCAAAAACGATCTATACCATTGTTTTTACACGAAACAAAATCGGGAAGTGAACAGAAACCTTTCAAAACGAGTAAGGATTATTAATCGTCAACTCCGATAATACAGTGTGTTTGATTTGGTCAGAAAATGTTCGAAATTGCCTGCAGTCTTGACAGGAGCCTTTTTCTCCAAACAAAATTTCCTATGTAGTGACGCTACGGAAAACTGTTTACCCTTGTAAAAACAGAACCACGTGGAAACAACGGCAGCAAGTGAAGAATCGATTTTTCTCGACCCCCCACCCTATCCTTTGGGCTGGAAGCGTTCTCCGGCACTATATTTCTCAGTAAAAGGTCTTTCCATTGATCCCCTTTGGCAATACGTAATAAAAAAGTAATCGAGAACTGTTCGTGGCGGTAACTGATAACACTTTGGAAAAGACCGGGTCTTTATTTGAAAAGAATTATTCCCGAAAATGCTGTTAAAGCTTGTTTATAAGTGCAGAGGTGCTTTCAAAAGAGCTGTGTATAAGGAAGTCCTGTTGGGACATAAATTGTAGTTCTGCATCAAAAGAACGTTACGTTTAGGGCTGCATTTCATTTAGGAATGCAGCGCTGTATGGGAAATATTAGTTTTTAATTTAGTAGTAAAAAATGCTATAATTTAATTCAGATTTCCTATAATCAGTTTTTGAAAAATATTAATTTCTGATGTTTGTAATAGGGAATTGATATTTTAAAAGAACGTTAAGTTTAGGGCTGCATTTCATTTAGGAATGCAGTGCTGTATGGGAAATATTAGTTCTTAATTTAGTAGTAAAAAATGCTATAAATTTATTCAGATTTCCTATAATCAGTTTTTGAAAAGTATTAATTTCCGATGTTTGTAATAAGGAATTGATATTTCTTTTTAAAGAAAAAGGCGGGTAATTTTATTTACTTATTTAAGAACTGTTCAAAAAATTGCGGTTAAAGCTTATTTATAAGTGAAGAGAAGATTTCAATAGAGATTTAAATAAATGTTTGTTGGGTGTATATAACAGATCTGCCCCCAAACACGTTTCTTTTAGGATTGCATTACGTTTTAGGAATTTAAAGCTGATTGGGAAATAGTAATTTTTCCAATTCAGCAATAAAAATTACTTCAATTTTATCCAGTTCTTTTATCGTAAGTTTTGGAAAACTTTTAATTTACGATAATGGTAACAGAAAAGAAAAAAATCTCGTTTTAAGCTAAAATTATCTTTGCATTCCATTTTTTCTTTATATTCTCAATATGCCAATATGCAATTAATGGATGATATTTTTCTATCTTTGTAAAGCATATCCAATAAAGTTTCTTGGAGAAAAAATTTAATAAATTGTAAAAAAATATTTATATAAAAAAGGTTTTTAAAAGAGATAAACTAATAAAACAGTGAAATGACATCAATTAAAAAACAAAACACCATATCTACCCAAATAAACATTATTTAATGCTTTTTCAATAACAATCTCTATTTATAAATATTACATGCATATATATATATATATATATATATATATATATATATATATGTATATATATATATATATATATATATATATATATATATATATGTATATATATAGATATGTTAGGTATCACGGCAATATATTAGTGTAGCAAAAATGAAGCTCATGTATTTTTGTTAAGTGCATTATAATTATGGAGTTTACCCAAGAGAAGAAAGCTGAAATAGAAAGCAAAGAAGAAAAAATATTCAAATCTAGACTAATTACTCTCAATTTTTAGAAGTCATATTATTTAGGGTCAAATATATGTTGGTTTACCAACAAAGATTTACTTTTCAACAATTAGAAATGTAGCTTCATAAACAAGCGGGAAAGATTAAATAGAAAGCAAACAAGGGAGAATTTTAATTCTAAACTGTTTTCTCTCAATTTATAAATATTTTTAGGTTTACCAACAGCAGTTTTCCTTCCAAAAATAATGACTGTAGCGTCATAAGTAAATGAGAACTATAAAGGATTATACAGTATCAGTGTTAGCAAGAATGACGATCTTATAATTTTGTTATACGCATAATTATGGAGCTAATATAAGAGGAGAAAAATGAAATAGAAAGCAAAGAAGGGAGAATTTTAATTCTAAACTGTTTTCTCCCAATTTATAAATATTTTTAGGTTTACCAACAGCAGTTTTCCTTCCAAAAATAATGACTGTAGCGTCATAAGTAAACGAGAACTATAAAGGATTATACAGTATTAGTGTTAGCAAGAATGACGATCTTATAATTTTGTTATACGCATAATTATGGAGCTAATATAAGAGGAGAAAAATGAAATAGAAAGCAAAGAAGGGAGAATTTTAATTCTAAACTGTTTTCTCCCAATTTATAAATATTTTTTAGCTTTACCAACAGCAGTTTTCCTTCCAAAAATAATGACTGTAGCGTCATAAGTAAACGAGAACTATAAAGGATTATACAGTATTAGTGTTAGCAAGAATGACGATCTTATAATTTTGTTATACGCATAATTATGGAGCTAATATAAGAGGAGAAAAATGAAATAGAAAGCAAAGAAGGGAGAATTTTAATTCTAAACTGTTTTCTCCCAATTTATAAATATTTTTAGGTTTACCAACAGCAGTTTTCCTTCCAAAAATAATGACTGTAGCGTCATAAGTAAACGAGAACTATAAAGGATTATACAGTATTAGTGTTAGCAAGAATGACGATCTTATAATTTTGTTATACGCATAATTATGGAGCTAATATAAGAGGAGAAAAATGAAATAGAAAGCAAAGAAGGGAGAATTTTAATTCTAAACTGTTTTCTCCCAATTTATAAATATTTTTAGGTTTACCAACAGCAGTTTTCCTTCCAAAAATAATGACTGTAGCGTCATAAGTAAACGAGAACTATAAAGGATTATACAGTATTAGTGTTAGCAAGAATGACGATCTTATAATTTTGTTATACGCATAATTATGAGCTAATATAAGAGGAGAAAAATGAAATAGAAAGCAAAGAAGGGAGAATTTTAATTCTAAACTGTTTTTCTCCCAATTTATAAATAATTTTAGGTTTACCAACAGCAGTTTTCCTTCCAAAAATAATGACTGTAGCGTCATAAGTAAACGAGAACTATAAAGGATTATACAGTATTAGTGTTAGCAAGAATGACGATCTTATAATTTTGTTATACGCATAATTATGGAGCTAATATAAGAGGAGAAAGATGAAATAGAAAGCAAAGAAGAGAGAAGAGGGAAGTGGGAGTTCCTCAGCCGGATGTTTTGAAATCCGAAATAGGAATTGTCTCTTCTCCCACTCATGTGTATCGATTATTAACGATGTTCGGGGAATCTCAAGATCTCCGGACATTGTTGAAACGTCCTCTTTTCCAAATGATGGAAGAGACATTTTGGAAAGATCTGGGATAATTTCATTTTCATTAAATGGCGCTTCGCTTAATTATTTCAGTTTTTAAGATTGTTTCCACATATAGATAATACATGATGATTGTTTCCATACTTCCACCATTATTCCGTTGGTTTGTAATTAAAAAAAAGTAATATATAAATTCAAAGAACACAGTTTAGAATTAGAATGAAAAATAATATGTCAATTACTAATGCGACTGCTATTTTTACGCTCTTAGTATAATAATAGCTGGTGACAATAGTGGGAGACTGTTAAAATATTCAAATGCTGGCTAGAGAAGGAAATATTATCCTTTCATTATAAACAGCACATAAGAACCGTAAAAGCCTATATGAACTTTTAAAAACCTTTTAAAAATAATTATGTGTCTTTAAAAACGTGTTTTTAACGCTATAAATAAAAGTTAATTATTCTTTCCTATTAGTTTTACCAATATAATTATTTCTAAAAATGTACTCCATTATTTTATACATTTATATCAATTGACAGCATTGGCACCGATATAAGTATATGTTATTTACAGTGCAATCATTCTTAATACTTGTATTTTATGTATAAACTATATACTTATAATAAAAACCCCACTGTGTTAATGGTATTATTAAAAGTTGTAAATTTTTAATGAACCATCAAAAGATATTAATTCAAACTAGACTTAAACTTAGACTTCTAGACTTAGTTATTACTAAGTAAGTTTATGATGATTCAAATGATGAGAGAACAAGAGGAAACATTTATTTCTGAATTTATTATATTACTTTGTTAAAAATATTTTATCAACTTCTCGAAATCCGAATCAAAATTTTAATTACTTACTTTGTGCCTAGGAGTAATTTTATTTAGGGTCGGATATTGTTTTATTATACTTTAATATCTTAAGTCATGCAAAAATTTTGCAGGTCAATACATTTTACATTAGACATAAATCAGGAGATAAATATATACACAAATTCATGCTTATATGATCAGGTTTTACGCAACAACCATGATCACTGTACACGTATTTTTAATGTAGAAACATTGTGGAAAAGTGCCATAATTATTAACCACACGGATCGGAGAAATCAGTGAATTCCTTTTATCACTTTTTAGAAAAGAAGATTTTACTGAAATAATTAATCTAATATCTTCCTGAATCCTAAGCTTTTCTTTAAAAGTTAAAGTTTTGAATGTAAGATGGTATACACTGAAAGCAAAAAGTCAAAGCTCTGGCTGAGAGGATAAATAGGTTTCCAAGCGAGCCAGCTTTACAGAAGGTTGGAAAAGATTTCAAAACTCTTTGTTACGAATTGGAATCTTGCCTAAAATCGAGAGTAGCAGTTTCATCGTAGACTTTATTAGAGCTGTTTGTATGTAGGTAAACGGCAAGCGTATTCAAAGAGCACTGGAAATACTGGGTTTAAGGTTTCAGCATCAGAAAATAAAATTAAATTGCCTACTCTGGAATTTCTTTTCATTTATTTTAAGCAAACGATCAGATTAGTTTTTTAGATACCAAATTAAAAAGATTAAGACGTATGGGATATTAAACTCCGATTCGTGTTGGCAATGAATCAGCTTGAGCTCAAAGGAGACTGAATTAATGAATAGCTAAAAGACAACAAGAATATTTAATTGGAGTGTCTTTTTGCCTTCAAGTTCACAGCTACATCAGATTCACTGCGTTAACCCCATCAGTAAAGTTCTTCTGCTGTTTGATCTGAAATCTTTGAAACCATGTTTCTGAGAAAAAAAGGAAATTTTATAGATACAGGCGAGGAAAAAGCTCATGTCAAATAGGGAATAAGCAGTTTTTAAGAAATAAGACTGTATAAGATTTTCACATTTTTTTCAATACTTATTATAGTGTATTTTATAGTCTCCACAAATATTATCAATGAATCAGCTTGAGCTCAAAGGGACTGAATTAATGAATAGCTAAAAGACAAGAAGAATATTTAATTGGAGTGTCTTTTTGCCTTCAAGTTCACAGCTACATCAGATTCACTGCGTTAACCCCATCAGTAAAGTTCTTCTGCTGTTTGATCTGAAATCTTTGAAACCATGTTTCTGAGAAAAAAAGGAAATTTTATAGATACAGGCGAGGAAAAAGCTCATGTCAAATAGGGAATAAGCAGTTTTTAAGAAATAAGACTGTATAAGATTTTCACAACATTTTCCCAATACTCATTATAGTGTATTTTGTAGTCTCCACGAATATTATCAATTATAAAAATCTCTTTTAAAAATAAAAGTCCTGAGCTAATGAAAACTTTCGGCTTCTTTCACATTTAAGAAGTTAGTCTCTATTTAAAGCCGTGAAAATCTTGTATAGAATTTTAGAAGCTTTGTAAGTAAAATATTAGAAATAATATCGGCACTTTTATAATCTTTAATCATAGTATATTAACTGATGTATTATTATACTCTGAAAGGTAAATTTTAAATGATTACGCTAATAAAGAAAATATAAAAACATATATTTTTTTATCCCAGTAAAAATAATTAAAAGAGAACAGATAGAAATTTTACAATTTATTATCATTCACCTAAATGAGTGTAATTTATTTTAGAATATTGAAAATGAAAAATCAATTTTTTAAACTTGATGGAATAACTAATACCACAATTTCTTTAATTATATTTCAGTAATCCACAGAACAACCTAAAAAAGCATAAATAAATAGTTAGTATGAAATACCGAGTTTCCGAGTGAAAGTTTATGTGTGATCTATTACAGTTAAATATAACTGTTATAAATTGTAGTTGCATGCGGCACGTTACATTCATTAACTCTTTAAAGACATTTCACCATTGATTCACCGAGGCATGGATTATATATTAGATTTATAGCAGCCTTTCTTTTTATTAGTAAACTACATATCTGTTGAAAAGGATGACTGAAATAACTTTGTTCGACTATGTACCTACATGGCTTTCAACTGCTTTAAAACCGGCCGAGCATAGATTAAATTACTTAATATGCTTTCGAATCAGAATGACGAATTGTATTCAGATGTCACCTTCTTCCTCTTAACGTCAAAGCAATCCACAATCTTAACAGCAACATGTCACGCACGGATTCTTTCTATTAAAAGCGACCGCAAGACAAATTATGCTTCAAATCATTAGCAGACAGTAAACATGCTCGCCCGAAACAACCATTTCCAATGCAAAACGCATCATTGATTGAAACACTTTCCCTCGTGCCCTAGTACTTCTCGACATCTCTTTCATTCCACATTTTCTAGGCCAATAGGGAAAGTGCAAAAATGAAGCATATTTCGTTATACATAGTGTTGTTGTATTTATAAGAAAAAATTATGACTCGTTGAAGTGTAACACGGTTCATCTGGACTTTAATTAACTGAAAAGTCACAGAACATAGCATCTTTTTTCGAATAATATCCGTTTGGAATAAAGTTAAATGCTAGGTTGGTTGTCTGCAGTATGGCTAACTTATTTGGGATGTTCAAGTAGGACAAATAACACAGGTTCTTTTACATTTAATTACATATTTTGATTTTCCATGTTCTGTTTATGTTCGGTACAGATTATGCACTGTTATTGGGATATATATTGGGATCTTAATTACTAAGGTAGTTGTTATTTATTCTAAAAAAATTTATTTGGAAATATATTGCTTGCTATAAAAATACGATATATATGATAACGATACGATACGATATATATGATATAATACGATATATAAAATAATATTTCATTATACATAGTATCGCTATATTTATAAGAAAAAATTATTACTCGTTGAAGTGTAACAAGGTTCATCTGGAACTTAGTTGACTGAAAAGTCATAGAACATAGCATCTTTTTTCGAATAATATCCGTTTGGAATAAAGTTAAATGTTAGGTTGGTTGTCTGCAGTATGGCTAACTTATTTGGGATGTTCAAGTAGGACAAATACCATAGGTTCTTTTACATTTAATTACATATTTGGATTTTCCATATTCTGTTTATGTTCGGTACAGATTATGCACTGTTATTGGGATATATATTGGGATCTTAACTACTAAAATAATTGTTATTTATTCTAAAAAAAAACTTATTTGGAAATATATTGCCTGCTATAAAAATACGATACGATTCTTCAAGATGTGAGTCAACTGTAATTTCAGTGAACGTAGTTTCTTTTTTCGAATAATACCCGTTTAGAATAAGGTTAAAAGTTTGGTTGACTGTCTTCAGTATCATCAGCTTATTTGGGATGTTCAACCTCGGCCGAACAGCAGAACTTTTTATATTTAATTACATATTTTGATTTTTCATCCATTATTCATATACTGATTATGCAATGCTTATATTAATTTTAACGTAGTATCTCGTGATTCTAGTTACATAAACGATTGTTATGTCTACGTTTAAAAACATTATTTGGAAATATACAACTTCGGAAATACACTTTAAATTTCATGCAATACAATTTGTATGTCTTGGGAAGTGAAGTTTGAATTCGAAACTAAAACTTTTACTATTTCGTATCAAACTTTGTAACAAGAAAGGAACTTGATATTGACTACTCATTACTTGAAAATTTAACTGGATCTTTAATTTATATTTAACGCTTCCATAGTTTATTTAAAAAAAAAACTTTTTCAAGTTTTCAAGTAGTCAGATAGTCCTTCATTAGGCTATTTCAAATTTTTTACGAATCTTTAAAGATATTTATATATAAGTGTTATGTGTATCTTGAATTTCAGCGGATTATTAATAGTGAAAATATATCCAGCATCGTAAAAATATTATAGTTAGATAGTTGAAAATAAGGAAGGGTAAAATTTGTTGGAATTTGAAGGGAAAGTTCTATTTAAGAAATTAAAAATAAAATAAAATAAAATATTGATAAGGATAATATGTTCAAGGAAAATAGATTTATTTATTCAGTCTTCTTAACCAGTCTTCCTTAACGTGATAATAATGCTGTTATGTAATGGATTGTGCTCGGATCAATTCCAACTACTATGGTGAGCATCTTTGAAAGAATAATAATTTTGTTCTAATTGATAATTCGGTTATATTTAACTCCCTAGTTTTATTCATATTAATTTGTTCAGTTAACTACGTGTTTTTTTTTATTTTTAATTAGCACGAATACATTACGAAACTACTTTCTGTTTAACTCTCCTTCACTTCGTGCTAAATTCTACACAAATCTAACTAAATTCTAACATCCTATCAAAAACTTTTATTTATTTTGTTTACTACTTTAAAGTCACTAAGATTTAATATTTGCTATATCTACATGTTATTGTTAAAACCACATAAAAACGCATTATTTTTTTAATGATCTAGATTATTTGTATCCGCTTTCAGAGTTTTGGAGTTATATAACCTCTTTGTGAAAACGCATTTAAAAAAAAATATATATATATTTAGAGTAAGTTTAACTGACAGAATATATTAAAAGTTATTATTTCTAATTTATTTTATTTTCTGATCAAAATGTTTAGATAAAGGTAATTTAATCATTTGAAACCCCGTCTGAACATGTCCATACAAAGAACTGATACGGCTTGATTTTTTCCATTAATAAAAATTAATGTCTTTTAGCTTGACAAAGCATGAAATTCTTCTCTTCGAAAATAGGCTTGCATTCTGGGAATTTTACGCTGCACTATAAAACTGTGCTAACTCACTCCAATGCATGAAATAAACCAAGGATTTTAACACTCTTTTCATCTTCTGATATTTAATTGAAAAAACCGGTTACCCCTTATTTTGGCAGATTGATATCTTAGTGTATTCACATGAATATAATCTAAGCGGGTATGAAGCACAAAGAATTTTTCTTTTCACAGCTTCACAATCTTTTACATGCAGTGTTTTCGCGTTTTTGCTATTTCATTGTCACCCATAATGACACACACGCACATGTCTTTCATTTTCCGTTTTTCCTTTTATTTTATTTTCATTTTTGTCTTCTATTCTTTACTTTTGCCCAGTGAAGGTCACCTGACTTGGCGTCATGGTCGGTTGAAAACCAACCGTACGAAAAAATGGTCGATTACGAAAAGGGGGAAAACGCCCATGATAGTAATAGACTAACTTACCGTTAAAAATATCACAGTCTAAAAGAAACGGTGTAACGCTAGAAATCTACCCAAAACAATAGAAAACCTTATAACACATACCTAAGTTCCACAAACCAGATGACTAAATAGCAGAAAATATCTGGTAAAATAAGGTGTCTGAATAATGAAATGAATATAATGAAATAATGAATAATGAAATAATGTCTGAATAGGTAAAATAAGGTGATGTTTTGAAGTATGAGAAAATGTAAAGAAAATAATTATGTTTATTTTATGCAATTTATGCTTCTCTAAACGCCTGAAATCCAAACCAAACTATTTTTCATAAGAATAACAAGTAAAAGACACTAAAAGTTTACCTAAATTCTATAAACCAGATGAATAAATCCTAGAAAACGTTTGGTAAATTAAGGTAAATGTACAATGCAATGAGATAATTTTCCAAGGTATGGAAAATATAAAGGTAAAAAAGTAATTTTTATTCCATGCAATAGATGCTTTTACAGACATTTCAAATCGAAACCAAAGAATTTTCCTAACAATAGGAAAATAAAATCACAGAAAATGTCTAGTAAAATAAGTTGGCCAAAAAAATGCAATGAGATAATACTTCAAGGTATGGTAAAGTGTACAGGAAAAAACCCATTTTTATTTTATGCAATAGATGCTCCTCTAGTTATCTCAAATGCAAACCAAAGAATTTTCTTAACAATATGAAAATGAAATCCCAAAAAATGTCTAGTAAAATAAGTTGCCGGAAAAATGCAATGAGAAAACTTCAAGATATAGCAAAGTGCACAAGAAAAATCCATTTTCATTTTATGTAATAGATGCTTCTCTAGTTATCTCAAATATAAACCAAATCGAAACCAAAGAATTTTCCTAACAATATGAGAACGAAATCGCAGAAAATGTCTAGTAAAAAAAGTTGCCTGTAAAATTCAATGAGATGATACTTCAAGGTTTGGGAAAGTGTACAGTTAAAAACTCATTTTTCCCCATGAGATAGATGCTCCTCTTGTTATCTCAAATGCAAACCAAACTATTTTCCGCTAATATTAATTAGGGAAAGTCTCATAACCTAAATTCCATTAACCAGACTATTAAATCCCTCAAAATATCTAGCAAAATAAGATGAGTGAAAAAGGAAGTGAGATGATATTTCGAGTTATGGCATACTGTAAAGAAAAAAAATCCTTTTTATTTCTTTCTATGGATGGTGATCTAGATATCTCAAATCCAAATCAAACTATTTTTCTACTAATATTATAAGTCATATTTCATTCTTTTCAGGCTTATATCGGAAAATATATTTAGCAGTTTTCATCAATTTCAATTCACTGTAGAAACAATGTGTTAGTGGAAATCTTTAGTGGGAAAAAAGAATGCTGAGTTATCGGTGAGTAAGGATTAAAACTATTGAAAATTAAACTACACTTATGTATGAGGTATAAATATTTACCGATTTCGTAGAATATATACTGCATGCAAACGCAGAAATTTTTATATTATATTGAAAATAAATAGGATGAAATGCATAAATTTATATTAAAAATAAGTTACTAGGTAGTTATCACTCACAATATGAGATATTTTTCTTTTAAAAATCTAATGTATAATAGCATTTTAAACTAAAATATTTAAATGGAAAATTAAACTGTAGATGTATGAATATTTTGTTTAAATTGTACATAACTTTCGTTATTTTAAACAGTAATTTTATGGTGCGTTCTTTTAACTCCCTGCAAAATTTAGATATGCAAAATTCAATTGCAAAATTTAGAAAATGCAAAATTTAGATATAGTTTTGTGCAAGATATTTTGTTTTCACGATACAATTTACAAATATAATTGGCATTCCTATATTTTTGCAGTATACATCGTTTAAAATCCCGATACAAATTCGGTTTCATTAACCCTTGTGTAACAATACTACTAACCCCATAGCACTCTATATAAAATTTAAAAGTAAATTATATTAGTATAAACTTTTAGAAGTAAAAATTTGATAATATAATTCCAATAATGAATTTATTTGGTGTATAAGTCTAATTATATCAATGCATAAAATTTTATGAAGCTATAAGGAACAATTTAGAAGATATTATGTGTACAAACGAAAAAATCTGAAATCCGAAAAAAGTATTTAAACGTTTAAATTATGTGCGAACTTGACCAATGATGCAAATAATTTAATTAGTTAAAAGAATCAACAGAGTATAAAAATAGTAAATGTATGAAACTCTGCAGAGAAGTTTACATTTCAATATATAATAATCTACAGAATAGAATTTTGAAAATTGACATTCTTCAGATTCCTTAGTAGACATTTACTATTCCGTTGATTGCGAATAAATTGGACATTTTAAATACAAATAAACGTGATCAGGGAAATAAAATGATATTTTATGCGATTGTAATTTTTCAATTACATTCAGTGAAATCAGAGTCCCTTTTAGTTTAAAAGAAATCAGTTAAAAGAATATAATTTTGCTTTTCTAACCGCTTTTGTCAAAAAATAGAGATACTTTTCGTGTCATTTGAAAGATTTAAAAAAGTAATTTGAGCGAAGAAAAATAATCAGTTACAACGACGAATTACCCTAGTGGGATTTAAGCTATCCGTATTCACTCTCTTGCTTGAAGTTTTTAGAATAATTGTTTAAAAAGAAGTGTGTACTTATTATTGTAACAGTACTAGAAATACGAACTTGAAAAGAATGTATAGGTAATTGTCGCATGTTTAAAAAATCTTTTCCAAGGAAAAATCGTGATTTCTAATGTATTAAATCTAAAAAGCCTGCTCATTTTCAAAGCGAATTTATAAGAGAGATTTTTGAACGGGTGCATTTTAATACTTTAAAAGAGTTAAACGGTAGTGAAAGTGAATTTAAAATTTAGAATAATAGTTGTCTTTTAAATATTTATAACACATAAATTAATAAAAGTAAAGAATTTGTCAAACATTTTGAAATAGTACGCATACGGAAAATTTTCTAGCCACAAATTCAAGTAGTTACTTTAGAATGGATTTTCCGTTTAAAGTTTGAAATTTTTAGTATAATTAAAAAAGAAGTGTTTGTTAATTATTGTATTAGTACTAGAAATCGGAAATTGCAAAGAGAGTACAGGTGATTGTTATATGTAAAAAATATTTCCCAGTAAAAATCGTAGTTTTTAATATATTAAACTTTAAGAACCTACTCATCTCCAAAGCAAGCAGACTTATAACAGACAGTGTTGTTTTAGGGGGAAATTTTAATATTTTAAAAGATTTAATCATTAGCAAAGTTTATTTAAAATTCAGTATGGTAATTCCATTTTATATATTATAATTTTTTATCATTTATGATGGTTAAATTAATAATAGAGAGGAATCTGTCAAACTTTTTTAAATGGTAGGTATATTGAAGATTTTAGATTCCCAAATTCAAATTGTTACTTTTTAATCTATATCCTTTGGGTTTATTCCTAGATTCATAATTTTATATTCAATTTAGTATTTCTAAATTTATTAACATTAAATACTGTAGTTTAAGTAACTGAAAAATATCTAGAAACTCAAGGAAAAATAAGTACAAAAATATACTTACAACTTTGTTTTAAATTATATTATGAATCTAAATAAAGAATATGTTACTTTTTATTGCATTATGCCATTTGACATTTATTTAAAGCTAAAAGATACTATAGAAAGTGAGATTTAGCAAGAACCTCAGACTAGCTTTTCCATTTTCCAGTCTCAATTGCCTAATCTCATATGTGTCAAGATATTTGACTTCCAACACACAATTAAACTTATTTCACCTGTCTCTAAACTTCTATTACCCTTTAGTTTCGATAACACATCTCTGGTCTCTGATGGGGGAATTCGAAATTAAATCATTAAGTTTCCCATCAAACGGTGGGTATTATTGCAATATTTATTTTGACTCTAAATATATTTTAAAATTTCATGCTTTCTTATCGGAACTTTCTTACAATCCTTTTTAATTTATCGATTTTGTTGGGGCAATAATTCTTAAAACAGAACACCAAAGAAATTTTTGAAAATAAAGACATTAAGTATTAAAATTTTAAAGCCCGTATAATTTTTATCTGCTTAGCGAGGTAGTAAGAGTAAATATCTTTATTGACACCAATTTTGATCTTTTATTTACAAAAGACTTAAACACATTTTCCTCTAATTTTTCAACCTCTTAAGAACACATTTCAAGGGGAAAATACGAAGCATTATTTAGCTTTGGGGGAAATATTTTCAGATTTTCAGAGTTGTCATGCTGAACAACAAATCCAGAACATAATTCAGTTACATGAAATTAGAATAAATACAAAATAACTGTACAATGTTTCCCGAAGGAATATAGCAAAGATTTAAGCATTAATATGTCCTTCCATCTATGTCAATATCTTGGAAATTACTACTCAGGGATAAATAGGCTTAAAGTACAGATGTATCGTTAAAAAGGCAGGTAATATACGTTAGTACATAAAAGTGTAGAGCAGCATTTTCAGGATCTATGAATCGTTTAAACAAAAATTATATTTTAGCTATGGAATACGTATCAGGTTTATGTAATAAAATACGTGATATGGGACGTCAAACTTTCATTCAAGATAATACTGTGTCTTATCAGTCCTCGTATAGCAAAAATGTAGATCGTAGCGCTCTAAATGAAGATAATGTCCAAAGCAAACAAAATCACTAATATCCCAGAATATTTATATTTGGTGTTTATACATGTTATTTTACTAATGGAAATCCAAATAGTTTTAGTCGTTTGTATTTCGTTATAAAGGTTAATAAAAAGGTTGCAAGTTTGTTCAACTTAATTGAGGGAAAGTACTCTTAACAAAGATAATATTTACTTCTTTCTAATCTTTTCTTTTCTAAGCTCTTTCAATACATTTATTTAGGATGACATTTATTCAAAAGTAAGTGCATCCGATTGTGTATGGGTTTGTTAAAAAATATTGGTAGTATATTCATATGCAAACCTTTCCTGTAGAAAATATTCTTTGTATTATCTTCATATCTATCCGCATCTATTTTTCAAATCAAAGGAATTCAGTGTCTGGAATATATTTCTCTATAGTATTTTTGCACGTTATTTTCTTTTAATTAATCTCTTTTACGTGGTTTACAAGTAGTTTTATAGAATGTATAATATGTATGAAACCCGTCATATTAACCACATTAAACTGTTTTTGAAAATAAGTATTATCTGTTTAGTAAGAACACAATAATCCTAATTATATTTTATCCCTACGATTTTTAAAGAATGATAAGAATTATCCACTAACTATAATAATAAAATGGATTCATGATGTATTTTTCATCCTCTTGATAGTTACAAAAATCATTTCAGATAATCTATCTTAGATTTCCGAACCTCTTTATGGGGTTTCATACCTTCTAAAGATTTCTTTGTATGAGCCAAAATTGTCTGTTTTGACCTATCGTCGTTTTTGACCTAATAAAATTATACAAGTTTTGGTAGATATTTTAGACCTGTGTTAAGTTTCATAAAATTATGACATTACCCTTCTTAATTGATTGCAATAACATATAGAACAATTATTATAGACGAGTTTTATATCGTATATCATAACACGATGCATGTGATTTAAAAAATATACTCAATAAATAAGCTTATTTTTTTCTATATGTTTATAATAGTATTATCTAAAGAATAAATTACTATCGTTAAAATTTTAACATTTAGGTTATTTTTGATGAGTAATTAGTTATTTCATCCTACTTTTACTTTTCTTCAAATTTGTCTGAGTTTTTAAACCTCTTATATCAAAATATTTTTGTGTTATTTGTTCATTATATAGCATGTAGTTTTGAAATAGCTCTCAATTATATTTTAGGTAACTGAAGTTATCTTGCGGATCTAAATTTACTATACAATTGAAAAAAAATTTCTATATTAATTGTTTTACATTTTTATTATAATCTAATTGCGGAGATTATTTGATTAATTTATAATAGCTGAATCAGTCAGTTAAAAGTTATAACATTTTTTAATAATTTTACTAAATATTCAAAGATTAATGAATTATTGTAAAGATACATTTTTGAACGCATCATGACTACGAGAGTAGAAGGTATGAAACCCAGTAATCTAGCAAAGCGAATCTGAAAAAAGTAATAATCTGTCATACATTCAAAAATATTAAATCATAAATCCATTTTCATATTCTCTGGAAATTTTTTAAAATTTCTTTTTGAATACTTCTCAAGTCTTTATATTGGGCAAAACGTTCTTTCCCATTGCCTTGACTTACAGATAGCAAAGAATTTACTATACACCAAAAAATTTAGTTCATATAGCAATAAATGAAATTTCCTTTATCAAACTGCATTTATTCTTATGTGATTTTCTTTAAAGTCAAGTTTCTCAATTTTTTTAGATAATAAATATATGCCTGTTCCTCGTGTTTAAAAAATGAATGATTTTCGTTTTATTTTTTAAGAACCTTAAAAAATTATACAAAACATGAAAAGTCATTTTCTAAATATTGCGTTATTTTTATTTCTGAAACCTCTCCAAAGCTTTATGTAGCTTACGTTCTTTATAAAACATGCGTGTTTTATTAACTAAATATAATTTACTAAAGCATTTTCCTCCAACATTTTTAAAAGGAAAGAAAAATAATGTTTTTAAAAGCATTTGAAAAGGGTTTTGATATTTTAAATTCATTTTACATAATCATATACAAATCTAGTTTAGATTTCCCATCGGAAAGATTATCAATATTCTTTCGAAACGCATTAGACTAATGTTATGATTTGCAATCATACCATTTGAAGTATTTAAACATTTCTCTTACTTTAACATTTATTTTAACAATGGTACATACATTATCATTTCATTGAGGTGAAAAACGTAGAAACCATAATACAATCATAACATCAATAACTTTCAGATAGTTTTCAAAACTTTGGAGAATAAAATAAAAGAATGTGAATCATGTAAATATGCTTCTATAACGTTATATTTTAATTGTTATTTGTCATTCAGTCAGGGGTAGCGTAATATTTTTATTTCTGGGTGTCTCTCCCTTTATACTCATATCTCAAAATTAATACAGCAGTTTTCATGGGAGGTTACAGCACCCATTCCTCCTTCACTACGCCACTGCTTTCCATATATGATGAGGCAGGTTTTATGTTATAAAATTAAAAACTAGTAGGGAATAAAAGAGCAGTGGCGTGTCTAGAAATTAATTTTGGGAGTACATATCGTCATTGGCATGGAAGAAGCAATTTCTTTAGTTTAAAAGCACCATTTGTTAAAATTCAAAGTTCATGCTATATCAACCTTAATAACAAAAATACAGATCATTTTAAAAAACAGGAACTATACTACAAAAATGTCCAACTCTTCCAAATCGATAGACTCCAAAATCTTTGAAATAACAATAAAAATTATTTAATAATTGAATATTTACAAACTGAAAAACGGATGAAAAGGAGAGAGTATAATGAAAGAAAAAATTCTAAACACATAGGTATTTATAAAGTTATATTCCTTCTCCTTTTTTTTAAATATTTAAGACGTCGTCTTCACTTACAGATATATTTTTATATAGGTAGAACAAACAGAATCCATTTATACGCATTTAGGATATTCTGTTTTCTTAAATCCTTTATGTAATATTTCATAGCTGTAAATGATATTTCAGCAGTATATGTTAAAACAGGCAAGGTGACAAAAACAAGGTTGCATTCTTGTAGAACTTCTGTAGCGGAGGATTCAGTAATAAGTTTTAACATCTATAATGTTATAGTAAAATAATTATCGTTAAATATTTCAATTATGACAAAAACAAGATTACATTCTTGTAGAACTTCTGTAGCGGAGGATTCAGTAATAAGTTTTAACATCTATAATGTTATAGTAAAATAATTATCGTTAAATATTTCAATTATGACAAAAACAAGGTTGCATTCTTGTAGAACTTCTGTAGCGGAGGATTCAGTAATAAGTTTTAACATCTATAATGTTATAGTAAAATAATTATCGTTAAATATTTCAATTATGACAAGCAAACTTTGGCCGGGGGAGGCATATACGCCTTTGAACCCCTCGTGGTTACGTAACTGGATAAGAGTATATTATTAAGATTGAATTTTTGTATAAAATTTTATTTTCGTGGAAGATTAATATGTGATTTTTATATTAGACACAAAACGCCATATGTTGCATAGTAATACTCGAAGAAATATCTTAAAATAAAAAAGATACTAATTTACTGTTCATAAGCTGATATTCCGAAATAAACTGTATCAGTAATATAAGATAGACGACTAAAGACATAAAACAAAAAGAAAGCCTGAATAAGGATATAAAAATTTTAAAGCATCTAAGCAAGCATTGTGCTGTCTTCCAATGAAATACCTACAGCGTATGGATTATAGAATATCCCACAAAGAGGATTGTAAGAAACCCTAATGTGTTGTCAGATATTAGGTATGTTTTTCAGCATTTTTTTAAATTTATATATATATATATCTACAACAAAAATTGCTCAATCGTAAAATGAACGGAAAGTGGTGGTATGTTATTTTACTAATAACAGTTTACTTATCCTGAGTATTGTATTAGAACTTGTTTTCATATTTACTTTGATTTTTTTTTATTTAAAGACGATACAATTATAAATGTACAAAGTTCATTTAATTAACTTCAGATATTATTTATAAATTAGTTAAGAATATTTTCTTAGGCGTTAAAACATGTCTTTCATACATGAGTTTATTGGATATAACATCGTGATGAGAAATTCTACATATCTATCTCTTCAATTATATCTACAGTAAAATGTGTAACATAAAACTAATTAACAATTAGTGAAATGAAATTAATTATTCTCCATTTTTTGATTTCACAAGTTGTTTAAATTATATCCCAGATAAAACGTTTGAACAGTTATTATAATAGATATATTATATTAGATGGATGAACATCTTTTATTCTTTGTTTAATGTCCCTGGTGTGAATATGGGGGCTTGACATTTCTTTTTCTAGTGAGGGGGATTTTAACATCTTACAAACAGCGCCGAAGAAGAAAATATAATATTACCACGTTGCATCTTTCATTATCCAGAAAGCATATTTGTACGAAATCATTGTAAGTTTGTAGGATACTATTTTCATATAGGTGAATCTACAGTACTAAAATCTTTCAGATTCAAGGCCGATCAACTTATTTTATGTTATAAAGTTGTGTTATAAAGTTCACTCCCATCATCTGAAAATTCAACTCCTTTTTAGGTAATTATTCCTCTCTAGTTTTGAGATGTTACAATAAATCGTCTAAAAACTTGAAAAGTGAACCATTTTTTAACCGCATTCTGAAGTACGTATAGTATTATAAATTATTATTGTAATTAAGTTATATTTCCAAACATGAAAATAACAATGGTACATAAAGTAAACAATCCCACGGGATTACTTTTGCGGGTTAAGTGTTGGTTTTAGAGTACAAAGAATTACATAAAATTAACAAAATGTTAATAAAAAAGGGATTTTTTTGCCTTTGTCTCTGATACATTTACAATTTTCACAGAATCTTGATAAATACATAAATGTATTGTACCGCGTTTATTTAGCTTTGTTTTGATTTTTGGTGTTTCAATTAACTAATTGTGCATCACATATTCTCTATATAATCTTTAAAGGGAAATTAAACGTGAGTCTGATACCAGCTGATTTATGTTTGTTACCACAATTCTAGCAATAAATCATAGGTTCCCAACCTTTTACTGTCACGCTGTTCCCTTTTTATAAAATATGCATTCATTTAAGGAAAAGCACACTCAATGTAGTAAACCATAATTGTCCAAACAGTGATCCAATATATTCCTTCTATTTGGTCAAATAGTACTATATATTTATATTAAAAAACAAAGATTTTTGAATTTACATTATTGAAAGTTATAAACGATATTTGTGTATTGCTCAAAAGTTGACTAACAAATATATATTATTAACACTAGGACGCTATCCTGTTTTTGTCCAATGTTTTCATACTGTTGCACTTGCAGCGCATTTTTTCTAAAATTCATTTTAAGGCAAGGAAAGGCAAGCAATACATATGGTTTCAGTTTTAATAAATGATTAATTGAAATTTAAAGTTATTTTCAGCTTTTAACAGTTTATTATAAAACGACTTAAAGATAGCGTTCTACGGTTAAAAAAATCAACATATTATAAGTGAGAATGTTGAGCTTGGTACGATGATAGCAATTTTACACTATTTGGCGCCATATTTCTTAATAGTCCAAAACTCGCATCACTAGATAAATTGAAGGTCGCCTTATATCTGCGAGATACACGATTGACCTTTCACGATTACCCAATTTCGGATGTTGGAGTGAATAAATATCTAGAACTGAAAAGAAAAAATATGTATTTAAAATAATTGTTAATGAAGCACTTACTTGATTAAAGGTTAGGAACATATATAAGCAACCTATTCCATAAAAATGAAGCTGTGTATCTGAAATATTCGACGCAAGTATTAAGGTGTTAAATTACTGTGTTCCATCGTTAACAAAAACGCCTAGAACTGTTTGTTTAAATATTATTGTATTAGTTTAAGTATTAATCAGCAAATTCTATAACAGTTTGGTACCTTGTAATTGGTCGCCCACCAGGATGGGTATAAGCCATTCTTGATGCTACACTGGAAGATCCCCTCAATGTCAATCATATTCTGGAAGAGGGAATTTCGCTCCTGTTTACATACCCCTCTCTTACCTATCGAACTCTCATCGAGAGGACATCCAGATCCACATATTTATGTTGCAGCGTTCTCAAACGGTCAGCAGTTCTCAAAAATTTTCGCCGTGGCACACTTCGAACGAGTTTACAGCACCCTAGAGTGTCCTCGCACCCAATTTGAGATCCGCAAAGGAAGATCGGTTAAATCTCGAGAAAAATACACAAATAATCCTCCTTAGTAAGTTTCATCAGTGGTTAAATGGTGAGAGAAGACACCGTAATTTTTCATGCCTCGTTTAATAATTTCTCAGGTTTTAAACAACTTTTCTTGATTGTTGCCGTGGCTTTTCAGACATACTCTCGTATTACCCCAGGGTGACTCAGCACCCAGTTTAAGAACCGCGGAACTAGGTGCACAGAGATTTAGTCCGCCTGCAAGGCTAGAATCCATCACCCTGGGATTTTATCACCTCACTCTGACCAGCAATCTTTTGGACTTATGAAACCATCTTATTACTTCAAGGCGCATGGGTGGGTATTGTCTCCGTTGGGAACTACTGCACTATTTCATAAATTTAAATGTTTTATTCCAATAATACCTTTCGAGATTATGTCATTGGAAGTTATTTTCGTTATTTCCGATCTGTACTTGTAATTTTATGTTTGTTCGCTCAATATTTTCCATTTAATTTTTCATTTTGAGACAATTTGAGTTGAATCAAATTTTAGAGGAACCCTTTATCTAAATGTATATGGGGTCCTTTTTCCTATTAGTCCGTGTATGAGTGTGAATCAGCAATACAGTTTGGCTTAAAATCCTTCTGATTTTAGAAAAACGACAACTATATAAAGAAAGTAAGAATTGATGGAATATTTTACATTGTGCTCAATTTGACTTCCTCCCGTTGCTTGTCACTGAATTTGAACTCAAAATTAACTATATTAGATTTCTTGTGGAAAATATTTCTATTCCCTTTCTTACTGCTTTCTTGATAAACTATAGTAATGACAATGTCATTTTTATATCACCTACATTAGTAAAATTATGACAAAGATGAGTGACATTACGAAATAATGCAAAGAAATTTATATTGTACCTTTTTACTATTATCTTCGTTTAAAATGACATAATCGATTAAAAACCTTCTTCTCTATATAGAGTATGGAAAAAAGATCTCGGGAGTGCAGGTGGACTTGCCTTCTGCCGAGGCACCCAGAGCAAAACTACTATATGCATATGTGTGTGTATAAAACGGCTATAAACGTGTATACATAATGGTCAGATCTAGTGAGTATTTATGGAATTGCACAGTACGTTACAGAGACAAAAACAGAAATTATATGTGAAAATAATATAAAAGTCAGGACTACAAGTACATAGTTTATTCTGGCAAAACAGCCAAAATCTCTCTGCTCAAATATTTTTACACGGAGTCCGAGTTTGTTGACTGGTACAGAATGCTAGGATATTAGAAGTGTTAGATAAGCACACGGGGGTAAAACCTGAAGATGTGAAAGTTTTATTATAATCATTTATATAATCATAGTAAGACAGGAGGCGTTTTTGACTTGGAATATTGGTTACCAACCATACGCCAACAGGTTATCAGAAATAAAAGAAAACAAAGGAAAATTTCCCTGTTATCGGAAAAGACGCAATTTAAGTATATTTACAAAAAAAAATATATTATTGTAGATTGTAGATGCAATAACAGAACCATTACATATATGAGTGTGTATTACTCTGAAAAGAAAAAATAACAGAACTCAAAAAATGTTTATTTTAAGATTATGCTGTTAATAAATATATATAGTATGCCCTCAAGCGCACGAAAAAGTTGGATCTCTAAGTCGTAATTTATAAGCTGATATTATTTTAATACACGTTTTATAGAGTTTTTCTTTATTTCATATTCCTAAATACTACATTGAGTTATTTCCATATTCTTGCTGTGGAGCGATATATCAGATTTTACTGCTTGATCAATTTTTTGTGTCATTATTTGTTTCTATGTGAGTCATTAACATCGTTTATCTTAAAATGCCACTGATTCGATATAAACGTAAACGATATAATGAAAGGTAGAATTGTGGGAAAATTTTGTATGGTTCTTAATTTGCAGATCTCCCCTTGATTGTCGTTGGATTCAAATTCCATTCAAAGCATATTCATTTACTTATGAGAAAGCAAATATATTTCTGCTTCCCTTTCTGCTTTCTTTTCACATATGGGACCGGAAAATTTTTACGTTTCTAAAACTGCTTACCGGCGAAACAATGAAATTTCGAGGCAGACTGCCGCAAACTCGTATCGTTTAAGGCAGGGGTGGACAAATACTTTTAAGCGTGGGCCAAAATGAAATTTTTTAAATGTCTCCCGGGCCGAAGGACTATACCGTGTACGCTGTGCACACGCGAATGTTTTGGGTGGAGTTTTTTTCCCTGCCCCAAAATTCTTTTTTTGACACAAACACTATAAGTATCATTTTAAAGCATTTGGACATAGAAATTTAAGAGTTAATAAAACATAATAGTAATAATAAATTGTCTTACTTAGGTGTATACTATTTAAAGAAAGTTATGCATATTTTGGATGTTTTGATTTAAAATGCCTGTTTAAATTGTATTCCTTGAAAACAGCAATTGTTTCCTGGCAAACAAATTGCTTTCTTATCAATGTCTGTTAAAAGGTATTTTACCGTCCATGCTTCATTGAAATTTCTGCACTCCAAATCACTTTTTCTTTTTTTAGTTTGACTCATTTTACAAAGGCCTACAAATAAATATATTTAATTATTACAATAAAATAAAACCAATGTTTTAAAATTTTACTTACAAAAAGTTCACTTTTTCAATTTGTTATTATATTTGCGAAATAACAAACATTAGTCTCAAAAGAAATGACGAGTATGCGACTAGTGCTAAATCAAAATAAACAGTCCCTCGAAGAGTGAGAGGAATGCACGTTCAATTCTATGTAGTAAGCCGACCAAACGCTTTATGAGAGTACGTATGTTGCATACATTAAAGTAGGGATATGGTTACAGCTGTTAAAATTATAATACTCTATTATTTATATAATTTTCATTATTTATATCTACACTACGCATACAAATACTGTTGATTTCAGCAAAATCGCATATAAGAGATTTAAAAAAATGCACACAGGATTTTACAACGAGCCGGATAAAGTAAGCAATTCAAATCAAAATTATACAAATATGAAACGTAAAATGGTTGACCTGAAATCCAAGAGAAAAAACTGTATATTCGGAAGCTTATATATTTTTCAAGGGCATTGTTTGAAACTTTTTCATTCTCGAAACGTATTTTGCTAAAAGTTTTAAAAACTTAATGGACAACATAAAATGAGACAAATATATACGTTCAAAATCTTTTTTAAGTGGTTGAATGTCCAATCAAAAATAAATACCGGCTAGATTTGGATCATAAGGATGTTTGTGTTCGAAATGGTGTGTTTACATTATAATGCTTTCAGTTTCAAAAGAAAAATATTTACTCTTAAAATACAGCTATATATATATATTGAAGTCTAAAATACTATTAAAATGGTTATTGACATTTATAAGTAGTCTGGTGCAATATGACACAACAAAATATCACGCATGAAAATTTTATCATGCAATGTGTTCATTATATAAACATGTTATCGTAAAGTTTTTTTTATTTAAAAGCTCTGCATTATATTTGATTATAATATGACGTCTTTACAAAACTTTGGGAGTACAATAATTGAACCTAAAATCTGATTTTCCATAGCATATTATTATAATACCTATTATGATTTAAAATCTTTTATTTTTTATCTATGCTTGAAAATACTGTAAAATTAGTGCAATAACATATGAAATTCCTTATTACAGTTTGAGATAATTTATTTTTCATTTACGCACGAACCTTACTTAAAATTAGCATCATAGGATGTTATGATAATTCCTATTACGATTTAAAGTAATTTATTTTTCATTTGTGCATGAAAAGTCTTTAAAATTAGTGTCAGTTAATGAAATGTTAAATATTATTTTTTATTAGTACAATAACTGAGGAATATAATTGGAAATCCTATTCATACATAGCTATTATAGGGAAAAAAAGTATTATTACTATATTCCAATTACTATAATCAACTTATAAGAGTAATAATCCTTATATATTACTAAATATAAACAAATTAAAGATAATATGCATTAAATTCAGGATTAATTTAATTTAGCTAGCATATCATTATTTTTAATAATAATAATATTAGAAGGAACTTATAAAGTGAAAGATATTTTAATTAGAAAACTTATAGAGTTTATCAGGTGTATATAAAATAGAGGATGTAATAAATTAAAGGAAGACGTCAGAAGTTATATCTAGTAATATGAACAGCTTTTTTTTAATAATCCTTTATGTGTATTTACATTCTATGTACAGGTAAACAAAGTGACACTGTTTGACACTTTATTACAGTAACCAATGAGATTGTGAAATTCCCTTAGATATCGTCACAGAAATTTGTAGTGATACTTTAAGTTCTAAGTTCTTAAAATTTTATCCAACTTTCTCGAAAATAATTTGTAACCACTTTTCTGTTGATATTTAAGAAATTAAGATAGTGTTGATTAAAGGTATAGAAAATAAATTTAATGACTTACACTATTCATCCTCCATATAAAGAGAGTGTTTCTTAAACAGATTATTATATAGTTCCAAAGGTGAAGTGAGTCTTAAAACCAGGAAATTATAAACTTTAGATATTGCTTATTCCTTAATTTATCATAACCAGTAAGATTTTAAGATTCAGTTAGAAATTAGGGGGAATGTTTTTCATTTGTTTAAGTTCTAAATGCTTAAAACTTTATTTAATGTACGCAAATATAATCTTTAACTACTTTTTTGTTGGCTTGATTGACATGAAGATACTGTGAATTAAACTTATCAGGAATAAATATTAATTATTTTAATTACCACCTCAATATAAAGAAACAGAAAATTCGAAGCCATTGTTTAAATAATTAATTACACAGAATATTTGAATACTGGTCTTTCTTTCTAAACTGGGCTAAAACTGGTAAAATTTAAATTTTGGGGAAACGTTTAAAGGTAAAAATAAAGTTTTTCCAGTTTCAGCTTTAAATACACGTTTTTTCCGAAAATATGCTTATACTAATAGTGACAAGGCCTTTTTCGGCAACAGATGCGTTTTTATTTTAAAAAACTTTGCCCTTTTATAAATGACTGGAACAAAATGTGCACTCAAATTCATGGATAAAAAAGTGTGAGCATAAATAAACATCAAACAAAATGTCTTTTAAAGAACATAGATATATGTCTCAATATTTGGTGGAGACGAGTTGTACCCTCAAAACCTTTCTGTGGTCAAAATAAAAACTGCCGTATAGAATGTGAAATTCAACTACTAAATCTCTTTGATATGTCAGTTTACACTATCTACAGTCAGTTATCTGCTTGTAATTACGAAAAGACTATTTGCAGGTAATGAATCAAAAGACGAATTTCAACAGTTGACTTACTTTCTAAGAAAAACTATCTTCAAAATCACTTTTATTTGTCCATACCTGTTCCTTTGAGATCAAAAGCCTTTTTTGTGTGAGCTTTTATATAATTTTAAAATTCGTAAAACATATGTGTACATAAAATTATTTATCGATGTTCTTCAAAATAAACTAAAAGTATCTGCAATACAACAAAATGAAAAATAATAGAAACAAAAATACTAACATAAAAAATAATTATTTTTATTAAAGTTACACAAAATTGTGGTAGTCCGTGACTTGTGACGGTTTTTCGACCATAAATCGAGAGTAGGGAATTAAAATACTCAATAAAAGGATATTTATAGGGAAAAAGCGATAAATAATAGGTAAAAATGTGTTAGTCTACTGTGTTTGCTGTGTTGGAGCAAAAGTTCATTCGCTAATGCATTTGTCATTGTACGGGTAAGTTTTACTTTACAGATACCGACCGAATATGGCGCCCCTGAATTTTGCCACCTGAGTTCGGGCCATTCACTCATAAAGATCGAGTCTGCGTTTGTTAATTTCACTCACCGGTTAAACTATAGTACCACATCTTGATCAAGGGATAGATGCAATTTACTCTTTACTTTATCATGCGCTCTTTGTATTGAGAAGAGAGGTTTCCATGGTAAAGATGCTTGATTGCTTAAAATAATATTAATCAGAAAAGCTATCCCATGGGTGAAAAAAGTATGTGGAAAGATAAATGTTGTCATGTAAAAATAGTCCTCATGCTCATTTAAATATTGTTGCATTTTCAAAATCTGGTGAAGTTTGGTGTAAAAACATTCAATTTTGATTAAACTAGTAATTCCAGTTTGCAATTCAGATTATACAGAAAACTTGCAAGAAACAACAAATAAAATCATTAAATGTTGCTATTAACATTTAATGATTTTTAATTTCATTTATTATTGATAATGGAAAAATTACATTCTCGTAAAAAAGCAAAAGTGTCATAATTTGGAATTAAAAATACTACATATAAAGTTGTTACTTAATGCCATTGTTTATTAAAATAGTATTATGAGTGACAATGTCTGTTTTTCTCATCAGTTATCTATTATATTTGGGGATTTATCTCTGTTAATGCAATAATTTTAGAAGGAAAGTTTTCAGACAGGACGATAAAATAATTTTCACATTTCATGTGTCATGATACTTTTTTTTAATTTAACCATCAGAAAATAAATTTAAAAATTTTCTGAAAATGATCAGTTTTTTCGAAACATTACAAGCTTGTTCACTCATAAAATTATCGTTTCAGAAAACTATCGTTTAATTTCACGCACAATATTTGAATGCAGTTATTATAAATTACGTTACAAGTGCGTTAGGCCTATGAGAAGTACTATCAAATGAACCAAAATGCAATTCATCGTTGATAATTGCTTTGGTTCATAAAATTAAAAGGTCAAGGGTTAAAGAAAAATGAGAAACTATAATGAAATAACAATCTAACACTTTTAATATCTTCTAACTGAAAGGTATTGTATATTTTTCCATACGTCATTATATTTTATTTCTTTTTCAAAGTGCAATCCTAATATTGAAATCAAAGAAAAACTTTTTCATTTAAATTACATATTACTGATAAACGTGACTTTAAAGTTCCAAGAAAATAAAAAAATTGTATTTCACTTATGTTTAAATTGGCGTCTGAAGAAAGTCTTTTACGTCTGAGGATTACTCGTCGCTTATTACTCGTTATTCCAGGGGGGAAGTGATTAAAGAACTAGTTTTGATTACAAAAGTATGAGTTTCTTATTCTATATTTGTTAGCTTACGATTTTGTGAACTGTTTACCTTATTGATTCACTGTTTACGCAATTAAAAAAAAATGTTTAAAGGTTTGAGAAGATTATTATGTGCAATATAGATATTTTTCCTTTAATAAATATATTTTCCATTAACGAATTAATGCCTTCTTTTCTTGATTATGACATGAAATAAATTTAGATATCTTATGGCTCATATTTGCAACTTTAAAACACTATTGAAATTTGAACCCTCAGTAAAATGCAATTTTTAAAATTTCAATAGTATTTTAAAGTTGCATTTAAATTGCATTTTACTTAGATTAAAATTGATGCCTAAATAAAGCCTTTTACGTCATAGAATTTTTTACTTATTATTTGCCACTGAGCAGAGTTTAGGTTAAAGAGCAATTTTTGGTTACAAAATTATGGAAGGATTATTATTCGTTAGCTTACGATTTTGCGTACTGTTTAATCATCTAGTTACTGCTTGTGCAATTGAAGTGCTTAATTGTAAAATGAAATAATTACGTGCAATACTAATATTCTTGAATATATAATTTTCTTTTAGCAATGACTTATTTTCTTAATTCATTTTAGAAATAAATTTTGAAAAAATCTAGTACTATACATACTGTAATTTTTAATAAGGACGTTAACCTTTAGTTCTGTATTTAAGGTACCAGTGGACTTTAAATTCTATTTGTGTTTTAATATAGCAGTTGAATAACTTTATAGGATATTACCAATATATTTATATAAATACGGCTAAAGTTTCATGGTTGGTTAAATAATTATTTTAATAGCTATTATTTGTTACGTAACATATTTAAAAATACTCTGCTTATTTCTTTAACACTTAAATTGGTCTTCTTTATGTATTCAATCATTTTAGGTACCAGAATAAAATTTATTTCTTATCATAAACATCCACGGAATATATTAAGAGATATGATAAAAAAAATTCAAACATCTATTTTGGTAAACAAAACATTTATAATAGTTATTAACGTTTGTAATAGTATAGAATTGACGGAAATAATATTTCTAACTTTATTAATTTGAACTAACTTTTGTTTTGTTTAATTCTGAGTCAATTTTTGACACTTGAAAATTCCACTGTCGAATTAAGTGAGTTTGGATTACCAGTTATATGCTACAGGCAATTAAAAACTAGAAGCTTTTAACTGTAAAAAAGCTTTAAAACGCCTAAGGTCTAAGTTTTTAAGGTGTTATTTGACTATGTTTAAAAACTATATATAAAGTAAGCAAGGGCTAACTGGAATCGAGGGCGTGTGAAAATCTATAAAACATTTTAAAGTATAATATTCAGTCCAACTGACATAAACACCGGAGTTAACAAAATAACCATGATTAAACTTAGAATCTTGCATTTTTAAAATATTAAGCTGATATTCTAAGCTTTCACACAGTTTCACACTTGTTCAGCCCAGTTTAGTAATTTACTTTACATATTTATATTTCTGCTTTCACGTTCTTTTGAGAACATATTTTTATTCTTCTTATTTTTAGACCAGAGCACTATACACTTTACTTCTCGGAGACATTTTGCAAATAAATTAATAAACTGTATAAAGCTAAAAATAAACTTACTGTGCATTTTTTTTAAATGAAAGCGTATGTATTATTTGCCTTTTCTTGGTTTAAAATAATTTTTTTTAAAGTTGACTTGCACGTGTAACAATAATAGCAACGGTCAACAAAAACAGGATAGCGTTTTAGGTTTAAACAATTTTGCTCCTATGGATAATTATTCACTATCATCCCTTGATTTTCTTTTTATTTTTAATGCTTCATACTGTATTTTGCATGTTTGCAGTTTTTCATCCCCATCCCATGCTTTATTTAATCATATAGTCTAGTAGAAAACTGGAATGCTCTTTTTTAATTATCTTTTATTAAATAAAAAGTTTTTTAAATTATTCAAGTTCTGAGTAAAATTAATTTTTCAGAAAGAAAGAAAGTCTAAATATTATGTTGTCTTAAATTTCAGCACTTTATTATTTGACTCATCATTTTCTGAAATCATTCTTAGATTTATAATGTTTGAATACATTTCATCGATCAAAATGTTGAATTAAAATGAATTAAGCTGCTTTTCAGTGCTATACATAGAAACTTGTGTAATTTAGATTGGTTTAGCATGCATTTATATCTTTAAGAACGTACACGAAAAGGCAGAAACTTATACACTTTAAAAAAAAATTGAAATATTTTTCTCTGCTCCTATGAAGGATATGTTTTCTCTCTTACTTTACTTACTTTATAAATGTTACAATTATTGAAATTAATAATTTATAAAATACTGCTGGGTTTGAAGCTCTAAGAGGAATTTTTGGTAGAATGATAGGTAATTAGACCCGGACCAACTATTATACCTATCGTTTTTTTTCCTTAAATTCCCTTTAAATTTCACCCAAGAAAAGCATTTTTTTTATTGCAGAATTAATTTGTGTTTTATCCTGAATTTGATATTTTTGTCAGTAAGCAATTTTTGCTCAACCTACTTGCAAAAGTATATCTTATTAACAATCTCAATTCAGTATCTTATTCACAAATCTCTTGATTTTCTTGCAATGCAAAAAGGTTTTGAAATTATTAAAATAACTAGGTAGTATCCTTGTCAAATCTATAGCTTTGAGGTAGATATAAATATCTGCATAAAAATATTAAAAGAACATAAAAAAGTTAAGAAAATACGTCTTTTCTCTAAGAAAGGTTTAAAGTCGATTTCGAAAGGGTTAAAAGATCTATGCCAACATTGGAATTCGAAACCATGCGCTTCGGTACCGAAGTTCAGCATCCTACCATCACCCAGTGTACAATATATTGTACATTACATTTTAGAACGATCCGTAATAGTGGAAATGATATATGATTCACGATATCTCTCAACAAAGAACCAAAAATGGAGAATTATTGTAATTAAAATCATTTTATAAGCTACTATGACAATCCTAGTATTGTGTAAGCAGTAAAATCTTTATCATGAGCTTAAGCTTATCAAAATTTAACATTCGTTGTTGATGGTAAATACCTTTAGTTGAAATTTGCACAATTTACTCATAAAATTCTTATCAAAATGTCACACTAAGGTTTCATTTTCATAGCAGAGTTTCATTGATAGTTTGATTAGAAACACATGATTATTACTTAAATTTTGATTTTATTAATTTTTTTAATGGAGATTTCAGAAGTGGTTTAAGCACAAAGATATTTTCATATTCTGCATGTATGCAAGATAATTTTTTGACAAAATATCCGTAAATATTAATAAGAAATATGTATTTTTGTTTAAAAGAAATACAGCGAAACCTCGATCTGCGATCCCGTATTATTTATTTTCTCTCCTTGATTGTTCAATTCATTTATTCCTGAATATATTCCTATAGAACTAATGTTATTTTGTTCGGCATTCATTACTTCCCCAGTCTTCGTTTTACCGCATCCATCGTTGAGAAAATCAGTCTCATCGTAAAGGTTTCTCGAAAATTTAATATTTTTGGAATTTAGGAAAACCGAAGAAATTAGTTTTAAGCTTTTATTAGAAATTCCGTGGATTGTAAAAGATTTTTGGTTTATTAGGGTCTTTTCTAGACTATTAGAAGTTTTTTTAATTGTGATGGAAAATTGAGTAAAAATTGGCAATACGCTTCAAATATGTGCTTATAATTTCTTTATTTCGCTGAATAAAATATTTATTAGTTATTTAGTCAACGATGAATAAGAAAGTACTACAGTATCCGGTTTCGCGTACTAACAGGAACTTTTTCCGGATTACGAATCTATAATCCACTTTAGGATTCTCTTTTGCTCTAGTAAAAAAGTTTATCAAAACGTTTAAGCAATTTAGTTATGCACATTCATAAACTTAAATTTAACCGTCTTGTTTTACTTATATAAAAATTAGAGAAAAATAATTTAGGGAATTGTTATACTTAAAACTTCCTAGGTTAAGAGGAAAAAATGATTTGTTTAGCATGGTCCTATTAAGAAAATTTATAAAATTTCTTATAAAAACCTTGAATGGATGGGTTGGAAGAAGACTGCAAATCTATATAGAATTAGGAAAAATAAACAAAACAGAAAATATATTACATGGTAAATTTTATAATTGTATAAACATTTCACAGTATTATAGAAGTTTTTCTAAAAAAATCTTTTTAGTAAAGAGACAAAAATCAAATGTAAACAAAATGTTTTGTGCCTGTATTCTCTTTTTTAACAAATATGAAGCATCACGTTTTCAGTCTTGCACTATTAACTGTTATCGAAAACTAAATCAGATTACCGTTATATATGAATCCTAGATGTATAAAAGGTATCCCTTAAGATTAAATTTTACTGAAAAATTATTTTAGACTAATTTTTATTCCTTAATTAGGAGATTAATAAGAGGTTCAAATCAGTGAAAACGTTAAAAGGACTTCAGACATAAAAATGAAAAGATATAAAATAAAATACTTTTTTATATGTTGAATAAATGTATAATAACAAATAGTTTCTTTTATCAATGCTGTTACTTTTGAAGCAATTTTGTGAACATAAAGGACTTTAGTATATGCTTCCTTTTAAATGGAGTTATCGGGTATGATATTTTACCCGAAATATATAAGAAAATCCTTTACTGGTGAGAGAGTTAATTTTATCAGTTCAAAAGACAAAATGTTATACAGATTCGTTCTGAGAGCATTAACTGTAGACATGAATTAAAACTTTCTGAATCCGCAATTATTTAAAACTGCGTATTAATTGCATTTCGTAAAGAAAGTTCCTCTAAATTATGACAAACACTAGAAAATTAGTTAGGTGCATTAATAAGTATCGGTATGACTTTGAAAGTATTACTGATGCCAAAGCTTGGAGCCAGTAAATTTATATGCTTTCAGAAATCGCAAACTTATCACCTCTTATAAATCTTTTTTATTGTATTGCTTTATTCTGTAAATATTGACAGAAACGTGACAAAGACTCTCTGAAATGTTTTCCCATACTTTTTGGAGGAACATCTGTCTTATTCTTTGATGAAGTAAATATTTTTTCCATATATTCTTCAAGCCCACTTTTTCATAGATAGGCCCCCAAAATCAGTGTTATTTTTTTTTTCGTTACTTCGTGATACTGGGGTAATTTTACCCTCTGATATTTTGAAAATTTCCAACAGAATAGGAAGAATAAACCGCTAATAGTCTAACAGCTAAAGTACAGAGCTGCAGGTCTCATGGGCATAAATTCGTCAGCAATATCTACTTATGACTAGTACACTCTCAGAAATGCTCGTTAATTCTGAAGACTCCCGCTCAACTGACGAGTATAAGTTGTATTTGGAAGTATTTTCCCTTTTCGATTAAGCTCTTAATTGTAGCAATTGCAAAGTATGTAGGACCCAGAGGGCCTCATTGTGGGGACGTATTTGACTAGAGGTAAAAGGAATTGTTTGGCAGCTTGATGAGATTATATCGAGTGATAATATTTTTTTAAGAACGAAGAATAAAAGTAGGATGTTCATATTTATTTCAAATTGTCACATTATGCGACATTGATAATCATAGTTCATAAATTCTAATCAGAGAAAAGGATGATTGGATTTTTTTTATTTTTTTTTAGTCGCTTAGAATCTTGAAAATTTCTTTCAAAAGACTACAAGAGTCTGATTACGGGGCTATTTCCATCTAGTATTAAATGTTTTTCAAATGGCTATAATGTTTGCTATAATGTCAAGTAGTAACCATTTTACGAAAAGCAAGTTAGATGTGCATTTATTGTAGAGTTTTATGACTCCCGGAATCAAATTCTTTTTCATACTGGTATTTTTTCAAAAAAAGTGACGGAAAAAGAGCCTTTTCAGTTGTAACCATTGTAGTATTCAGACATAATTTTGGATGTCCTTTAGAAATCTCTGTTAATAAATAAATAAATAAATAAATAATCGTAGTCTCAAGACACAAACTCTGTTAGTGAACATACCGAATTACGTTTTATTAAACACCAATGCAATTTCATACACTCCGAGGAGATTTTATTGAAATCGAGATTGCTTTTTTCATTTTCAATCCTCAAACTTCTAAATGTTTTTTAGAGTGGCGAACGACTTAGTATTAACTTTTCTTAGCATTCACTAAGTAAAAAAACTCTTACTTCTTATAATTTATGAACAATTTGTGTAGCAAAGTATAATACACTTCAAATACCTTGAAATATATATATATATATATATATATATATATATATATATATATATATATATATTATTCAGCAAAGAATATATATATATTCAGCAAAGAATTGGAAATATATCGTCCTTTATTATTTTGTTATTGAAAAAACAAATCATAAGGAGTAAACGTATATTATACCGCAAGGAGTTTATTTTCCTTATAAAAATTTAAAGTTAATCTTTATTATTTTTATTTCAAAATTTTATTTATAAACACACTCATTTCCCTATTCGTCTTTATATCTCATAAAATAAACTCTTCTTTACAATTATTTTAGGGTTAGAAACATCTAGATAGATTAAGAAGCATTCATAAACAAATGACTTGAAATGAGTTGAAATCTGACAGAAAATGTGATTTTTTTTAATGTTTATTTTAAACTACCTTTATCTCTAGCAATTTATTTGCTGTTATAAATAAATTCACCATTTAAATTTAATTCTGTAGTAGCCTCATATCATTAAAAATCGTAAGTAAAGTGAAAATATTTGCTGCAGATTAAATGCACAAATTCATACAATAATTATTGACGAAATCCTCATGAAGTACTCTTAGCTTTTTATGCCTAAAATACGTTAACGAAAAAATAACTTCTAAACTTTTTGAAAAGTAATTCCTTCTAGTTGACTAATCTCAAATTATATTTAAATAATAATTTGTAACCTAAAATTCTGTTATGCGCATAAATAATTAATAGTTTTTTTCATTTTAAATGTTTAGTGTAAAATAATACCCATTAGAAATGTTTAAAAAGTTGAGATAAATCTCATAGTTTTAATTTTGAAGTACAATTTCTTTGAACTTTTATTATATTGTCCAGTTTACATTTCGTTTGGAAATTGCATGATCAGATAGGGAAAATGGGCTATACACAAGAATAAATATTTTATAATTTTATTTAAAATATCATTCATTAGCAATGAGTAGTTTGACATCCTGATATTACAATTTTGGGGTTATTTTAAATATTATCTTCCTAGTTTCGCATAAAAGGAGACATTTTAAAGTGATACAGATATTAAAGTAAATTTATAGCCTGATATATTCACCATTAGAAATATTTTTCAAGCTATGTAATTAAAAGAAAACTTTTAAAAATTTGGTTAAAAAGTGTTAGAAAGTTTACATAAGAGGTGATATATATATATATATATATATATATATATATATATATATATATATATATATATATATATATATATAAAGAAAGAGAAAGAACACTGGGAATAACTGTGGGGGTTATGTTAAAACATAAGTTGTTTTTAACAGTCTTAGAGGTCACTAGAGCTTGCACATAACTTAATGTCTAAATCTATTTGTCCTAAACAAAAATCGCATTTAGGGTAAAAATAAACTATAACCCTCCCCTTTTTAACCTCTTTTTTAAAATTTTCCCTATTCTATTTTCTAAATTAAAAGGAACACGGAATTCTCAAACAGGTAGGTAAGTAAGCAAATTGGGCAAATTTATCGGATTTCATTTTCTGAATTTTAGCTAACAGATTCTTTTTCCCACGCTAAACTCTTAAAGGCATCTGACATTTTACTCTAAAAGTAGTTTGTCAGTTCTAACGCTGAAGTAAAAATGATTTGCTTTAAGTAGAAAGACTTATTTCGTTTTAAGAACTTTCCGATAATTTCACAGCCACAGAATCCTTAAATTGTTGCAGAAATCGCTAAATCTTTCTTAGGAAGTAATAGATTTTTAGAGCACTCTAAAATAATTTTATTAGACAATGGATTAGATGGAATATTGTTAGCTTAAGGTGCTGATTAACGAAGTAAGTAGTTAGATCCTTTGACATTATTAACGATAAATTGACAATACCTCTTTGATAAATTGGGACAATATACCGTGGAGTAGCTGTAATAAGGTGAGTGATTAGACTTTTTTTCACAGAAATTATTCAAAATTGTAACGCGTGGATAATGTTATTTATTTCCTGTGGAATAATTAAGAAATGAATACTTTCTGTAATTTAACATATTCTTTGTTAAACAATTTTGTTCAGAAAATTCTGTACAAATTATAGAATAGATTTCTTTTTAGTTTTTGAAATAAAGATTTTATTTAAACTGAAGCAATTGGTTTGTTTTAGTCCTGTGTAGTTGTTGATTATTTAAGATAATTTGAATTGGAGATAAATAGAACATTAAGAGGAAGAAAAACGAAACACATTTTACCCAAAACACATATTGAAGGGAATAATTATGTATCTCTCACTTTAGATCAGTTGAAATATACTTTTATTGTGCAGAGACCAGGATATGGAGGAAATTTTTTGAGCTAGCATATTTAAATACTAAAATTTTTAGCAAAATTACACTTTGATAATTGTTTGCTCTGTTTCTCTTGAATCCCCCACCCACCCACAAAAAAAAAAAAAGAAATATCTCATAGCATTTTTTAACCTAATTATAAAGATAGCTATCCTAAAAATGTATAGAAAAGTGTGGATACAATACTCTGATTTATACCAGGTATTATTTCTGCATGCTTACTTTTTTGGTAAATTTAAATTTATATGAGATTACCTAAATTCAATTTGATGAACAATATATTTACAACTAAAATACCCAATTCCAATATATATATATATATATATATATATATATATATATATATATATATATATATATATATATATATATATATATATATATATATATATATATATCTAACAATACATAAGCTAAATATATTTTAAGAAGATTGAGACTGCACAGAACATCATATTATGTTCTAAAACAGTTTATAGTTATAGATTCTTACCATATTTCTATAGGGATAATAGAAGCAAACTAGAGATTCCTTTATAAGATTTTACACCTTTTTTTAGTAAAAATTAGAAGAAAGTTGTATTTTCTTTCAAAAAAAGTTTTCGTTAGATGATAAGATTTTATATTTTAAAACCCATTTGAGACAATTATTCTTACACATTAAGTAATAATAAGGCAAATATAAAATTGGGAAAAGTCGGGATATTGAAGATTTGATATACAAATCCAAGATCATTATAAACAAATCAGTACACAAAATATTAATTAAAACATTATCTTCAGCGAATTCTTTATAAAGCAGGACCTAAGTAAAGTGACTTAAAATAATTATTGGGGTAAGCTGATTTGCAAAACTCGTTTACGATATTTATGCATTTTACATTATTTCGGTATTAATTTTATTAAATATGTAATCTAGTACTCAAAATGAAGCAATTTTATTTATATGAATACTTAAAAACATTTCTATTTAAGTTAGGGTAGTAAATACAAGGGTTTAAGGAAATTATTGACTGGTTTAATAAGGTGTCAGAAAGATTTAATAATATGTTTGAAGATAGATTACTGAACAATATTCACACTATCGCAACAGACATTTTTTAGCTTAGTTATTTCTCTTTGTAACTGGGGGATTGAAACATTGGAAATGAAAAAATATCAGTTTCAGCAAAATATTTCCTTTAGGAATCATTCAACGGTTTTTAATGCAAAATATTTACTTTAGCCCATAAACAAAATGTACTTCAGAAATACAGTAAAGAAAAAAAAATCCAAATGGTTTAGCTTTGTTAAAAATTCATCTAGCTTTTGAGATTGGCATAAGCAATGCAATCGATGAACTGGCAAAAGAATAAAGAGGATTGAATTTTGATTAATTATTTTTCTATTTTACATTAAATTTTTATTTCATGTGCTATACTTCTTAGATTTAATACTCTCTATTATGTATTTCAACCAAACTAGAGCAATGTAAATATAATTGATAAAATAATCAATGGATATAGTCTATCTACTTCAGGTTCATTTTCAATCTCGTATATTATAGTATGAAGCAAAACGATTTGCCAAGAGGTTAACACTTTATTTAGTTGAGTCTTTTCCAAATCAAAATCCTGGGTGCATCCCTGTTCTGAAATAGAAAACAGCTATTCCATTCATAGTTCTTAATTAGAGTGCTTTCAATAATACTCTTTGATATAATTTAATTTCAAGGATATAAAACTTTTTTCCGTTAAGTAACTAAATCAGTTACACGTAAAACACTATATGATTATGTTGTGGTAATAGATAGGATTTATTAAGATCTAGAACCAGACATAGCCTAAAATTTTAATATATTTAAAGGTTAAAGTATTTTACCCCCTTGCGTTGCCCTTATTTTCCGTAGCAATTTTGTTGCTAATGGGTGGGTAACAAAAGATAGTGTTTCGTATATTTTTGTTTGTGGATGTGCATACATAAATGGTTATAATCTATGTATACACACATATGCCTATATAAGTATGTAGGATAGTTGTCCATAGAAATGCTGCATGGATTCGAAAACATTGGATATTTTTAAAAATTGGAGGCAATCGATGGTTTCAGTCTTGCGTATATTGTATATTGTCTCACCTTTCGACTCAGTGTTACTAAAAAAGCAACTTCCATTAAAGGACCAACAAAAACTTGTAAAGTTTTCTAGCGTGAGCGAATCTCCTCGTGTATAAATAAATAATCGAACATTTATTTGTGTGTAAATTAAAATTTCCATTTTGACCAAATAATAGTTAAAGAGATAATCGCTAATAATTATTATAGGACCAGTTTGTATATAAAAACTCCTTCCTAATAATTTCTTACACTTATGAAAAACACAGTGACAGTATGCGTTTAGTTCACCCAAATCAGACATATGTTCCCACGTAATTCATGTATTACTGGGGAGACGGCATTTTCTGTTTGTTCTATTGATGAAAATGATACTATGAGAGACAACTGGTTAAATTTCTAATCTACAACTGATTAGTTTTGCAACAGCTGTATTTTTTCTCCAGAAGCTTTTTACGTAATTTTCTGACTTGGATGTACTTTTAACAATCTCTTACTTAGAAATTGTACAACCTATCATGCTATAAAACCTACAGAAGTCCTATTAATAATTTTATGATATCATTAAAAGGGAATCTTATTTATCATTCCGTGAAAAGGGAATAAATGCCAAAATTAAATACACTGTCAATAAAATTAGCCATAAGTAATTACGATTTTTTGAAAACTACTTTTCATAAAAGATTTTCCGTTCTTCAACCTTTTTATCCACAACAATAAAATTTTAAAAAGTTATTATAAATCAAAATAGGTCTGATAATAAATTATCTCACTTAAATATTCACAAAAGAACTTAATTTCTTAAGTATAATTACAATGTAATCAGTTAAATGTTGCAAACTTCTGAAAGTTGTATAAACGTCAAAATTGAAGCCTGATTATACATTTTACTCAGTTACTTTCGATTAAAGATTTACACCGTATGTTACAAAATCCACATATACTTTAATAATAATTCCATAAAATAATTAAAATTGAATCTTATTTCTCGTTTAATTAAAATGGATAAAATTTCAAAGTTAAATAGACTGTGAATCCAATTAGGCATAAATAATATATGCATTTTTTTTCTCTTTTATATACTATTTAAGAATTTTTATTCTTAAGTTCATGAAATCTATAGTAAATAAACGCATTTAAAGGGAAGTAGTTTAATCAAGATAGTATATGTATGTAATAAAAATATACAGAGTAAACTATGTAACCTTGGAAGTTTCGAAACCTGTTTAAGTTGCATATAGATCTATCTTTTACAGTTACATCAAAGAACATGAGGTAGTTTGGTAAATATTCAAGGCGGATACATACCAAAAAATTCTTATTTAACAAAAGTTAGGGGAAATGCTATATTTACTGTGTAATCACAACTATACATATGAAGATTCCTTTCCTACTCCATTAGCTCATGATTTTACACTTATTTATAGTAGTATCGATCATTAAGGCTACTAAATTTGTTAAATATAAATTTAATTTTTCTAAATCTTTCATATTTTTATTTGAAATATATTTAGAATTGTATAATAAATTATTATAAATACGATTTAAAAAAATTAAAGAAAAAGAATTGAAAATTCCCTTTAGATATGCTACGATTATAATCGTAAAAACACTTATTTGTTAAATTTAGAAACATTCGCAGAAATATCAACAAAATTATGTAATACACCATTTTTATTAAATTCGGATTTATATATTTTAATGTAAATGATAAAGAAAATATCTTGAATATTTTTAAATTATTCTAATAGTAGTTTTAGTGGCCTATTCGGAATGTTTACAATTTTGTTTTCAATCATCCCTTTTCATTTTTGTATAATTTTGACTCTAATAATATTGTTTTGCTTTACCGTAAGATCGTATATTGACCTATTCATATTTCATCATCTTTTAAAGACCAAATGATGGATTTCCTTAAGAGATCTTTTATCTTATATAAACAAATCACTTAACTCCAAGTGGTTGACTAAAGGTAGAACCTAAAAACTCCTTCTATTTATAATTCTCTTTATTGGCATTTCTACTTATAATTTCCTCTAGAAACAAACAATTCAGTAACTAAGAAGATAATAGTGCTACACATTAGATAAGTTTAAGAAGGCAAAGAAAATACTCAGCTCCGTAAATGCAGTGAATGACTAAAAACTTTAAAAAAACATTTGGTTTATACATGTTCCGATTTGATTTTACTATGAAATTCAAAGTTACTTCCTCTTGGAAGATAATCTCATTTAGGCTGATATATGTTTTCAAGAAAGAAAATTATGAAAATCCAAATTATGAAAATTATGAAAATCCGATTTCAGAATTAAAACACAAAGAATTATTTACTACTAATATAATTTTTGTAATGGCTTTGATTTACTTAGTAATTGATTATTGATGTTAATTTGCCTTTGTATTTTATTACAGCAAACAAACTAGTTCAATAAATAGCTAATTCAATGAAACAAATTCAGTTTTAAATCAATATATGTTTACTTTCAAATTCTGTTAGTCTTTAAACTAAACACAAAAAGGAGATTTACACTAAAACATGAAACATTATACATTAGAAGTGTTAAAATAATTATTTAAAAAGATATGTCACATTTGCAAACAAAATGCATACAATAAAATATCAAGATTTTTTTCTTAATTTTGAACAAATGAAACACGCAGAGTTTTCTGCAGGTTATAAATGGAAATTAAAAAGATTTTTTATGTAATACAAAGAATAATTGTTTTAAATCAAAGAGTTAATAACAAATGTTGAAATCTTATAATAAAAAATAAGTAATGATTCGTAATGATGTGTATGTAAAAACTGTATGCAATGTCATCTTATTCCTTTGCTAACTATGAATATTTCCTCTCCGTTAATATATAAATATGCAGGATATATAAGGATATATTGAAATAAGCTGTACAGCAATAAAAGGAAAGTCAAGGTAAATAAAGCAAAAATGGAGAAAAGGTCAATCTGATTCAACCATTAAGTTTTGATTGAATTGATAAAGTAACTTGTTCGTAGTTGCGAATCATGTTTGTGCTCAATTTTTCTCTATTTGTGCACTATTTAAGCTGGCTTTGCATTTATTGCTATATTCTGTTTCAAAGGATTTACCTTCTCTCAAGTAAACTACTAAACTACAATCCTAAAATGATATTTTCCCTAATTAAATATTTTCTGTATATAAAAAGAAATTTTTACTGACTTAACTTACTAGCGTAACAGAAATTATTGTTAATAATCGTGAATTACCTGCAGCATAAATGATGGGGGGAGGGATTGAAATTTATTTAAAGTGTTGAACGTATTATTTTGAGCATATCATCGACGTTCAAAGAAAACTCACAAGTCTAAAAACTGATTAAGAGATTATTCAGATGTAACTTTACGGTAACATGCTGCAAACAAAACAAAACGAATTCGTTCAGATTAAAGGTGCTTCTTTGCTTTCGACCATACGATAGCCGAATGGTTAGCTGATCTGCGATACCGGAGTTCACGGGTTCGAATCCCACTGTGGCATGGCTGTTCATAAGTCGGCTTTAAGCTGTAGGTCCCGGTCTCATTAGCCCTCGTGTTTAAAAATAACGTAAACCGTAGCGCTCTAAACCAAACATTTCCTTCGAGTATAGTTCTGTTAACTATTAGTTTCTAAACATTAAACTTTATTTTTCCTCTCCTAAGTCTTTCCCTCTATCTCTCAAATTTCCTTTCATGCTATAATTTCATCTTCATTTGTATGACTCAAATCTTTCTGAGTTTACATAACAAGCTAAGCAATTTCTATTTCGGAATTTGACAAATTTACCATAAATAAACTTCTATCATTTCAATAAACTAAAGTACAGTTCAAGAAAATTTTACAAGGAAACAAGGTACTAAAGTAAGGAATTGAAAATTGAGGTAAAGCGGGAATTTTGAACGGTCTTCAGCTCTAAGAAATTAGTCCCAGGATAATTATTTTTCATGTAGCAAAAAGAGACCACAGTTCACCCAAAGTATTATCATGATTTAACAAATAAGAACTTTAACATTAAATAAATCTATCATCTAATATTAAGTAGAAATGTGTAAAAAATAAATTTATGAAGTTTTTATGAAGGAAATTTTGAAAATGAATTAAGTCTTTAAAACGAAAACTTAAAAGTTAAGAAAGCGTGAGTCTCAAAATTGTTTTTAACTGTTGTTTAAAAGTATTGGACGAAGAAAAAATGCATATGAATTAGAAGGAAAATAGGTAGTGTTAATAATTATCCTTAATTTTAGAAATGGCAGAGAGAAGAAAATAAAGAAGCTGTTTAGACTAAAAATAAAATTTAGGAACATAACTTACTTTTCTCGCAGGAATGTGATATATTGAATAACTGAGATATGGAATTGTTGCTTTCTGCAATTTAACGTATTTAAAGTTTTTGTATTTATACACAACAAGCTCTTAGTTGAATATTTTTTCTCTTTTTACACTGATGAAATCATGAATTCTTAAAAAAAAATACTAGCTTTGTGAATTACAGAATTTTTGAAAAACATTCAAATTTCTTTTGATAATAATATTTTGGACTGTAATGAAATATATTCTTATATTTTAATTTATGCATAAACTCTATAAAATGTCATTGAAATAGCTCCAGTTTTTAACGTATTGTACGCTTTAATGTAGTAGATATTTATATTACAAATTTATGATCCTTACTTCGGAATTTGTGAAATTTACCATAAAATAATTATTTATACCATAAAATAATTATTTTCATAAAATAAATTTCAATCATTTCAATAAATTTAATAAGATACATTTCGAGAAAGCTTTGCATTCAGAATTCAGTTTTAAATACTAAAGTAAGAGAAGGGGAAATGCTGGTTAATAGTTCAAGCGAGAATTATATTTCGACTTAAATGAAATAAATTATAGATTTTATTTACTCTTTTAAAGTCTTTTTGTCTAGTTTGTACAGATTTAAAAGCAAATCCCAGGCGCTTGCTGTTAAATACATTTTAGGTACAAATATATTACTATTCCCTGACAATTTTATTGCAAGACAAGCTTTGAGTTAATATGCAATTAAATTGTAGAAGGCTGTCACTTTTTGGATTGTTTTGTAGATTTGTACATTTATACGGTCTTGTGGAAGGGTTACAGACCAAATATGTTAGTAAAAATTTTACTTGTTCACTAATTATATCTTCAGATAAAATAAATTTTGTTTTTTGATTTCAGTTTACTCGTGAATTTAATAAAAATGCCATTAAAAATGTCCATTAACAAATATTTATTTGTCTTTTACTACTAGTTTATATAATCAGGTACGCATTTGGAGACATTTTTATCGGAAGGTGAGCTGTGAAATAATACGTCATTAAAATTGCAGAAAGTACCACTTTTTTTTGAATTATTAGGTGGATTATTAAATTTATGGTGTCTTGTGGACCGCCTACGAAACTAAATATATTGATAAAAGTTCAAATTTCTATAGATCATTATATCTGTGGCTCTAACGAATTTCATTCTTCGATTTCAGTTTACACATAAATTTGGCTATTAAAAGACCTCCAAAGTATTGCATTACTGTAATTTTTCAGTTCTCTTTCTGGCTGGTATGTACAGATTTATAATCAAACCTTAGTCACCTATTGTTACATGCATTCAGGTACAAAAGTATAAGTGTTCCTAACATTTTTATCGGAAGACCAGCTGGGAGATAATATACCTTTAAAATAGCAGAAATCTGTCAATTTTTTAATTAATAGGCAGATTTCTAAATTGATGGAGTGTTGTGGAAAAAAATACTAATGTCAATATATTTGGTTTATATTTCATGCATTTGGTGATATCTGTTATAAAACTTCATTTAGCAGTACTGTTTTTACATATAACAGTAAACAAATCTCTTATCATCATTTTTTCATTTTATAAATAACATCCTATGATGGTTAAATTATAACTCATCTTTAATAAGGACCGGCTGTAATATTCAAAGTTTTTAAATTTCGCATTGTTCCCACCGGTAAACTATAAGTAGTTATATTTAAGATTTTCCTCAATATTTATTGAGCAGAAATAATTCAGGCGTAATTTTTTTTCTAAGTCCATTTATGTCAGGGGTAGGCTCGTTAGCCGCACGCGACTGTATGCATAGATTTTTGCGGCTCTTCAGACTTCTACCTCTATTTATTGTATCACTAGCATTTAATACACATAAATGTCTATATGCTACATTGGTTTATCATGCTTCATTAACACTTTCATTCTTCTGTCTAAAATCTGCCAACCTCATGTTATACAGGTTTAGAAACAGATCTTAATTGCTTACACTTAGATACCTCCAGGTACTAAAGTTGAGTATTTGCTGACATTTATATCGGAATACTAGCTGTGAGTTAATATGTCATTAAAATGTCAAAAGGTTGTCCGTTTTTTGAATTATTAACTGAGTTCTTAAATGTCTATATGCTACATTGGTTTATCATGCTTCATTAACACTTTGATTCTTCTGTCTAAAACCTGCCGACCTTATGTTATATGGATATAGAAACAGATCTTAATTGCTTACACTTAGATACCTCCAAGTACTAAAGTTCAGTATTTGCTGACATTTTTATCTGAATACTAGCTGTGAGTTAATATGCCATTAAAATGTCAAAAGGCTGTCCGTTTTTTGGATTATTAAGTGAGTTCTTAAATATATGGATCCTTACGGTAGGCTTACAAACCAAATATATTGATAAAAGTTTTGTTTCTATTGATATCATGGGATAAATTTGACATTGAAGCCTTTTTACAAGCACGCATCGTTTGTAGTAAAGATTTACAAGTTATATCAAAAATAATTGAGCATACTGATAAACCATCTCTTTTGAAGACTCCATTCTTAGTAAGTCATCAGTTTTTCTGAGGTATCTTCTGACAGAAAAACGTGAAAGAATGGAGATGTTTTCACACGAGTTCAGATTGTTAAGGATATTTGTGGAACAGATGATGGGAAAGTAGTCACAGATAGGTCTCGAATCAGTGGTGCGCGAAATACCCACCCCTACTGGGATTTGTCTTCGGATTTGCTTCTGTTTATGTTTTTCATATTAGGCTAATGTATAAGGCATCACATGTTGCTGGAGCAGAAAGAAAAAAACACTTGGATGGTTTGCTGATCTAATTCTAGACGAAAACGAAGAAAATGTTCTTATAACAAAGAAGTTAAAGAAAAAGAGAATTAGTATGACCTTCCAAACATAAATCACACACGCACGCATGCACACGTATGTCCATGTACGTATAAGATACGTAAACTTAAGAGAATACATTCAAAGTATTTTACATGCATTTGTTACTGATCAGTTTTTTTTTAACTTTATTTACTTTCTCGCCATTTTTATTGACATTCTTTATAAAAAAAGCTATAATATTTTGTTTGAAGTTTATAAAGCAGACTCTAATTATAGAAATGTTAATGTATAATTCATAATTAAGGGTAAAGAGGGAAGTTGTATGTATTATCTTCTTTAGAGAATAAAATAATCAGTTGAGCCGATATTTAATACGTAAAATATTCTGCAGATACTTACATGTTGTAATTTTAAATACATTTGTTCAGTTACATTAAATCTAAAAGAAGTATGTTTTATAAATAATGTGTTTAAATATTAAAAAAAAATTAAATATCTTTCAAGAAAAATCTTATCATTCCACGATGTATATCATACCTAAGAAAATATTTATTATAAAAGAGTGGAAGTTTTCCTAGAATTAGTTGAGAAAAGAATTTCTGATACCATAGCAAAAAAAAAAAATAAAATAAAATAAAATAAAAATAAAATAATAATAATAATAATAATAAAAATAAAATAAATGCGAAGAATATAAATTAAGGGTGCAAAATGGAAATTAAAAAGTCTCCTTGTATGCAAGGCTCCAAAAAAGTATTCGTTATTTAGAAAATTTCGCTAAATAGAAGCTCTTTATACAGATATGTTTATCCAAGAATATAATCCAAAAGCTAAAACTAAACACTACTATATTATCTTCCACGGATATTTAATCTATCTTTTCATGTATGTTATGACAAAACGAAAAAGAACAAAATATTTAAGAGAAATGGATTTATTTACGTGAGAAAGTCAATCAAGCCATAAGCCAATGCGTATGAGAGAAGGCATTCAACATCTCAATTCTTCTTTTTCTAATGCAAACATAACAAATACAGAAGAGGCTTAAAGTACTCGGTTTGTTTTTAGGAATGTGTAAAAATCATTTCTACATCTAAAACTTTCCCGAATGCTTGATAGAATCAGAAGCTGTCCAAATGGTTTAACAGTGTTTCAAATAGTTGCAGTTTTAACGCTGTTAAAGATTTTATCTCTTGAGAATATTCTAAAACACTGCTTATCAATGGCGGTGCATCGTACAAATTTTGAATGTATTCAAAAGAAATGTATAAGAAAAGTTAATTTCAATGTGCAAAGCTTTACATGCTTGATGTATTCTTCATGAAATATTCACTTAAAACCTTTCATGTGGTTTCGAGACATTTTTATTTATCTAGATGTCTGGATTAAATTTTCAACTAAAATAGTTGGTGGAATACTTTAAATTTATTTTCTACAAGTGATAGTTAAAACTTACACAATTCAAAAGCATATCTATGGGAAACAAATAAAATTTTTAAATACTATTGATAGATAATTAATACATTTAAAATTTTTCCTGCAATTCAATATTCAAAAATTTTTCCAAATTAGTTTAAGAATCTTTTATATGTTAGTTTTAATACTGTTTAGACTTTTATCTTTTGAGAATATTCTAAAATACTGCTTATCAATTGCAGAGCAATAAATAAACTATTGAATATATTCAAAAGTAAAATTTTGTGTAAGAAAAGTAAATTTCAATTCATGATGTTTCACATGCTTGAAATAGTATTAGCAAAATATTCACCTATAATTTTTCATGTGGTTTCGGAGCATTTATGTGCATCTAGGTGTCTGAAATAAATTTTCAACTAAAATATTTGGTAAAATATTTTAAATTTATTTCATACAATTAATATAGCTGAAATTAAACAGAATTCTAAAGGGAACCTATGGGAAAGTAAGAAACTTATATAGACTAGTGATAGATAATTAATGCATTTAAAACTTTCCCATAATTTAATATTATATGAAACTACCATATAAATGTAAAAATGTTTTATATAGTATCAGTTTTAATACAGTTTAGAATTTTACATTTACTACTTATCAATTACGGTGCAAGAAACAAAATTCGGAATGAAAAATAAAAATATTCTAAATTTGTTTCATACAAGGGATATAGCTAAAATTAAAGAGAATTTTAAAGGGAACCTATGGGAAAGTAAGAAACTTTTATAGACTAATGATAGATAATTAATACATTTAAAACTTTCCCATAATTTAATATTATATGAAACTACCATATTAGTGTAAAAATGTTTTATATAGTATCAGTTTTAATACAGTTTAGAATTGTATATTTACTACTTATCAATTACGGTGCAAGAAACAAAATTCTGAATGAAAAATAAAAACATTCTAAATTTGTTTCATACAATGGATATAGCTGAAATTAAAAAGAATTATAAAGGAAACCAATGGGAAACGTAAGAAGCTTTTATAGACTAATGATAGATAATTAATACATTTAAAACTTTCAGATAATTTAATATTATATGAAACTACCATATAAATGTAAAAATGTTTTACATAGTATCAGTTTCAATACAGTTTAGAATTTTACATTTATTACTTATCAATTACGGTGCAAGAAACAAAATTCTGAACGAAAAATGAAGTCAAAAGGAAAATTTCTGTATAAGAAAAGTAAATTTCAACGCGTGAAGTTTTAAATGCTTGATGTAGTTTTCTCAAAATATTCACCTAATATCTTTCATGTAATCTTGAGGCATGGTGAAATACTTTAAATTTATTTCTTACAAGTCATAGCTAAAACTTAAAGACAATTCCCATGCATTCCAATGGAAAACAAAAGTACTTTTTTTAACCCTAGACTTAGATATGTGTTACATTTAAATATATTCGCATAGCTTGATAGAATCAAACACGTTATGGTTTAACAGTGTTTCAAATAGTTTCAGCTTTAATACTGTTTGTTTTTGTGTCTATTGGGAATATTCGAAAACATTTCTTATCGTTGCGGGGTATCATACAAATTTTAAATTTATTCAAAAGTAAAAAGACTTACCATGTAAACTAAATTTCAATGCATAAAGCTTTACATGCATGACGTATTCTTCCCTGAATATTAACCTATAATCTTTCATGTGGTTTCGGGTCATTTTGATCCATCTAGATGTCTGGATTAAATCTGGAGCTAAATCATCGCTGAAAATCTTTCTGTTGATTTCCTACAAGTCATCGGTAAAACCTAAAAACATCTCATATCTGTCAATGGGAAATAAATAAAATTTGTAAAAAAATTAAACAAAATAGATAATTTATAGTAAATAAAGTAATTTATTATTTTAAATTACAAAAAAAAAATTATTCACATTATAATAAAAATTAATTACTTTTGCTTTAACAATTTTCTTTTAAAATAAATATATTTAACCAAAATATAATTGCAATGAACTATATTTTTTATGGCTCTATATTTCGTCAATTTTATTGTATATACATTCTTTTTAAATAGTTCTTTCTTCCTCATTGTTTTAAAATTTCTTAACTATTTTAAATACACCTATATTTTATAAAAAATATTACAAATTATGCATATTACTAATACAAGAAAAGTTATCCTTAATTTGAGTAGCTAAATATTAACTACAAAAAACATTACGTACAATTTATTTATTAATTATCTATGATTATATTCAAAATAAGAAATAAAACTTTCATTCAGTCTATAGGCAAATAGGACGTCATGTCTGTGCCTTGACCTATGATTTAAAAAAAAATGAGTTTTATTAAAGCTGTTTTATTTATTGCATGATGTATAAAATATACCTATAGTGAATTACCTTTCCTTAAACAATATGAGACAGATAAACTGGTAAAACTTTAATCGAGACCGCCAAAGGATTTTGAGAACTGTACATTTCCATCTGGTGTGATGTCCCGCGCAATGCTAGTCTCTCGCGTTCTGTCCTTGATTCAAGTACATTTGCTGAATTATTTATTGTTCGCTCTTTTATCATTACATCTCTCTTTCTCTCTCTCTGTATATATATATATATATATATATATATATATATATATATATATATATATATATATATATATATATATATATATATATATATATATATATGTATATATATATATATATATATATATATATATATATATATATATATATACATATACTTACATACATATACACATATATATGTATACATATACATATTTACAAGTCGTGTGTATATATATATATATATATATATATATATATGTATATATATATATATATATATATATATATGTATATATATATATATATATATATATACATATATATATATATACATATATACATATATACATATATACATACATATATATATATATATTTACATACACACATATACATATATATATATGTATATATATACATATATATGTATATATATATACGTATATATACATAAAAATATATATATATATATATATATATATATATATATATATATATATATATATATGTAGATAGATAGATAGATAGACACATATATATATATATTTTATAAAACTGTATACTAATGAATGCTGACAGTAGTACAGCCATTTTTCCCTTATAGAGCCTAATAATTCTGCCCACTAGTTGATGTTGACATCAAACACACAAGCCTATTTACATCTATTCATTCATATGTATTTGATGGAAATTACGAAATAAGCATATTATATTTTGTTTCTTTACTTGGATACAGTAATATTTATTAAGAGTTTTGTCGAAATATAAAATACTACATTTAAGCAATGTTCATCACTGCTGTTTTTATTTAGTCTGTTTATTTCTTTGGACAGATAACTTATTTAAGAGGAATCGACTAGAAAAATACTTTTGGTAAAATTTGGTGAAATTGCTGTTTTTGACACAAATTACATACAAACTTGTTAAATAACTGCTTAACAGCTTTATTAAAACATTTGTTTTCTGAAAACATATCTTCGTCAACTTTAATATCAAGTACTGAAGAAAGTAACATATATGGTGAAATCTGAGGAGAAAGGAACCAGTCAAAGTCCTTTGTTCATGCTTACGTTTCTTTCTTTTTGAAAACTGCTTTCGACGTTTCGAAATTTTTGAAAAGCACCCTCTGTAGCCACAACAGCTATCCAATTCCCCGTAAATCAAACGTCTCTCAGACGCATCCCAACTACCCAATTCTGGGTAGTTCTGAGTAGTAACCCCGCTCCAGTGCTTGCAGTCATTACCAGGCAACTTCGTGTCGAAAATGACCTTGAATGGCGGTCTAATCGTTGCCAGATACTTTCGGAACACGATCATCAAAAGAACCTTAGTGTTAGGTAATAGATTTTAAAGTTTGGTGTTCTTCAAAGTATGGGAATTTTATTCATGTAAACAGAGATTGCTATCGTTGTATTAGAGTATGCAGTACAATTTTAATAGGCTTATCCAGCTACAAATTTTCGATAAAAATCACAGGACAGAGTAGAAAGTGGTATACTTTCGGTTCAAGTACATTTTGGAATAACGGAAGACTTTCAAAGTTAACTTAAGTTCATTAGGTTGAGAGTGTTCAGCTTTAATATAATTTTGTTTCTGTAAAATAGTTATAAAATAGTTCAACTATTTCCTCATTGTTAAGATCAGATAGATAAATAGACAATAATTTCTTATTAAGAGACAAATTGCATGAAATGAAGTATACTGCTCTCTATATGCAAATAATTCTTAATCTTTCTCATTTCATATAGCAATAACCCAACACAAAATGTCTTAATCAGACATTCTCTAAATAAGAAACGGAAAGCAGGGAAGGGGAATAAACAAGTAACTCAGAAGTGTATGACTGTGTTTATTATTAACCCATAGAAAAGTTTAAGTAGTCTAATAAACTGAAACATTAATATTGACAATCATTGGAATTTTTCGCAGTACACTGGTATTAACTCTCTCTAAATTTCTGCATGAACCCGTAATCTTCCGCTTCTGTGCTCGGTAGTGAACTACAGGGTTCAAATTCTGAACTACTTGAAATGGGAAAAAACGTACAAAAGTTACTCAAGTCTTTAAATATTTTGTTATCCACGTTATCTATATGCTTTTAAGGACTTTAATTATGGGCATTTAATGAAATCAAAACTTAAAGTATAAAATAAGAAAGACAATGTCATGTCAAGTGTAGATTATATAGAAGTTGATAGTTTTGTACCTCTACGAAATGGGTTTGTGGTTGACTCTCATATAAACTTGCTCCCTTAAAGGGGTTATGTTAGCTGCTTCTTTAGTGCGCCCATGGGATGAGAATAATAATAGAGGATAAAAGAACATTGAAAGACAAAAGCCTACTAAATTATGATAAATATATATTATTATTTTTTCCTAATAAAACAAGAAATATTCCTGATTTTATATCATGTATTAACAAAACTAATTAGAAATTAGTTATTTTTGAAAGCTTATTACGTACTATATACGTTTTCATTAAAAGGTGCATAGAAATAGATCTCTGAAGTATGAGTAATTTATGTCATGCGATGTTTTTACATACATGATAGATAAATTTGACCCTTTTAACATGGTTCGTATAGAAATGAATGTTTGGAGAAACGTGGAACCCTTTAAATCAGGGTTTCTCAACCCAAATCAGTTGATCTGCCAAAAAACAATTTACTGATTTAAGGTGGGCCGCACATATAAAAATAAAACAACAAATTATTCAAAATATTTTATTATCGTGCAATATTGAAAACATGCATTTTTGCAGTGCTAGCTGCTACTGTACATAAAAGTTGTGTTATACATATATCATAACTACACCGACAATAAGCATTAACTATATTGTATTTATAATCACCCCCAACACCTTACCTTCCCCGTAATCATGAGGGTTAAAATATTATTATTTGTTTGAGGTTTTGTTAATATCAACGGATAATGTAGTCAACGCGTCTATCAAGTCTTAACGTACATAATATGTGATATTTATTATTGCAAACATTAACGACTAAAATTCTATGTTTCAACTGCATACAGTCAAAATGGCTAAAACTATATAGACATTTGAAAAATTCAATTGGGCCGCAAAAAGTTTTTAAATGGGCCGCATACGGTCGGGCATGCCTGCTTTAAATGATGGTTTTAGCATTATATCAGTATCAAAAGTACAGATGATAAGAAAACAAGACAGGTTTTTGGTAGTACTAATTCAACAGGAAAGGAAGTATTTGAACTGATTTCTTACAGATTTCCTCCAGATTAGCTACAGGAAATATTTAAAAATGCTAAGTACTCAATCTTGAGATTGTAAAGAAAAGTTGTTTTTGAAAGCGAGTAGTTTTAATTACATGCATTTAAGATGAGAAAATACGAAAAAAGAGAGGGTTATTGATCATTAGCGTTCTACAGTATTTTGTGGCTAAAATAAATAATAAAATGCTAACCAAATTCTCCTTGCAACAAAGTTTAGAACATTTCACACCACTTTTAAAACTTTTACAAAATTAATTTAAAAAGAAACCAAAATGTGAAAGAATGTAGCCAGCTATAACACAGTAATTTAGAACAGGAAAAATTGCTGTAATAAAACCAAAATATAAGAGAAACGTAACAATACCCCTATTCTTTAAGTTATTAAAAATTCCTGCTACAATAACAGATACCACTTATTATAATTTAATTTATTAGCCATAGAATTTTAAGCACGCAACTGTTGATTTTACTGAAATATATCTTAGTCCTAACAGATTATGTATACAACTTAGATGAATTTTATGAAATAACTTATATTGGGTCATTTAAAAAATAAATAGACTGTAGTGATATAAACAATCTTCTAAATATTGTTTGTCCTATATTCCTAAACATCCTTTTTGGCAAATTTTATAAATAATAGTACTATAAAATTTGTATGCTCTATCATCACTAGTTAGAGTAAAAGTTAGAGAAAGAAAAAAAAATATCGCGCAATTTGCTTAAAAGACAATTCTTTTTATGAAATAAATTTCTAAATATCTATTGATATTTTGATATTTTCACTTGGTTAATCTTGATAGTATAAAAAATATTTTATGTTGAAGACTACCAAATTTCTTATACACGTATTTATGTAAGTTGAAAATACTCTGTAGAACTAAAAATGCGCATAGCATTTTGAAAGTTTAGCAAAAATATTACATTTTTAAAATCACTCTAAAGTATTTTATGTTTTGATTGCATAATCTTAAAACAAATTGTAAGTAATATATAATTTCTAATTTACTAATATTTTTAGAATAGAAATTGAAACATAAGTGAAGTTTAAATGTAAATAAAATAAATTCATAGTTTTTCCTATAGGAAAATTATGAAATGGGAGAACTCCAGAGGATGCCTGGCTATTTTAAAATAAAGTATAAAATATCCAGCATTTTATATTCTTTAGCTACCCTAACAGTACACAGGTTCTACTGGATGATCATTTGACATCTAAAATACCCGGTCGATGTCCATCTGACATCCTAGAAAGTACGATGTCCAGTGGAGTTCGAATAATGTTAGGTATTGGGTATAGTGCCTACCCCAACATTGCAAATACTCAATTACACATCCTGCCGAGATCCACAATGTCCACACGATGTCCATAACTAGAATATGAAAGATCCAAAATTTTAGTATGTAATATTTCAGATATTTCATACTTTGCTTGGAAACTATCAGACACTATATAAAATGATTGGATTTTATAATTCTCCTGTTATACACTCATTTTTACATGAGCCAGAAGATAAAAGAATAACTGGTAAACAAAGTTTTGCTACCAGAATGTGTAGGTTAGAGTTCCACTGCTGAAATACATGTTTGTAGCTTCGATTTTAAGCATTAGGTCTCGCTCTAATGAGCTTCAGAGTAGTAAAAAAATAAGTAAACCGTAGCGCTTCCAACCAACCATTAAATGCATGAAAGTAATTACTAATGAAAATGGACTCGAGTTTTCAAGGTGTTTTATATTATTTTTTTCTTATCAGCCGAAACAGATGTTTATCCGACTTTTTATCGCACATGAAATTTTTTTTTTTTACTAAACAATTCTTGTTTGAGTTTTATCTCTTCGTAGTATTATTGTATATTGTATTCTTATATATATATATATATATATATATAATATATATATATATATATATTATATATATATATCTGTATATCTAAGTATAAGTAAAACCCACACAATGTAATGAAAAAAGAAAATTCATTCTTAGTTTTTTATTACTTAAAAAAACAGTATTTAACAAAACCATCTAAAAATAAAAGAAACTATGCTTTTACATTTATTTAAAGATTAATTAAGAAATAAGAATAAAATAAATAACTTACCATCAAAATTTAATAAAAGAACAAGAATTCACATAAATTTGAATAGGTAGCGTCAGTTTACCATATATTAATTGAAAGTTCATTTTGAAGATACTTTATTATGGAAAAAAATTACATCTGAAATTCAGCAATAAAGCGTAAATAAACTCAGTTATTGAATATGATTTACAACTTCTTTTATTTGGGCATATTTTTTAAAAAATTGTAATGTTAAAAGTAAATAAGTCTAATGATCCTTAAAATGAAAGAATAGATATATTAAGAAAGTTTAAAAGCATGAAGGTTTTGTCCGTAATGTAATGCTTGAAATAAGGAAAAGTCTGAGTTGTGCATTTGACGTATCTGGGCGTTCATTGCGTTGTGATATTTTATCCTATTTAAGGGGGGGGGGGAGGTTAGTTCATCATGTTTAAAGTGATAGTACGTAAAGATTATATATGATAAATTTTGAACTTATCTCTTGATTTATTTCTGTCTTTAATCTCTAGTGGGTAAATGCAGTATACACTAAGTTAAAGGGGTTTCAAATCTTTATTTACTTAGTCTTTTTCAACATATTAACAAAATATGGAGAATATTTACAATGGAGAAATCTAAATTATATATATATATATATATATATATATATATATCATGGTAAATAAAGTTTTTCATATGATGTATATATTTTGTGTTTTTATAAACGTGACGTAATGTGACAAACTAAAAAAATTTTGTAAGGTTCAAATCTGAGTAAATAACTTAAACAGGCTAACATAAGCAGAATTTTTTTATTTTACAATGAATCGAAATTATTTGTAATAAACATTTTTCGCTCCAAAAGGTACTGTGCCACTCTAAGAAAGTTAATTTAATCAACTAATTTCTCTCATTATGCACTCTTAGAAAACGAAATCAATATTCTACAACTTACGAACAAGTTTTTATGCTTACTTTTATTAAATACGCTATAAAGTGCAAATGTAAACATTGATTTGAATCCACCGTAAAAGTACAGTACGTTTAACCCATTAAGCGGTTTACCCCCTTAGGGATTAAGGATAAAAAATAAATCATGCGATAAGTTCAAAATTCGTTACATACATTTTACAACTTATCCCAAAGCATAGAAGCATGTTTCGTTATTTTTTACTCAAGCGTATCATCTTACGCATTGTGTTAAATGTAGCACAGATATCAAACATTAAATATAATGATAATCAGATTTTATAGATACCAAAAAACGTACAGGTTATAGTGAAATGAAAATCTGACATATCATGAGGGAAAATATTGGATTCATGATAATCGAATAGGTATTTAATTCGCCAGGGAATAAATTACTTCGTAAGGTGTTGTAAAAACAAAATAGAAGGTTACTATGGTAAAACTACAAAAATTGTATTCAATAGTACCATTACCAATATGAATACAAATATTCTAGAAACACATAAATAAGGGTATGTTTATTTTACATTTGTCTCAACTATATATTTTACAGTAATTACATAAAGCTGAATAAGTGCTGTAATATGAATGTAATTGAAATCACCAATTTTCTTGCTCTACTAAACAGCACAAACATAGATATTTATTCTAGCAGAAATTTTGTATGGATAAATTTGTCTTTTGGGGAATAATTTTAGTTTTTTCCCTATAAAAAACTCCTCTGAGATGTCTTCTTATAACTGAGCTTTGTACGTTAATCGTTTCTCTGACTTTTGGATGCATTACAAAAGGAGCGAACCGGCAGAAAATGTATTGCAAAAACTCTTAAGCAAAGATGTCAAAAGAGTACATTATTATCCATTCCAAGAGATCCATTATGATAGGGATAATAAATGTTTTTCTCTTATAGTTCCGGATTCAGCGACTCCAGGGGTATTCTTATGTTTTTGATTCATCTTTAGAAGACCTGAACGAAATTGTACTTTTAATTATCGAAGCTAAACTGCATTTTAATTACATGGAAACAAATAATTAGTTTCCGTCTTCTGTGAAAGCAATAGTCTCAATTTTTTTTTCAAAAGTCACTTAGGATATATTACTTTCACATGTTTTCAATTAACGGGAAGGACGAGAACTAGTTATTCTTGATCACGTTTCTTCGTAGTGCACGATAACTGTTAGAGACTGCACATCTATTTTGGACCGCACTGTCAGTTGATGAGGCTCTGACATATTTCGAAGGCAGTCGCTTTCGATCATTCTCAGTGTACGTCAGAAATAATATTCATCAAAATAAATCGCAGATGTAGTCGTCTTTAATGTCAAAGCAAAGCATAACACAAGAAAAATTAACCGTAGGGTTAAAGAGTGGCTTAATCTTCATAAGAAAAATTAAACTTGATTTTATTTCAGCGGGATTTCATTCAACGTGTTTCATTCTTTATTATTAAAATTATTATTAAAAGTACTGCCGTACATTTCTGGTAATAAAATACAAAATATTTGTGCACTAAAACTTGATTAAAAACTCTCATTAACTGTCTTTTTTGTTCAGCTGAAGAAACATCGTACGCAATTAAACACTACTCATCCTTTTTTTTTAAAACTTAACCATTCAAATACTATGCTACATATGATAAAAAGAAATGAAGGTAACATTAATAATAAACAGCTGAAGAAACATTGTACGCAATTAAACACTACTCAACCTTTTTTTTTTTTAATTTAACCATTCAAATACTATGCTACATATGATAAAAAGAAATGACGATAATATTAATAATAAACAGCTGAAGAAACATCGTACGCAATTAAACACTACTCATCCTTTTTTAAAAATTTAACCATTCAAATAGTATGCTACATATGATAAAAAGAAATGAAGATAACATTAATAATACATAGTATGGAAGGTAAAAGAAATGTTTTTAAGATACTGTTACTCAAATAACACATGCAATAATGATTTTGGTTCTATCAAAGTTTCATCTTAGAAACAAGCATGAGTAACTACTATTTAATCTATAAAATAGTTTTTTAAACTTTTTGAAAGTTCTTATTTTATATTTACATCATAAAGTCACTTAATCGAAGACCAGGAGAAAACGGTAATTCTTCGTATATGTGAATAGCAGTTGTTTCTGCCTATGAAAATATGAAAATACTACTGAACTGTTTTTCTGGTTTCTTAATAAATAAACGTAGTTTAAAAGCATTTGATATTTAATTTAATGTCTGCAAACTATAACAACAAAACTATTATTTTGTCTGCTTTAATCATAGCAAGTTTATGTATTAATTAAACAAATGAATAAATATATGTAACGAACATTTTTATTAAACACTTTTACACTAAAATAATATTAAATATTAAGAAAAATAGAAAGTAAGAATTAAAATCTCACTCTTCTTTGTATGTACAGTACAAGTCTGTTCATGAAAAATTTTTCTCCCTTCGTACGACTGAATAAAATTTACGTTCTAAAATTTGAACAGAGAATCGAACATTCCTTCTTATAAGTGAAGGTTTTTTATAACTGAAAATACGTATATGTTTCTTATAAAAGAGCTTCCACTGTATATGTATATATATATATATATATATATATATATATATATATATATATGCACATTTATATATACATATATACACATATATATACATATACAATGCATGTATATATTAGATGAGTAGTATTTTATTCAATGTACACGGTAAAAACAAAATCTAGTTAGAGCATCTGGTAAACAGGATTTTATGCTTTCTAAAAATTACAAACTGGGCGTAATTCAACGAATATTTTAAATTCACTGATTTTTAGAAAGGGATGAATTCAGCATGATACATTTTTAAGAAAAGAGAATAAATCTATTTTGGCTCAAATGTTTGTCTTGCATTAAACCGCTCCAAACTAAAATGTTTTAAATAATTATCACACGATAAATTATTTATATATTTTCCCCTTTTCTCAAACCCTTGAAAGGGAAACAATTAACGTTTTAGTATCAAACATTAAGTAGGAATTCCATTCACGTTGAAATAAAATTCAATTGCAACTTTCTTACCAGAGAAGGAAAATCTAAAATTCTCCTCAGACTGTTGTAATCTACTCATTAAATACCACACACAAAAAGTACAATATAAATACCTTCTTAAGTAGAAATCGAAACGTAAAATAAAGGAGGAAAATATTTAAGAAACAAATACACCTAAATGGTTTTCCTTTCCTTGATGTTTTATCTTGATAACCTTAAGGAAAGTTGAATCCATTCATTACACTGAAATATTTAATTTAATTAAGCAGTTAGAAAGCATCTAATTGTCTTTTTATGAAAATGTATTCAAATTAAGAATGTTAGAATTTGTCTATAAACAATTAATGTGTATTTCGAAATTCTTTAATGTTCTTCTAACCTCATGGGTGAAATACTTTTTTTAAAAATTCTTTGAATATGATAGTCATAGTCTATCGGCAGTTCTAGTATAGATATGCTGTAATCTAGATATGCTGTAATGTACATTTCAGTTAATTCTTACAGTGTAAAGTGGTCAAAGGTTACTATTCATGTAATGTTTAATACTGCTATGTGTAAAAAGAATGTTCAAGGAAACATTACTTTCCAAAAATCTTCAATATCACAATCTTTTATCAGTTCACCATAAGATAAAAAGTTCTTTACCTTTTTGAATGAATATTTTACAAGTTCTTTAATATCCCTGTAACCGATGAAAAGTTATTTAGTTTTACTATTTCAACTACCATATTTTTTAATAAAATAATATACATGAAATGAAAAAAATAATGTTTCCTTCCACGCAAGATAGCTTTTGATATGAGCACGTTATAAACTAAATTTTTGTATCAAATCGAAGCAAAATATCTGCTATATTATGTAAATATAAACTTAAAAAGTATCTGATACTTTCAAATTTAAGAAATATTGAAAACTTTTTAAGAAATTGAGATTTTAAAAAATAGTTTTAAAAACTCTTTAAATAGTGCCATAAAATAACATATATCGCTAGTATTAATATAATGGAGGTTCACAGAATTAAAAAGTTAATTAGGCTGCATTTAATATAAAAATTTAGTTTCTAATTTTCAGATTTCAAAAGTTATTTTCAGGATAAACAGATTTCTATTTTTTTTTTGCTGTATATCTTTTATGTTTTTAAAAGAAATGTATTGCTTCATACAACAAAACTAATAATTGCATAAAATTAAATCCTTATTAATGATTTAGAAATATTTTATTTTATACAGAGTGGAACCTTTTTTATTTTATATTGAATCAAAGATAATGAATAACTTTCCGCTCGAAAGATATTATGTTCACTTTATTAACATCCTGTGGGAGTTTATAGGTGAAACAGAATTTTCACACACATAATATTCTCTTTTATACAATCTGTAATAACTTTAGGACGAACTAACTGAATAGTAGAGTTCAATAAGTAAAAGTTGCAATGTATATAAACAATTGAAATATAATTCTAGAGCTATTGTAACATATACCAAGATAAATCATTATAATGTAACTTAGAAGAAATGGGTGACGTACTTAACATAGAAAGTACGTCAGAAACTGCTCTAGAATATTACACCTTGAAAGTTTCAAGGTGTAATATTCTAGATCAGTGATGAATAAACTACAGTAAAATGCTTTAACCTTTTGCACTCCAGTGTCGAGTCTGACGCAACATGGTCTTCCACTTGCAGCATATACAGCTTCGAAAGGTTTTAAATTTCCGAATTACTGTTAACACTTGTTTAACCCAATTATAATTCTAGGTCGGCACTAAATTGATATAAATCAAACATTAATTTGGACCAGATTATTAGGAACGAGGAAAATTAATTTAGAACGCAAAGGGTCGATAGAAGTTTTAGGGTCCCACAAATGAAAGGTTTATTCTCCGACAACAATATATCCTACAACAGAGTATCAAAAGTCCAGTCCCAGACTTTTTCCTTGACTTCTGATATTTTGAGATTGCTATCGAAGAATTTCTTTTCATCTTTTACTTTTAAAAATCTTAGAAAATATTGCTTATTTCTTATAATAATAGCCTTTGTATCTCTGTCAAGGATGCTTCCCCTCCGAAAGATCTAAAATACAGTCTGTATCGGTTATATGGTCAGCTCAGCAGTCCAGAAAAATCAGACCATAAAAGCAGGGTGACCATATATGCTGAACAATGCAACCCTATTGTGCATATACAGTGCATTTTTAACCTATAACAGAAGAGCCTTATCCACATTCCCATAAGGTAACAAGCGCTGACGTGTTCTTTCTTCATCACCGATTACAACACTTCAGGACCAAAGTTTGGCAGCTAAAATGTTGTTTAATGTCGTCGGGGTAATCGAATTTGCTTTTGCGAAAGCAGTTTTTGAAAGTTTGGATTTTTTAAATTTTTCAATCAATTCATTTTTAGCAGCAAATAACAAATTCTTTCTTTCAGAAGCCATAATTAAAAAATGAACGTTCCTATTCTCGACGTATGATCCAAATGCAACAAAATTTTCCTTTACTTGTTTCGTCTTAATTTCAACTTAACCCCTTAAAGCATTTGCCCGTGTCTGATACGGGCAAAATTCAAAATAAACATGCAATCACATTATTTACACTTTGTTTGAGTAACATTTTTTTTAATAACTTTTAACTCTTTTTCCACTGTAATCACCCCCTCCCCCAGATCTAAAATTGCAAAAAATAATTTATTCTATACTTATATATTTTTTTCAGTCATAAAATATATCATTTTTTATCAGTTTTTCTGAAAAAAATTCGTGCTTTAATTGGTTAATCAGGGAGAGATAACTTCAACCAATAAACAGACAGATGTCCACCTCTTGTCAGGGGGCTAGAGAACTGATAGAGGTGAGAAACACCGAAGATGAGTCTACACAAACAAGAAAGCGGGAAAGGGAGGGAAATAAAGGCTTGAATTCAGGTCCTCTCCAATTTCGCACTGACTTCTTTAAAAAAAAAAACGGAAATTTGTTGAAAACATGAAACTGACCATATAACCGGTAACAAGAAAAAGAAAATGACTGTATAAGCGGTGCACTTTAACACATGTTCCCTATTAAGTTAGACGGGTCTTTAGAAAACTGACCTTATAAGCAGGTGACCATATAACCGATACTGACTGTACATCAAAAATTTGTAAATCAGTGATTCAAAAAGTTATATCCCAGCTAATATCAAGGAGGCTCTTCGGGAAAAATATAATTGTTTTTTTCCGGTGTTATTAGTTTAAAAATTATTTCCTAATGAACATATGTATACCATTGCAATTAAATCCAATTTTAATTTCATTTCACTTATAATCTCCTATTATGTGGTATTATTTTGTACCACTTCTTAAATTATATTAATTTTGCTCAGTATAACGTTTTTACTTCCTTTTTTTACAAGTTTTGTCTGAGTAATCGGCTTTTACCTGCCACATAAATATGTAATAGTTAACCCTCCGAGTGGAACACACCGAGGAAAAAAAGTCTCCAAAAAATACGCTAAAGTTTTATTGTGTCAGTGACCAAAGCGTTCTATGATTTTTTACTTCACCCTTTGTCGAATACGGGAAACCCACCCTCGTTATTGTCCCTTTACTTCCGGTTATAAATAGATATATAAATAGACATTATTGATTGTTAATTTTTAATACACATAAAGCGCGCCAAGTCTAGAAGATCATCCCATAAGAAATAATGTATTCTAAAAGTACGAATAAAAATATTTTTTAAGAGAATTATTTATATTTTTTACAAAAGTCATCCAAGATATTTAAGTGGTGTAATTAGAGATACATCTGTTACCGCAAATGAAATACTTCGAAATAGAGATTGACAAAGTCATGAGAAGCTATCAGCGTCTTTGTGCCTCAAAAAGTAGGGGTGCATCCCTCAATAAATGTCAGTCAAAGAGGGTTGCAGTTCCTAAACAATCGACCTGACCCTCTTACCTCAAAACTCCATGGGGGAAAGCACTGGCAGAAATGTACCATACATTCATTTTCGGAACGTTTTTAGAGGTCGAAAATTGTACATGACAACCGGCGGAATTGTACGTGCAAACCGCTTAGAGGGTTAAATGATAATTAAGTTTTAATTACCTTGGAATAAAAGCACTTTTATCCGGTTTTAACAAGCAACTGAAACTAATTTACAATTAACTATGGTACGTGGTATTTAATCGGTGGTTAGCTGTCATCTACTATGGTGCAAGGAGAATAAATAAATATTTTAAAAAGAATACTGATTATGAGATCAAATTTGCTTCTTATTTCTCAGTAATCATTTTCACGCAAAGCGCACAGATAAATTCATATCCTTTACGATTGGCAAATTAAAGTTTTGTTTGTCAGATAAGTCTAACAATACTTCTGCTAATAGTTCTGTTAATGATTTTTAAAAAAAATTAATAGAGAAATTGTATTTTGTTTTACACTTTTTTCATATTTATTAGTATTCTACTTGAAATCTGTCACTTTAACTTCCTACATCATTTTTCCATCAAATAAAAAACAGGAACAAATTTCTCAAATACCTATTTCCTATTATTAAATAGTACATACAATTTGAAAAAAATGACACAAAACCGAAAAAGAAATATTTCTAATAAATAATGTTTAACCTGATAACTGAACTACCCTTTTCAGATTATTATCATTATTATTGGGATTTTTTTATATATATGAAAAGAAAGAATTCATTTTCAGACCTCTATAAATACAAACATCCGTGAGTATTATATTATGTAACGTGTGATCTAAAAGGATTTTTTTATAAAACAATAGAAAATTTTCATTTTTTATCTACTGAAAAAAAGGAACCAAGCAGGGTTCATAAAGTTAAGTCTACTTTTAAAAGCAACCGAATATTTTTTTTCGTATCTTTAAAAGATATTATTTAATATAATTTTAATAATATGTCTGTTAAAAAAATCATGTTGCTAAAATCAATAAACGTTTACAATCGCGCACCATTTTAATTTGATAAACAAAGGAAATTTAACAATTTTTATTATTACATAACAGTGAGAGTTATATATGTTCCCGAAAACGATATTAAACATTATAAGTTGTAATTATTCTAAATTGAAGAAATTACTATCAATAGCTATTGTTAGTAAGTTAAATTTACTTCAGTGGGAAATAATACGAATTGCCTTGGCTTTCATTTGATCTAAATAAATACTAATGAATCCATTAATAAAAAGTAAATTCCATTTTTTTAATATCTTTTATGGAGTCCTAGAGTGTTCTTCTATTGATGATTGTGGTAATGTTTTCTGTACATAGAATTCGAACGAATTAAATCTATTTTTGAATTATACAAATAGGAAATTAGATGTGAAAAACATTAGGAATCAAAGAAAAGTCACCATTTTTAACAATTGTTTGAATATCTTTAATCATAAAAATTTCCCACCAACATCCACACCAAAAAAAGTTAATACATTTTTATGTTGGAGAACTTATTTAAAATTCAGATTGAAGATGTTATATAACTAAAAAAAATTCAATATAATTGTGTGATTTTAATAATATATTACTTTTAAGTTGATACAAAATATGCGCAAATACAATAAAATATCAATTAAATATGTATCGCAATTCAATAAAATACCAATTTCACAAACTAAGGAAACTATCTTGCTCATTTTATAAAATTTGGTAATTTAAACACTGGATGCAATTATCATAAACTTGAGCTAAAGTAAATATTTAATTGTCACTTAAATAAATGAAAAATCCTTTAACTCTCTGGACATCGAAATGTTTGACAATTGTAAAAGATATTCACTGATAATCCTTTTATTGCATTAATTCACTTAATGATAAATGAAGGAATCACTTATCAATATGGGAAGAATGACGTAGAGTGCAAAGTAAAAAGTGGGCCAAGGAGAAGGACTCTTCCGAAGATATGAAGTCCTTAGTCTTTAGTCTTTAAAGAATTTCTATCTTGTTCAATGTTTACAGTATTGTTATGTCACATGAGTAGTCTGGTCATAAATCACGAAGGTTCTTAAATCATGGAATGCTTTATTAGGATTTGCAAGGAACTGTATCTGAAATTTAGGAGAAGTATAATTATTACAACTGCATTAGAAAATTTCACTATAAGACTTTAACCCTCCGAGTGGAACACACCGAGGAAAAATAGTCTCCAAAAAATACGCTAAAGTTTTATTGTGTCAGTGACCAAAGTGTTCTATACTTTTTTACTTCACCCTTTGTCGACTAGATTGGAATACGGGAAACCCACCCTCGTTATTGTCCCTTTACTTCCGGTTATAAATAGATATATAAATAGACATTATAGATTGTTAATTTTTTAATACACATAAATCTCGTCAAGTCTCGAAGATCATCCCATAAGAAATAATGGATTCTAAAAGTACAAATAAAAATATTCTTTAAGAGAATAATTTATATTTTTTTACGAAAGTCATCCAAGTTATTTCACTGGTGCAATTAGAGATACATCTGTTACCGCAAACGAAATACTTCGAAATAGAGTTTTACAAAACCATGAAAAGCTATCATAGTCTTTGTGCCTCAGGGGGTAGGGGTGAATCCCTAAATAAATGTTAGTCAAAGAGGAGTGCAGTTTTTAAACAATCGACCTGACCCTTCTACCTCAAACACTGGCAGAAATGTACATTACATCCATTTTCAGAACGTTTTTGGAGGTCGAATATTGTACGTGACAACAGCTTTGAAGACATCATCGGTTTGGCGGAATTGTACGTGCGAACCGCTTAGAGGGTTAATACATAAAAACATACATATATGTAAGTTCTTACATTGTACTTGAGTATTCATATATGTATGTATATATATATACACTGTAAGTGTATATGTATTTACATGCAAATATTTATACAGGTTATCTTAACAGATACACAATCACCATATTTTTGGGGTACAACTTGTAAACTCATTATTTTTAACTCTTTTGGGCCAATGATTAGTTTCAATAAATGATTTTGAATTTGTTAGATAAAAAACATATTGCTTTTGTATGAAAAGACAATCCAGAAATGATAAATATAGAAACTAAGTGATGAAGGAAAAGACAAAACTATTCTTTAAGTTGTCCACTTGATTTTATAAGTTCTCCTTGAATTTTTTAATGTTGCATAAATTCTTACCAATCATACAGAAGATTATTATTTTCCTAATGATCATAGATTTTCCTTGAGATTCTAAAGATAAACAAATCTGAAATTAATCTAAAATGCATAAACTAACCAAATGTGATTAAAAAGCCTCAAGATACATTTAAATTTGAGGGACATTTTAAGACAGTTTCTTCCTTATCACATTTTTAAAGAAGTCACAACTCCCTTTTCATCTTTACACAGTGGTTCTGTACTTCAGCGGAGTTGCCACGGAATAATTTAAAAACTTGATTCAATTTTTTCTGATTAATCGGTATGCTAAGGATTATCTATAAAAACATAACATGCGGTAATGAAAATCAAATTAATACAATAATGACTTTAACCAAAGCGTAAGGCAACAATAGATACTCTGTAATAAAATGTTCAGGGATTATAGATTGGTAATGCTTGCTTAAAAAAAAAGTTTGTTATTGTCAGCAAGTTATATACTAGTAAAGAAAGCATAAAAACATAGAAAACATTAAGTGACTTATTAGTGTATAAACTAATAATATATCTTTAAAAATGAAGTCCTTATGTTTTATACCTTTTAAAATTCTAACATCAAACCTTCATGGGATAAATCTATTTTGAGATTTTACTACCTACAATACGAAACTCATGTCTGGTGTCAATGTGTTCTCAAGAATTAGGCCTCATCTTCACATATCGCTAAAAAGTAACTGAAAACATTTGGGAAATCCATTATTTTACATTCTATCCAGCACAGGAAGTGCTCAGTTTTATCAATTGCAAAGTATTCAAAGGCATATTCATAAGGAAAAAAGAAACAAAGGTTTTATACCTTGAAAGAAAAGCATTATCGTTCGTAACAACTGCAAAGGTAGATAATGTCTTCCGCATATTAATGTTACAGGTAAAATAGGATATACAGACATTATATAAAAAGACTGCATGTTTTTAAGCAAAGTATGAAATGCTCAAGAAAATATTACTTTGATTACCTTAACATATATTCTAGTGGATATCCACTCGACGTCTAAAATGCTTGACCGACTTCCTGATGTTATTCTAGACAAATTGCTAATAGAACACGTGTGCTGTTAGGATGAGTATTTGAGTGGATGACAAATGCTTTTTAAGCAAAATATTAAATAGAGGAACAGACTTATATTCAACAATACATTCATCATGACAATCACTGGTTGCTAAAATAATAAAAAAAATAGGTGAAGTTTTATATTCTGCTACATAATAGTAAGATATATGCACTACATGTGTCTACCATGCCAGTTCAACAGCTCCGCTGAATATCTGGTTGACATCCAAGATGACATCGGGACATCAACCAGTCATTTTAGAAGTCCACTAGCATCAGCAAAACTTGCGTGCTGTTAAAGTCGGTCAAAGTATATAACATTCTAAATATTTCATTCTTTTCTTTAAAATATCCAGACATTCTATATGATTCCTATTCTCTACACAAAATATTTGCATATAATAACTTGCCGGTAACATTAAAACTTGAAAAACATTCTTTCGGTACAACGCAAAAGCTGCAGGAAGTTTAAAGTCAGTTAATAAAATAAATCCTCAAATCGTTCTTTTTCTCTGATATTGTGGTTGATAATATAATTGGCTTTAATCAAAATAAGACAAGTTAACAAAATGACTGATAAATTGCTTTTTAGAAAACATTCAAGTCTCCATACCATAAATTCTTAATAGGCTCCAAATTTCGCTGAATAGAAATTCGTTAAACAGAATTCTTTATAAAATTTATGTATTTCAGCAAACGCTTTAAAACATTTCTAATAATTTTTCAAATGTAAAACTGTGTTTTCCGTCAAATCTAAAAGCCTAGAAATTAGACTGATTCGCATAATCATGTTATGAACAATAGGCAATTTTGCAGTGATAGAAAGAAAATTTTCCTAGAATTTCCAGAGAAAAAATTCTCGCAGAGATCCTTATCAAATAAAACTCCTTAAAAGAAAATTAAGTTTATTAAATAGAAATTTCATCTTATGCAAAATACATCTTGTGTATTTCGGAAAAATACTTGTTACTTAAAAAAAATAATATGTACTTTGTGTATATGTAAAAAAAATTCTAAATAGAAGTTCACTATTCAGAGATTCAACAGTATTTTAATGAAAACATCGTTTTGTTTGTCTGTTTGCGTGATCAAAATATTAATTAGAATCAAACATAATTTAGTGTAAAAGAATTTGGTAATAACTGGAAATAACATGAAGTTTAAAAGCCATTTCTCACTTAGATATTTTAAAAATTTCTCACATGAAGTAAAAGTTGCTTTATAAAACTTACCCATTCCTTTCCTTGATTAACATCTTCTGCTGGACTTTTACGTTCATCCTAATACATAAAAACGAAAACGATTGTTGTAAGTAAGATGCTTCAAAAATCTGTATCATAATCCAAATATGAGTATATGTTAAATAAAAATATAGAAATTAAAAAGTGCGATTTTGTATTTGGGACATTTAGCTGAATCAAGTGATCTTTCGTGGATTTTCATTCGAAATATTTCCTATTTGCACATTTCCTAACATATATGATTTTGTAATAGAAATAAATACTTATGTAATATATTAGGTTTTTAAAATTTAAAATGTTTTTAGCAGAGTTAATTTTAATAACAAAAAAATCTAATTGAGTTAAAGTTAGGGGATGTAAACCATAAATTTAAATTTTTCAGAAGTTATATAAGAGATATGTTACCAAACTAAGATATGTGTCAGATGTTTAATTATTAAATATAGAGTAATCTACATACAGACGTCAATTCAATAGCAAATATCAATAAAATTTGTCGATTGAAGATATGTAATAAATTCTCGTCATATCAGAATACCAACCATATCCAATTTCTTGAAGGACATAAATAGGACGTTACCTAATTCAAAACTTTTGAATAATAATAATGAGTAAAACATTTATTATTCACAAGTTTTGAACTCAAATCAAAACTTTTGAAGATGCAGCAAATTTGTTACAAAAATGAAATATATCCAAAGCATATAATTATAAACTATAGATACTTTTTTAAATACAAAAGTCAAATCTAATGCAAACATCAATAAAATTTAATCTACCTTATCAAATGAAAATATGTAAAAAGAGTCATGTCGCAGCATCATCCCTATCCATTTTCTTTAAGGTCATAAAAATGACGTCACCGAAGTCAAAACTTTTAGATAATAAGAGTCAATATTTTTATTATTCTTCAAAAGCTTTGAATAATAAAATTTTTGAACCCAAGTCAAAATATTTGAAAATAAAATGTATCCAAAACGTTTAATTCTAAAATATATCGTCTTCTAAACACAGACGTCAATTCAAAGGCAAACATCAATAAAATTTAATCTCGCCTGTCAAATGAAAATACGTAATAAAAGTCACGTCGTATCACGACACCAACCCTATCCAATTTCTTGAAGGGCATAAAAATGACGTCACCCAAGTCAAAACTTTTGAATGAAGCTCTCACTTTCACACCCATCCCCGTAGTAAAAGTCGCGTCCATTCACAAATCTTGTCGCCAGCCTGATCCTTTTTACTCCCAGCCCGACCACATTAGAATATAAGTTAAGAGAGTGAACAAGGGAACGATTCAGAATGACTTAAGTGAGGTTAACTAGGCTTTAATGGGGGCCACGTGCATGTACGATAAATAGCTGCCATAATCATAAATTATATCTCGCTGGTCGACAGACTTAAAGCGTTCTCCAAATCGTTGCAGCGACTCATATTACTTTAGCAATAACAATAAATCAACTCGCTACCGTGGTAAGGCCTTCGATGCTTTCTTTACTACTGGAGCTACCCCTCCCTCAAAAATCTTGCTTTCTTATCTCAGTTTTTTTTTCTTTTTGGATTCTTAAACTTTTTTTTTTTAATGTGATGGTCTTTAGAACAACGTTTTATAGGAAGAAGTTGACAACCAAGGTGTGATTTCTTTTTCTTTATGACTTCTTTCGCCAGTTTTATTTCATTTTCCGCGATTTTATTTCAGAGTGAGTGTTTATTTTCCTGTTATTATCAGCAATTTGATGTTTTAATCGGAGTTTTAAGAGTTTAGCAATTGGTATAATTTGTACTCAAATTTCTTTGACTCGCAGGGTAACTATTTAAATTGAAACAAGAAAGCTTTTATTATTATTATTATTATTATTATTATTTAAAATCGAATATTTTTGCTATTTTAATTTTAATTCAACATAGAAACATGATTTGTTTGTTAATATCCAACAATAATTTCTCCATTCATATTTTAAGAATCAATTGTATACTAATCAAGATTATTTTCATTAAAGCCAATTTAAAATATTAATATAGATAGAAGTTTATTGACAAAACATAACTTATAAAATTTAATGAATGAATAATTAATTTAATAAGTTTAGTCATTTAAAACTTCAGCATCACTTGAATAATTCTTAACAAATTAACCTGTGTTTTAAACAGTCCGTTTATAATTTAGAAAAACTGGATTTTAAACTGTTGTTGCTGAATTTAAAACTTAAACTGTATAAAAATATATGTTTCAAAAGTTGATTAAAAGCTTCAGGACCCACAGATACTGATATTATATTGATTATATTTTGGATTGGATAAGATTGATTGGGTTACGGTTGTGTCATGCTGTTAAATTAAACTTATTTATCGACTTTTTAAAGAAATTTAGTTAAATCTTTTTTGAGACTTAAAAATTTTTCTGCCATATGCTTGAAAGAAATCTGCTTATTCCCATTCGAAAATATTTAAAGATTTTTTTTTTTTAATTGTTATATTGTTGATTATATTAAATCAAATATTTCATTATTAAAAATTTAAAATATTATTTAATTTAAATTGATATATACAGTCATAAATTGTTTTTATCTGTTGAAATATTTTCAATTTGTCTTCAGTTATCAAAACAGTTCACATGTGAAAGATAAAATATCTGTTATTTCAATGATTTTTTTTTTTTTTGTATTGTTTATATGTAAACCGTGAATATTCCAAAAGTGGAAATCAAAGAAGAGATTTACACTCAAGCTATTTTTATTCATTTAAAGTTGTATTTAGAACTACTCCAATTTTAAAATCTCACAATAATGTTATTTACTGGTTATATTTCTTCAATTTGATTTACTTTCGTAGTATTGGGAGCCTTTTCTATTACGTACACTTTTTCAGTAACAACTGTTATGGGAATATGATATTAGAAGGAATTCAGGAAGTGGTGCTATCACTTTTATTTGTCATCCTCTTAACAGAAAATTAGTGATGTTGTTAATTGAAGAAACATGAAAACCGTGACTTAAAATAATAAGAATTTGATGAAAAAAAATTGAGCAATTTTTGGATCTGATGTGTGTTGTTTCTGTAATGTATAGCAAATAAATGAATCCCATGTTAACAATGTTCAATTTCTTTACAGTTGCTGCCAATGGGAATTTTCCAGGAGTTGAGCCAAAAAGGCAAAGGACGGCATATACTCGTCATCAGATTCTCGAGTTAGAGAAAGAGTTTCACTTCAATCGGTACCTTACAAGGCGGCGACGCATCGAGATAGCGCACGCCCTCTGCCTCTCCGAAAGGCAGATTAAAATTTGGTTCCAGAACAGGCGAATGAAGTGGAAGAAGGACAATAAACTTCCCAACACAAAAAATGTCAAGAAGAAAAATCCTAATAATGCCAATAATGCTAACAACAACACCAACACTAACACAACAAACAACAGCAATGCCAACAATACTACTAACAACAATAATCCGGACCAGCAAAATGCGAACAGAATATCTAATCCACAATCTCAACCTCCTTCATTACAATCAGTGGTGGCACCTCCCCAGTCGTCACACCACATGGTTGGTCCCTCACCTCATTCACAACCTAATTCCTTAGTGGTGGATACAAAGACGGATTATGGACTTACAGAACTGTGATGTTAATATGTAAAGTCCACATTTTTTGTGTTTGTACTATTTCTCACATTCCAGAAAAACTATGTAAAAATGTATGTAAAAGATATTTACGCCTCTTAAGGTTAGTTCCCGCTGGACAAAACGCCAGTGACATTGACCTCGTGGACATCTTGTTATGTGAATTTACGGGACATAACAGTTCACATGGGATTGTGAAATCATCATGCCTTATACGTAAATGGTTTGCCAGATTCGTCGAATTGGCTTAATGTGCCAGTTTTTGTAACTTGTGGGTTCAGATATGCAACTCAGAAGTTTTGCTAAAGTGATTATATAGATTTTTTCTATTTAGTGCAACAAGCTTCTAACGCAATTACGAAATTATGACATCAGATCTTAGTGCAATAATGTCAGCAATTTGCTGACGCTTTAAAACGTAGCTCTTTGGTTAGAAGAGTTGAAGCTTGTTATGATACCATAAGAAAATTAAAGCTAACACAAAAATATTGATAAAGACAACAGATAAGTAATGACGTTATTAATGAGTATAACTTCAAAATAAAATGTTTACTATACTTCGTCTTTTTTTAACAAATGAGTAAAAGCAGACAATTACGGGTATAGTAAATAGTTTACATTTGAGCAGCTAAACGTATGTTGTCCCTGAATATAGCCCCTTTGATAGTTCATTATGCTGACATTATAAAAATATCTATTTCCCTCCAAAGAAATGTGTTAAAAACGTTGCATATATTTATCTAAAGCCCATCTTATCATGTTTTTTCAAAAGTGCCAGATATTTAAGAAGTCTACAATTATTAAATACTACGACAAAACGCAACTAATATTTTTTTAAATATTTCTTTATGAATTATGATTTCCAATGCTAATTTAAAACACATGTTAGATTAGATTAATATCAAAATTAGCAGCTTACTGGGCAAAGGTTTCAACATTTCAACGCTAAATACTCTCACGAACAATGTACATACAGTGTAGTATGGAGTTGTCAAGGTATCACTGAAGTTTCATTTCAAATCTTTACTGATCGCATCAACTGAAATAAGAAACAATAAAGTTGTAGTTATTAGATTCTATAATTATTAGTTATCAAATTTGATAATGTATCAGAAATATATTAAGAAGCTATGCGAATAGGGAAAAATCAAAAGCAGTTTTAAATTCAAAATTCTAGCTTTGAACACGATTAAAAAGGATTTGTCTGATTATACATATACTGGATCCAAAAACAAATGCAGAATAAATATTTTATTCCCCTCTAAATTCCCGTATGTAATATGGGCGAGATTCATTCAAAATCACCACACAGTTTATTTCTGGTAAGAAACATGAAATCCATACAACAGTCAAGCCCTTTTACAACCGCGTTCACATAGACAATGTGATCCCACACATACACTTTTCAAGTAGGGATTCCTCAGGTAAAAAGACTACAAATAATCCCTAAGTACAATTGGTCAAGTGATAAAAAATACCCATGTTTAAAGAGAACGCGCTAACTATTGGCTAAAGTAGTACAGACAGAGGCTGAATTAAGTCTATAGCGGGTCTGGAGGGAAAAATCAGAATTACCGCGCAAACTCCGACCTTACTTTATGAACAAAAGTTAAATTAATATTAAATTAATATTAAAATATGTAAATAAGGGATTTTAATATTACACACACACACACACACACACACACACACACACACACACACATATATATATATATATATATATATACAAATATATATACATATATATATATATATAATATATATATATAAAGTCTATGCTGTTAAATATCGCCTTTCTCCTTTATGGGAATCCCAAAATAATGCTCTCGGAGAAGGGAGAACGCGGCTGCACCATACGCATGCAACTGGCAATTCTAGGTTACTACATTGTTACAACCTTGGGCTTAATTAAGTGATTGGAGATGAAGATTGAGCTGGGAACGAAGAGTTAGACTTGACTGGCTTCCGTTACTCTGCAATGGAGACAGGAAGCACTGTGCCAAATTGTAAGCACAAGTTGATAGAAATTTCTAAGGTAAAAAAAAAAAATACTATATAAACAAGCGTTCGTTTGTTTCAAGTTAACCACTTTTTAATTTAATTATTTTGTCAAAATAAGTTAAAAATGAAGGGGAAATTTAAAAAAAAAAAATTATTTAGCTGTTAAAAAATCGAAATTTTTTTTTTTTTAAATTTCATTTTTGAATCCAAACTTTAAGATTTAAAATTTCAATTTAGATATCTTTAATTAATTTAGCCAAAGTTATGTACATGTAAAGTAACTAAAATTAATGCCATTAGTAATAATGCAATATAGACAGCAATAAATTTCAATAGATATACATTTATGAAAACACCATTGGAACAAAATAATTGTTTTATTATATACTACCGTATAAGTTTTAATAAATTTAACAATCCCTTCAAAAGTATTTTTTAAATTTTATTCTTGGAGGATTTAATAAACTTTATGTCAGCATAATTCTATTGAAGTCCTTTAAAATTAAATTGTAACCTTTTATGACATAGAGCGAATTTTATTTTAATTTTTACTTTACTGTTATTCAGTTATGTTTTTACTTTCAAATTTTACAAGCTGTGATGTTTAGTTTATTTCAAAAGTGTCTCGAAACCATTGCCGTAAAAGTTTAATATAGTTTTGTATGAAACTTAGGAATTTGAATTAACTGTCCTTTAATGAACTGCCTATAACGAATGCAAAGAAATGTATCTCAGAAATGTTTATTTTAATTTAATTTTTTAATGAATATTTTATTAAACTGGTTATTGTCGTTGAAAATCGAATTGGTTTTATGTTTATAGAAAAGTTTTCTAGCATTATTTTTCTCTATATTCCTAGAAAAAAGATTTCCTAGAGAAGTTCCTACACGTAAATTGTCCAGTGATCAGTAGGATATAACTGAATACTTGAGGTATTGGCGCAAAATTCCGTCGTCAAAACTTCCCTGTTGCAAATCTGTCCAAGGAACAGTGAGAATAATTTGCAATGAATGCGTTTACGTAGTTTGATTGTACGAGATATTCCATTAAGCAGACCAGACAACTGTCAGTTGCCTGTTTCATCTAGATGTGTACAGTATATCCCTTTTTACGTCCACTGGTACTGAAACGATGGCAAAGAGCGTGCAACTACATGGAAAATTTATAGTAGTTTTGAAGGCAAGCTAAATCAAGCACTTGTTTTATTTATGGAATTTATCGTGTTGTAATATGGATTCTACTTATAAAGAGAGTATGAAGGTTGGCAGTGCTTTCAAGTGTTAGATGAGAAGTAGCCCTTAAGCGAATGTGTTTCCTCGTCAGTGTTTTTAAACTGCGGAGTCGGACTTGAGCGTCCCAGACTCTTGCAACCTGAGTGATAAAAGACTACCTTCGTATATTTGAATTCCAGTGAATATTTGAAAAAAAATAATGGTAAAAGTTGTTTAATGTATGTATCGACGAAAAAGGCGTTATTTAATGTTTCTTTTGGTTTTTAGGGTGCACCATGTTAAAACATGGCACTTCCATTAAACCACCCATTGAACATGGTACAAAGTTATATATAGTTTCGTTAATTATAAAAGGTTCCTTTTTATGCTAAAAAATAGTAACTTTGTAATGTATTTCTTGCCATATAACATATAAATATATCATCGGATTATTCATTTTCAGTATTGGTGCAACTGTTAGCCCATTGATTTAGTAACTATGTGTACTCAGCTTCAAAACAATCTCAGGGGGCTTTATATTGTGTGTACTCTGTACTGATTGTTGTGCCTGCTGAGCAGAGTATTATTTTTGTTTCCTAAAGGACTTTTTGTTTACTTTTCATTGTCTATTACACTAGAACAGTAGTATTTGAAACATAAAAAAGCCATACGTTCAGTGTATAAGACAATTTCATCTAAGATAATTTCAATTAATTATTTACTTCAGTCACGCAATTAATGCTTAACAACTTCAGTTATCATAGTTGAACGCTTTTTGTATTATGATTTCGCGAGAAAGTTTTAAATATAGATATTCTTAAAATAAACAAAAGTTAAAATTTCAAAATTTCAGTTCTAGCAGGTAATTTCTATATTACTACATGACCATTTACATGACCTAAATAAATTTTATTTTCGTTTCTTAATAACAAAAGTCTAATTAACAAAATCGAGCTGATAAACTTCCTCTTTCTTTTGCTACAAGCAAAAAATGCATGCACTTCATGAGGATGTTAAAACTAAATTTCAGGGACAGATAAGTTCCTGGAAACTTATCTACCCCTGGGATTCCTATTTCTTATAAAAGACTGATACGTAAGTTAGATTTCCTATATAAAATCTAGTCAATACTTTTTGCTCTATGTTTAAAATCTGTATCAGTCAGAATAACGATACTAGCATAAGATTTTTTTTATACTCTAATATAAAATCAACGCTAAACACTGGAATAAAATTAGAGTATTTTAAATGGTATGTCACAATGAGATACATAAAAACAAATTGCGTTAGTTTTATATTCAAGGTTAAATATGTATCTAACAATTTTTTTCTCTTATCTGAACTTTCAGTCAAATTGTATTCATGAAACAGTATCTAACTTTTATGCAGAGAAATACTTTTAAATTTCTTTCAAAGTTAAAAAAAAAAGAAAAAAAAAAGGTTAGGAATGACAGGTGGATATTTTTAGTCTTTTTTTTTTTTTTTTTTTTTTTTTTTTTTTTTTTTTTTTTTTCTAGCATTTGTGAATACTCAAGCTATTTTCTATGAGTTTTAATTTATTGAACTTTGTGAAACTTTAAAAGTTATAAAAGTCACAGCTACCAAAGTTTATATCCTATTGTAACATCGACAATTCTAACTTTAAATATGTCTTTTTATCTACCAAAAGAAAAAGAAAGAATGAAAAGAAAAAAAGGAAATGCTAAGTAAACACATTAAAAAATAGATTTTTGATTTACGCAAATGTGGAACAGACGGAGAGAAATTTTTTTCGTAGATTTAAAAAAAATAATTACTTTGCTTTCCAATTCTAAAATATTTTTCTGTAATCAATTATCTTATCACCAGCATTAACATATTTCTTTTATTTGCATTGTACCTTACTCCAATCTTAAATATCATACGAAAGGAATTTGTGGTTATTGGCATCGATCTATCACATAATATTCTCTTAATTCTCCAATCTTAAAGCTGTTGTTATTTTCTAAAAGTGAAATTGAATTGCGCAAATCTTCCCGAGGACGCGACAAGCCAGTGACAATGTTGCTCGCGCCCATTAGAAAGATGGTCTCCCCAACTGAGAGATTCGATCGGTCCGAAAACCTTCCATGGTGAAGGCTCAGAAGGGCGAGAAAATGATGGGAGTTTAAACTGCGCGAGTGTCTGACATGGACCTTAACTGGATGATGGAAGTTCTCTGGAAGCTTGCCAGTTGCAAAGCATCCGCCGCGCGGCCCTTCTTTCTTCGAGTCGTGGCGTCGAGGAGTCCTTGTCTCCCCAGCCGCTAATGTCTCGCTTTCGGAATAACGGGGACTGACGTCACGAGATTTATCCGCCCGGCAGCCCGATTAAGAAGAGTGCCGAGGCCCTCGAATTTAATTTTCACATGCTCCTTTTTTTTTTTAGCTTTTCTTCATTCGAATATACCGCACATTTAGACGCGATTCAGCTGTTTAGCTTCAGTAATAATAACAAAATAAACTGCGGTATCTCGCAGCATTCTAATAGCTATTTATTTTTCTTTTACCCAGTACATCTTTTGTAATGGCCAAGTTCCGATTTTTTTATATTAGGAAGACGAGCACGAGGCATTTGAATTTCATTTTCACATGCTCTTTTTTATGGATATTCATCACTTGAGTATACTGCACATTTCGACGCGATTCAGCTGTTTAGCTTCAGTAATGATATCAAAATAAACTGCGGTATTTTACAGTGTTCTAATAAGTGTTTAGTTTTCTCTTTCTCAGCACACATTTGCTAGTAGTCAAGTTGCAATTCTTTTATTATAATTTTTAAGACGAGTACGAGGCCATCGAATTACATTTTCACATGCTCCTTTTTTTTTTTTTTTTTAGCTTTTCTTCATTCGAATATACCACACATTTAGACGCGATTCAGCTGTTTAGCTTCAGTAATAATAACAGAATAAACTGCGGTACTTCGCAGCATTCTAATAGCTATTTATTTTTCTTTTACCCAGTACATCTTTTGTAATGGCCAAGTTCCGATTTTTTTATATTAGGAAGACGAGCACGAGGCATTTGAATTTCATTTTCACATGTTCTTTTTTATGGATATTCATCACTTGAGTATACCGCATATTTGAAGCGATTCAGCTGTTTAGCTTCAGTAATGACATCAAAATAAACTGCGGTATTTTACAGCGTTCTAATAAGTGTTTAGTTTTCTCAGAACACATTTTCTAGAAGTCAAGTTCCAATTTTTTTATTATAATTTTTAAGACGAGTTCGAGACCCTCGAATTTCCTTTTCACATGCTCCTTTTTATTACCCTTTTTTCATTTCAACATACTGCATCTTTCACATATTTTAACATGATTCATATGCTTATCTTCAGTAATAATATAGCAGAATAAACTGTAGTATTGTATTTTATTGACTTTTAATATGTATTTACTCTTTTTTACATAGTACATCCTTACTATTTAATAATTAATTATTCCTCATTTGTAAATACTTGTAATTATGACTTACATTTTCATTTTTTTGTCACCTTTAAATCTGTAAGTATAGAACAAGTATTTTATTTAAACAATTTACGCTTCTGTTATTCTCTTCACAACTAGTTATGGCTGTTAATTCCAACTACCAATAGTAGACTAATATTTACTTATACTTTTTCGGACTCAGATAATTGTAAATTCCTTTCTTTCAATATATCTATCTATCTATCTATCTATCTATCTATCTATCTATCTATCTATCTATCTATCTATCTATATATATATATATATATATATATATAAATATATATATATATATATATATATATATATATATAGTAGATCTATGTACACTAAAACAACTTAAATCTTCATGAAAGTAAAACATTTAAACCTTAAACATTTTTATGCTAATTGAATAATTTTCTTGATTTTATTATATATAAATTTTGTAAACTAATATAAAAACTTATTAAAAAAGGATGCCAAAATGGAATCTTTTGTACTTTATATGTTAAACTATATTTTATACAAATAACAATGTATCGTAAATGTAACAAATTTTCTATCCGTATACTTACGTTTTATCAACTATCTACTTTAATATTGTAATAGGTCTTTAATCCAAATTAAATTTAAACATGTTTAATGAATTTCATCTAGAATTTCAACAAATTAATTAATCCAAATAAAAAAACATATATTTCCTCTTTTAATTATGACAAAAATAGCAAAATAAGTATAAACTGACTTTTAAAGTGAATGTAGAATGGACTTACACATTTTATAAAAATAACTTTAATATGTAACTAATAATTTATAGCAATTTTTTTTATAGCGTAAAAATTAAAGTTGAATCCTTAATTTTAATTCTTAATCAATCCCTATATCTTTCTATATTAAATGAGAGAAATTATCAATTCTTAAATTAAACCTTGTCATTCAATAAGATTTCACATGGCTTTTATTTAAATTAATTCACAATCCTGCTTTTGAAAACTTATGCTTTATAATTCTTGAAATCCTCATAAGTCCTATTGCAGTTTCATGGGCATTTTTCATTTCCACTGCATTTCGCATTCCAGCAAAATTTAATGTCAAGAGAAACGCATATTCAAAATGAATACATTCAGTTGCTAAACAGCTGCAGCGAGATTTGAATGAAATAAGCTGCAAATTCGCTGTCATCATTAATTATGTCAAATTCACAGCGCAGAACCCACGTAGATATGTAGGGCTGTTCCTGGTGGGAATCAAATTATGACATCTAGCGACCTAGGTGACTGTTAAATCCGACTGCTCAATGGAATAATTTAAACTTTCCCATTGGAATGCAAAACTATTGATTAGTAATGAAATTATTTTAAAACACGGTCCATTTAACAATTCTTAATTCTTAGCATGGATCAAAATGAATAAGTGAATTTCTTTTATGTAGTTTCCCTTTTAAAAGAACATAAAAAGGAGCATGTGTTTTGAAACCGAAATTGAAAATAATTTCGCACTTATGAATGTGCATTCAAATAAGTATTGAAAATTCCTATTGTAAATACATTTATGTTAATTTGTAGTTGCCATTTCTTCGTAAATATACTGTTTCAGTCTTATCTAAAATGCATTTCTTACATAACCTTTGTTTAAGTTACTTTTTATACTAGTATTTCAAATTTTAATATAACTTGATTTTTTGATGTCATTTGAAAACTATAAAAAATTAGTTAAATAATACGCTATTAGCAAATTATTTTTAGAGAATTTTTTTAAAATCATTTAATATATATTGTGCAGTAGGATATATTATTTATATATCTACTTTTAATTTTTGCCCTATCTTTTGAATGAAAGATTTCTTTTTAGCCTATTAATTTTACTATGAAATTGATAACTTTTTATAGTAAATGTTAAAAAAAATAACTAGGCAGTAGAGAATAATACAGAAGTATTAAGTTTGTCTAAATTAACAAAATAATCTGAGGAAGTTTTGAAACAGACGTATCATCTTTGTCACTAATCACTATAAAAATTAATACTTTTTAATCATTTTTAGTTACTTTTGTCCTTTAAATATGTCTTTTATCATCAAATTTTCTATCAAATGATGTTGAAATTTAGTCACTACGAGCTAGTTGTATTCGAATGTAAATTATGTATTGTATAAAAAGTGATGTTGATTTTTATTATGAGCGTTTGTCACTTCTGTGCAATTCAGAACTTTCACAACCTGATTTTCTCTGCTTGAGTCCTGAGTAAATTCAATCAATCAAACTCAGCTTTTATCTGATCTTGTTTGCATCAGATGTTATCAAACAACTTTCGCCTGTTCTGACAACAAACATAGAGAAAAACTATCTCATCCTATCGAAATTGCTGTCTCATGCTGAGAATCCACAAATCGTCATTTCATTGGATAAAATCTGACAAAGTGTAGGACTGAGATAAAATATGGGATGGGGGGGGAGTTTAAATTCAGTTTTTATTTATGGCCTCAGCTTTAATATAGTTCTTGAAGCTATAAGTTGGGTTAAAAAAACTTCAAATGAAAAAATGCTTCATTATGAGAATTAAAGACCATTTTACCATTAAGCATAAAGGATAAAATAAATTGGTTAACGTTAGTACCCATTATTTGTTTAAGGTGAATACATATCGACTGCTTCAGATAAACGTTATTAAAACCTGAGAATATTTTAAGTTCTGAGATTAAAAGGGAAATGATTAAATTCAATTTTATTTTCAGCCAACCCCATTAGCAAAAATATTTTAGCGACAAGTCAAGTTAAAAATATTCTCAAATAAAAAAATTTGATTGTTATAAAATTTAAAGACTGTTTTATCATATAAAGCATAAAGGCATAAAGATTCATATAAATCGGGAAACCTTAATACACACTGATTGGTTAAGGTCTATAAAACCTGAGAGTGCTTTAAACAAAATGTAACACTTAATGCTCATTTCTTTAAAACGAAGGACTAATAAAATGTTAATATAAATTATGATTTTGTCAGTTAAAATTACATATCCATCATATATTATGTAAATGTCTGTACTGATAAATAATTTCTCAAAACTGAAAAATTACCTACTCATCGTATTTTGTAATTATCTATACTGATAACAAAACTTCTCACAAAATAAATTATATTCACTCTTAAAAATTATAACGTATACACATGACAAGCTAGTTTAATGTTAATAATTAAATTATTAAAATATTTGTATTCATATCTAACATGAAAGAAAATGCTTCTATGAATAATTAATTCATAACTGCTTTCCCACGATTAAGTATATTTCGTTTTTAGAGCACATATTAGTTCAGTTTTACACTGAACTAATATGAATTCTTTTTACGAGGAAGAAAATGTTCATGTGTGAAAAGGTAAAAATTATAAAGTTTCATAAAATATTTTTACTACGCAAATGGCTAATTAATTTTTTATATTAATACCACTCTATCATTGGTGAAGTATTTACTGTATCTTTAACTGTGTATTTTTTAAAATTTAACTAATAAAAAACAAAAATAGTTCCCTAGATCACAGATTAATTTCAATTTTTTTTAATATACTACATTAACTTGATTCAGTTTTTGAAATAAAAGAGTGGGAAATAGAAAATTATATTAACTCTTGCATTTTATTATTATTACTAAATTGTTAAAAAAATACAACAAATTAGGTTATGAGCAATAGGGAAACCGAGTAACATCAAAAAGAAAATTTATGAACTTATCGACGATCTTTACTTAAATAATATGCTCCTTAGATTGTACATTAAGCAATTAAATGTGAAGTATATTCAAATATTTGCTTATTTAACACCTTACAGATAACACTAAAATTAATATTTCAAATTGTCTTCCAATTGTTTAGGTTTTATTCTTTCCTCTAATAAGAAAATTGAATATTTCAGTGCTTTTAAAGTAATTTTATTTTAAATGTTTACTATGCGTCATATAAATGTAGTGTAACTTAACATTTTCTCTATCAGTTTCAGTTTCACTTGAATGAGTAAAGTTTATGAGAACTGTCTTGATTTGAAAAGATGAAAATGGCTTATACACTGGCATCATTATTTTAGTGTTTAATTTATTGTTAAACCTAGGCCAGAATGTGTTAACCGCAGTTAAAATAAGTTAATATTGACGAGGATAAAATACCTGCGTAATCCTCCTTCAAACCTTAAAATATGACAATAAGTTCTGTTTTCCAAGAAATAAAGTGAGGTCAATATTCTATTATTTATTCTGAATATGTTAGCAATTGACAAAATTTATTTATTGAAGCATTAAGCACTTTAGTGTTGCACACAAGTCTCCTGCCAATAAACGAATTATGACATGAAAAATGTTTTAATACACTAAAAGAGGTCATCATAGTAAGTTTTATGTATAGCATCATTTTCGGTGTTTTAATAATTGGTATCAAAATGTTCGTGAACTGCCTTTATACTGTTGATTTTATTAGAGAAAACGTGACAAGTCCACCAAGTTTTTAAGTTGTGAAGGCAACTTCAAAAGTGTGCTTGAGACATTGTTTAAATGTTTAGAGCTGACAGAAGTGTTTTTGTTGGCAAATTTTAAGGTAATTTCATGTAACATCCCTTATACTGCTCAGTTTTTGTTTGTTTTTCTGCGATGTATGTGTAATTTAAGTGCGTTTTATTACGTTGTCAAAGAATTATGTTGTTGTTGACTTTCCTGTGGTGTTGAATTTGTTGTTCCCGTTTTTATTTTATTTAAGAATTACATGAAACCTACCATTCCATGACATAAAAAGTAATTAAGAAAAAGGTTTCTTTCATTTTTTAATTGCATTAATTAAGATCATATCTGAAAAGCATCGTTAGTTATAAAGAAGCCATTGTGATACTTGATTGTAGTTAGTAAAAAGTTATCATAAAAATTTTCGAGAAATTATGCAATATGTTCATAATGTCAGTGATAAAAAGTATAAATGCATTTCTTGCAATGACAGCAAAATTTTAAAAGTAAATTTGCTTGAATGTATATTGTTGTTTAAAGAGTGAAAAAAGAAAAAAAAAGCTTCATCTTGTACAGCAAATAGCGCTGCATTAAACATTTTTTTATATTTTGCACCATCTATGTATTTTGTATATTAGTAATACATGGTGCAAGACTGTGATCTTATAAAGCCAGTAAAATTTACTTAGATGTTTATTGCAAGCAAGCCCAACCTTCAAAAAATTGATGGGTAGTATTTAAAAAGCCATGACACGTTACTTATTCAGCATTAGTCTTTGCTTTAGATATGGACAAATTCATGGAGAAATATGAAGACTTAAATGGAGTTCAAATTCACAGTTCAATGCTACAATTTACTTGAATTACACAGATCATGTTTTCTCAGTTCCCTCACTGTTTGATTTCTTAGATTTACTTAAGTATCAAAGGCACAGTTTTCTTATTTTTTTTAACATCATAAAGTGTTTATATAGGATAAAATTTGATTGAAATAAAACTGATTATCTATTGAATATATTGTAAGAAAATGCACAAAAATTCGGAAAAGAATGACCTTGAACGATCTTCATTTTTGGCTAGAGATACATTATGTGCCAAAATAACATTCAATCAAAGATTGTTTATATTTTCATATTTAATATTTCAGAAATTTTCTCAAACGCAAAGCATAGTTTTAAATATATTGTCTAAAAATTTGTAAACACTGTAAATACATGTATAGAATTCTTGTTAATTTTCATTATAAAAAAAAGTGATTGCTTTAAGCCTTCTCATAAACGTCAATGAGTAGAGAATATCCCCACATGTATCATAAGTCTGTCTTCATTAAAATTAATAGAACGGATTCATAATTGTAAGATTGTCTAGAAACAGTGGGTTGCTGAAAGAATATGCATGAAGTTAATAATTGGCTTGAAAATGTTGATAATTTATTATGGTACAAAAGTTAAAAGTTTTTCTTCTTTTAAAAGAGAACTGACAGTTTAATAATTCTAGAAGTAAACTTTAAGAGTAACAATGTAACATTTATAAATTGCACTTTATTTGTGGAAATAACCTTATTTCCCAGAGAGAAACTGCACGGAAAAAATTTTGGTAATTTTCTTTCAGTTGGATCTATGACAGCAAAGCGGGTGTCGTAAATTCAATACCTAATCTTTAACCAGTATAGAAATTTCGATAAAATAATGGGGAGAGACTTTATTGTTACATTTTAACCTAAAAATATAATTATTTCAATTCATTGTTGAATTTTCTTGTTAGTTTGTAACGAAATATCTAAAGATTGCTCAAAAGGTATCAAATTATTAATCTTTAGAATAAGTCTAGTCATTACAAAATTTTATCCAGGGGATGATATTTAGTAATTTTAGATCTGTGCAGTTTTTCTTTAATTTTAAAGAAATTACTAGAAAAATTAAAGCCCGAAATTTTATAGCCTCTATAGAGACAACAAAGCAATAAAAGCTGACTTTATGTAGCAATTGTATAAAAATTATCCGGTGAAAAACTGAAGTGTCAGCATTCTACACTTACTTTTGTTAAATACACAAGTAATACATCATTCTTCATTATTCAGCATGACTTTGTGCATCAAAGACTTTTGTACCATATTATGAAACTTGTCAATGGTGTTTAGATACTGCCTTAAAGTAATCAAATGAAGTTAACTCTTCATTCAGTTGTACATTGATGATATTACAATGGTAATAATCAGCAGGTTGTGGATGATGCATCTTTTTTTTCTTTTTTTATAAGCGGTATTTCTTTCGAAAGTGTTTATTGTTTTTCTCACGATCCGAATTATTATTACTGTGAATTCGTCGACAGTTTGCATACTGAGTTCTCATTGAATAAACTGTACTTCTACCAGTCTGAATTTACTGACTTACTGAATATTACACGTTACACTCAATTCATTTAAACAGCTAAAATGCATACAGGAATTATTAACCTTTCTCTCAAATGAACAATGTATTTTTTTTAATTATGATACGTTGTTTTTATTTTGGTGTTTCACTCTTCAAGTGAGCTGAAAATTAGTTTATTTACAGATAATTTCACCAGTAGTGCAGCCATGGAAAGAACTAAGGGTGTTCAAGACCCTCTCAAGAGTTACGAATTTTCATTCTCTTTTAAACTTTTTAATTGTACTGTTATCATAATACAAAATAATATAAATATAAGTTTTAAACTTTTATCTTATATTTTAAAAAAGTCATTAACTTATATCTTTGTTGACAACACTACACAAAGTCAGCCGAACGATGGCCGATTGGTTAGGGTGATGGCCTTCGGTACCAGAGTTCGTGGGTTCAAATCCCACAGTGGCATGGGTGTTCATAGCCGTTCGGAATCGACTTTAAGCTGTAGGTCCCAGTCTCATTAGCCCTCGTGTTGCAAAAAGTAGAACGTAGCACTCCAAACCAAACAAGTACTACACAAAGTCAACCACATCCATAAAACGACTAAAAGACTATCACCTCCATACAACAACTAAAGGACGACCACCTCTATAAAAAGGCCATTTATTTCTGGTCTACATTTTTTGCTATAAGTTAAATATTAATTTTTCCTCCATTAAAATATTATTTTCCACATCTGCCTTCCCTGAAAGAACATTTTTCAACTTTCCAATCAAAAGTTAGAATTACTGAGGAGAATTGGGAATTTTGAAATCAAATTTGGAATTCTAGACATTTTGAATAATGTCTAGAATGGTTTATTTAGGCAATCCTCTAAAAAAACCGTCGATGATGTTATTAAATATTAAGATTCATACCAATGCATCTACTGGTATGAGTCTCTTTTCCTCAAATTGAATAAAAGAAAATCTTAACTCTTAATTAATAATTCTTTATATATTATAAGTAATTCTTAATATCAAAACAAACTTTACTTAATTTATTTTCTACAGTTTTATAGGCTTGATAAATAATAAAGAAAAAAACAATACATATGTATGTATATAAATGTATATATATATATATATATATATATACATATATATATATATATACATATATATGACATGTCGTGATCCAGAGTTAAGGCGAATGGAAAACAGTCTTCTTGATAATAATAATTTTATTAAATCATCGTTTCTTCTAAAAGCAAAACCTGCGCCATTTTCATTGTTCGTGGCAGAGACACGCTTAGAGTGTTCACAGTTCCATGTCCACGCGCTGATTGAAACTTATCTGTTTGCAAGCTCATCAAATAGCTCAAAAATGCTTCCGCCTGACCGGATGATCCCAAAAGCTTACGCGAGCGTGGGTCTTTTTCATTTATTTTATTATTATAAAAGAGTTCCCTTTTTAAAATCGTTTTTAACTCACGTAATTTCCAACTACCCCTTTTTTAGACCTGACATATATATATATATATATATATATATATATATATATATATATATATATTTATATATAGTATGTATTTATATAAAACTTTGCTTTTCCTATTATGAAATCATCTTTTATTAAAAAACTACATCTATCAAGAACAGGTTATTTTTACGCTATGACCGTTAATAGATCATAAGTGGTCTTCAATTAGGGGGGGGGGTGTTACTGTATATTTTAGAGGAAACTAGATATCTCAATATATATATATATATATATATATATATATATATATATATATATATATATATATAATATATATATATTATATTTGTATATATTTATATAAAACTTTTTTTTCCTATTATGTAGTATGTTTGTATAAAACTTTGCTTTTTTACGCTATGACCGTTATAGATCATAATCCTTTGCTTTTCCTACTGTATCTTTTAGAGGAAACTATATCTTACGCTATTAAAATGTATGCAAAGGTCGTAAAATAATTTTTCAGTTATATTGCGCTAAAATAGGTGATTCAGGAATTATTTGTCTAGGAAACTAAAAACTTCAAATCTGTCTTAACCTATTAATTCCTAGAATCCCCTTTTAGAGCTATTTAAAAAATAATTTGCAGAATTTTTATGTTTTCTTGGAACTGTTTTTCCTTTTAGTGAAGTTAAATAGCCAACGTACAAATAATCTCCCAATTCCTCAAGATTCTGCTGTTGTTTATAGTTTTGTCATTTCTATCGACGTTTCATAATTTTTCGAGCCTCGCACTAAAATTTATTTTTACATCGGCTATCGGTACATCAGTACATCGGTTCAAATCTTAACGAATAGCTATATGTTTTATAAAGCTTCCCTTTATATGTGATAGCAAATAAATTACTTGTCGCGAAGTTTTACTTTTTTTTTATAAATAGCATTTTATAATGTTTAAATGCCAGCTTATCAGTAATGAAGACAGGCTTCAATATTCAAAGTTGTTTGAATTTTATATTTATTTCACTCTCAGGAGTCCATAATAACTTAGATCCAAGATTTCCCCAATATATATTCTGCATCAATATAAATGATTCGGGCATAACTGAGTCAATTCCCTAGTCTATCTACATTCAAGGATTTCCCCTACAAAACAGTTTTTCTCTTTCTGTTTTTCAGTTTTAGTTTCAATGGGCAATTATTTAATAAAAGACACAGTTTAAAGATAATAGCTCAAAATAAGCTAATTTTTATTGCTCTGACACTGTAAAATGTTGAATGAATAACAGAAAAGATGCTGTGAACGTTCTTGAAAGGTTAAAAACGTGTCATTAATGCTTCTAGGGATACTTTTCTTTAATAGATATTTTACTTTCAGTAAAGGCATCCTACTGAATTAAGTTTAACAAGATCCATTATATAATAAACTAAATTAAAAATTGGATGTAACCTTCCCTCAAACTTCTTGAATAAAAAAAAAGAAAGAAAGAAAGATAGAGAGAAAAAGAAAAGAAAAGTTGCTATATCCGTTAGACAAGCTTTTGTTCTTACTTAAATATGAACACTAAACCCGTAAAGAATATATAACTTTTAGCCAAGATCCAGGGCTTTTATTTATTTCGGTTCCCCAGTTGAAGTTCAGTATAACGTTCATTCAGTTTGTACAAATTATAACAACTTTCTTTATGTGGTACGATAATAAAAAGTTTATAAGTACAAAAATAAATAAATAAATAAAAGAGAGAGAGAGAAAAATAAAATAAAAGTTGCTATATCCGTTAGACATGCTTTTGTTCTTACTTAAATATGAACACTAAACACGTAAAGAATATATATCTTTTAGGTCCAGGGCTTGTATTTATTTCGTTTCCCCCAGTTGAAGTTCAGTATAACGTTCAATCAATTTGTACAAATTATAACAACTTTCTTTATACGATACGATAATAAAAAGTTTGTAAGTACAAAAATAAATAAATAAATAAATAAAAGAGAGAGGAGAGAAAAAATTTTTAAAAAAAGTTGCTAAATCCGTTAGACATGCTTTTGTTCTTACTTTAATAAAACATATGAGCACTAAACACGTAAACAATATATATATCTTTTACCAGAACCCAGGTCTTGTAATTGTTTCGGGTCCCCCACCTGAAGTTTAGTATAAAGTTCAATAAATTTGTAAAAATAACAACTTTCTTTACGCGATACGATAATAAAAAGTTTATAAATACAAAAAAAAGGGAAAAAAAACCCTATTAATTTGAATTTGATAGTGATCATTTACAATAAGAATAGAAACTATCATTTGTTTTTAATGTAACTTTCTGAGTAAAGTTTCTTAAAATATTTTATTAACGAATTTAAAAATTTATTAATCAAATAACTTAAGTTTTAAGAAGTTAAAATAATTGAAAGTAAAAACATTAATAATAACCAATGATTATAAATGATATTTTCCACTGACGAAATTTTAAAATTTTCAGAATACTTCTTTTCTGAATTTAATTAAACTTTAACACTTCACTAACTTCTCTTTAGTGAGGGACTATTTTATCTCCTTTCTAATTCCTAAATGTGTACAGTACTTTAAATAATTCATATCAAAAGAGTGATTATTTACGACATTTGTCTTCGAATTTTCTTTTTAATTCAAAGTCTTTCAGTAATCACAATATTTATTTGTCCTGTAAAATATAAATAAATAAAAATAAAAATACATAAATAAACACTTGACTGCTAATCAAATGTTAGCACTATAATTCAGATTGCCAATTCAAACATTTTAATTTTCTACCATTCAAGTGATAGTTTAATAATTTATAATTTATCTAACAAGGGATATATATCTGTGTGTCCCCAAAGCTGAATGTGTCAAAAAGTGCGACTCATATCGCAGAACAACTGACTCTGCTGCAGAACAATCGCGGCTCGCGGAAAAACTTTTTTCCTTAATATATATATATATATATATATATATATATATATATATATATATATATATATATATATATATATATATATATATATATATACCAGTGTGATAGATAGCTAGCGATCCGCCTATCCTAAAAACTTCCCTTGCATTAATGTTGGGCCAAATTATCAGTCCCATTTTTATCATCGTAGTGGTATTTCAAAATATCTTACATCAAAAGTAATTGACAGGACAGGGTATTCTTTGTTAATGCCTTGGTTTTAATACAAATATTTTTCTAAATTTCAGGTAGCACTGTTTTATTAAATGTTTTTAGTTATACATATTGGTAAAGATGAAAATGTTCCACAATAGGTATAATATTTTAGGAGAATAAATATATGATAAAAGAAATGTATGTCCTGCAGAACATCTTTTATTATCTGAAAGCCTGTTGCAGAACATTGAAAAGTATTCTGCTGTGTGTGTGTGTGAGAGAGAGAGAGAGAGAGTGCGTGTGTGTGGCTGTGAGTGTATGTATAGAAATATTATTTTAAAAGTCTTAATATATTTTAAAACAATAAATAACCACAACATGAATCGTTACAAGCAAAACTAAATATGAATTAAAATATATACAAAGCACCTAAAAATATTTAGTAACCATATCAGAAATATTCGGAACAAAGTAAAGGGGAAAAGACCATACGCTAAAGAAACCAATCCTCAACATAAGTGTAAAAAATAAAAGGACCTACATCTGCTCCTTACTTGCTTCCACCGTAACTAATAGGGAATGAGGATGCGTAACCTTGAAGCGTTTATTCTAAATACACAGACTATAGCAAGTAGCATAACATAAGGATAAAGGGAAGACAGTTAATTTAATAACTAACTTAAAATTGATTAATTTTGTAATTATAGTTTTTATTTTGATACGTTTTGCTTCTTCAGATCATTTTACATTTTTATCATGTTATGACTTTATAAAGGAATGTTGGATTAAAATCCTTATTCTTAGCAGGAGCGTAAGTAAAAGAGTTGGGTTAGGGGTTTAAACACCCCCTTTGAGCTCTGACAAAAAGGCAAAAATAAAAATTTTAGTAGAAATTATGCGGGCTATTGTTTTTTAGAGTTATGAACCCTCCCCCCTTTGAAAAAATTCTGCGTAAGCCACTGATTCTTAGACTCTATAGCGTGTTTGTTCGTACAAGTTAGAAAATAACATTTAATAAAATTTTGCTCATTTCATCCACTTCTACTCAACCAAAACATTGCTAGTGAACCAATCCTACATGCGAAGTAAGTTGATCCAAACCTCTTGGTGTCAATTGATAAAGGGGACTTCTTGAACGCATTCTGGTATAGTTAAATAAAAAATAATCTAAATTACTGAAATCTATTTTTTAATTCTGAAAACAAAAAACTGTTCAGCTAGTCCCAGTGTATGTGTCCCAAGCGACACTTTTTTAGGGGAGCAAAATTCCCATTCTTTATTAACAGTCAGGCCTCTATTTTGTTGATGTTTTATTTGGCACAAAAAACCTTTTGCAAATTTCTTCGTTAATTAGCCTCTAAATATCGAAGGATATTCTCTATTTTAAAGAAATTTTTCCTATGATATATTTCTTTCTCTCCCAATTTCTCAAAATATCCTGAATATTTCACATTTATGTTTTCATTAACACATTTACTTGCTATAATAAATAAGATGTCACTGAAATGAACTAATTTTGATATCAATTTTTTAAGTTTAAAAATACAATGTATTCCAGGACAATGTTTAACTTTATTCTTGTTTTCCTAACAAATTTTCTTTTTGATGGGTAAAATAAGTAAAATAAATAGATGTTAATTAAAAGTAAAATTTTAGATTAAAAAGTAAGCCTCTTGATACACTAGACTAAGTTCCACAGTTGAAAAGCATGGGCTCAAGGTGAGGAGAAATTGTCTAGAGTAGGCAAAATTTACTCAGTTGAACAGGTATTAAAGAAGTACATAAGTATTTTATATTGCTACATTGAATATACTATAAATTTTATTACTGAGTACAACTTTGAAAAAAAAAAAGATTGTAATTATTTCATTGAGGCTTAAAAGGTTTATCTAAAGCTACATAAAAACCTATAATGAATTGACAAAATTGAAGATATTATTAAAAACAAATTATCATAAATTATTCTTGAAGCTTTTGTTATAAGCATTAATTCATTACAATGTAATTTCTTGTATGAGGGTGTTCATTTAGTATTACAAAATAAAATACTGATCACAGAATAAATTATAAAATTAAAAGCTAATTTTTAAGTTATTTATTATGTCTATTCATAATTTATCCCTAGACTGCTTTATAACTTGAAATGACATTCAGGTATAATTAATTATACCAGTAGAAGTCTAGTGTTTAATAATGTTTTAACTTTGTTTTAAATATTGTGTTTTTGTTTAAATTATTTATTTTTTAAAAACAATAATGTGGGAAAAGCTCTCAATCAAATTTCTTAAAATAACGAATGTATTGTTACATTTAAACCTTATAAGTATTTGATTATAATTTTCTATTTAATATAAGAGACTATAAAACAAATATATTGAAACTCTTTAACTTTATGTAATTATATATTTTTTGAATTTTTAATGTTGCTTTAACATGTTAAATTGCAGTACATTCTGCGAAATAAGTAAGAGGATTAACAACAAAAAATTCAAATTTATTATACATTATTATAAGAACTATAAAAAGGGAGGCTCTTTAACTAAATGCAATTATTTATTTTTGTAGTTTTATTAATACACTCTTAATATGGTGTAAGATTATATGCTTTCAGTATAGTCTCAAACTTAGAGCTAAGAATGAAGACTTATAATAAAAATATGGAATTAAATATGAGGCCATGAAAAGGAATGTCTTGAAATTCTTTTAACTGCATATTATTATTATTATTATTGTTATTAATGCACACATGTAATTAATATAAGATGCTATAATTTCAGTACTTTCTTAGACTAAGAACTAAGTATGAAGACTAAGAACAAAAATATGCCATTTAATATAAAGTCCAAAAAACAAATTTTGTTAAAGCTCTTTGACTACATGTTATTCTTTATTTTTACATTTTCATTAAGACACTCTAAATTGCTGAAAGATGCTAAAATTTCAGTTAATTTTTAAACACGAAGTATGAAGACTAACTACAAAAATAAAATTGTGCAAGTCTGTAAATTTTTATTCCTAGTTTTTGTAGACAAAATTATTGTTATTTCAGGTAGAATTTTTGTACCTTTCTCAAGTCATGCACTCTGACCAATCACACGCATTTTAAGTGACATCGTATTATCATCCAGGAAGAGGCGTGGAGAATTAGCCAATCAAATTGCAGGTGTTGAACTGGCCTTCACTTTTACAGGAAACATAATTTCCTGTTTCTCAAATATTTTCTTTTACCCCAAATTTAAGAAAATTTTGATAAAAGTTTCCCTTAACACCATTGTTACAATGTAAAATAACAAATGTGGAAAAAATGGCATATAAAAATAAATGGGATTTATTTTTTAAAAAGCAAGCATGCTGATTACACTAATTGCTGCCCTATTTTGTTATTAATATATTTTAATTCAAGATAAAGCTAGATGATGAGTACATATTTTATTCTGCATGTCATTTTCATTATCATATAACATTATATTCCTCCGGTTTCAGGCTCGGGTATTCGTTGAAATTATTTAATGTTTGTGTTTAATGTGAGCCGAAAGAAAAAAAAAATGTGAAAAATTGATGAATTTAGAAAATACAGTATGTTTTTGATAATCTTTGAAAAAAAAAATTCGTAAATATCATTCAATTATTTCCTGCTCCGCTGTGATATTTCCTTTTCTAAACCTGATGCAAAATTTGTCGATATCATAAAATTGGATGAAATTAGATACTACACTTCACAACTTTAGTAAAAATAAACTAATTAAAGTACATAAATCATATCAATGAATGTTGTGTTAACACTAATTCCTTAACCCTCTAGCTTACTTCAACCTCATATGAGGCTCCTAATTTAATTAGTAAAAATAGTTTAAAATAGTCTTTCTACAAACTTTTATTTTAAGTGATACCTCTTATACATCTAGATCTCATATATAACTTGTAATTTATTTTTAGATAACAGTTCATAGCGCAAGGTTGAAACGATTACTTATACATTATTTACATTAACTTTATTACATTAATAATTACATCAATGCAAGTACATTAATAATTACATTAATGTAATTACATCAATGCAAGTACATTAATAATTACATTAATGTAATTATATCAATGCAAGTACATTAATAAATGCATTAATGTAATTACAACAACGCAAGTACATTAATAATTACATTAATGTAGTACATTAATAATTACATTAATGTAATACATTAATAATTACATTAATGTAATACATTAATAATTACATTAATGTAATTACATCCATGCAAGCACATTAATAATTACATTAATGTAATTACATCAACGCAAGTACATTAATAATTACATTAATATAAATATATCAGTGCAAGTACATTAATAATTATATTAATTTAATTACATCAACTCAAGTACATTAATAATTACATTAATGCAATTACATCCATGTAAGCACATTAATAATTACATTAATGTAATTACATATATTCAAGCACATTAATAATTACATTAATGTAATTACATCAATGCAAGTACATTAATAATTACATTAATGTAATTACATCAACGCAAGTACATTAATAATTACATTAATGTAAATATATCAATGCAAGTACATTAATAATTACATTAATGTAATTACATCATAATCTTTACACTATCATTATACTACCATAATTTTTTAACCTTCTCGCTCTCTTATTTTATAAAAAATGATTACTCACTCACTTATTAGAGAACATAGTGCATTTCGGGGTTGACAACTTTTCATTATAATAACCTGATTCAATATATAAAACAAAAAGTTCTGCTCTGTTTAAAATTCCGTTTCATATTCATAACTCACACCCACACTTACTATTTTTATACATGTGTATATAATACTTATATATGCGTTTACATGTGTTTAAACTCAGCTAATTATACTTTTTAAAGTGCTGTATAATTTATGTTGATATCATAAGCTTTATCCACAATGAACCGTGACCAGAAAGTAGATCTGTTTTTCTTTCTCTTTTATAGGCTTGAACTTGCATTTTTGGATGGAATTTAAGTTGTAAAATGCTTGGAATGAGGTGAGGCAATTTTTACTTTCGGTGTTGATCATTAGTCTGCTATATTTATTTTTGAACCATTTTCTTGCCTATTTTGAGTTATATTCTCAGAATTTGAGCAAATTCTTATTTTTTCTGCCTGGGTTCGACGAGAAGTTTGTCACTTTAATTACTTGTCAAGCTAGAAACGCCTTGATCTTGGAACTAAATAGAGTAATCCTCCCCTATACTCATCTATCTACAGTTTGAAACCCCGTTTTTACAACTTTTCGTCTTTTTCTTTCTTTTGCCCAAGAAGAGGCGCAATATAATGGCCACAGAGACTTGCACCGCAGTCAAACTACTTAGAATTTTTTATATAATAAGGGACTAATAATAATTTTATAAAATGACTTCATAGGTATTTAATCTTTGTATAAAAGTGACTAGTAAAAATTATATAAAAGTCACTAATAATAATTATATAAAAGTGACTTCCTGTGTTTAATGTTATATAAAAAGTGATTAATAGCAATTATATAAAAGTGACATCATATGTATTTAATTTTCAGTCAAACTAATTAGAAATTTTTATATAATAAGGGACTAATAATAATTTTATAAAATTACTTCATAGGTATTTAATCTTTATATAAAAGTGACTAGTAATAATTATATAAAAGTCACTAATAATAATTATATAAAAGTGACTTAATGTGTTTAATTTTATATAAAAAGTGATTAATAATAATAATATAAAAGTGACATCATATGTATTTAGTTTTTACATAAAAAGTGGCAAATAATATTTATATAAAAGTGACATCATATGTAATTAATTTTTATACAAAAAGTGACAAATAATAATTATATAAAAATGATATCATATGTGATTGATTTTTATATAAAAAGTGACTAATAATAATTATATAACCGGAACTTTACATGTGTTTCATTTTTATATAAAAAGTAACTAATAGTAATTATATAAAATTGACCTCACATGTGTTTTATTTAATTTTTATATAAAAAGTGATTAATAGTAATTATATAAAAATGACATCAGATGCATTTAATTTTTATATAAAAAGTGGCAAATAACATTTATATAAAAGTGACATCATATGTAATTAATTTTTATGCAAAAAGTGACAAACAATACTTATATAAAAATGACTTCATATGTGATTAACTTTTTATATAAAAAGTGGCTAAAAATAATTATATAAAAGGAACTTTACATGTATTTCATTTTTATATAAAAAGTAATTAATAGTAATTATATAAAAGGGACTTCACATGTGTTTCATTTTTATATAAAAAGGGATTAATAATTACATAAAAGTGACTTCACATGTGTTTAGTTTTAGTATAGAAAGTGCTAAACATAAATTCACATAAAGCTTTTATTTAGTAACATGTTTATTTCTCAGTAACAAGAAATTTAAATAAGAATTTGCAATAAGTAATAAGAAGCGTTTAATTGTCGAGAAACCATTTATTAAGATAATTATTTCTGTACAGTAAAAGAAATATTGCGTATTAAGGTACATTTGTACCTGCCATATTGGATTCCTATGGAACTGGTTAACCTATGGAAAAAAAAAAATTCTCTCTAACCACCTCACATTTAAAGAATTCTTTAAAAAAATTATACCCCGTGACAAGTACAGTAAATTCTCTAAGATTCTTTCTCTTAAAAAAGAAAAAAAATATTCTAGAAAAATATGTTTAATTTTAAATTATTTGTGAGAAATTTTTTTATACTCGTTTTAAATCAGAAATAAGGATATGATATAGACATAAATTAAAAAAAGTGAGGGGGGAGATTTTCTCCATGAAAAGCGAATAATATCTAAAAATATAAAGTCATAAAAAGGTTTTTGGCTTCTTATAATTTTCTGGAGGTTTCTCCTTTAACAAGGGAAAAACTGCTTGCCAACTGTACAGTCTAGGAATGAACTATTTCAATGCCTTTTACTTGCCCTTTTATATACAATTTGAAATGCTCATAATACTATTAAAAATAATAACTTGGTATAAATACCAAAAGCTAAAATTGTTTATACGCTTTAAATAGTAATATTCCAAGTTTTTCTGATGAATTGCCAACACTAATTCCAATGAAATCCGAGTATATGAGGATATGCTTTTTACGAAAGTTTCAATCAAAAGTCGCTTTGGAAATCCCCTATGTAATAATAGCCTAGGTTATCTGTCCGCCTGTCCTCGAATTTATGAAGCGGTTGGACCTGGAATGAATAGAGGCATCCATATTGGATTCTTGATGAGTTAGGGTCAGAAAAATTCAAAGCGAGTAATGTTTATTTTCTCCTAAACGATCGATCCGATTCTAAAATAAATTTATATAAATATGCTTTATATCACAGCGAAATATGCTGTCGTCTTTAAAACGTTTGAAATCCACCCCCTTCACCCCTTTTTGAGAGCTTAATGCCATTATTTTTAATCTATTAAAATAGCAGGCATTATATTTACAACATGTAATAAATAGGTAAAAATAACATTTATATATTATGGTCATTCCTTTATTCTCATTTATCCACAAGCTATAAATCCTTTTCGTTTCATAAAAAATTAATACTGCCTTTTGTATAAGATTCTCTTTTTTACCCCAAAAAACTTCAGTTAATATAATTTATTTTATATATCTATTTCAGAATTTTGTACTAATTAATAATTTAATCAAAATCTGATATATAAAAATAAAAATATTTTTTCTAGCGTCAATACTGCCTTATCTTACTTATTATTTAAATATCGTCTGCATTATTTTCATACATTTTATCACTGAGCTTAGATATTATGTAAATAATTTTCTTTTATATTTGGCCCCATATCACATATATACTTAATAGATTAGGTACATATGATATAATTTTAAATTTAATCATTGATTATTTTTTGTAACAAGAGAATTCACAGCCAAAAAAAAAAAAAAACAAATAATTTTCTTACCTGCCTCATAGGGTATTTTACTATTCTGGAAAATTAAAATTTTTACTATGGTGGGCTATATGCTAATTTTATATATCAGCGAAAATTAATTCCCATCTTCCGTATATCATAAATTGCATTCTTTCGACAAAAATGCTCCCAATTATATTTCTTATGTAACTATATTTTGTAAAGAATCAGGCTTTTTTTGGGGGGGGGGGATAAACCTTAAAAGCAATGATTTTATACTTTAACACGCATAATGTGAGATTCCACTCATATTATGTTTTATCACAAGCAAAAATGCATGTACTAATATTAACGGAAATACCTTCCGTACAGAGAGCCATAATTCTAAACCTTAATGCTCTCTTCACACGAAAGTCTTCTTCTGTGACGACGTCTTTAGAACAGTATTTCCTAAGTATTTATCTGATCTTATATTTAGCCATTTATAAATTTTTATTTTTATAGAATAATATATATGATATGTGATATTTTATATAAATATATATATAATACATAATCTTATCAGATTTTTTTTCTAATTTTAACTTAGGAACGAACTGCTATTAAATTTAAAAATTTCATCTTATAGAACATAGTATGTTCATGAAAGATCTTTATTCTACTCAAATTAACATTTTATTCTATTCTAACCTTGAAATTATTATATATTATATATTTCTTCTATTCAGTCTATTTCAATTTTTTTTAACTACTTCGTTTAATTTTCCCTCCTAATCTTTAACTTTAACGTTTACACATAATTTTCTGCCCATTTCAGTCTTCAACTGGGTGTGCCGTGTTATGAGTATTTAGATCTATATAAATCACATCATATCTATCTGTTTATTAAAAATACAATGTTATAGATTTATTAAAAGTTTCGGATACAATATCAATGGCACACCAAAGACAAAATAACAGAAAATTATTCATTTAATAGAATATAAACTTATAAGACTTATTTATTTTGGTTATGTAAAGCGATATTTTTTAAAAGCTTTAAATGTGTACACTAACTGAAAAAATAGTAATCCATTTTCCCGAGAATAATTTATGAAATTCGTAAATTTATTTATATCAAAAAGAAATTAGTTATCTTCTTTATTCTCTATCAATTACATTAATACGAACAATTGATTTTGCTTTATAGTTTAATAAATCTAATTGTTTTTTTATTTTATTTATTAACAAGTTTCAGATTTTCTTCCATAATTTTAAAATGTCCAATAATTTTAAAATTTTAGTGTACATATTAAAACAATATTCTACTTTAATAGTATAGCCATTATAAAGCAGTTGTGGTAGGATTTATAGAAATATAATATCCATCCCATGATATGCTGATAGAAGAGCAAATTGAACGTTTATGATAAATATATATATATACATTAAATCTTATCAGATTTTTTCTAATTTTTAACTTAGGAACGAACTGCTATTTAAACGTTTAAAGGAATTTCATCTTATAAGAACATAGTACTGTTCGAGCTGAAAGATCTTTATTCTACTCAAATTAACATTTTATTCTATTCTAAAATTCCTTGATAGATTATTATATATTATTCTATTTCTTTTCTATTCAGTCTATTTCAATATTTTTTAACTACTTCGTTTAATTTTTTCCCGTTAAATCTTAAACCCTCTAAGCTTTTCGCACATAATTTTCTGCCCACCGATTAAGTCTTCAACTGTGTGTGCACGTGTTATGAGCTGATTTATATCTATATAAATCACCCCATATCTATCTGTTTAATATAAATACAACTGTTATAGACATTTAATTAAAAGTTTCGGATACAAACCTGACCTCGATTTGTGCACACCCGGTAGACATAATCAGGTAGGCAGAAAATAACGTGCAAAACGCTTAAGAATAGAATATAAATTTATAAGACTTATTTATTTTGGTTATGTAAAGCGATACTTTTTAAAAGCTTTAAATGTGTATACACCAAGTGAAAAAACAGTAATCCATTTTCCCGAGAAGTAATTTATGAAATTCGTAAATTTATTTTTTATATCAAGAAGAAATTAGTTATCTTCTTTATTCTCTGAACCTCAATTACATTAATACGAACAATTGATTTTGCTTTAAAGTTTAACAAATCTAATTGTTTTTTTTTAAGTTTTATTTATTAACAAGTTTCAGATTTTCTTCCATAATTTTAAAATGTCCAATAGTTTTAAAATTTTAGTCTTCCATAATTTTAAAATGTCCAATAATTTTAAAATTTTAGTTTACAGATTAAAACAAATATTCTACTTTAATAGGTTTAGCCATTATAAAGCAGTTGTGGTAGGATTTATAGAAATATAATATCCATCCCATGATATGCTGATAGAAGAGCAAATTGAACGTTTATGATAAATATATAATATATATGAAATCTTATACGATTTTTTCTAATTTTGAACTTAGGCAAACTCGAATTGCTATTTAAACGTTTAAAGGAATTTCATCTTATAAGAACATAGTACTGTTCGAGCTGAAAGATCTTTATTCTACTCAAATTAACATTTTATTCTATTCTAAAATTCCTTAATAGATTATTATATATTATTATTTTCTTTTCTATTCAGTCTATTTCAATATTTTTTAACTACTTCGTTTAATTTTTTCCCGTTAAATCTTAAACCCTCTAAGCTTTTCGCACATAATTTTCTGCCCACCGATTAAGTCTTCAACTGTGTGTGCACGTGTTATGAGCTGATTTATATCTATATAATTTTAAGATCTATTATCGCATTAAAGACAAATGAGCATTGAATTAACACTCTTTTTTCTCATTTTCATTCACATTCAAACTGTTTTAAGGGTAGCTGTGCTACAATTTGTTTCCCATCTAACAAGGTTGCTTCGGCGAAAAAAGTTTGAGAACCACTATAGTAGTGTCCAAATGTGAGCTTGGAGATGAATATGCAATTTTTTCGTGACTAAAAAGAGGCTGTTGTAAAAAACAATTATACTGGTTGTATGTGGATTTAGCAATAGATTCTTATTTAATTCATTTTTATCTTGAATGAAAGAAGGCTGTTAAAACAAAGATTTTCACTCTTGAAAGGTACTATGTACCCTTAAATTTTGATTACGAGGTTGTCGAAATGATTATTAGCATTAGAGATTATACCTGAAATAGTTTAGTAACTGCTATATTAATACAATGTTCAACATTTTCAATCGATCGAATAAATTTAAATTTTATTTTACCTGAAATGACATTACTAGACATAGTTTAGTGCTGTGGTTCTCAAACTGGGTTCCATAGCACCACTACAATAATTATAAACAAGGAAATACTCCTCCAAACACTTTCATTCATCGCATTAAAGACAAATTAGCATTGAATTAACACCCTTTTTTCTCATTTTCATTCGCATTCAAACTGCTTTAAGGGTAGCTGTGCCACAATTTTTTTTTCCAGTCTAACAAGGTTGCCTCGGCGAAAAAAGTTTGAGAACCACTGTAGTAGTGTCCAAATGTAAACATAAAGATGAATATGCAATTTTTTCGTGAGTAAAAAGACTCTCTTTTAAAAAACAAATTTTACTGACTGTACGTGGATTTAACAGTTGATTCTTATTTAATTTATTTTTATCTTGAATGTTTTAGCTATTACTTGTTAGATGGAATTTCAAATGCGTATTTTAGACGAACTTTTATTTACTTCTGATGAGAATAAAAAAATATATTTAAAAGCATTAATTATTCCGTCTTACAAGGATTCAGAGGCGAATCGATCCAACAATATGTCTGATCTAAAGCAACTGCTCTGGTTATTCTATCGGATATAAACCAGGGACCGTCAATACAAAAGCGCAATAATTCAAAACCTTAATACTAACCTCTCATGAAATGAGACTTTGATAAATGCGTTCACTTTTTCTCCTGCATTTAATTCCTCCCGCTGTACTGTCAAATTTTGCTACTATGCCAAGGAAAAGAACATGGAGTCATTCATAGGAAATAATATTCCTTGAAGCGAATTAAGGGCGTAAAATATTTTGAAATGGAATCTTGTTCTTGATATGTAACTGGATGAAATTATTAATTATGCTCAAGTCTCGAATACAGTGTGATGCAATGATTCAAAAATATCACATAAGTTTCAAATTGTCTAAACTTGGGTAAAATAAATGCTCTCAGTCATTCTCTATGAGTTTTGTAATTTACTTTTATTCATTCTTTGGGCTCGATAGGCATTTATTCGACCCTCTGTGATCTACGTTATTAAGAAAAAGCATTTCACCATAGAATGGTGTTACATTTTTATCAATCATCTCAGAAACATTCATGATTTGGAGTAGGATCTAATATGATAACAGCGGTTCTTGATGGCCTTGACTATAAAAGTTTAGTACATTAATATAAGTAATTAATCTTTAGTGCGCAATAATTAATATACAATTTTTACTCAAAGAACTGTAAATATACATCCAGCGAAAATTGGATAATTGATAATAGAAAACAAAGGGAAGTCTTCTAATTAAGAATAAGTAGTAGATCGTAATAGAGTACAAGATCGCAAGATCGTAATAGAGTACAAGTTCGATAGATGTTCCTTCTGAAGAATGAACATCTATCGCACTTTTGTTAATTTGCAATGTATTCATTGTTTTATATAATTCATGTATACTCATCAGTATATGTTGTACATGGTCTTGTACTCTACTACGATCTACTACTTATTCTTAATTCGAAGACTTTTATTTTTTTTCTATTATCAATCACCCTAATTTTCGCTGTATGTATATTTGCAGTTCTTTGAGCAAAAATTGCATATTAATTTTTGGACATTAAAGATTAATTACTTAAATTAATGTACTAAGCTTTTATATTAATGTACTAAAAATGAAAATGAAATTGTTATTTAATGAAATGAAAAATGAAATGTAAATGAAATTTTTATATTAATGTACTAAACTATAACAAGAATATAATTTTCATTATCGCTTTGAACAGTAATTCTTTCTGATTCCCTACTGAGTTTCGAGCGATTATGAACCATTAATGTGGTATTCGTTACATTTAACAATTTTGGTTTAATATTTAGGCATTAAACTTTTAAGCCACAAACCTGTGAGGTTTTCTGTTGAAAAAGTGGAAAATGAAATATGTAACTCTTAACTCGAAAATTCTAAACCGATAAATAATTTTAATTTCAGACGAAAAGTCTATAGATGATTTGAGAATCACAAATGAAACTGTATCTATACAAATACCAGAAGGCTTATAAATTTATTTACTAAAAGAAATAAATATAGAAAAGAAGAAATAATGTATCTATATAAGGGAAATTAAGGGCACTATGTCACAATTTTTTAAATTTTAGAGAAGAGAATGATAAAGACATTTTTACAGATTTGTCTAAGTTGGACAGCTTTCAGTGAAATGCTTTATAAACAATTTTATGAGAAAAGGGAATGCTTATAACATAAAGAGAACAAAAATTAGTAGAAATAAGAAGTTTTAATAAATTGTCTTTGCCTCGAATCCATGTTGATTCAGAGTGCCCTTTCCCAGTTCGCTAGATTACTCAATTTTATGAAACAGGAGAAAAAGGGTAATGCTTTTATAACATAAAAGAGAACAAATCATATACGATGGTGGAAAAATCTATTTTTATAGAATGGGAAAGCTTTTGTAACTCTTTGCATTTTAAAAAAATTGTTTAACCTTCTGAAATTGAAATTCTAAAATTATAAAAAATATAAGTGTTGCTATTTTTTTGCATTTATATATTACAAAGAGGAAAATTGAACTAAAAGGGAAAAATTGGGCAGCAATATTGCATTACACTAGTTGAAAACTTCTGAAAATGTTTGAAAAATGTCTGTAAATGAGATAAGAATCACAAAACAAACTGTATGGTTACAAATACTAAACTGCAGTATATTTATTTATTGAAAGGAGCAAATGCATTGTTAAAAAATATTTTGTGTTGCAACTATTCTGTTGAAATTCGGAAAATATTTTATAGAAAATCTGTAAATGAGATAAAAATTAAAAAAAAAAATCGGTTTTGATGCAAATACCAGAAAGCATGTACATTTATTTGCTGAAAGAGAGGAAAATTGAACTAAAAGGGAAATAATTGGGCAGCAATATTGCATTACGACTAGTTGAGAAACTTCTGAAAATGTTTGAAAAATGTCTGTAAATGAGATAAGAATCACAAAACAAACTGTATGGTTACAAATACTAAACTGCAGTATATTTATTTACTGGAGGAAATATTAGACAAAAAAAAAAAAAAAAAAAAAAAAAAAAAGGGAAAAAATAAGACACCAAAATTATATTATGACTGGTCGAAGAAAATTTGAAAATGTTAGATTTAAAATCCGTAAATGAGATAAAAACCACAAAAGATAAATGTATAAATACGGTTCAGTACAGTATTATGCAATTGTATAGAACCTTATAGATACAAATACCAGAAAGCTTGTATAAATGCTCTTGTACTTTGTTAAAATTCTAAAAACTACACGAAAGAAAATTTGTAAATGAGTTAAGAATCACAAAAGAAACTATATAAATACAAACACGAGAATTCGCGTATATTTATTTACTAAAAGAAAGAAATATAGAACGGAAAAGGAAAAAAGAAAAAAAAAACTCGGGCAGCAAAATTGCATTATGACTGGTCGAGAGAAAGCTTCTACATCTAATGCATGTCTCGGGGGACTATTAAAATCGTAAATGAGATAAAAAAAACAGAAACTTGAGAGTAGGCTTTTCCAAGGTTCGCTCCTAGGTGTTATGCAATTTTGAACTTATAGATCAAAACCAAAGAGCGTTGTATAAATGTCCTCTTGCAGTTTTGACTTCATCGCTCTCAGTCAGGATGAGAAAAATGAAAGAAATTTGTAAATGAGTTAAGGGAATTTGTTTCGGACAAAAACATTGCTATGACCAACCTGTTTCGAGAATATAGCGTATATTTGTGTTATATAAAAAGAATATAATTAAATAAAACAAAAATAAAAATAATAAAAAAAAAAGACCAGATTACATAGAATGGTCGAGGAGAAGGTTTCTTTTGCAAGATCGTTGGGGGAATTACAAGTCAAAAACTTTTCCCACGTACAACCTCGTCCACAGTACATTGGTATGTTGGATGATGAAAAAATGAAAGGCTTTTCCAGTTTCTCTGCGTGATCCATTGTGATATGAACTTTTTTCGGAGGTCCGATTAAAAATAAAGAGCGTTGTCGGCCATTTTCGGGTAATAAATGTCCTCTTGCAGTTTTGACTTCATCGCTCTCAGTCAGGATGAGAAAAATGAAAGGCTGAAATATCAGTTACGGCTGCCACTGTGCAGGGGAATTTGTTTCGGACAACAAACAGTTGCTATGACGCAACCTGTTTCGCTACACTAGAGTATATCATCAATGTGTGTGTGTATATATATATATAAAGTCATATAATTAAATAAAACTAAAATCAGAAACATAAATAAAACACACAATAAAGACCAGATTACAGATAAGAATGAAAAAGGAAAGTATAGTATTCTTTGTTTGCCAAGACCGTTGGAGAATTTTGACTCCAGTTTGGGCTTAAAACGTTTTTCCATGTACACAACTCTCGTTCATAGTACAAACATAGAAATAAAATGTTAATGAAACCTAAATTTCTTATTTTAAAAATATTAAGTGGAAAATTACTTCAGCATGCAAGTAAAATTAGAAATAGTCATAACAGCAGAAAGTCTACCTAATGTAAATTAAACAACAGCAATCTATCTGGTAAAAAAAAAAAAAAAATTCAAAATTTTATCAGTATTTTACCGAAATCAATAATTACTGTGTGATTCAATAAGTACTGTGCTTGTCATAATATAATGATTCACTTGCTAATTATGGTAATTAAAAGATGTGGAAAGCATATTACATGTATGATAAAAAAGCAGGGTATATGCATTTCCTGTATTCTGAGTCTGAGAAGCTTATCATGACTGTGTCACCAAGTTTTGTTTGTGAGGCTTTTTTACGTTAATGAAAACTGAACTTCATTTACGCTTCAGATAAAGGACATTTGTCACACATATTTCTTTTGCTTCACGTAAATTCCTGGTAAATTTCAGGTCATTCTGAGCAGTTATTCACAGCTTTTTGAAATTCAGTTTCATTTATAGTCGCCCTGTATATACAGTAAAACAAGTATATAATGATCCAGTAAGGATCTACAGAAATTTTGAACTTTTAATATTACGATTTAAAATATTTTATTAGAAATTATTTGTTAAGAATGATGATCAATATTATTATCTGAACTATAAAGTGATTTCACGCAACGTCACGAACTACTTTAATGCCCTTCCCATTCGTTTTCTAGTGTACGATAACCAATAGGTATCTTATATGTTGCCCTTCCGTTTGAAACGAAAGCCAGAATCGTCATGAGTTGAGATGCTTCCTGCTGCGTAAAATTCCCCTATTCTGTTACAGCAAACAATAGTTTTATATCAAAATTAAATCTACATGTAATTGCTGTCAATAATGAAGTGTTAGAATGGTAGCTTAGTATGAAAATGTTGTTATTAAGTATCGAAAATTATATATATATATATATATATATATATATATATATATATATATATATATATATATATAAAAGAGATACACAAACTATGGGCCAACTCTGTCCAACGGGTCAGTTTTAACCTGCTCTAAAGTTTTCATATGGCCTTCCGCAAACTTAAAAATATGAGATAATTATATTAAATTACAATAAAGAAAATTAGAATCTGTAATTCTTGTGTAGTTCTAATCACTATCCATTCTGGTTTAATTATATACATTTCAAGTTGGAAACTAAGATATAAGAGGATTTTATTTTTCGTTAACTAGAAGAATCTCAAATGAATTACAGCTTGCATTTGAGAAAATGTCTATTTTAAGCTCCACTCAGTGTTTTCTCTTTCGGTAGCAGTTCTAATATTACTTGTTTCATATGGTAACACGGAAGACAGATAGCACCATTGTAAATAGTGGTAAAATTATTAAAGAATAATTAAAATGTTGCCGGTGCTTTTTTAGGTAATTGTGGATATTTGTAAAATATTTCAAGCCCAAAATATCTATAATATCTAAAGCTGAATAAGAGTTTCATGCTTTTAAATAGACCTCAGAATATTTCTTTGCAGGTTGCTAAAATTTTAGAATTATTGGCATGTTAATTTCTTCCTTTTGATTTTAGTTCTCTGCGAAAAACATTTGCCCATTCTTGGTATAATCACACCGGATACCCGATGTTTTTGCAGAGATGATGTTGATCTAATTTAACTTTTCATGAGTAATTGAAAAGTTCTGGAAATATCACATGACCAAAAATACTATCTCACCTACCAGTAAGGTGAGAAATCTGGTGTTATTTCTTCAAAGTCTTCTAAATGTTTTAATTTTGTCGATAAAATATGAAGAAGTGATGAAGTTTTGTAGTTCTTATCAACCTCCATAGAAAGTTGAATAGATTTTCATTCATTTCACTCTCTACCGGTTCTAGAATTTAGTTACATTTATTGTATGCGAGATTCTGCTCTGGATTTAATTATTTGATTTTAGTTTCAATTCTTCTCCATGTTTAGTATCGGATCAATTTCTTTTTATCAGAATTGCCTGAAATCATTAAAAGACCAATAAATATTAAAAAGTCTAATTTTTTTCTGTTTCCCACTAAATTTTATCTAAAAGCAAATGAATGACAAACTCTGTTGACTATTTTCCGGTAATAAATATCTTTTTGCAGTTCCGACTTCATTGCCTTCACTGGCAGAAGAAAATGAATGAGATTTTGAAAACAGCCGGCAAGTGTCAATATTGGGAAGAACTGTTTAGCCAAAAATAAAAATAAAGAGAGATCGAAAAAAAACTTTTCTAGGTAGAGTGATGATTTGGGCAGAGAATTCCGAGCACATAAACCGGATAAAGCTTTGTAATTGGAGTTTAGTTGAGGTTTTGGTGCGTTAAGTCTTTAAGAACTTTATATATCACGTATAATGCTAGAGACTAAAGATTTTGTCATTTATTTTCGACAACCGTAGAGCTAACTGATCTTAGAATTGTAGTATTTAGCTTTTTTATTTTTAAATCTAGAGTCAAAATACTTCGGCGTAGTATAAAACTGCCATAATAAATACTTTCAAAAGTTTCAATTCAGAATTAATATTAAGAAAAATATTTGATCTTATTTTATTTTTGGTTATGATTTAAAAAGGGAAAATTTCATTTTATGAGAAAAATAACTTTTTATAACAGTTGTTACCAAAAATACGACGTGTTTCAGTTACTAAAAATATTAACTTATAGCGTTGTATTTCAAGTATTCTAAGAAAATATGGCTCATTTTCGATACAAGAAAAATAATTTAGTTTACTATGAAAATAGTTTGACTGCATAAGAACAAACAAATTGTTATCAAAAGTGAAGAAATTAACAAATAAACTTAAAGTCTGGAATATTTTTTAAAATCTGTAATAATATATACTTCATATCTTAATTATATTGCTTCAGTGAGATGTTCAATAGTTTCAAAACTAAAAATAATTTTAAATTAAGTAAAAATCTTAAGAGTCAGAAATTAATCATAACAATATTCATAATCTTATTGTTCTCATTCTGTAAATGCGGTATGAGCCTATTGATGTGTATTCAGTGTGCAGAAATTCTTGATTCTTGTTGCATACAATATTATTCAATGTTTGTACTGAAATAAATTAAAACATAAGATTTACAATATAAATTAACAACTACATTATAAAAGTTTCAAGGAAGACTAAAGTGAATCATAGGTGGTCTCTACATTAAGTGTTTTTGGTTTCCAATATAAACTTTTTGAGTTAATATTTTTAATGATGTTTATATTTTAGTCATTTGGTTTTCTATAAGTTGCAGACAACTTTTGTTTATAACATTTTATTAATGAAAATATTCATAAATCAGTTTTTGAAAATGTATAGCTGTAAGGTCTAATTTCAACGTAGGAATGCTTTTCTTGGCTCTATAAGTTTCTGATATTTAGTAGCTATTTGCCGAATGAGTGAAAGTTGGGATTTGTCAAAGCAACAGTATAGATGATGCTCAGATATTCTTGCTTGTCATCTATCTTCTTTAACTCACGGAAGTATTGTTTTTAAAAACAGATTACTCAGCCAGAGAAATAGCCCAACTAATTGGCTCTGAAAAACAGTTAAGAGAAAGCCTGCATGATTCATTTGAAACACGAAGACTTTCTTTTAGAGTTATACGTCATGATGTTTGTTTGGAGAATAAGACATGAAGAACACAGTTAAAATAAATCACCTTTTTAGAGACAAGATTAAGGCTTCAACACCAAGGTGATCTTCGTTTAGTCTAAGATATTTTTAATCTCAGCCTTACAATGAATATGAGCCAAATGTTTATGCCTATCAGGATGATTGATGTGGATAACCTAAACCAATTTTTGAAGATCCATCAGTCTATAATTATAGTTGATGTATGTGTAAGGATGTCTTCCATTTGCCATCAAGAATAAATGATACTTTATAATACTACCTCAAATTTATATATATATATATATATATATATATATATGTGTGTGTGTGTGTGTGTGTGTGTGTGTGTGTGTGTGTGTGTATGCATATATATATAATAAAATACATTTCTAAATAAATACGTTTTCATATTCTCATTGAATATTTTACTAATAAAACTGTGTAATGATTTTTTTTTTTTTTTTTTTTTTGTGTGTGTGTGTGTGTGAGTGTGTGATTATGTAAGAAGGTAATAGAGAAAGTTACCAATGTACTTCTCTTCCAAGAGTCACCGAAAAATAAAACAGATAATACTCTTCAAAACAGAACGAAAAATACTAATGTTTTATGTAATAGAAGAAAATGTTTAGGTAAGTTAATAAAAAGTTATTTGCAATTGTTTACTAAAACTAATTACTACATCAATCAGTTCAATGACGCAATAATTATTTTTAAATGCAGTTAACGTTTATAACAATTCTATAGATATTAAAACATTTTTCTGTACTTTTAAAACAGTAAATAGATGGTATTTTAATGTAGTAAGCTATAAAAAAAACTTTGTAAGAATATAGGTCATTTTCTTAACTTCTCGTTCCTCCTGTGATCCTTTTATAAACTTATGCTTTGTTGTTGCAATTAAATATGCCTATAAATTAAACAAAATGAAGTTTTTAAAACTCAATTTCTACATGCCCATCTGTGGTTGTGTAAGAAATATTATAGTATTAAACATAGAACTCAATTTTTTGAAAATTTCTGCAAATTCTTAAAATGTTCCTTTAGCCTCAACTTTAGATTTGTCTCAAATTTACCTTATTATTTCTTAAGAAATATATTTCAGGCATTTATTATTATTATTATTATTATTATTATTATTATTATTATTGTTATTATTATTATTATCTGGCTTAAAGAAAATGATTTCATGTCTATCGTATAGGAAATGCATCTATGTCTGAATTTCAGATTTTCATGCAGTGTTCAGACTGTCCTAAAATTAAATCGAGTTTTGATAAACTTAAGGAAGACGGAACTTAAAAATAGATGTACAGATGTGTTTAATGCATATTAAGAATGTTTGGTAAAAAATCTAGCAAGAATCCATGAAAAATGAAGTCGAAAGGAACATTTTAAAAATTAATAAACAACTTCAGAAATGTGCCTAAGCTAAAAATTTTATTTTATTTCAGTAAATATTTTAACATAATTAAGTTAGTTACATCAGTTTGTTTATGTGAACAAAGTTCCATAATTCTATGTTAATAATTTACAAAAAACGCTTTGTAACGTCCTCTATTCATTAAATAATATGCAAATGGTATCATTAAAATAACTGATAGGTAAAAGAGATTATTTCAAAACAGAAGTATGATTAAAAAATTAAATGTGTTCCAAAGTAAAAGACAAACTTTTTTAGATCAAAAGTCATTTTAATCAGAAAGAAGATTGTAATATATTCCAGTAATTAAATAGGTATTAAAATTAATTAACACTAACATCTACCAGGAAGTGAAGAAACAAATAAAATCATTTATTGTATTAGGCTTTGCGTCTTCAAATATGAAAAAAGAAAAGAAAATTTTAAATTGCTATAGTCGTTTTGTATGTTTTAGATTCGAAGTCTGTAATTTTTTATTGAATACACATGACTTATCTGATAAATTACTGAAAAAATTCAATAAGTAAAAGTGATTTTTAAAAAGGATTAGTACGATAAGAAAATGCAAGTAATGTGTACCAAACTAAAAGGCAATAATTTCAAATCGAAGGCCATTACTCTTAAGAGAACGATTGTAGTATATTTCGGTAATAAAGAAAGGATTAAAATCAAATTGTACTAATATTCTCCAGGAAATTGGTAAATAGATAAATATTGTTATTTAACTTTTAATATAATAGGCTTGTCATCTTCAAATATAAAAATGGAAAGAAAAAATCATTTTGGTGCAACAATTTTGTATGTTTTAGGTTCATTACAAGGTTTTATACGTTTTAATTCTATGACCAATAGTATTTCAGATAAAGTGACATGTATTCCTCAAAAAACAACATTTAAATTGTCGCTACAACTGAATCATTGGTCAAACAGGAGTAGTAAATAAATTGTTTTCACAGTTTCTTTAAAAAGTTAGACTTCTTACCTAAATTTATATATTCCAATCAAAACCTTCTGGGAATTTTAACAATAGCACAATGTTCCCTATCTGTATGTATCCTTTTTAAACCCTATTCTAATAAGATATTTTAAAATGTTTTGTCTACTTCTGCCGTTTATTTATCAAGTTGTATTAATCTCAAGATTCTATATTAATTATATTTAAATCGCCCGGCTGTTATAATCTTGACACGTTGAAACTAGACTTAAAAATTTCTAGATTCATTGTAAAATGAAACAAAATTTTTCTTATATTCATATAAAAAGGTAAAATTTTTTACTTTAATTATATATTCGATCCAATATCCCCTGCGAATTTCAACAAACCATAAATTTTTGGTTTTAAAAAGTATTCGAAATGATTTTTCTGAAATGTGTCGTCTTTTTTCGCTGTTCATTTATCAAGTTTTATTAATCCCGAGATTCAATCTTGAAAATATTTTTATCACATGGTTGTCATAATCTTGTCATAGTGATACCAGGTTTAAAAACGTGAGAATTATTGTAAAAAGAATTGTTTAAACTTAAAAACAAAATTGTTTTCATACATAAAAATCCAAGGTTTCTAATCTTATTGCTCCCAAAATTCCAAGAATTTTAACGATGGCATAAAGTGCGGTTTTAAAGTGTATTCGAAATCAGTTTTCTGAAATGTGCTGTCTTCTTTCGCTGTTCATTTATCAAGTGTTATAAATCCCGAAATTCTATCTTAATAACATTTTTATCGCACGACTGTCATAAACTTGTCACAGTGACATCAGATATAAAAATACTAAAATCACTGTTAAATATGAACAAAATTGCTTTCATACATAAAAATCCAAGATTTCCAGTCTTATTTTATATATTCCTCTCAAAATTCCGAGTATTTTAACGATGGCATAAAGTGCCTGTTTTAAAGCAAATTCGGAATGAATTTTTTCAAATGTGTTGTCTTTTTTCGTTGTTCATTTATCAAGTGTTATTAATCATGATATTCTATCTTAATAGCATTTTTATCGCACTGTTATCATAAACTTGTCACAGTGACACTAGGTATAAAAATACAAGAATTGCTGTAAAATATAAAGAAATTGTTTTCATACATAAAAATCATATATATAAAATAAGATTTCTAATCTTAACTTATATATTCCTCCCAAAATTCTGAGAATTTTAACGATAGCATAAAGTGCCGATTTTAAAGTGTATTCGTAATCGAATTTCTGAAATGTGTTGTCTTTTTTCGCTGTTCATTTATCAAGTTTTATTAATACCGAGATTCTATCTTAATAACATTTTTATTGCACGATTGTCATACACTTGTCACAGTGACATCAGATATAAAAATACCAGAACCACTGTAAAATATGAACAAAATTGCTTTTATCCATAAAAATCCAAGTTTTCTAATCTTATTTTATTTATTCCTCCCAAAATTCCAAGAATTTTAACGATGGTGTAAAGTTTCTGTTTTAAAGCGAATTAGGGATCAATTTTTCCAAATGTGTTGTCTTTTTTCGTTGTTCATTCATCAAGTGTTATTAATCCTAAGATTCTATCTTAATAGCATTTTTATCGCACGGTTCTCATAAACTTGTTACAGTGACACTAGGTATAAAAATACAAAAATTGCTGTAAAATATAAACAAATTGTTTTCATATATAAAAATCCAAGATTTCTAATCTTAACTTATATATTCCTCCCAAAATTCTGAGAATTTTAACGATAGCATAAAGTGCCTGTTTTAAAGCGCATTCGGAATGAATTTTTTTTAAAGTGTTTTCCTTTTTCGCTGTTCATTTGTCAAGCGTTATTAATCCCTGGATTCTATCTTAATAACATTTTTATCACACGATTATCATAAACTTGTCACCGTGACATTATGTATAAAAATACAAGACCTAAAAACAAAATTGTTTTCATACATAAAAATCCAAGATTTCTAATCTTAACGTATAAATTCCTCCCAAAATTCTGAGAATTTTAACGATAGCATAAACTGCCGGTTTTAAAGTGTATTCGGAATCGATTTTCTGAAATGTGTTGTCTTTTTTCGCTGTTCATTTATCAAGTTTTATTAATCCCGAGATTCTATCTTAATAACATTTTTATCGCACGGTTGTCATAAACTTGTCACAGTGACACCGGGTTTAAAAATATGAGAATCATTGTAAAATAAAAATGAAAATCCAGCGCGCTGCGATGAGAAAAGAGGCGAAGAAAGACAGCTTTCATTTACGAATAAAATAAGATGAAATAAAAATATTAAAAATGAATCCCCCTTCTCTTTGGAAACCGGTCCCGGCGCAATAATAAATTATTACGTCTGGCGTGGACGAGAGTAACCTTCTCCATGGGATGTCAGAGGTTGCTCTGTCAACCTGTCAGACGTTTGAAAGCATAACAAAAGTCTCAGGAATCCTTTTCAGTTCTCGTACCTGCTATAATTGCATACTATTCCTTACAATGGAAACACGTGCAACTGCTAGACGTATCTCGTGTAATACAGACACGCAAAACCTAGGTATAGGTACAATGCGTTCTTTCTTAATACTGATCTTCGTGTCTGTAGCAATGTCTAGAATTTTACAACGACAAGTTAGAGTCTAATTCCTTTGCCCTTTTTCTATTTCGATCCCCCTTGCTTTCAGTCTACATTTGAATTGCATATTAAAGTTGGATTAGCCAATCGTAAGGCTCCAATCTCGTTATGACGTCTAGTAGAGTGATTTTCTTTTCTTGCCTTTTTTTCCTCCCAAGCATTTCCCCAGAAGTGTACAAGTCGAGAATCCAGCGCTATATAATGATCTTTTAAGTGGAACTTCCAAGGAGTCAGATGAAAAGACAATGCAAATAAAAAATGGAATTTGCAGCAAAAGTTCAAAACAGCTGTTTAAATGATATCCAAAAAAAAAAAGGAAAAATCACTGAAAGGTTTTTTTCTTTTTAAGGCAATTTTTAGGAATCATTCTTGACTGTACATAGACACTTTTTCATACAAAATTATATAAAATTCAATTTATTCAATTGTTTAATCACTTTGCTCAACATTTGAAATTTTAAATAATACACATATTTCATCCAAACGGAGCTTTTATAGTAAAAATAATTCTAGTGCTAAATGTTTCTATAAAAACATACTGTTTTATATTTAAGGAAATTATTTCATAACTTACAATCACAAAAGAGTAAATCAATGTAAACATATACACTAGTTTTGAACTAGTTGAGGTTATTTTTATTAATAGTAAAAATCTACGAATGCACTACCTTGTAAATAAATTTATAAGAGTGTGCAAATTCAATCAAATATCAAATATAATAAAAAAAAACTTTTTTGTTATTATATTTTTGAAATATAAATATATGTTTCAAATGCAGCATACGGAGTTTGCTCTTGCGAAGCACTTTTCTTTTTGCCAATATCTGCTCTTTATTATTCATGAAGCTTAAATGTCCAAATATTAAAATAGCTATGAATGATAGAAAAATACAAACTGATTCAAAATTTGTTGGCACATCCTGTATCAAAGTAACTTCCTTAAAAATATTTGTATATCATACTCTTGATGTGGAATAATTTATAAATAAAGAAAGTATGTATCGCAGTTAAACGTTTACTTTCCAATTTTTGAATGTTTTTTAATTATTTATTTCTTTGGTTACAAACTCTATGACAATCTATGCATTTTTAAATTCTGTTATTATAGGAATTTTATGGTTTTTTAATTTTATTTCCTTGTATATTTTTCTTTAGCATGGAAATTTCATCATTGTTTCTTTCAGGTTTTTTTCAAATGATGCTTGGATTTTTGCTTTTTAAAGTACCGCTTAGATGATCAACATATAATTTTAAATACAAACTAAAGATAATGATATAGTAAGAGCTTGGTTTTTATTGAATTACCACAAGTTTTGCAAAAATAAATATCTAATAACATCACTGAACTGTTTTCAACAGTTTTACCTAATAAACTTACATTAAAATTTCTGAGTATATTCTTTTAAAGAAAAATTAACTCTTCAAATTGATTACGATACCATCCATAATGAGAAATTTACTAATCCTTATGAAACGGGTATTTGCTTGTTTTTATAAATTAAATTTAATCAGAAGTGTATTTGTAATATTTACTTAACAATAGAATTAATCGATAAATCTTACTGTTTGTTTTTAGATTGTTAATAAAAAATGTACGTTATTACTAATTAACAGTTAATTTAATGATTAATAAATTTTAACACAGATTAAGATTTCTAAAGCAGTTACAGCAAATCTATTGCATTGTTGTGATTTACAATATTAAATTTCTTCATATAGAATATTTGAAACATTTTTATGCTTTTCCTCTTTCATTCTATTATTTTTGATATTGTTCAGCAGATATAAAATATGATGTTTAATTTAGATAATATTAGGAATTATTAATGCATATTATATTCAAATATAACTATTTATATTTACACACTTTACGAATATTTATATATATTTTATTATATATATATATATATATATATATATATATATATATATATATATATATATACATATATGTATATGTATATATATATATGTATATATACATATATATGTATATGTATATATATATATATTATGTATATATGTATATGTATATATATATATATAATATATATATTTATATATATATATATATACATATGTATATATATACATATATATGATATGTATATTGTATATATATTTGTATATGTATATATGTATATATATATATATATATATATATTTATATTTTTATATATATATATTTATATATATAAATATATATATATATATATATATATATATATATATATATATATATATATATATATATATATATATATTTATTTATATATATATGTATGTTGATTCATTTGCAGTATGGCCATAAAAAAATATTTCAGCTATAACTTTTATCAAAACTTAAGATTTTCATATAACAATATTATAATAAAGTTTATTTACAAGACCATTAAACCTGTAAATCTGTTAAAATATCTCTAAAAATTTTCCGTTAGCGTGTATTCTTTTTATTTGGAAAATTTCCTAATTGTTAATATTTATAATATTCTCTGATAATATAAGTGGTCAATTTAATATTAAAAAGGGAATAAATACAATTTTTACCCTTGTTTTAATTTCATGAGAATTTTTCCTTAAATATATATATATTATATATATATATATATATATATATATATATATATATATATATTGTGGAGTATTACAGGAGATAAGCAACCGGTGAGGCCAACCTCTCTGTACTCCCTTAGATCTTTTTCCTCTATACTTTGTATGGAAAAGAAGTTTTGAATCTTTTATTATTAATTTACGTCATTTTCAACAGAGGTGATACTAAAGGGTAGAGATAAAATTTCGTTACAAATTGCTATAATTTCGTTACATATTTTTTCTTATTTAGGTGAGCTAAAATAAAAGTAATCATAAATAAAATCTATTGTTGATTACTATTGCTTACTTAATCTCTGAAAATTTTTAAAAGCTTCTTTAGCAACCCTGTTTCACTGATTTTGTTTAGTATATTTTATTTGCTTTTTAAAGTATTTATATAACTCCTATTGGGAGTTACTATTGCAAGCTTTATTGGTGGAAGCGTATAAAATATTTTGCAGCAGCACTCATTTTTGTTTAATATTTTAATTTTCTATGTAAAATAGTTTATTAAATTGTTTAGCAAAGTTATGTCTGACTAACTTTTAAAGAAAGAAAATTATATCACAATCAACATTGCTACAAAAACAGTATATTTTTGTAAACATTCATAATATAATGTAATATAAAAAAATGACTTTATACAGACTGTATAACAACGTAGTCATAAATAAAGCCTACTATCGATTACTGTTGCTTAATCACTGAAAAGATATAAAAGATTTTTTTAGCAACACTGATTTACTGATTTTGTTTAACATTTTATCTTTGTTTTTGTCAAAAGTTTATATAAAGCCTATTTTAAAATACTATTGTTAGCTTAATCGTTAGAAAGTGTAAAATCTTTTATAGCAGTGCTAATTTTGTTTAATATTTTATATTTACTTTGTAAAATAATTTATTGCATTGTTTAGCACAGTTCTATGAGCCTGACTTGTAAAGAAAAAAAAATTATATCACTGTCAACATTGCTACGAAAACCAATCTGTTTCTGTAACTATTCATAATATGGTGAAAAATTATCTTTTACAGAATGTATAAACATTTACTTGCGTTGTTTTTAAATTTCCAGTAGAAGAACGTTCTAATGAATCCAGTTAAAAATCTTGATAGGAATAAATAATATTTTTTGTAAAATAATATATTGCATTGTTTTGCACAATTCTATGAGCCTGACTTGTAAAGAAAAACAATATAAGTGTCAACAGTGCTACGAAAACCAATCTGTTTTTGAAAATATTCTTAATATGGTATTACAGAATGTATAAACATTTATTTGCGCTGTTTCAAAATTTGCAATAGAAGATCGTGCTAATGAATCGAGCTAAAAATCTTGATAACGATACATAATCTGTTTTGTAAAATAATTTATTGTATTGTTTAGCACAGTTCTGTGAGCCTGACTTGTAAAGAAAAAAGCTATATAAGTGTCAACAGTGCTACGAAAACCAATCTGTTTTTGTAAATATCCATAACATGGTATTACAGAATGTATAAACATTTACTTGCGTTGTTTTTAAATTTCCAAATAAAGAACGTGCTAATGAATCGAGTTAAAAATCTTGATAGCAATAAATAATCTGTTTTGTAAAATAATTTATTGCATTGTTTAACACAGTTCTATGCGCCTGACTTGTAAAGAAATAACTATATATGTGTCAACCGGGCTACGAAAACCAATCTGTTTTTGTAAATATTCATAATATGGTGAATCGAGCTAAAAATCTTGATACCAATAAATAATATGTTTTATAAAATAATTTATTGCATTGTTTAGAACAATTCTATGATACTTGTAAAGAAAAAACTATATATGTGTCAACAGGTCTACGAAAACCAAACTGTTTTTGAAAATATTCATAATATGGTGAAAAATGACGTTTTACAGAATGTATAAACATTTACTTGCGCTGTTTCAAAATTCGCAATAGAAGATCTTGCTAATGAATCTAGCTAAAAATCTTGATAGCGATAAATAATCTGTTTTGTAAAATAATTTATTTCATTGTTTAGCACAATTCTAGGAGCCTGACTTGTACAGAAAAAAAACTAATATGTGTCAACAGTGCTACGAAAACCAATCTGTTTTTGTAAATATTCATAATATGGTGAAAAATGACGTTTTACAGAATGTATAAACATTTACTTGCGCTGTTTCTAAATTTGCAATAGAAGATCTTGCTAATGAATCTAGCTAAAAATCTTGATAGAGATAAATAACCTGTTTTGTAAAATAATTTAATGCATTGTTTAGCACAATTCTAGGAGCCTGACTTGTACAGAAAAAAAAACTATATATGTGTCAACAGTGCTACGAAAACCAATCCGTTTTTGTAAATATTCATAATATGGTGAAAAATGACGTTTTACAGAATGTATAAACATTTACTTGCGCTGTTTCAAAATTCGCAATAGAAGATCGCGCTAATGAATAGGGCTAAAAATCTTGATTGCGAAAGTTCGAATAAATAAGGAAATAAAGAAAAAGTGTAGCTCTTTTACGTTTTAACGTACGACAATTACTCGGCGCGCTTCATTTATATTCCCATTATCAGTCCATTAGTTTGAAGGCTTCAAAAACGGTACGCTCTCCCTGGTTGGTATCATTTATCACCGCACCTAGGAGAAGTGTGTCTCAATTTGGGGACGGTCCCCGGCGCGGCTTTACGTAGAACTTCATTACTCGATTGATCAATGTCAGCGGCGTGTTGTCATTCCTCGCAGACCGCTGCAACGCGGGGCAGTGCTGAGGGGCTGCAAAATATGTAAATCGAAAATTACCCCGTCAGCCTTGTAGTCTGGCTGGCTGCGCGTCTGCACTAGCCTCATTTCTAGGGGGTTAATGCTGGCATGCAACCCTAGGCATTGGTCAGCATTAGCGTGAATAACCTTTAGTCTCACGTGTTAGAGTAGAATCATGATTTCCGCAAGCATTTGTTACGAATGCTACGTTGTCATGGCTCGCTCCCAACAAATTCTGTGCTTTTAAAATGAAGCTCGCGAATCGTAGTTAGTACATAATTAACCCGTGTCGACTCATGCGACTGTACTCAGAATGATTCTCAGCTTCTGCTCTAATACATGCCTACATAGGCGTCCATTTACGTACGTGTTCTGGCATATATAATAAAATGGATGCATTCGAGAAATCTTCCAAACATATTGTTGCTTTCTCTGCGCTGATTTGCCCCTGGTCTCTACTTGCATATGTATAAATGAGCATTAATTTTATATACCCGGGCTTGCGTGTAAGCAGAGGAAGGAAATCTAACTCAAACACTTTAATTGTTTTTGAAAAAATAAGTAAAATATTGCTTGCCACCAGAATAATTCTAAGATTTGTCTATTTATGTTTCTAAAACATCAATTAGCATTGTTTATGTTTTTTAGTTTTCTTTTTCAGTCTTTGAAATTCACCTCAGCATTGTTTATGTACATTTTTATGTTGGTCAGTAATAGCAAGCTACAATTTCCGATTGCGTGGGAAAGGCTAAATATCACAAGCATGCAGTTATCGTATGATTCAATCAGTCCATATAGATGTGCGTGTCAGGGTATTTTAAATAAACAAACTAGCTTAATTATAATTATACTCTAAAATAAATTTCTAATTGTCTGATCTCTAAAATTACAACCTTTAGCGAAATATTTGGATTTCTGTTTCAATTGTGGTAACTTTTGGCTACTTCGAGAACAGCAAATTAATTTCTGCTTAACTCAACTAGTCTTATATAACTCCATTGCGTAACTTAGTTTCACTTCTCAAGTGGCTTGATGTGATTAATCTTAACACTCTGCCCACTTGCGCCCTCATAGCACTATATAAACGAATGTCAAACGTTTTGATTGGAGAGTGCCAAAGCTGGATTATCTGAGTAAACTCAACATTTCCATTTCAAACTTTTCATTGTTTTCTTTCATGGTCTAACTACTGTGCTTTATCCAGCATGTATATCAATCTTAGATTCTAGTGGGTAAAAACAGACATTATATATGTATGTATGTATGTATATATATATATATATATATATATATATATATATATATATATATATATATATATATATATATATGTATATATATATATGTATATGTATATGTATATATATACATATATATATGTATATATATATATATATATATATATATATATATATATATGTGTGTGTGTGTGTGTATGAATATATATGTATATATATCCTTATATATATATATACATATATATATATATATATATATATATATATATATATATATATATATATATATATATATATATATATATATATATATATATATAAATATATATATATATATATATATATATATATACTTATGTATGTATATATATATATATGTATATCTATGTATATATATATATGCATATATATATACATATGATATATATACATACATATATATATATATATATATATATATATATATATATATATATATATATATATATATATATATATATATATATATAAACTTCTTCAAAATTAGCAAAGCTCTGAAATGTACCAGTTTTCTCAGTTGTTATATCATAAAGATAACTCGTTTAAAAATATGATCACATAATATAATGAATTTTCATGCAGATTTAAAGAAATTTTTAGTTAGAAACTTTTAAATCTTGTTTCATGGAATGGTCAAAAAATGAATTTGAAAACATATATATATGACTGTGGAGGGAGTGGTCTGCAATTAAGATGATAAATATGATACTCTTATAAAAATGTTAAGTAAAATTTAAAGATCCTCATTTAAAGATTGAATGATTTGTAAGTGAGGAAGGAGATGGTCTGCAAATGCAAATAAATTTAGGATAAAGAACCAAACATTGCATCAAGATAATAAATATGATACTCATATAAAAATGTGAAATATATTATTAGTAAAGAGACAAAACATCAACCCTCCCCCCCCCAAAAAAAAAAAAAAAAAAATAATTTCTGTATTCACTTCTTCAGAAAACATGAGACATCAGCTTTTGAATTTTGTGCTACCAAGTGTTATCAATGAATCCTAGATGTATAAGAGATGCTACTGAATATAAAAGTTTGTCAAAAAGTTAAAATATTTTTCATTGCTTAAATTATGAGCCTAATATAAGTTTAGGCAAGTAAGAGTAAACTCTTTTTTTTTTTTTTTTTTCCAAATTCCTAAATGATTATATATACAAAGTACATTAGTAAAATTATCAACATATTTATCATTTGTTTATTTGTATTTCTTAGCATTTAAAATTTTTTTTTCAGAAAAGAAACAATAATAATGCAGAACATTTAAAAGCAAATTATTTCCAATTAACAACTAAAAATCCTGTAAGTTTTATTTTAATTAGCAATATTGTATTTTTAGAGTTAGTTGTGTTGAACTCAACTTCCACTCCCCTGGATGTAAAATGAATTATTTAAATTAGTCCATGAGGTTTTTTTACTTTTATTAATTTATTTCCATTGTAATTTTACCATATGAATATTTGGTGTACAAGTCTACTGCTCAATAAATTTCTTTTTCGGGAATGAAACAATTTCACGGGGATTTTTTCCTTTGCTGGATTTCAAGCCAAGAAGCAGATAATTAATTACTCTCATCGTTTCTGAATTTCTGATGTGCGTGTGATTAATTAGAAAATTTACCATTTATTTAGCTGCAAATACTAATGATTATTCATTGACATTTACCCGTTTAACTGTCATATATTAATTAATCTTCTTCCTAACAAATATCATACTTTCTCTGTATTAAGTGATGTTCCCAATTTCTGTCAAAATATTTGTAGAGCTGAATAGTTAAGCTAGGAGACGATGCCTTATCATTATTTATTTTTCATCAAACGTAGACACAGACTTTTCCATCTAGTCGTGTAGATCTACATTTGAAATTTTAATGCCCAGTGTATTCTGTACAGTTCCTCCTAATTATCTTGAAAATAAACGCCATAGCTATGGGGTAGTGAATACGTCTCAAGGGTGCGGCTGCAGCTAATGCATATATTATGCAAAGCACGTGCCGTTTCCACATACGAGAAATGCGCTCTCAGAATTGGTAGGAATATCAAAATCGTATCGTGCTTCTTTTTGGGTAAGATAGAGAAACATTCTTCAGTTTCGCTGATTAGTGTCGGTTAGGATATGTTTTAAAACACTCCAAAATGAGATGATGGCGGTAAAATATCAAGGATATGATGACATTTATAAAACAACCCTTGTCTGTTACAAATAGGAAAAAAAAAAAACGTTCGGGATGATTTATCAACTATAGAAACTATTTTGTGAAAAGTACTTTCATCCTTGTTATCAGGCTCGCAGCTAGGGGGAGGGGTGTCAAGTTTTATGTTTCTGTGTATTTTTTTTTAATAATATAACATAGATATATCTTATTTTAAATGCTCAATTCATAATTACAAACACCTGAAAAATATAATGAGAGAATGACAGCAGAACACTATTGCCAATACCAGTTCTAGTTTTTACAAATTCTTTCATTTTTAACTTTAAATACATATTTCCTCCACAAATATGTGAATAATAGTATTGTTAAGGTGTCTCCCCAAACTAATATTTTACTGTATAAAGCTGTATTTTTTTTTATATATATAAATCACAGAAGTGGAGTGTGTGTTTCAGATTCTCCTATTCATCCAGATGGAGAAAAGGAGAATTACATTCCAGGATAAAATAATTTTCTTATAAGTCACAGAAATAGAAATGTGTTTCAAATTCTTTCATTAAATTCGAGGATAAAATATTTTTTTAAATCACAGAAAAGGAGTGTGTTTTTTCAAATTCTCGTTTTCAATTGGAGAATGAAAATTAAATTCCAGGATAAAATATTTTTTTTTTTTTTTTTTTTTTTTTATATATATAAATCACAGAAGTGGAGTGTGTGTTTCAGATTCTCCTATTCATCCAGATGGAGAAAAGGAGAATTACATTCCAGGATAAAATAATTTTCTTATAAGTCACAGAAATGGAAATGTGTTTCAAATTCTCCACTTAAATTCGAGGATAAAATATTTTTTTAAATCACAGAAAAGGAGTGTGTTTTTCAAATTCTCGTTTTCAATTGGAGAATGAAAATTAAATTCCAGGATAAAATATTTTTTTTTATAAATCAGAGAATTCGTTTTTTTTTATAAATCACAGAAGTGGAGTGTGTGTTTCAGATTCTCCTATTCATCCAGATGGAGAAAAGGAGAATTACATTCCAGGATAAAATAATTTTCTTATAAGTCACAGAAATAGAAATGTGTTTCAAATTCTCCACTTAAATTCGAGGATAAAATATTTTTTTAAATCACAGAAAAGGAGTGTGTTTTTCAAATTCTCGTTTTCAATTGGAGAATGAAAATTAAATTCCAGGATAAAATATTTTTTTTATAAATCACAGAATTGGAGATGTGTTTCAAATTCTTCTATTTTCTACTTAGAATTTGAAGATAAAATATATTATTTTAAGTCACAGAAATAAAAATGTGTTTCAAATTCGCCTATCTTCCACTTAAACTTAAAAATATTTTACTTTATAAATATTTTTTTAAATCACAGAAAAGGAGTGTGTTTTTCAAATTCTTGTTTTCAATTGGAGAATGAAAATTAAATTCCAGGATAAAATATTTTTTTTATAAATCACAGAATTGGAGATGTGTTTCAAATTCTTCTATTTTCTACTTAAATTCGAGGATAAAATGTATTATTTTAACCACAGAACTGGAGATGTGTTTTAAATTCGCCTATCTTCCACTTAAAAATATTTTACTTTAGAAAGCTGTATTTGATTTTATAAATCACAGAAGTGAAGTGTGTGTTTCAAATTCTCTTTTTCAATTGGAGAATAGGAGAATTAAATTCCAAAATAAAATATTTTTTTATAAATCACAGAATTGGAGATGTGTTTCAAATTCTTCTATTTTCTACTTAAATTTGAGGATAAAATATATTATTTTAATCACAGAAGTGGAGATGTGTTTTAAATTCCCCTATTCTCCACTTAAATTAAAGGATAAAAATGTCTGAGCATATATAAACATCAACCACAATTATTATTAAAAGAAAATACATATCTTTTGTGCTCATAGTAATATATAAATCAGAACATTTCAGGGAAGTGGGATGAACTATCAAAAGTTCTCCGAACTACATACTTTTTATAGACGTTTAATTATTACCTTCCAAGACAAAGTTTTAGAATAATCTTTTTGACACTAATTTTAAAATGGTTGAAGCGTCGTAATATTGAGTGGACACTGCCATCATATTTGATTTATGAAATGGCACTTAAATGTTTTAATTATCCTTCCTAACTAAAACTTAATGACTTATTTAAGTCACATTGAAAATTTAATCTTGAAATTCATAACGTGTACAACTATAGTTTACATAGATTTCTATTATTATTAAAAACTTTCATTATTTTGAAGTTGATAAGTGGTTTTATTCTTTGGATGCAGTAATTTAACCTGCTTTCAATTGTAAATTTACACACTGAAACAATAACGGGAAAAATGTTAAAATTTTTTTTGTATTTTTTTTATATAACTTTTTTGGTGACATGTTCAATTTGTAAAATTTATTTTAAAAAAATTGATATTAACTAGTTCCTGAGCGACCAGTATGGTGGCATTTAGTTTTATACTTTTATTTACAAAACAACCAAAATCAACTTAAAATGACGTATGTAAGAAATGTTACAATTACTGTTATTATAAAGACATATTTTTAAGACATAGGGGGAGCTCAGCCAAAAAAGTTATAATCATTGCTGAATTCTTTAATACGCTGATTCTAAAAGCCAGAGCCGTAACTATGGCGTAGCAAGGGTGGCGCATCAGTCTTAGGGGCACCATGAAGAAAATGGGGTCCGAAAGAGAACGATTCGCCCTGAGTAGAAATAAGGAAAAATTGAAGAACAGTTTTTTTTATTATAAAATCCAATGTGTTTATAAAGGATTTTTTTTTAAATGAATTTTCTTATTTTTTTTAAATGCTTCTAGAGACTAAACTTGTTGTATATTCTTAAAAAATGTTTACCAAACAGTCCTAATGTGCCTTAATACAAATCCGGGTATTTGTTTTCAATTTTAAAGTTATTAAAGCTAAATTTAAATTTAGAAAACCACCAATTTTCTATGAAAATTCAACGTTTAAATAAAAAAATATTACCCCCCCCCAAAAAAAAAAATTCAGTTTATTAGCAAAATAATACCTATAAAGAGTTTAAAAATATTTTTAAGTATTAATAAGGTAAAAATAGAAGAAAAAATGAAAAATTAATGTACTAGGAACATTTAAAGAGTTAACAAAATATTGTAAGTGTTTATTCTGAATATATGATAGGAAAAAAAATCCTGTTAATTTTTTTTTTCACTATATTAGGTGGTAGGGACGCAGACAAGCTTTTTTGCCAGGGGCGCTAAAGGACCTACTTACGGCCCTGTTAATAACATAATAATTAAAAAAGTGTATGCTTCGCTTGAAACAGCTATTGCAGAGTAGTCAACAGACTCACGACATGTTAAACAAAACATCGTAAATATTACATTACTTAACTTTTCATTTCCGTGCATCAAAACAATTTGATGCATAGAATTTTAATTTAAACACAGAATACGATATGATAAGTCAATGGTTGTAAGTCACGTGGTTGAAAATCGCTGACGGCCGATAATGTTTACATCTGGTCTGGTTGCCACTCGGAGTATAGAAATATTGCAGATTTTGTTGTTTATCAGTGCATTTTATACATAGAATTTTTTAATCACTTTAAACAAAATTAATGAGGTTAAAAAATTATTAACTTAGAATTACAAAATTTTGCCCACGTGTAAATTGTAGTAAAATAAAATAATCACATTAAAATATTTCCTTAAAATTGCATAATACTTTTGAAAAATTTATTTTTTATCAGTTTTTGTTAATATTTAAAATGTTCCTTGTGGTTTAATTTTTCGTCGATGTCTACAAAAAGTTTTGCGCAGGTAAAATTTTTTGTAGACAAAACTTGTCTTGTAATGTACATTAGAATAAATCTGAGAAACCGGTTTAATTTTCGCCTTTATTTAGGTTATTGAAACTCAATTTAAATTTACAAAAGTCCAAATATTTCATAAATATTAAACGTGCAACTATAAAAATATCTCCTATAAGTTAACTATTCAATCAATTATGAAAATAATACTCAAGAATAATCAATAGATTCCTTAATAGTAGTAACGAAATATAGAAGAAAAAACTAAAAATTATTATTTCAAATATTATTTAAAAGATTATCAAAGTATTTCAAATAATTGAATTAAAAAGATTATTCTATTTTAACAAATTAAATGTGATTTGTTTATTTGTAATTCAATATCTATCTATCTATCTATCTATCTATCTATCTATCTATCTATATATATATATATATACATATATATATATGTATACATATATATATATATATATATATATATATATATATATATATATGTATATATATATGTATGTATATATATATGTATATATATATGTATATATGTATATATATATATATATATATGTATATATATATGTATATATATATTTATATATATATATGTATATATATATATATATATATATGTATATATATATATATATATATGTATATATATATATATATATATATATGTATATATATATATATATATATATATATATATATATATATATATATATATATATATATATATATATATATATATATATATATATATATATATATATATATATATATATATATATATATATATATATATATATATATATATATATATATATATATATATATATATATATATATGTACAAAGTTTCTAGGACTCGCAGCAAATAATTTTCAAAAGTTATTTGTAATGTCAACCGTCCCCTTAACAGAAAATGTAGCTCTTTGCTTACAGGAAGTTTTCAATTTTAGCTTGTTTTTTATCAAAAACAACGCGTTCTCTCTTAAGGGGACTATCAAATTTGTCATTTTTATTTTCAGGAAGTCATTTAAGCCACAAGGCTTAACGAGTAGAATGATCTCTTTCACAAAATTTAAAGCTTTTGCAAGTAAAAGGAGAAAATGCCTCATTTTGTTTCCTTGGGGCAATTTTTTATTTTTCCGCTTGTTTTTCAGTGCGTCTATTTAACGTTAATAATGTGAAAAGGGGAATCTAATGAAGAGCAAACTACGGTCTACCAGATGTGGCCCACAGAGTGGTTTTATCCCGTCGGCCGTATATTTTCATAACATTTTAGATAATATTTGACATTGCATATTTAACATTATACATTTGACAAAACATTTTCAAAATTCAGGGTGATTGTAAAATAATTAACAGATATTAATATTTATTTATTCATAAAATAATATAGTTTTAAATTAATAACATTAATGGTTAAGTAGATTAAAACGTTTTATGGCCCTTGTTAGTGAGCTACCACATATGTGACTTTCAAACTGAGAATGTCAAGACGTTAGTCGATTTCCTGCCAGGTAGGAACAAGCATTTCTACATACACAACAACTTTAGAAGCATGAGACATTTTTATGTTTAATAATTCCAGACACAATTAAGAATTAACTCGGACTCAAGAGGTTCGGACATGGTTAAATAGATTAAAAACGTTTTATGGCCTTTCTCAGTGAGCTACCACATGTTTGACGTTCGTCAAACTGAGAATGTCAAGACGTTAGTCGATTTTATGCCAGGTAGGAACAAGCATTTCTACATACACAACGACTTTAGAAGCATGAGACATTTTGATGTTTAATAATTCCAGAAACAATTAAGAATTAACTCGGACTCAAGAGGTTCGGACACAGCTGAAATTTTTAGTTGTTCTTGGAGTTCATTGCCAAGAGTACAAGTAAGATATGCGAACTAGCATTTCTGCACCTACAGATGTCAGAGCGATGAGAGAAGAGCATAACTCTTCGGTACCGGAGTTCGAATCTCACTGCAAGCATGGTTGTTCGTAGTCGTTCGAAATCGGCTTTAAGAAGTAGGTCTCGGTCTGTTTAGACCTCGTGATACAAAACAGTAGACTGTAGAGGTCGGAACCAAATCATCCATAGCGGCTATTGCAACCTACCACATTTTGATATTTAATAATTCCTGAAACAACGACGAATTAGCTAGGATAGAAACAAATTTTTGGTCGTTCTCGTGAGATTGTTTTAAAGAGTAAAAGCAAAATATGCAAGTAACTGAATTCGTCCATGATAATTGCACTGTAGAAATGAGAATTAAAATCGGGAGTATATTTCAGGCATTATTCAGACCACATTTGGCATATTACTTACAACTTCCCCAACACTTATAGATACACACACAAATACAGGAATATATATATATATATATATATATATATATATATATATATATATATGTACACACACATATATACATGTATGTGTGTGTAATAAGTCGGACTTCACGATGGGTGGTTGCAGTCATGGCCCATAAAAATGACACCATTTTAGTTAAAGACGTTTATTAACAGAACGTTGGAGGACTGGTTAACACTTCATTATAGGGACAAGACAAACCGAGGGGTCAGCTAACATGAAGTTATAAATAACAGACCCTCAACATCTGGGTCAACATCTCAGTTAAAATCTGTGGGAAAATCTCTAGGAAAATCTGCCTCCGATAGTGTGCATCTCCTTTTTGTTTGAAAATTTCCTAAATTGTCCACTTGGGCAGTGTAGAGTTATAATTGGTTAGGTCCCTTCTCTGAGGCCGTAAACTGTAGCCCCAGTGGTCAATTTAGGTTAGGGATTAAAAAGGGGAAAGTAAAAGGTACCCGGAAATTTTTGCCCTTGACAAAAGATTTGAAAACCCCTGAGAATTTTCTCGGGATGTCTTAAGGGTTTTTATACAAAATGCCTACATTAATTTCCCGATCTAGTTTACTTTACATTACATATATACACCTATATACATATATACATACACACATATACTTCATTATGTGTAAGTGACATTAAATGGTAAATAAATATGAAACATTTAATGATAAAAGCTGATGAATTATATAGAAATGATTCTTTTATGATGATACAGAAAAATCCCTTTTTAAAGATCTTTTTAACTTTTAAATTGCAGATTTTCTAGTAACAGGGGACGTGGGCTGTAAGGAGAAACTTTTAAGAAAACTCCTGATTTTGAGAAAAGATTAAAATCTATCTGTTGTCAAGCTGAATAGTTACTGAAGCAATAAGCAAAATATAGGGTCTTGAAACAGAAACTCTTCATCATCTCCCTGAAGCTAAATATTTCCAGATCTGGCCAAGGAGCTATAATGACAAGAGTAGTTCATTTAATATATAAGGCAGTTAACATGTGGGGGGAATTTGTCAAAGTCAGCACTAAAGTAATAATCCCAAATACGACTGTTGAAGATAATGGTTGTAGTGGTAAAGAGGTGTTTTCCTGGGACGGATTGGGACTTCCGTTTCGTAAAAATCAACGTCTGAGTGACCAACATATCTAAGTATCACCGGTGACCAAGTTCAACGACGTTATGTAGATCTTTTATCTCAACGGAGATGGCTAATTTGAACAGTATAATCCGTCATGCCATAGCGCTCACATTGTCTAAGAATACACAGGGGAAACTGTACTTAAGAAATGGGAAGTCACATTTATCAGATATATAGTACAAAATCCTTAAGTTGCATATAAACAATTCGTGACAAGAACAACTCAGGCAGGACAGGAACCCAAAGAAATAATGAGAAGAATACATAATAAATTTATCTTCAATAGGTATACTACCACAAATACTAGCCATAGCAATGTTTTTAAATTGAATATTATGGCCTAATCAGGCATTTGAGTAACAAATACATTAACCGTAACGCTTCAAACTAAAACAAAACTAAACAAAATATTGAAAGATTAAAATTTTTGATAGTAAAATTATATGTAGACATAACAAACAAAACACCAGTCAAAAAGGCTTATTTAGATATATTTTTAATTTGAACCTTAAGATTTATAACTTTACGTCTTGATTTATTTTATTATAATGATTTTTACAATTTCCCGATTAGCATTTGAAGACGATAGATAAGGAAAAATCAAGTATCCCAGAACGGTGAATGGGGGAAAAATTACGTTGGACTCATGAGGATAAATTCAGTTCCAAATGAATAGTAAGATCAATATGAGAACGATAGATCAAAATGCCAATTTTTATACAACTGTTTTTTTTTTCTTTCTTTTTTTTAAAATAGCAATTTTATAAGAAAAAAAAATTTGGAAATTTAGGTGTATGCTATAGACATTAATGCCATATACTTATTAAAAAAGTTTAAATGCAATATCTACATAGTTTATAAATTTAATCATCCGCTCAAGTTGTAAAAATGTGAGCTTTTAGAAAATCACATTAACAGTTTAAAAAGTACTCTTCAAATCCTACGACATCTACATCTCTGTTAGAAATTTTAGCTCTTTTAACCAATAGCAAAATTTTATGTGATTACAAACGTGATTTTAAAAAGTTGAAATCGTTGGTTGTTTTTACAAATGTTTTAAAGCTAAGGTTGAAACTTAAATGATCTGAAATGACGAAGAGGAAAATGGGAAGAGGTGAAGTATAAAACCAAATTAAACCGAAGGCCATTGTCCAAAAAATTTTTTCAAGTCAGGTTTCTACGAGAGAAAATAAACTTAATACAATAACAAATTCTAATTATATGCGATGACATTCATCACTTGATTATGTGACGGATAGACTAAATGTATTCTTTCAACAACGGAAGCTAAATAATATGATAATTTATGCTGCTGTGTTGTCACCCAGTGGATAAAGAGAACTCGACAAAATACATACTATATGCTTCGGCGTGTAATTCCTATCTTTTATCTTGGTTAAAAAAATTCTTACTGATTATTAGGAAGTCTACATTTAATAGGATTCGTGGTCTCCTTATTAATTATTATTATTATTATTATTATATGTAATGATATCTTAAACGTTAATTTTCGATGATAAATTGTGTGTAAACGAATTTTAAACGTTTCATTAAAAGAGAAAATGATAAATGTAACCAATATATCTGACAATGAAATTCAATAAATGTTATGTAAACTTATATATACTTGATTTGTTAATAAATGAATAATTAAAAATATTCATTCATAAAAGTAGATAAATTTTAAATCAAAAGGTACATGTTTCTGTGATTGATTCTAAATAGGTAGCTCTTAAAATCAAATCGTATAAAATTCCAAATAGGATTTGCTAAATAAAACACCACCATAAATTTTAATTACTCCATCTTGAATTCTAATAGATATTAAATCAAAAGCTTCTATAAAAAATTCTTGCTTAACATTCAGAAAATTAGAGTTTAACCTTGGTTGTAACTTAATGAAACTTTCAATATAAATTTCAAGAATAATAAGTGATATCTCAAAATATAAGAACATATTCCTTTGTATTCACACATAACCATATTATATATATATATATATATATATATATATATATATATTATATATATATTATATATATATATATATATATATATATATATATATATATATATATATATATATATAAATATATATATATATATATATATATATATATATAATATATATTTATATATATATATATATATATATATATATATATATATATATATATATATATATATATATATATATATATATATATATATATATATATATATGACATGTTCGAAGTGATTAAGGCATGGAAGACACATATTAGTTCGTGTATTAAAACTTCTTTATTGTAATCCTTCTGTGCAGGGCTACGCCATTAAGATAGCCTTTGCTCACATTTTGGGACGTGGAGCAGGATGTTAGCCTGATTTCTTGCTCAGAAGTGCCTTTTTGGCTTGGCTTAAATAAGCAAATTCCTCTTGTCTACTTGCGCGTCAGCTTCTTTACTCTGTATAGTTCCGCTCTAGGATGTGTTTTTCTCGATTACGTTACCGTTAAACAGTTCCAACTATTTTTAATTATAACGAGCTTAATTCTTAATCCCCATTTTTAAACCTGACATATATATATATATATATATATATATATATATATATATATATATATATATATATATATATATATATATATATATACACATATAAATTAATTTTCCTAATTTTAATTCTGACTCAAAAGCAAAAAGAGCTCAAACCAAGAGCTCAATCACCTTCTTTTTCCCAGGAATAAAAATCAATAATCAATCAATTTGATTTTCATTTTTCTATACAGTTTTCGTGAGATTTGAGTTATTCACTTTTTCTGAACGTATAGCAATTTCAGCACCAAAAAGTGTGAAACTAATATAATTTCTCATGGAAAACGTCTTCTCTCTCTTGGGGATGACATATTTTTGTCTGGTACTTCGGTTCTTGATTTGTTGCTGTAAAGATGTACGGTGACTGACGTCCGGATTTAGAAGTTGGTATAAATATATGGAGTTTTAAAAGAACTTCTGGTCGACTGATTACTTGAGACTTCAATTTGGCATCAATTTTACGAAAGCTTATGACTACAATTCATTTTGATGTGTCTATTCCAGACAACCCAAATAAGGTATAGAAATATTTCCTGGAAATTGCATGTCAGAAACCAAGGATTGTTATATATAAATGTGACATGGACGAGTGGTTCAAGCATGGAAGACACATTTTATTTCATATATAAAAACTTCTTTATTGTAATTCTTCTGCTCATAGCTGTGCCATTCAGAAATCCTTTGTTCACATACTTTGCCATGACAAGCGTGGAAGATGTTATCAGCCCGAGTTCCAACTCAGAACTGTCTTTTTTAGCGTTGCTACCTAAGCAAAATTCATGTCTACTTCTGTGTCTGCTCTTTTACTCTGTATAGTTCCGCTCGAAGGTGTGTCTTCCGCCTATTATGTTGTCGTTAATGAGTTTTAACTATTTTTTATTATAACTCGCTTAATTCTTAACCCTAAATTTTAAACCTGACATATATACATGTGTGGATGTATATCAAATATATATATACACACATATACATATATATAATATATACACACTACAGGCACACATACACGAATATGTTTGTGTGTATTCACACAGGGTCAGTTTTGGCATATAAAACACTACCTGCTGGACAGTGTTTAATCGACCCTTATAAATATAAAATCTTTGCAGCTTCCTAACTTAGCCCGTAGAATCTTACCATTATATGTTTATGACTGTTCCACATAATTTGCCATGAATTAAAAGTTTTTAAAAAATATGCCTCATATATCTAAGTTTATTAAAATGTCTATCCTACCAAACAAAAACGAAGAAATGCATTTATAAACTGTGCTCTTCTTGATTTCTTGTTTGCGTTTCGTTATAATATCTGATAATTCAAAATTTTTACATAATTACATTTCAGTTGCTAATATTCAAATCTAAACAGGCAGAAAGACAGTGCAAAATTATACATCAAACCTTAGATTTTATCTCTTGTTACACATCTGGATTTATTTAAATTAGATTTCTGAAATTTTTTAAGTAAAAGTTTATAATGACTTAATATATTACAAATCTTTCTCTCTCCTTCTCTCTTTTTTTAAATAACAAATTATGTATTACGTGAAGAGGTATTCATAAACAATAACGCTAAAAGGGAAATCTAAATAGACATGGACGAGTGGTTAAAGCATAGAAGACACATTTTTTTTTTCATATATAAAAACTTCTTTATTGTAATTCTGTTCATAGTTGTGCCATTTAGAAATTCTCTGTTTTGTCAATGTTTTCTCACCAAACATTTTCTATATTCACACATATTCTATATTTCTATTTTCTATATTCCATATTTTCTATTTTCTATATTCTATATTTTCTATATTTTATATTTCTATATTTTCTATATTCCATATTTTCTATTTTCTATATTCTATATTTTCTATATTTTATATTTCTATATTTTCTATTTTCTACGTTCTTAAAAAATTCTATATTCTTATTTCTTATTCCTATTTTATATATTAAAAAAAAAAGCTTTAATCAGCACATTTCAATAATATATATTTTACCGGCTACCAGGGTGCATGTAAGCTGCGCATATCTACTATAATCTACTATAATAGCCCGGTCCTGTATGCCCTAGGCCTTGGAATTCAAATTCCAAGGCCTAAGAATTAAATATTCTTTTTAAATTCACCACCACCACCAAAAAAAAAAAAAAAAAAAAAAAAATTGTTTTTGTCCTTTTAAACCCTGCGTTTATGTCCCTGAAAAGCATCTTAAAATACTTTGAAACTTAAAAGATTAAAGATTTAATATTACAGAATTCCTTTCTAGAGTAATGTACTAGCAGTGAGATAATTCATAACAAACTCTAACAAAAAGCCGATATTTTGAAGGACATTAAGCTAAATTACAACGCATGCCATATTTGCAAAATTTTCTGAACTCTAACTGCATTCTAGAGAGCCTCGCATTTCAATAAGTTTATCATTCTGTTCACGTGTTCAGGATAATCACACCTAATTATCACATCTTAGCACAATTGTAGTCTCGCACGCAACAGTGAAAGGAAGCCACTTTGATTAGCATTGTCAGTGTTCCTCGTTACTAGTTTGGTTAGGATATGTTCAACAGTATTCTTAATAACGATGATGTTTTTCTTTCTTACTCCAGAGCAGTACGAGATGACAAAGAGAAATCTTACTACTCGAATTTTTCTAATTTGCTTTGTTTGCAAGGAGCATATTGATGAAAACGCACGGCATTCTCATAACTTTTATTAAATATTCTTTTTATTTTTTTAACGAATAATTAACAGTCAGCTATTTTACGAGGAAAGAATGTGGGTTTTTTTTCCGCTGAAATTAAAATATTAAAATAACGAATATTTCGAGAATGGAAAGCTTATTTGATTATTTATGATTAAAGAATCCGATTTTACAAATTTCTCGGTTTTAAAATACTTTTATGAAAGAAATACAGTAAATAAATATGAACTAAAAATGACATTTGCACCGGAAGAAATATTTAAAAATACTTTTCTTGTTAAATTCATGTCTAAATCTCTCATTTATTTATCTGATATGAATACTTATCAAAAGTCAAAATGATAAATGAATGTAGTTCCTCTTTTTTTTTTCTCTTTTTCTTTTTTTGCTATTTCATATACTCATTCAAACCAAATTAATCATATTTTTATTTTCCAGCGTAAATGTCAAATCTGTGTAATATATATTGTATAAAAGAATATAATTTTAAAATATCGTACCCTTTATTATTTCGTATGACTGCTTTTGCTACAAATACAGATCATATACATTGTGGTACGGTTTTAGTAATTTTGTGTACAGGCTTACACAATTTTGCGTATACCAATGATTCTTCAAGTTGCTTGATGAGTAAAGGAAAAATCGTAGAAGTTATTATGACCTACTCTACGTAGCACAGACCTTTAAGTGGACCTGGAGTAGGACTTCGTGACCAATTCGTGTTGGGGAGTAGTATTAACTCTGGTTCCTCTAACCAATCTGTCACAGTTTAAGCTTAGTGAATTTTAACAGATTAGCCTCAGAATATACCATTAATTACACGAATAAAAATTTCATTCATGAAATAAGATAAAGTGAATGCTACTCAAAGGAAAACATTTTGACTTTCATTGTTAATATTCCTCGTTGCTAGTTTGATCAGGATATGTTTAGCCCTGTTCTTGATAATACAGTAGAACCTCGATTATCCGAAGTAATTGGGATCGAACCTACTTCGTATAATCGAAATTTTCGGATAATCGAGAATTCATAAATAATCAATGAGTAACTGAAATTTCTAGAAGTAATTTCGATAATTTTTCAATGTCGCTAGTAAGACTATACATTTATTCTGTTTTGGTAAAAAAAAAAAAACTCTAAAAGCGTATTTTATTAAAAATACAGTAGAATCTCGATTAACCGAGGTTTCTGTTAACGGAGTCAATAAAAAAGTTTAATTTTTTTTCTTCTTTCCAAAATGAGCTTGGAAAAAATTATACACATTTTAGTTCGTTTCTTACAGTCACTTCTTCCCCACAAAAGCACTCAACTTCCAAGAAATATTTTTCACTGTATTAAGAGAGTAGTTATGAGTAACTGAAATTTCTAGAAGTAATTTCGATAATTTTTCAATGTCGCTAGTAAGACTATACATTTATTCTGTTTTGGTAAAAAAAAAAAAAAAAAAAAAAAAGAGAAAACACTCTAAAAGCGTATTTTATTAAAAATACAGTAGAAATCTCGATTAACCGAGGTTTCTGTTAACGGAGTCAATAAAGAAGTTTAATTTTTTTTCTTCTTTCCAAAATGAGCTTGGAAAAAATTATACACATTTTAGTTCGTTGTCCGTCTTACAGTCACTTCTTCCCCACAAAAGCACTCAACTTCCAAGAAATATTTTTCACTGTATTAAGAGAGTAGTTATGAGTAACTGAAATTTCTAGAAGTAATTTCGATAATTTTTCAATGTCGCTAGTAAGACTATACATTTATTCTGTTTTGGTAAAAAAAAAAAAAAAAAAAAAAAAAAAAAAAAAAAAAAAAAAAAAGAGAGAGAGAAAACACTCTAAAAGCGTATTTTATTAAAAATACAGTAGAATCTCGATTAACCGAGGTTTCTGTTAACGGAGTCAATAAAAAAGTTTAATTTTTTTTCTTCTTTCCAAAATGAGCTTGGAAAAAATTATACACATTTTAGTTCGTTTCTTACAGTCACTTCTTCCCCACAAAAGCACTCAACTTCCAAGAAATATTTTTCACTGTATTAAGAGAGTAGTTATGAGTAACTGAAATTTCTAGAAGTAATTTCGATAATTTTTCAATGTCGCTAGTAAGACTATACATTTATTCTGTTTTGGTAAAAAAAAAAAAAAAAAAAAAAAAAAAAAAAAAGAGAAAACACTCTAAAAGCGTATTTTATTAAAAATACAGTAGAATTTCGATTAACCGAGGTTTCTGTTAACGGAGTCAATAAAAAAGTTTAATTTTTTTTCTTCTTTCCAAAATGAGCTTGGAAAAAATTATACACATTTTAGTTCGTTTCTTACAGTCACTTCTTCCCCACAAAAGCACTCAACTTCCAAGAAATATTTTTCACTGTATTAAGAGAGTAGTTATGAGTAACTGAAATTTCTAGAAGTAATTTCGATAATTTTTCAATGTCGCTAGTGAGACTATACATTTATTCTGTTTTGGTAAAAAAAAAAAAACTCTAAAAGCGTATTTTATTAAAAATACAGTAGAATCTCGATTAACCGAGGTTTCTGTTAACGGAGTCAATAAAGAAGTTTAATTTTTTTTCTTCTTTCCAAAATGAGCTTGGAAAAAATTATACACATTTTAGTTCGTTTCTTACAGTCACTTCTTCCCCACAAAAGCACTCAACTTCCAAGAAATATTTTTCACTGTATTAAGAGAGTAGTTATGAGTAACTGAAATTTCTAGAAGTAATTTCGATAATTTTTCAATGTCGCTAGTAAGACTATACATTTATTCTGTTTTGGTAAAAAAAAAAACCTCTAAAAGCGTATTTTATTAAAAATACAGTAGAATCTCGATTAACAGAGCTTCGATTAACCGAGGTTTCTGTTAACGGAGTCAATAAAGAAGTTTAATTTTTTTTCTTCTTTCCAAAATGAGCTTGAAAAAAATTATACACATTTTAGTTCGTTTTCCGTCTTACAGTCACTTCTTCCCCACAAAAGCACTCAACTTCCAAGAAATATTGCACTTTTTTAAAATCTTTTAAGCTGCGAAACATAAGTTCATATATGTTTATTATCATTTAAAGAAATTTCTATTGTTTTTTACTTCAAAAGTTAGTTAAATTCGCATTCACGGAAGGTTTTTATACATGGTTTCTATTAACCGAGATTTCCGATATCCGAGATACTAGCTTTCCCAATTAGCTCGGATAATCGAGGTTTTACTGTACTTCATAAGTTCATGTAAAATTTAAAATTTATAACCCCTCCCCCTCCAAAACAAAGTTGCGAAAAAAGGTAAGTAGAATCACTTTAAAACTAAGTGAGAGAAATAAAATTATGCTCTTCTTCAAAAGTTCCCAACAGCACAAATTCAAACAAACTGTAACTTAAGGTAGGACAAGAGGCCACTCTAGGGCTGGACAAACCGGACTATTGTCCACAACTGAAAATTTGATTTGCGGTATTTTGGCTCAAATTTACTTTATTTTTTTAAAGAAATCGTATATTTATAATTTACAAAAAATTATTCTTTATAGCATGAAAGCTTGAAACATGATTATTTTATGTTGTTTATATAAGATTTCAATAGAATGACAACCAGTGCAGATAAAATTTGTAACACACGAGTATGTTTTTTAGTACTAAAGATTGCTCTGCGTAGTGATATGTTGCTTGTAACAACATTTGGACGACGACGGAACTCAGTTTGTTATTCTTGCTTTTGATAGGATTTTTACTGCTCTATTATAAAACAAAAATCAGTGACTCTAATTGTTTTATTAAGGATGATAAAAGCGTGCACAAGAGTGTTTTGTTTAGGCAATTTATGATAATTATAAGCAATCGGTATTGAAAAATTCTTGAGATTAGTAAACTAAATATCTCTGTTATGTTTATACACTGTTTTTTATATTTAAGTCCACAATATATGGAAAAGTTTTATAGTAATTTTATCATAGGATTAGGCAGTATTTTGCATTTTTTGTCCTAGACAGCAAAACTTTAAGAGCCGGCTAATGTAGAAACATCTGATTTTATTCCAGTGTAAATAATAGCCAATATACATAAACTACATCTCAAAATCCTCTGCAAAACTAATTATAGACTATAATAATTGCACTAATTTACAAACTACAGTGTTATATTTAAATTATAGGCTAGTAGAAACTTTTGGCTATGGGTTTTGTTTGGTGCACTGTGATTTACTTTTTGGTATACGATCCTGCAACGGGAGAATTGAAAAGTTCCTTGATATCATATCTCAGTATATGAAAGGCTATCATAAAGTTTTAGTAATTAATAAAAAATAATCTAGATAGAAACTTAAATCCGCTATTTTTCTTTACAGTCATCGTCCATTGTTATACATTTATCCTAGCGTTTCTTGACCTTTCAAAGGTTGTTTTTGCATAATCATGCTGAAAGCCTCTATCTAATATATACTGCGGGTTACTTTATCCTACAGCTTCCTGGAATCAAACAAATCAACAGGAACTGCTATAATTTACATCATTATTTGCATAAGGAGAAATTAATAAGCAGAAGGAATTTTATCCAGATATTTAAGTTATTTCTTAATAATAATTAAAACTTTGCGACTCCCTGCATAAGTAGATACACTATGCAGTGAATACTAACTCTGAAGATACAAGAAATAATATTTTAACGAATTCGTAACCGTCGATTTTTTGTTTTTCTAATATTGAGTATAGTGAAAAATAATGAAATTCTGAAGTCGGTTGCCGGAAGCTTGTATAGTTAAAGTAAGAATAAAAATGAATAATGATCAGAAATTCAACCATGAAAGCACTGAAAAATCAAATTACAACCTAAATAAGAAACTTATGAAAATTATATTTGTCTTTCCCATTTTTATGCTGAAACGATGGCTGAAAGGGTATAGCGCTGCTCTTCGGTCTAGGAATTCTTGTATTCAAATCCCGCTGCTGGTATCAAAATCGGCTTTAAGCAGTAAGTATTGGTATAATTATCTCTCGTGTAGTAAAAAAGTATACTCTAGAAACTTATTACAATTTATAATAAATAAATTAAACTTATTCTCTACTTGTTTTCAAGGTACTTTTGGTATGTAATTCTATGGTTGTCTTACTGAAGCAAATGCTACATGGGATGATGTTGAATTCAGAAATAGAAATTGCAGGACGTGAATTCACATTAGTGGCAACCAGGAATAGAACTTGAAATAATGAGAAATCCCGTAATAAACTAATGTATAATAAACGTATAATAACGTATAATAAACTAATGTATAATAACGTATAATAAACTAATGTAGAATTTATTGTTATTCTTTACGTAGATATTCGTAATATGACTTAAGAAACCTGAAAAAAAAATAATAAATGGAATCAAAAGTGTAGCCACGGGATATCAATTTTTTGTTGTTGTTGTTCAGATGCAAATAGAATTCTTTTCTTTTTCCATATCTATTGTATGAATTAGAAAGATCACAAACTTTTTACCTCAGGGTTGACACACCAGTGAATACTGAAATATATCTACAAGGTTAATTTATCATTAACTAGTCTCTAGTATGACTCGGTTTGATTTATACAGCTATAGTCTACTTTTTTACTACACAGTAACTAATAAGACTGATACCTACAAATATAAATGCAAATATCTCAACACTACCGGTATACCTCAATTGATTTATGGTTACCAGAAAATCAAGGTGACATGGAAAGATATATCTGTACTGTCCAACTAATATTAACACTCAAAATAACTCACAAATTATAACTCATAAAATAAATAAACACAACAAAGAAATACATAAATGAAAAATAATACATAATTACAACTAAAAAGTCAATAAGTACAATAACACAGAAGAGAAGATGAAAGAAAAAATAGTATTAATCTAGTTATAAAATCTCTAAATTTACTTAAGTTAGTATAATTGTTTATTCATCCATAATAACATGGACGAGAAGATGGAAGAAAAAATAGTATTACGCTGGTTATAAAATCTCTAAATTTACCTAAGTTAGTATAATTGTTTATACATCCATAGTAATCATGTCAGATTAATTGTTGCCGTTTAAAATATTGGTATTGTTGAATGAGCATCTCTGCTCAGAAAGATGATGGTAGTTACCCAACAGACTTACTTTTCAAAGACAATTTCAAACGGTTACGAACATCCATGCCAGCTGCAGAACTCTAAACCACTGACTTCGAAATGCAGCGCTCTATTCTTCGGCTATCATTCGACCCAAAATGTTTAAGAGTAAACTGTATAAAAAAATACAAATGAAAAAAAAATTATTATTTTCATACTGGTTTATAATATATTAGTCAAAGGACAATCATCAGGGTTAGGTACATTTTAAAAGAGTGGAAAACTTTAATTTCAATAAATTATACAATGCCCAAAATAAATACGAGCATCCTGTTTATAAGTAGCTAACAATAATTTTTAAAAAGAAAATAAAAGAACGGAAATCTTGGAAATCTTTTAATGCAATGTAATAGCTATGATTTTTTAATTACATCTGTTAAAATAAACATTTCATTCATACTTATTTGACAATCAAATTTTTAAAAAAAAGATAAAAAATAATTGTATTGGTAGTACATAAAAAAAATAAATGTTTTAAAATAATTTTTCTAATTTTTACTACGGCAAGTATGAACTAAATCTAGATAAATGTAGCTAAGTATATTTTCCCTTTTTTATATTATTATACAAGCAAAAGATATTTTATTACTATGGAAAATAAATGCGTCTCTTTTGAATTTCATAAAGGCATCCACTTCTAACTACAGATTTTAACATGTGGAGAAGGATCAACTTGTAATTCTGATGCCCTCAATCTAATGCATAGAACATCTCTGAACGAATTATGTGCATCGCAAGCCTTGCATAGAACGCTCTGCTTAAGTAAACTGTCCACCGTTTACGCGAAACAAGCAACCGATCTACTCGCTTAATCTGCGTGTACCTCACGAGCTTTGCATGGGTCAGGTACCCTCCCTATAGGAAAGGCAAGCGGAATTCAAATTAGAGTATCGGGCTCCTACGGTATTAGCGGCATTACTAATTCACACAGACGCATGTAATGAGCAAAAGCTCTTGATGAGCTCAGGCCAAAATTAGATCAGGTGAAAGAGGTAGGTTCCCTTGACACTGAAGAGGGGAAAGGCTTTTGAAAAAGTAGAAATTTAAATGAAAGGGACGGTTCTCGAGCTAGGAGGGGGAACTCAGTGGGTTGGTTATAAATTTACACTGTGCACATCGATATCTAATTTAGGGCAGAATAAAAGGGAATTTAAAAGGAAAGTTCTGAAGTATTTAATGAATTAAAGACTAAAATGTACCCATTAATTTCTTGTTGCGAAACTTAAGAGGTTTTTTTGCAATAATGATACCAATTTAGTGACTCTAATACTGGTGTGTATTGCTAAGTAAATTCTGTCAGTTATCAAAATTTGAAGTTCTGCAGAATGAATGTGATCATAGAGTATGAGTGAAATTTTTCATATATTTTCTTTAGATTTTTCGTATTTCCATTGTTATTTTAAAAGTATCCTTCCAAAGGACATTTATTTTTCCCATACATATCCCTTTGATATAAATGCAGTTTTTACAAGAGTAACTAGAGGTTAATTTTGAGTTCGAGAAATGTTTTATCTTATACATCATTATTTTTCATTTTCCATTTAATAACGCGTGAGTTGATTATAAATTTACACTGTGCACATTGAGATTTAATTTGGGGCAGAACAGAAGGGGGATTAAAATGAAAGTTCTGAAGTATTTAATGAATTAAAGACTAAAATGTATTCATTAATTTATTGTGGCACAACTTTAGAGGTTTCTTGTTATAATGATACCAATTTAGTGACTCTAATACTGGTGTGTATTGCTAAGTAAAATAATCTCAGTATAGATCTGTCTGAACTTAATATTTAAGATTTACAGTTTTAATTTATTTCCATGAAGTTGTTTATTAATTTAAATGCAAATTCTCCCCAATGAAATAAAACTCAAATACAGTAGTTCAAATAAATGATTGGGATTTCCAAAATCTTTAAGCAACTAAATCGATAGAAAAAATATGGATTCTTTTGATAAAACGTTTATAAAACCTCCTAACAAATGTGAAATCAGCATTATTTTAATATATATATATATATATATATATATATATATATATATATATATATATATATATATACTTCTTATATCTTATATATTACCTATACTTCTTATTATATACATCTGTTCTGTGATATCAAAGTAATTGCTACTAATTCCTTAATGGAATATGATTGGAATAAAAATACCGTTTTTGTTCCGTATATCTTCATATCCAGTATATAACTCAAATTTTTAAAAGGTTTAAACTTCTTTATTTTTCTGATCCAGATTAGGTTTATGTTACTTTGTTGAGGATTACAAAAATTGGAGATAATAATTATAAAACAATAAATCTAGCAACAATCGGAAGTTTAGATGTAACATGTAATTCAATTATTTGTTAACTAAAATATCACTTATCCTGATATCCACTAAAATTTGAGAGGAAATATTTTTAACGGGTCTCGTTATTCCGTATAAAATTCAACATTATAAGAAGTAGTTATTATACAAAGTAAAATGAAATAAGGGCTATATTTAGTTGATAAGTTCAAATAAACATATATCAGAAGTTAATACTTGGATATCTATTTAAAAACTCTTGAGTTAAAATTACAATATTCGGAAGATATCTGGATGAAATGATGACTTAGACTTCAAAAACAAAATTTAGTACACGTTTTGCAGCAACGCTGTGTAAGCTGCGTAATTACCAAAGTTTGATTCTTTAAGGGTGAAATGTTTTAAGTAATCTATCTGCATAAGAGATGTTAACACATTGCATGAGGGACACGTACTAGTGCGTTTTCTGACGATTGATACTTGAGCGCGGTTCACGTAATAGTACGGGTTATGTAACAACATGGTTTGTTTGCGGGTACAAAAATAACGGTATATACAGGAAAACGAAGCCGAATATTCTTGTCTACTACATAGATTCTGGAATGTAAAAATGTTTATATATAACATTATTCGAAAAAATTAAAACTATATACTACTATTTCTATTTGATTTTTCCTATTTACGATGCTATTATAAATTTATACACTAAAATATATATATATATTTTTACAAAAATCTTATGGTTGTTATTTACATATTTGTTTATATATTTCAATATAAAATATGAAAAGTTGGTTAAAAAATTAAATAATTTTCTAATGATTTTTCCTATTTACGATACTATTATAAATTTATACACTAAAAAAAATATTTTTTTTTACAAAAATCTTATGGTTGTTATTTATACATTTCTATTTATATATTTGTTTATATATTTCGATATAAAATATGAAAAGTTGGTTAAAAAATTAAATAATTTTCTAATGATTTTTCATATTTACGATACTATTATAAATTTATCCACTAAAAATATATTTTTTTACAAAAATCTTATGGTTGTTATTTATACATTTCTATTTATATATTTGTTTATATATTTCAATATAAAATATGAAAAGTTGGTTAAAAAATTAAATAATTTTCGATTATGATTTTTCATATTTACGATACTATTATAAATGTATCAAAGAAAAAAAAATATTTTTTTTTTACAAAAATCTTATGGTTGTTATTTATATATTTCTATTTATATATTTGTTTATATATTTCAATATAAAATACGAAAAGTTGGTTAAAAAATTAAATAATTTTCTAATGATTTTTCCTATTTACGATACTATTATAAATTTATACACTAAAAAAAATATTTTTTTTTACAAAAATCTTATGGTTGTTATTTATACATTTCTATTTATATATTTGTTTATATATTTCAATATAAAATATGAAAAGTTGGTTAAAAAATTAAATAATTTTCGATCTATTGAGATTTAACTGAATAACTAAATTTACGAGCAAAAAGCCCGCTCCCGGTACAATTCCGCTGCGAAATGTACCCGCACACAATGTATTAATGTGTTTTGGTACATTAATAAATATATTTAATTTTTAAAGGTAATTTTATAAGATATCTCCCTTTCAACTTATTTTAATCTTTTAGAGTAATGTTATGCACAAAATTAAAGGTAATGATTACTATTTAAACAAATATTTACCTATTTGTCATTCCCAAAAACTGATGAAAATTAACGATCGTTAAGGAATAGATCAGTGGTAGCATGTCTGTTGAATTGTGATTTTATGCTATTTTTATACAAAAAGTTAATAAGACATGAGTTAAAAAGGTTCCTTATATTAAGGAGCTCAAAGCCATTCTACTCTAATCAACTCTGGTTAAAAGACATTCTGTTCATACCCGACATACATACATGTAGCACGCTTGATTGATTGGTTTTTAATGATGCTGGTTCGAAGGAAAAAGGTCTATTTATGCTTACCTCTTATCCTCTGAATTTTATATATTCAAAAAGATTTTACCTCAAACAGCAGTTATTAATCTTATTTAAAAACTAACCTACAGAAAAAAATATAAAATGATAATTTATACTGAAATTCTCAATGGATTTTCTCACAAAGAGACAAGAGACTTAATAAAAGTTCTTGTATTTGGGAATATACTTAATTTGTTTTCAGAACCTGATAAAGGATTTAGATACATAAACTTTCTTGTATTTTTTTAAAAAAATGGTGGTGTCATCCTCCTGATATAATATACTGAAAACAATTAGACTGGCAATGATATAATGTCCATAAATTAGTTATTTATGAAATTTGGCGGAATGGTGTGACAATGCACTTGTGGATACGACACTTTATATGTAACTGATATTAATCCACCGTGCGGTCGAAATCACTTCAAAATATTTTTTCCTCGGAATGGATCGTTATCATGACAGTATATCATGCGCTAAAGGGGTGGTGGTGAGGAGAATCAATGCGTATATTGGTGTTGAAAAGACCAAATAATGTGCCATATTGTTGCATAAAAAGCGGTCCTGGAGTTGGTGAAATTCTTTAGCTGCCAAATCCTTGGAACAAGTTAGTCTTATTAATCACATTTTAATATTGATCTAATGAAAAATATTTCAAATGACAGTTTATATTTAAATCCTAAAATGATTTTCTAACATAGAGGCCGTAGACTTTGTGAACGAACTTATAAAAAAATTTACTTATGCAATACTTTCTTCAATTGCAAGAAACAAATAGCAGTATTAAACGTGTATTGCTAAGTATAATTCTGACAATACAGATCTGTTATCAAAATTTGAAGATCTACAGAATAAATGGGAACATAGAGCATGAGAAAAATGTTTCGTACATTTTAACAACTTTTTCGTGATATTTCCAGGTGGAGTGTTCAAAAATAATGCACTAATAAGATTAAAAACAATCCATTTCTTAAGTTCTGATATTTTCTATCTAATGACAATACCAGAGTATTTATTATGTAACTAGAGTTTGTTTATTTTAAACTAGATTTCGGTTTTAAACATTTTTTAACAAAGAAATAGGAACATTTTACTGTTTTTTTAATTCTTTAAATATACATGATTTAATTATTTATGATAGAATATATCTGTGGTGACAGCATTTTATTTGTAATTGGTATTATTCTACTCTTCTCGTTGAATTTTATGAAACACACGGCGGTATTAAACTTTTCACATAGCATTTTTGTATAAAATTAGCTTGTAGTGATATTAATCCCTTTCTGTCAACGTCCCAGAAAAAAGCTTTGAGCTCTATTTCTTAAAAATAGAGTTTTTAAATTTATTTATAGTTTAATAATTTAGAATATTAAATACAACTAGGCTGGCACCCAGGACCCATCTTAACCCCCTTTGGGACCCTACACTATTTTTTACCCGGCACCCTTCTCTATCAAACAAAATAAGAGAGCTCACAGAAATATAAAACAATAAACAAACAAAACTAAATAATGAGAAAAAAATAAAACAAATTTTAAACTTTCATTAATAAAAATATTTTATTTACAATAATAAGTTTTAGTTTTTTTTAGAAAACCGTAACATTTTGGTTATTAGTTTGAAATTCACTTTATTAAATTCTAATAAAAATAAGTATATAAATACTTTACTAGTTAAAAATTCTGTTTTCTAGTCATTAATTCCGCAAAATTATCAGTTATTTCAACATAATTTATATTATTCAAAGCACTTTGTTCGATGAATGAAACAGTTAAATAATTTAATTTTGATTGATTTAACCAGTTTCGTAAGCTTTTTTTTCTTTTTTTACGCTTTTGAATACTGAGAATAACTTTTTACCAGATGCATTTGATGTAGGCAAAGTTAAATATATTCGCTATAATAAGTATATATTTGGAAATGTTCACACACTTTTTGTGAACGTCATAAATTGCAGAATATCACATTAAGTTTTGGCTTTTGTAAATTAATTTAAAGTGCAACAATTACTCGCCCAATTCTCCAGTCTCAATATTACTATTTCCTTCTTTGTAACAGGGAAAAAAAGAATATATGCGAATGATTTTTCAGTTTAAGTACAATTCAAGTACAAATCGGTTACGTACAAACGAATTCGAAAACTATTATTTTGTTATGTGCAGCACGGGCAAAATCTTGTAACCATATAACAAACCATATATTTTTGTTTATTTATATATAATGATATATAATTGTCTATATCTATGCCCATAATAATATATAATTTTCCATATCTCTGCCCATTATAATATATAATTGTCCAAATTTTTTCAAACTAGTAACTTGACTAGACCCTTCAAGAAAAAAAAATAATAAAAAAACCGACCTTTAGACATTTGTCTAATTTGTCTATGGGATGTTTATGCAATGCTGGTAGTAATAGCAAAACAAAGTGGATAGTTCAGTTATTTATGATATTATGCCAAATGGAGTGTCAATATACCTGGGGATACGACATTTTACATGTAACTTTGTATTAATCCACCCGTGTCGTCGGAATCGCAATTTTTTCTTCTCTGGATGGATCGTTATCATGCCAGTATATCATGCGCTCAAGTGGGGGAGTGAGGAGAATCAATATGTACATTGGTGTTGTGGAGAGCGCCTAATGCGCCACATTGTTGCATAAAAAGCGGCCCTCGAGCGCAAGATGGTGGTGAGGTTCTTTGGCTGCCAAATCCCTGGAACAAATTAAATGGCACGAGTGGCTTGGAAGCGGCTTCCCGGTCACCCAAGCGTGCCCAATGCCATGAATGGGGCCCGCAAGACGCGTCTGGGCGTCCAGGGATTTAGGACGTGATCGTTCGGAATCAGGCGCGTCTTTGGAGCTAACATCTTTTGTATTCTTCAGGAATGAAGTAATTTTGTTAGCCGTTAACTCCCCTGGGGAAGCTTAAATTACTTTTAAAGACGGTTGAGGGATTGAGTTTTTTGCACGACCTGACAGATACCGGGCCGATTTGCATGGCGGTAATTAAAAGTTCCAAAAAAGGAAGGGGAGGGGGTGGAGAGTTTTAATCTAATGTTTTTTGGGGAAGATTATTCGAGATGCTGATTAATTAAATCAAAAGAAGTTTGTGGTAATGAATAATTAACAAGCTCTTCTCAACTTAGCGTAGATGCATTTGTTTAAATAAGTATTGTTTCGGAATTCGTTTTACAGTGAGGAAATAAATGAATTTTCCGAAAGCTGTTTAATTAGACACTCCCTGCAGCAGGATGCATGTAAAATAATGGTTTCAAGACTTAGAACAGCCCCGTTTTGAATGGCTGTGTTAAATATTATATTTTATTATTTTTGTCAGTAGTTGCTCGATTATATGACCAGAAACCGAGAAAACATAAAGTTTTATGAAAGAGAGATTTTACAGGATCTAGACAAATACTCGAAAAAAATGTTCATATTTATTTGATTGTATCAACTGCAACAATATATCAATGGAGATAGTCCATTGGCCTTTTGAATCTAATTTGATCTTAACGTATTATAAAAGGTATGTATGTAAACATACAATTTTTTAAATTGACTCTTTTATTTTTGAATAAGAGTTTCAAATCTGAATTTCTTCTTCATAACCACATAGCGAAACTTTCAATAGAAAAATATATACTTTGATGCAACTTTCATTAATGATTTTTTTCATTATGATTTTTAATGATTTTTATCATTTTTTTTAAACTACATGGTTATTGAACAGCAAACATATTATTTTACTATAATGGAGTACGTGAGCTCGAATTTATCGATGGTACAGTTATTCATAGTCATTCTAGTCGTATTTAAGCTCTAAATTCTGGTCTAATGGTCCCCTTGTTGCGAAATTTGCAAGACTCGGGCGTAGCGAGAAATTTTTCATGGAGAAGGGAGGGTTCTCCTTTAATATATATCTCAAAATTAATACATGAATCTTTACATATATAATTTGTGTATACAACAATTCTTATGGGGGTTATAATCCACACACTCCCCTCTTCGCTACCCTAATGGTACCCTAGTTTTCACGTGAGAAACAATCCTTTGAAATCTCGATGATATTGGATTTATTAATCCTTTGGCTTGCTAACACAAGCAAACTCTTTTATAACTTTGTACCTGTAGATTTGTTATAACATGAAGAGTCAAATCATCAGACTGTAAAATAGTTTGTGCACATACTTCAGGAAATTTTCAACTTCCCTTAAGGAAAATGCCTTTTAAAAAATTCGACTTATTATACACAGGAGTAGGGTTGGCAAAGAGCGAAAACCACACTAATAATTTAAGTGGAAAATTGCTTCTAATTTCCTGTTGCATGTACACTTTTAAATAGTCCTAATATCTGGAACTGAGATTTCCAGAATCTAATTCGAAAATGCAAATTTTTCTATAACAAACATATTACTGTACTACTCTTTTTTATAGTTCTATTACTAATTACGCGGATGGCAAATAGCATTTCATGAAAGTACCAAAATCAAACTTAATTAAAAAGGTAAATTTTTTAGAGCGTCAGTGCCTTATGTTTGGATATATAATACTTGTATATTTTTCTTATATTTGGGATAAATAGTAAAAAAAAAAAAAACAGTGATATAATGCAGTCATTTTATAAAAATGTCACAAAAATGGTATGTGGAAATATAATGTAATTAACGTATATAAACGTATATAATTATACACGTTTGAATTTTAATAATAATTATAATCGGTGAATCAGCAAATCAATAATAATTTTATAAAAGCCATTTTACGCTTTCTAGCCTATGTTCAAATTCATAGAATATCAAACCAACATAGCATCATTTTTTTGTCTAAAAAAATATTTTTATAATATTTTTTAATATTTCAAAATATTTTAAAAAATAAATAATAAAAAATAATTTTTGTTATTTATTTTTATTGATATTTCAAAATTTTTGGAGTGATAAGAAATTTTTCTGATGTGCGAAACTTCATACGCGTACCGTGTAATACCAAACCAACATAGCATCATTTTTTGTCTAAAAAATATTTATAATATTTTTTAATATTTTACAATATTTTTAAAAATAAATAATAAAAAGTAATTTTTATTATTTATTTTTATTGATATTTCAAAATTTTTCGAGTGATAAGAAAATTTTCTGATGTGCGAAACTTTACAAGTGTACCATGTAATAACCATTCTTCTTTATTACTATATATTATACATTTACTCACTACATTAGGTCAATTTTGATTTTACTTTTTATGTTTATACGAAATTTTATGAAAATTCTTATAAATTAGATGATTCTCTATTTACTTATTTTTATATAACTATACTCAAATAGAAGTCAATCTTAAAATAATTTTTATAAAAAAATTATTTTAAAATAATCTTTCAATAACGTTTTACATATGTTTTTTATTTTTATTGTTTGAAGAAGTTCGTCAAAATATGCGTTAAAAATTTATAAGTAAAATTTAACTACAATCGTTTTTTTCTGATTTTATTAGATTACATTACAACTAATTTTTCTTAATTAATAGGAAAGAGAGTCATTAAAAAATGATGAAATAAATTATCAACCTAAAAGAATCTATTTCCTAAATAAATCACACTGCATAAATCTTCAAATGACGAAGTTCTTCAAATTATGAGTTAAAAATTTGTAAGTAAAATTTAACTACAAACGGTTTTTTTTTCTGATTTTATTAGATTATATTACATCTAATTTTTCTTAATTAATAGGAAAGAGAGTCATTAAAAATGATGAAATAAATTATCAACCTAAAAGAATCTATTTCCTAAATATATCACACTGCATAAATCTTCAAATGACGAAGTTCTTCAAATTATGAGTTAAAAATTTGTAAGTTAAATTTAACTACAAACGGTTTTTTTCTGATTTTATTAGATTACATTACAACTAATTTTTCTTAATTAATAGGAAAGAGAGTTATTAAAAAATGATGAAATAAATTATCAACCTAAAAGAATCTATTTCCTAAATATATCACACCATATAAACCTTCAAATGATGAAGTTCTTCAAAATATGAGTTAAAAATTTGTAAGTTAAATTTAACTACAAATGGTTTTTTCTGATTTTATTAGATTACATTACATCTAATTTTTCTTAATTAATAGGAAAGAGAGTCATTAAAAAATGATGAAATAAATTATCAACCTAAAAGAATCTATTTTCTAAATATATCACACTGCATAAATCTTCAAATGACGAAGTTCTTCAAAATATGAGTTAAAAATTTGTAAGTTAAATTTAACTACAAACGTTTTTTTTTCTGATTTTATTAGATTACATTACAACTAATTTTTCTTAATTAATAGGAAAGAGAGTCATTAAAAAATGATGAAATAAATTATCAACCTAAAAGAATCTATTTCCTAAATATATCACACTGCATAAATCTTCAAATGACGAAGTTTTTCAAAATATGCGTTAAAAATTTGTAAGTTAAATTTAACTACAAACGGTTTTTTTCTGATTTTATTAGATTACATTACAACTAATTTTTCTTAATTAATAGGAAAGAGAGTTATTAAAAAATGATGAAATAAATTATCAACCTAAAAGAATCTATTTCCTAAATATATCACACCATATAAACCTTCAAATGATGAAGTTCTTCAAAATATGAGTTAAAAATTTGTAAGTTAAATTTAACTACAAATGGTTTTTTCTGATTTTATTAGATTACATTACATCTAATTTTTCTTAATTAATAGGAAAGAGAGTCATTAAAAAATGATGAAATAAATTATCAACCTAAAAGAATCTATTTCCTAAATATATCACACCACATAAACCTTCAAATGACAGATATTAATTGAACTTTCTTAATCTAATTTAATTTAATTTGATATAAAATAATCGTAAAATAATGCATAAATGATCAACCGATTATTAAACGAAGCGTTCCATTTTCATCAGGTTTCGTACAGCCTGTTCCCAAGCCCATAAAGCGAGCTGTTTAATGTAGATGACAGTGCTAATTTATTTCTATGGTTAAATAGGCGGCTTTTAGCATTTAATTTAACGACTGAATGAGATCCAGGCGCAAATGAAATCGAGTATAAAATGTTGGTTATTTCCGATTGTCAAAGTCCTCTTCTGCTAATGAACAGACATATTAGACCCATTATCCACAGCTAATATTTCATTTAGTGTTGCACAAATGATGCCACCATCAAGATTTATGTAGGGATAACATCATTAAGCTACAAGTAGTCATAAACATACTTTGCTTTGATGTTTCGGACTAATTTGTTTTATTCATATTTCGAAATAAGGATAAAAAAATATAATGCATTTAATTCTAAAGTCAAGATTTGTAACAAATTCCTTGCTGAAAATCGAATGCTATCTATGAAACGACACGATGTAGGAGTAATAAAAAAAATTCTAAGAAATAATTATTTTTTATGAATGTGCCTAAAATTATAACATAACACTAAATACTATAATTATCTTTTCAATCCTCCCGAAGAAAACTAGCAGTTACTTCTTTCAAAATTAATTGAATTCACACTTGAAAATACAAATAAATCACATTATACGGTAATAGCATTTTTCATCACAATGGAAAAGAAATATACTAAGTTTATAGTGCTAACCGAAACGTTATTAGCATATGATTTCAGAGATTAAATGTTAAATCGTTGAATAAAACTGCAGGATATAACCACATTCAAAAACACTCTATGCACACTATCTACTTTCGTTGAACAGCTGAAGAATTCAATAACATTGTTAGCATGTCTGCTTTATTATTGGAGTGTGATTCATATATGGGAGAGCATTTAAATCAATAAAAGGGGGCATATAATAGATGAAGTCAGAATGATAACATGTAAAGAGGCGTACGGTAAATGTAATTATCTATCGACGATCTTAATGTTTTCATTCTTATCCAACCAAATGGCATAACATAGTCACCCCCTGACGAAAATAAATAACAGATAAATAATTAAATATAATTCACTGTGTATTTTTACAAGTCAATTAACAGTGAAAATAAATACTTGCAGGAAATGTAAAATATTAATATTTTTAGGGGTTGGAAGGGGGAAGTCGCATTAAAAAAAAAAATCCTCAGTGCAGGAAAGGGTTTTCAAATTATACTCGATTGGAGATAAATAATTTAATTTAATTAAAATAAATATAATTAGCTGAATTATACACAAATTTGTATATGTGTGTGTGCATTTCTTCATTAGGTTAAAAAGTTTGTCAGCAAAATAATTGTTTTATTTTAAAATTCTTAATGCGTATTTAATTTAGTGCATCATCTAAAAATTAGAAAAATTTTAAGAGGAGAAGAAAACCGGTGAAAAAACCATAGAATGTAGAAAAATGCATTTTGTTGTTGTTGATTGAACTAAAGGTTTAATATACAGTACTTGATGGCATTTACGTATGTATTTAGAAAATTAAAAATCTGGTTATTTCGAATTTTTTTTCCATTGGATATTTAAACTAAAACTGTTTGCTATTTGTTGAAAATTGTTTGTTAGGTAGATAATGTATTGTCTTTGTATTTTATTGTTTATATAACCCTGATACAAAAGGATTTTTTACTTTATGTTATTTTTTATAGGTCTATTAGAAGAATGGTAGTTGGTTGTTAGTTGGTGCCCAGTAAATGATCTGTTTTCTTAATTTTTTTTGCTTTATTTATCTTTCTAATGACCACCAGTGGTGTTTTAGAAAGTAGCATTACAAGAATTGATGGACCTCAATGAATTTGCTTTGTAAATTTTAATGAAAAATTTCAGTGATTCAGTTCTTAAAATGTCGAGATTGGATTCCAAAATACTGATCTTGTTTTCGAAGGCGATAAAAGAAGTAGTACCACTTTGTGCAGTTCTTCTTAGGAACCATACGAAAGAAGTTGCTTTTTATTTTCTTATTTTATTTTGGGGTTCTGAAAGATTGGAGAGAATTTAGAATTCAAGATCTTATTAAAAAATGTACCTAAAGATGTAAACAGCAAGTAAATAACTACATACTTTTTCAAACTATTTGTTGCATCCTGAAAAAAATCCCTAAAACCTTGATTCTAAAAAGGTTGAAATTGAATCCCAAATACTAATCTTAATTCTGATGGTAATAAAAGAAGCAATACCACCTTGTTAAGTTCTTCTTAGAAACCATACGATGGAATACCTTTTAATTTGATGTTTTATTTGGAGTTCGGAAAATTTAGAGAAATTTAAGCCCTGATTAAAAAAAGAAAATGCAATACTAAAAGTTGTAAAAAGTAAAAAAGAAAAACAAGATTTTTAAAACTATTTATTGTGTTTTAAAAAATAAATATAATAAAAATTTAGCATATGAGTTGAAAATTAATTATTAACCCTTAATTTGGTTAAGTCCGCTACAATGAACTATCAAATTAATAAAATCTTTATAATAAATATATATTTTTATCAATAATATATAATATATTAAATATATTATTATTATTTAAATTATTATTATTATTGTTATTATTATTTATTTAAATATATTTTTAATCGATATTTGAAAAAACATCTTGTCAAATTAAGGGTTAAAACAGTTGATACAGTTCTACAGTAAATAAGGATTTCACGAAATGAGTACCAGGAGACCTATACTTACCAAGTCTTTTTAAAACACCTTAAAGCTATCTTTGATTAATTCTAGTTCCCGGTAGTAAAAAAAATGCTTTTATTACAATCCTAACTGCATCTACATGATTATAAATTTTTTAAAAAGGTTGTTGCAGTTCAGATCTGTCCCTTATGCATATTTATTGTCATATGATAGCGAAAAAAAATGTATTCAAACATAATTTATTCCATAGGCAATATCCAAAAGATAAAAAAAGATCAGTAAAATTCAATCGCTTTAGCTTGAAAAAAAAAATGAAAATTACGATAAAATAGCAGCTAACAAAACAAGCTGAGTATTTTGAAAGGTACGTAGGTTTTCCTTTCTCCCTTTTTACTCTAAAAATGATGGTATAAAAACCATTATACAATAAATGCAATATTTGGGCGCAAATTCTGAGCTCGTTTCAATACGAATTCTGTTCCTACCCTAACAGTTGCAATCGATAAATAGATTAATAAATATCGGGTTCTCCTTTTTTTTTCAGCCTGCCTACCTTTAGTCGTATTAAACTTACCCCACGTGGAACAAACGCACAGGAAAAATCCGCTTCCGAAATTGCGCTCCGTAGATAGCGGCCATATTTTTATTTACTTTTTTTTTACATTGCTTTGAATAGAAAGAAATATGTTTTCAATTTCCTGAAAAAATTTTCTCTCGCAGGATATTTAATTTCAATCAAGCAGCTTTATTTTTTTAATTTTTCACTTGTTACTAATAATATTAATAATATCGTTTATAATTTGTGTCTTTATTTTGAATTTTACAAGGTGCTTTAAATCTGAAATCTACTACATAAAATCTCATTATCTGATATATATTTTAAAGATTTATCTAACGCGTATGTATTAAGAAGAACAAGGATTTTTTTTCTTTTCAGATAGCGTTCTTAATGAAAAAAATCATTAAATCACCATACAAAAGCTGATGTTTTAGATATATATTTCGGTACTAGAGTACATCAGTGGAAAAAACTTAAAGCGAAAGCAGGAAATTGCAGTTGCTTAAATCCATTGAAAAGGATCCCGCTGCAGTTATGGATGTTCCTAGCCGTTTGGAATCGGCTTTAAGCAGTAGGTCCCTGTCTCATTAGCCCTGAGTAAACGACAATACATTATCTAACTAACAAACAAGTTTCAACAAGTAGCAAACAGTTTTAATTTGATTATCGAAAGTAAAAAATTTCGAAATAACCAGATTTTTAGTTTTCTAAATACATACGTAAATGCCATTAAGAACTGTACATACGGGCAAACCGTAGCGCACTAAACCCTGCCAAACCCCACACCATTTAAAAAGTAGAGATCAGTTTTGTCAAACGTTGTATATAATTGTAAAAATAAAAGTGTACTGATTGGCTAAAATGTATAAAAAAAACACTAATCTTTTCAAAAATATATATTTATAAAGATATATTAATAAACCATTTACGATTCAACCTTAAGAAATATGTCAGTTAGAAAGAAAAGAAATGACCTTAACTCATAAATCGTCGTCAATAGCTATTACATAAGTAAACAGGCGAAAGCACAATGTTTCTGAATCAATATCACGATTAAAATCTATCGAGAGGCATTTGTTTCTCTTAGTCATGTAGTGGCTACTGTATACGACATATGAGTGAATGAAACACGTTTTCTTTGTTTACTTCTTGGCAGTATTAAATCTAATGATTAATAATAAATATTTCTATCCGATACAAGTTCTCTTTGCAGCTGCAGTTGTAACATTTTATTTCATTCTTCCCCATCTCAGATCTTAAATGCGTGTTTTACAAATTAAATTTTACATTTCCCGTATCTCAAGTTATATATCTATGTAACAAGGAGTACTGTAAACTGAAGAAGAAAATGTTAATATTTATTGATTAGTTTCAGAAAGAAGAGATTGATTTAATTAGAAAGATACAATTAGCCAATTATCCGTGATAGAATTGAATAATGAAATTGTAAATACATTAACCTTTGATCAAAAACTCAATTTTGAGTATTTATTTAATTTTGTAACATCTGCTTTGAGGAGTTTAGGCATGCGGGGTAAAACTTCTTAATTATTTCTTGGATAGGATCATGCATGAATAAACTACTGCAAAGAGGCATAGGATGGTTTGGGTTAATGGAACACTGAGTCAAATAAACAAAAATTAATACCTTAATATTCTATTATGTGAGCACGCAAAATTAGGTTCTGTTAAATTTTAACAATAATCGACGAAAGAGCAGCCGAAATAAACTGTGATTACATTTTGATTCTATTAACAGAGTGCATTGATTGGATTAGAAAATTACCTTGTAAAGTCTCAAAGCTAAAATTTGTAAGTCTTAGTCTACTTATGTATGAGATACACTGTTTAGGAAGAATATTAAAGAATAAAACACAATTAAGTTGCACATATCTACCCATGCTTGTATTTCCCTTTTGTATTCCCTCATAGATGCAAATATTACTCAATCATTAAATTCTAAATTTACGATTGAAAGTTATTGATGGAATAACACGGTTCCAGATGTTCTAACCCATGTTTTAAAAATAAAACAACTAAATGAAAAATAAATTAATTCCTTGCCATACAAGCAAATGAATTAATTCAACTTTGATTAATAGGATTTCATAGCAAACATATAATAAAAATAATCTTTGAAAACAAATTTCAAAGAATAATGTTAAAATATGTAACTAAAATATTCATAAAATATCAAGTATGTTTCTTTTAGTCGGTATCGTTAAGTTTTGCTTTAAATTTTAAGGAAATATTTATGTGAAATTTCCATGTTGTAAGGTAAATAGTTATTATTTATTTTCTATATCAACATTTTCAAATTTTACTAGACATTGGTAACATTTGAACAAGCCTTTTTTTAAAAAAATATGTAAAATCTCACAATTTCAACGAAAATATATATAACAGACATTTTTAATTAATTGAAGTCTCTTTACCCAAACAAAGTAATTTAACGAATTTTCTATATCTATTAATCGCATTTACGTTAATTTCGATTAATATTTTATATTGCTATAAAACAGTTCTTTAAAAAAAGTAATGTTAATTCTAATATACAGAAGACTTTTTTTACCAGTGAAAGCAATACAACTCGTACAGTTATCATAAATGCTTGAAGAAAAATATTTAACTATCAATACAATATAATAAAATGCAAATTTTACATCTGTATACAATGGTCATGTGTGCTTCAAACAAAATATTTAATTATGAATATACTGTAACAAAATCTGTGCAATTATACAATGTGCACTACTAAATGAATTTCATTTTACCTTTGAATCTGTCATTCATTTTATTTACATAATATTTCGTTTATTTTACAGATTTCTGACTGGTGACGTCTCTCCTTTAAGGATGCATTACTCATTATTCCTACTAGTGTGCTTGTTGATAGAAGCAGTAATTAAAAAAGTAAGATATTTTTAGATGCCCGATATTTTACTCTTATTTTGTTTTTTGCGAAACATTAACACAGCTGATGTGATACTAAGTTATTCCTATCTGATTAAAGTAGAAGCGAATCTTGGCAAGTTTATGTATTATACTTTTAGGATCATCAAGGATGGTAAATAGCGGTGGAAAAACTAAAGTTTTGACATCTTTAATATATTGTTCTGGTGCATATGGTAAATTAAATGACAGCTTCTTTAATTTGGAACAATACAACATCGGTGTTCAATCAAATGTCCAAAACTGATGTACGACCAATTAAAATTTGTGAGTTGTTATAAAAAATAGTAAATAATATATTATGGATTTTTAGCTGTAAAAGTAATTATTTATATATGTTTTGGGGACAGATTTTCGCCTTGAATTAGATGTCCAACAATAATTAGAGATGACAAATTTGCATTTACCTCTAAATGGAGTTTTTGAATTAGTGAGTTTTGCTTTAATGCCGACGATATCTTCTAACAAAGTGTCAAATCATTGTTTCAACTGTACAAATGTCTAGCGCTACTTGAAGATATGTACGACGTACTACATATTTTTGATAATGACCGATGTCTGTCAGATAGCTGTCTTATTATACACATCGCCAAAACAGCAACAATACTGTCTGACTTGTATGACTTTTGATAGACAAGATATCTGCTAACGTTTTCAGTGATATCGCACTTTTACTCACTTTTGAAACAACTCTTCAAATTGAAGGTGTTATAAAAAATTACTACTTAAAACTTTCCTTGATCCAATTTTCGTTTTAAAAGATTCTTGGTTGGAAGTTTAGAACAGAAGTACGCTTAAAAAGTTTAAATACGGAACTCTTGAATTTCTTATAAATAATTCTGAATCTAATTCAACTTAATTTTTTAATGAATTAAGAAAAATTCCTTTAATATTTCTATATCAGAAGCTTTTATAAGAACTATAATATAGTCCTAGGATTTTTGTATCCAAAATGTTATTTCTAAATGTTTACTTTCCTTTTTTAATGAAAAATTCAATAAACATCTACTACACGAAAACAAATACTGTACTAGACATTTTGAACAGTGATCTCCCATTTTAAAAGATTCCAATTACTATCCTTTGCCAAAGTAAATTAATTTTCCGTTTTCTTGGGTAAAATCAATTATTTCAACCGCAAATATTACTACGTTACCAACAACTATCCAAGAAACATAAATCTGAAATGTGGTTTCTTATCGTTGTACAGTATTTCATTAACTTTTTTTTTTTTTTTTTTTTTTTTTTTTTTAACAGAAAATATTACCTGAAAGATTAAAGCAGTATTTAGTCGAAATACTGTGGCCGAAATTTTGAGGTTTAAAATATCATGACCATAAAATATCAGGTCTAAAATAACGTCGATTCAAAATAATGTGGACCCAAAATATCACCTATGCAAAATATCTTTATTTCAAAATATTGTCTTTCTTCAATTACGATAATTACTATTTGCCTGTCCAAAATAACAGAATCTTTTTTTCGAAAAAAAAAAAAGAAAAGAAAAAGAAAAATATACAGGGTCTTTCACACATTTAAAATGTTATTTATAAAAAGTATATAAAATATTAATCAATAATCAAAGTGATATTAATCAATATATATATATATATATATATATATATATATATATACATGTATATGTATAATAATAATTTTTCACAGTAATTTAAAATTTTTCGTATTACTTAAAAAATACTTTTATATATTTTCTTTTATAAAAGGGTTTTTCTATGTGTTTTTTGTCCATTCTGTATCTTTTTATGTAACAGTGTTCATTTTATTTTACAGCCAAAATATCGAATATTAATGTTTTTAAATGCGATATTTCTTATCGGCATTATTTTGAACCCAAATCATTAAAATGGTTTCAGAGTATATCTATTTGAATATGATATTAAGTATCTTTTAAGAGAACCAGACCTTACCGATTTCACAGAATATGAAAATCTCTAACTTATGCAAACCTCAATATATTTAACTAAATGGGATTTCTCAAATAAGATACTAGATTAATGTAGTGTGCTTCACTTATTCTCTTGCATTACAGAGCAAACTATTTCATTATTTTAATTTTTCAACTAAATATAGAAAATTAAATGAGTATTTACCATAAACAGTTGTACAATACTTGGTCATCTGAAGCTACACCTAAAAGTTTTTATTGCTTTTATAAATACAGTGTATACTTTACTAATAATGAAAATGTATTTAATTGCAAACGAAATAGTTTTTATTCCACTATGTTGAGTAACACATTTTAAGAAATTTTCGGAGTTTTGAAAATTTGATATTCTAATAAAACGGACGCATTTTTAAACGCAAAAATTTCATATAAAAGATTCATAAAAGAAATAAATAATATTCATTGATTAAGCTGACGTTATAAAAATATTCATTCAAATTTTAACTTTTTTCGGAAGGATTTTCTTTTACAAGCGTTCCCAATTATTGAAAATACACATTTTGAGAAAAACTCCAATAACTTCATAGTTTCTTGTATATGTCTACGGTTTCATACATGGTATTACCCTGGGTATAAACCTCTATAAAAACTATACATTTGGAGAACCTGCAAAACACCTGCTAGTTTTAAAATAAAAGTTAAAAGGGAGTTTTTAAAGGTTGAGAACATCTCAGTTACTTTAATGTAATCTCACATTTGACTCAGATTTTGCATAAAAACTTTAATAAATTATGTTACATAGCTGTTTGTGCATTTACGCGGTTACTAACGCGTAGAAGAGCCTTGTATTGTGAGGTTGTTTATTTCCTCTATGAATAAAAAACTAAAAATTAAAAATAAAGGTTGAGAACATCCCAGTTATTTTAATGTAATCTCACATCCCAGTTATTTTAAAACAATCCCATATTTCACTCAGGTTTTACAAAAAAATATTAATGAATTAAGGGACATAGTTGTTTATGCATTTACGCGGTTGGTAACGCGTAGCAGAGCCTTGTATTGTGGGATTGTTTATTTTCTCTATGAATAAAAAATATACTAAAAAATAAAAAGTGACAATCCTAATTCAAAAAGAGTGGAAAAACAGAAAAAGGGATTAAACTGTTAATCATTGTTTTTTGTGTATGCAATAAAACAAAACAGGAGTTGCACTGCACTCGACAGGTAAAATTCCTGTTAAAATGGGAACACATTATATACCTAACTTTTAAATAGCGCAAATTTTCCGAAAGAGTTTCCTGTTTCTCTTTTTGGGTGAAAAACAGGTGATATTTCAACATTTACCATTCTATCTTTTTAAAGCGAAAATTTATTTTCATCTTCAGAATGATTTCCCACTCTTTTATTTTTAGAGTGTTAACAAAGATTTAAATTCAAACATTTAAAAGTATAGTTAAATTTAAATATTAAAAGGACTTGTTCAAGTAAGATTTTTCTTAAACATAGCATGTATTTTTAATCTGATTTAGAACTTAGAGGTTTTTTTTTTCATGTTACTGTAAGTTTTACTTAAGTTAAAATTTTTCTTATCTACAAATTACTAAAGCAACTGACTAAAGCAAAGAATCAAATACAAATGAAATTACTATGTAACGAAATTAATATTCATCTTTAGAAGATGAATTGAAAAAAGTAGTGTCTATAAAAACCTAGGATTATTACACTCTTATTATCTGAATTGCTTATTTTAACACATAGCTTTATTCTGAGCACTTTAGTATAAGATTCAAACTAAGTCAACCTTTAAAGTCCTATGGAAATAAAGAAGTTTTGAACTGAAATTTTAGAAATATTTGCGAATATGTAATAGACTAAATGAATTTACATTAAGATTTCACACAATTTATTAACATTAAAGGCTAACACAATGTTTTAAAATTTAAGAGTTATACACACACTCATACGTACATATGTATGTGTGTGTATATATATCGTCAAGAGTGTGAAACTATTATGTGAGATGGCTAAGGACGTGATTCAGGTGTCGATTGTCAGTTGGCGCTCCCAAACGTTACCGCTTTAGAAAAATCTCATTTCTTGATGAACGAAAACGTTTACATGAAAGAAATTTTTATTCTAGTAACTATACAATATCTAAATGTAAAAAAAAAAAAAAAAAAAAAAAAAAAAAAAAAAAAGAGAGAGAGAGAGAGAGAGAGAGAGAGAGGGAGGGAGAGACAGAAAGAGAAACCTTGTACCTTAAACATAATTCTAACTTCCACCCCGTGAAGGCGACATTGATATATATATATATATATATATATATATATATATATATATATATATATATATATATATATATATATATATATATATATATATATATATATATATATATATATATATATATATATATATATATATATATATATATATATATATATATATATATATATATATATATATATATATATATATATATATATATATATATATATATATATATATATATATATATATATATATATATATATATATATATATATATATATATATATATATATATATATATATATATATATATATATATATATATACATATATATATATATATATATATATATATATATATATATATATATATATGTGTGTGTGTGTGTGTGTGTGTGTGTATGTGTGTAATATTAAAATCCCTTATTTACGTATTTTAATATTAATTTAATAACTTTTGTTCATAAAGTAAGTTCGGGGTTTGCGCGGTAATTCTGATTTTTCCCTCCAGACACGCTATAGACTTAATTCAGCCTCTGTCTGTACTACTTTAGCCAATAGCTAATGCGTTCTCTTTAAACCTGGGTATTTTTTAACACGTGATCAATTGTGCTTAGGGATTATTCGTAGTCTTTTTACCTTAGGAATCCCTACTTGAAAGGTGAATGTGCGGGATCACTTTGTCTACGTGCACGATGTTGTAAAAGTTCTTGACTGTTGTATGGATTTCATGTATCTCACCAGAAATAAACTGTGTTGTGATTTTGAACGAGTCTCTCAAATATTACATATATATATATATATATATATATATATATATATATATATATATATATATATATATATATATATATAAACAGCAAAAATGTTAAAGTCAGGTTATCATTAAAGGTAATTTATTCATTTAAACTTCTTATGAAATGCTTATGTACGTAGTGTACATAAGCATTACATAAGTACATGCAATACCTTGGATTGTATTTAGAATTCTAATTTAATTGTATTTAAATAATTTAAGTTGTAAGTGTTCATAACACAATTACTAGCATTTTGGTGATTTTTTATTTAGAAAATAAAGAAAACATAAAATTCAGGAATTTCACGAAAATTTAAAAAATATATATATTGTTAATGACATATTATATATATATATATATATATATATATATATATATATATATATGTGTGTGTGTGTGTGTGTATATATATATATATATATATATATATGACATATATATATATACATATATATATGTGTGTGTGTATGTGTATTACAATTTTAAAATAGTACAGTAAATTTCGTGACATTTAGATATTGAGAACAGCAATGTAACCTCAACATTTGTTATGAAAGAAAATCTCAATACATGGTTTCTATAATTAAAATACTGTGAAGCCGACGAAACTGGTGCTTCCAAAGATTATGTAAAGAAAAAAAAAATGCAAAGTTTCCTCTTGACCTTACATTAGTCATTTCTTTGAAATAACTAATTATTTTATCAATACGATTGTGCGTGATACAAGAATGGGATTGTTAAACGCTTTAATTCGAGAGTATGAATTATTCATTTAAAAAAAAAAGACACTCAGGAAAACTTTCGTGTACGTTAATTTATACTGCTCCGAGAAATAAAGAAACCTTTGCTTTCTAACAAAACTATGCCTTGCCCTTTAGTCTATAACTATTAGTAGCGTATTAATAGACTTAGATAATTAATAATTTATTTGAATGAATAATGTTTATACAGCTCTATGACAAATTAATCATCATTTTATAATAATGTATAACTAAGATTGTGAAGGATTTTGTCTAGTATGCTTAAATATTTATAAATTTGTTCTGTTGAAATGTTTTGAATGACATTTTTTTGGTAGTACATCTGTAATAAACTGTCAATTGCTGGATTTCTTTCTAGATTAACAAGTTTAAAATATATGACAAATGAGAGATTGGAACTTTTTCAATTTTTTGTTGTAATAAAGAAGGGAAGAAAATTTTTGTCTGAAGAATATTGATGAATGGGTTGGAGTCATTTCACTTCATCTTAAAGCTATCCATAAAGCTCATTCATTAGTGCTAGTTTTTATGGGCTGTCGGTAAAATTTTCGCATAAATACATTTATGCATTTTGCATTTTACTAAATGGATATCTCCCAAAGGAAATCCTCTATTAGGACTCCATGACCAAAGCAAAGCTATTTTTAACCGTTAAGCTTCTATTAGAGTGCATTGAAAGCGCATAAGGATAATAATAGATAGCTTAATCCGAGATTTTTACAATTGCTATGAAGTTAGACTTCTCTATTTTAGGTGAGTGCTCATGCATATAACAAGAGAAGGGTAGTATGAAGACTGTAGCCAACAATGAATGATCAATATCAAGATTCACTGGAACATATTATATATTAAACCATAATCCGCAAAATTCTCAACTATAACAACAGTTTACAACAAGGTAAAATCGTTTTCCAGAATATAGCAATAAATGCAAAGCCAAAGACACAAATTGAAAAAGATTGAACGCCGACAACTGTTTGGCAGTTACATTATCAATGACAACCAACTTATTACAACAATCCCCCTCAAAATAAAAGTAAGTGAGAATTAAAGTCCTTCAGCTATGTCCTACAATACATAAAAATCCCATGAAAGTATCACATTTGCGTGTAATGAAATAACCCTGCTTATAATTAGATCCCTTTCAATGATATCACCATTTGATGTATCTTAAAGCCCTGCTTGTTTATGGCATAAACAAGCAGGGTATTGTGGCGTAATAGTTACAAAACTATTGCCACTTACTCTTCTTACCACCTGTAATAAAATTGTTTAAATTTATGGTATTACTTTTTTTTTTTTATCTTCCCTTTACATTCTCCATTAGTCATGCGGATAATAACAATTACCCCAAGCGTATACTATCTTAAACGTGTCTGAAATTTACATGTCCTTCTAGCCTCCTCACAATGCATTCTGTAATGTTGATTTAGTACAGTGCAGTTAGATTATACAGTGCATTTAGAAAACTTATGTATAAACCTATGTACCAGTGTAACCTTTCTATTTTAAACACTTCTGAATTCTACATGTCGTTCTTGCCTCATAATAATGCACTCTGTAGTGTTTATATCATGGATGACATTTTAAAAACACATGTATAGCGTTACTATACTTTCTTATTTTAAGGTATAAATCGATTTGCCACGCTGGTTCATTTTTTACTTTTGATTTATCGTTTTAGTACGAGATTGTTTTTCATCCCAATCTTACTTTATTCAACATGACTTGTTTTTTTGTCTGATAGTTACTTAGAAATCATTAGTTAGTGATGGTATGTACAATAAACTTTCATAAACTTTTGAAGTGAGAGTAAATAATAGTGCTTCATAACTGAGAGTCCGCTAGATTCAAATCTGATAAGACGTGTCAAAGCGTTTGGGGGAGATCCAACTGTATAGGTAATCTATCTGTTGTGGTCCTAATTCGGTAAGAAAGATTAAAGGACTTTTGGGAATTACTTTCAGAATTACTTTAAATGTAACTAAAATATTAGCTTTGCAATTAATTATGGGGGGTTAAGCATATTAATGCTTATAATTGCATACTTTTACAATAAATTTCCTACTTTCCCATATCACGCTTTACATTTAACATTATAAATAATTTTCATGAATGCGTAAACACTTTTTAACGGAGTGATAATATGGAATTAATCCTTGAGAGTATTATCTGTCACTAAAATCAGTCTAGCAGGAGACATTTCTTTGGGAATTTATTGACACAAATAGCATTTTGCGAACATTCCTATAAGCAATTCAGTAATGTAATGATACATTTTATCGCATTTCTTTCTAAAGGAATTTGTCATCCTCCTTTCTGAAATCTCCCCGCTCAATATCTTAACTCCCTCCATTCCCAAACTATTCCAACTGATCAAAATTTCCGGCCAACTGGAGTTCAAAGTTTTGTAAATTTGCAGTTTGCTAATTGCCCGAATTTTCAGTTCACGAGAGAACTCCCCTTCCCCCTCTCTCTCCGTAAGCATGCACACATTTTACCTAACAGTTTGCGTGGGTTAAGAGAAAATCGATTACGCATGCGCTCTCGCTCCAAACTTCGACACTAGCAAGAGGAATGGAACCTTCGTAAGAGGGTTGTCAGCCCACCTTTAGGGTAATGTGTACATATTAAAGCCCCATAGGAGATTAAAAGAGACTAAGGCAGTATAATTTTATCCCTCGCGGCTCAAACTTTTCCCCCTTACACGCGATGTTTTTATGTCATTAAAATACAGAAACTTTTGAAAAAAGATGGGAGAATTTGTGTCTAACATTATTTATGTTCGTTCAAGAAAACTTTTTTTAAATTTTTTTCTTTGATAAAGCGGTAAACTGCATATTTTTTTTCTATTATAAGTTTACATTTTAGCGGTTATATATATATATATATATATATATATATATATATATATATATATATATATATATATATATATATATATATATATATATATATGTAAGGAAAATTCTCAGGGGTTTTCAAAACTTAAATCAAGGGTAACTAAATTGACCACTGGGGCTACAGGTTACGCCCTCAGAGAAGGGGCCTGGCCAATTATAAACCTACATGGCCCTAGTGGACAATTTAGGAAATTTCCAAATAAAAAGGAGATACACGCTAGCGGAGACAGATTTTTCTAGAGATATTTTCCCACAGATGTTGACCCAGGTGTTACTTGTCTTGTACATAGAACTTCATGCTAGCTGACCCTTCAGTTTGTCCCTATGATGAAGTGGGAACCCGTCCTTCAAAGTTATCTTAATAAAGGTCTTTAGCTGAAACGGTATCATTTTTATGGCCATGACTGCAAAACCCCATCGAGAAGTCAGTCTCATTACACACACACACACACACACACACACACACACACACACACACACACACACACATATATATATATATATATATATATATATATATATATATATATTTATATATATATGTGGGAGCCTGGATGACATCGAACACCAGATTTGATGCGCGCTTAGAGCAAACGAACTTTTACACTTCTATGGTATGGCAACAACCCTCCCGAGTGGAACGCCGAGATCGACAGACTTAAGCTGGACAGTACCGAGTGCAGACGGCACTACCGACTGATCGCCAAGACGGGCGCTTATGTTATGCCAGACGGGTACCCTAGACACCATATAATTTGTACATAAGTTGTAAATAGTTTTAATTAAATAAGTTAGTGTTTGTTAAGTTTTGGAGCATCTTTTCACCGTGGGAATAAACCTCCCACATATATATATATATATATATATATATATATATATATATATATATATATATATATATATATATATATATATATATATATATATATATGTGTATATATATATATATATTCATCACTAAGGTATTTCATAAGTACTTCGTTTTGTTTGTTTACAGATTTGACATTAAAAACAATATGATTTTTTCATACATTGCAGGAAAAATAGTTTTAATTAAACATTGAAATAGGGTCAATCGTATCAAAATGATTAAATAAATTGATTGATTAAAAAAAAAAAAAAAAAAAAAAATCTCATATATCTTTCGATTGAGAGTGTATGCGATCATTCGAATTTTAGGCAAAATCTGAAAATTCTCTTCATATAAATTTGAACATCAGTATAGATTTTGTATTTCAAATAAAATAATTATAATCCCTTATAAAACGTTGTTAATACACTTATTTCAAATGAGATATTTTTTGACTCCATCAAAATTAAATAATTGGGGAAATTTAATGATGATTCTACGAACACAGACACTTAAAGTTTAAGAAAGGCTTTAGATAGAAATTATATCCAAAAATATTTTTAAAACTTTGCGTGAGAATAGAAAATCCTTAAATAGATTTTTTCTTCGAAACATATTTATTAAAGCGAAATTCTTGAAAAATCTTATTTCACAAACTTAAAGTTATAAAGACATCCAATCTAGAACTTATTCTAGTACCAGTTAAGAAATTGAAAGAAAATAATTTTTGGTATGTGGGTAGAAATAAAAAATCATCAAACACTTTCACTAGGAAGTGTAATGATAATCACTGTATTTCTAAAAATAAATCTTTACTTGACAACACAATGCACTTTCACTAGGAAGTGTAGTGATAATCACTCAATTTCTAAAAATAAATCTTAACTCGAAGCTCGAGTACAATTATTTTCTGATATAATTTAGGCACACTTTCTGATTGAAAAGTCTTTAAAAGTTCATATTTGTACATCATTTTTTTAATGCCTAAGTACTTAGACCTATATACAAACCAAAGTTTAATGACAACACGCTGAAAGCTGCTGTTTCATAAATCTACATAAAATGCAGCTTATTTGTCTAGGCCAGTGTTTCTCAATCTTTTTTGGATGTTGGCTCACCAAAAATATCTGAAATTAATTACGGTAATGTAAAAAAATATTATCATATAAAAATGCCAGGAAAGTAAATTTGGAGAGATTTTTCTAAAGAAACCTTTAAGATAATTACAAAAACCATTTCGAAGTAACAGACCAGTGTATTGCAGTAATCATTCAGATAATATTTTTGTATAACGGACTCTTGTTTAATAATCCACTTAGTTATTTACTAATGAACTTAACAAAATATGGAATAAACAAGGAATAACGGAATGGAATAAAAATTTGTACAAAAATAAATTATTCAAATTTTTCAATTAGTTTAAAGCAGTTACATCTAGAAAAAAAAAAATCGTGAATCCTGGAAATATTCTGTTAAAATGTAACCGTCAGCAAAAAGCCCTTAAAAATATATTAAATGGATGGATCGATATGATCAGACAAATAGAAAACTGAATTTTGCAAAAAACGTGCTTGATGATAAAGTACAAGTCTACATAACTGGCAAGCAAAGGAAAAATCTGCCCTCAGTTATATCCCAGTGTGTTTATTTGTGCTTTACCCACATAATTATTTTTTCTGCAATATTATTTATCTAATGGAATTCTTATTGACAACAAAATTATTTATTACAGATTTTTTTTTGTTGAAATTTCTTGTGGAATTAAATAAATTCAGAACCTAGAAGTACTTTTATTGAAAAAATATTTTTTATTGAATTTGTTGTTTATTTATTTCTACATGCACCGGGTATTTAACTGCAGTGAAACTACGTGTAAACAAAGATATAAAACACGTTTTTACAAAAGTACAAACTTGTTTTAAGATATTTATTTTATCAAACATCTTTTCTTTCTGAAATTGAAAAAAGTTTTTTAGAATTCAAACTTAAATAAAAGTAATAATTGTTCTGCCTTAAATTACCTTAATTTTCTAATTGAAGAAATTTAAGGAAGAACAATCTATTATTATACCTAAATTTTATTTCTGTTTTAAAGACGAAAATGCATAACTGAATTTGAATTAAAAAAAATAAAGTCTTTCTTTTCTATGTTTTTTTTTTCAGAGTAAAAGGCAGAACAAGTAATTTCATTGTTCTACTTTAAATTAATTTAAATCACATCTATACTTTTTGATAAAATAGCTTCAATAGTTAAATATGTCAATAATAAATAAATAAAGACAAAAGACACAAAATTTTTCTGTTAATTTTTATCATATATAAATTTTAATAAAGGAAAAAATTGCGTTCTTCTGTCTTTATATTATTTATAACAAATAATATGAAGAAATGATTTATGTCCGTTCATTAGCCTACGATAAAGGAAAAAATGCATTTTTTCTTAAATATATTTAAAACTAATTGATTTTCTCAGGTATTTTTTTCTACCTTTTCTAATGAGATGTTTTTATGGCTATATGTATTTCTTTGCAACCAAGAATTCCGTCCCTATTTCTTTCCAAATAAGAATTCCATATAATTTAGAATGCATTTAATAGAAATTTTAATCGTGTTTCATTTAAAGCTACCACCAGAGTTAACTGTCTCATAGGAAACGTATTTATTTATATATATTTTTAATTTATCTTTTCTCCTTTTTATATTCAACATTTTTCCAAAATGTTAGAAATTTATTTTGTTTTGCATTGTTCAATCTTAACAGATACATTTTTTATTTTTCATGAAAGAAAGTACAAGTACTTTGATTTCCTCTAAGTATTCTATACAGTTTATATACAAAAATTTTATGCTTTGAACACTTTTAAGTATTAGTAGAGAGACATAGCCTGCTAATCTATATATATAAAAATGAATTTGTGTCTGTCTGTCTGTGTGTACTCGATAGACTCAAAAACCATGCATCCAATCGCTGTGAAAATTTGGGAAATGTTTAGGTATATCCTTGGGAAGGTTTTTGTAAATTTTTAACGTTCGAAATCCATTCCTGCCCCCTTTTTCGAGCATTTTATGTCATTATTCCAAGCATTATTTTCCCCGGTTAAAAGCAAACGATTAAATTTTTAATTTATCGCATAACTAAGTGAAAGAAGCAATATTTCTAGCAATGTGACGTCATCCCAAGTAATTGTTTTAAACGCAGTTTTCCTCGGTTAAAAGCAGAAAATTAAAAGTTTTAATTTATTACATAATACATAGGTAAAAATGATATTTTTCTATCATTATGACGTCATTCCTTTAAATATTTCATTTATTCATTTCTTACTTTATATTATTTAAACACCGTCTGCGTAGTATCCATTTGATATGACCTGGAAATTGAGATATAAAGTGATTCACTTTCATTTCTATGTGACGCAAATTATAGCATTTTTATATAAGAACTCATTTTAAATTGAATTCTTGGTTCATTTTTAAGTTACAATGAAATGTTTATCAACAATATTCTAATAATAAAAAGTACAAATTTCAGCTGACTCTCAAGGGCGAATAAAAAAAAAAAAACTATCATTTTATATAGTTATCTTTATATTCATATGGTTGTCAATATGAATGTGTGTTTCTGTTTCATGCAAATAAATTTTCTTTATTTTGGGCAAAATTTATTAATACCAACAAAATTAGCACTGTTGTTGTCAAAACATCTGCTTCCCATTCTACCACCTAATATGTCAAGATCTATTAACGTTGCTAATCAACGTACATTAATAATACAGTAGTATAAAAACTGAATATTGTTATAATAGAAATATATAAATATGTCAATGACTCGAACTGTACTGTGACGAATTTAGAGAGTTATGCACGAAACAAAGATATCTGTTTAAAAGTAATACATTAAGTTCGTCGTAGAGAAGCACGGGCACGCTTGCCAGTTAATATAATGAAACAAATTAATAATGAGAACTAAATTTATTGGCTATTTTAACTGCTGAAGTTGTGATGACCTTAATGTGACTAAACTAACTGCTTCATATAGTCTCTAATTTTTAAAGCCTTTTGGGAAATTTGACTTTAGTTTTGAAGCATATAACATCAAATTGCATGTCTCATTTAAAAAAAAATTAAATAAATTTGAAAATATTGAATAAATAAAAAAGACTAATTACTTATAGTGAAAATAAGCTTTTTTCAGAAGTTTCAGAACTCAATAAAACATATTTATATTTTTAAAACTATTTTTCTTAAAAAGGAATTAAATTTATAATAGTTTTGAAACATATGACAGCATATCCCATATTTAGCGTAAAACAAACATGTATTTATTTATAGAGTATAAAAGTAAGCTTTTATTTACCCCCGAGCGTTTTAGTAATCTGAAGAATTTGCTTATAGATAAAGAAATATTTTCTTTTAAAAGGTTTTTAATTAATATTAGTTTTGAAATACATCATATTACCTTTCTCGCTTAAAACAAACATGTATTAATAGAGTGAAAGTAAGCTTTTATTTACTCCCGAATGTTTCATAAATCTATAGAATTTGTTTATAGATAAAGAAATATTTTCTTTTAAAAGGTTTTACATTAATATTAGTTTTGAAATACATCATATTACATTTCTCGTGTAAAACAAACATGTATTAATAGAGTGAAAGTAAGGTTTTATTTACCCCCGAGCGTTTTAATAATCTAAAGAATTTGCTTATAGATAAAGAAATATTTTCTTTTAAAAGGTTTTTAATTAATATTAGTTTTGAAATACATAACATTATATAACATCTCTCGCTTAAAACAAACATGTATTAATAGAGTGAAAGTAAGCTTTTACTTCCGGGAGTTTCAGAAATCAGTAATGTGTATTTGAAAAAATAGTTTCCCAAACAAAGTTTTTAATTGCATTATGAATTTTTTTTCCTAAAATATATTTAAATGTGTACCTAATGTAAGGTTTCTATTCATTAAAACAAATAATCTTTTCCTCGTGTCTGGTCGTTCTATATTCTTAATGATATATTTTCCTCGTACTAATGGGACAATATATCATAATCATGTATAATAATTTAAATTGTTTAGGCATACAAAAACATTTTGTGATTTTTAATATCTTTACAGTTAGTTTGATGAGTCATGTTGCTTTACCTTATTACTAAATAATGCAATCAAGTGAATTACAGATGCAATGTAAAGCTCACACACACCCACAAACAAAAAAAAAAAAAGATTATAAACTATCTTGAATAAGATATTTCCTCAATACTAAAATAAAATAACTTTTCTGCATGCTACTTAGATTTTAACCCCTTCCGGTAAAATGACGAGTCTAGCTCGTCATTAGTTTTTCATTCCATACCGCACAATGACCAGCTACACTCGTCATGCGATTAAAGTTACTGCTAAATATGATAATTAATTTAGTTTGAATTTGGCAACACTCTTATCACTTGTGAAAATCACAAGTCACTATTGCATATTGTTTACTTGGTACAAGTCATTGCCAAATTAATGAGTCAGAATAAAAGAAAACCTACTAAGAAATGCCGTGTGTGTTATAAGAATCAAATTAAAAGTCAGACTACTTGGCGGTGTAAACAATTAAGAATTCCTTTGCACTTTGTTTTGAAAAGTACCACTAGCTTGAAGACTATTATCTGTATACCTTATTAATGTTTTGCTTTGATATTTTCTTAATTTTACTGTTTCTGATATTATTTAACACTATGAAAAATTTTAATTAAGAATATGTAAAAATTGTAAAATGAAACAGTTTTTTAAATAAAAATTAAAGTTATTTCATGCACATTTTTTCATTATTAAATCATACCGGAAATAAGCATATTAAGGGACAAAAACGTTTAAAGGTCTAGACTAGTGATCAAACCCTTATTTTCAGAGGAAGCATTCACCTTTTCTGAATGCTATAGACCAGAATTTCTTAAACTGGGGGTCGAGACCCCAAATTGAGGTAGGGAGACCTGCAACAGGGGTCGCCTAAAATTTTTAACAGTTTCGATATATTTTTTAACTTACTATAAGAATTTTACAATTGCCAAATATTTTTACACAATGAATCTGAAAATAGTGACAATACAGACAAAAATAAAACGAAAACGTTTCGAAGCATTGTTTTTATGATAGAGTATTTATAATATTATAATATATGTTAATAGTATAAGATTGTGTTAATGTTTGAATTTACCCTAGTAGTTGAATTTATTTTTACTATTGCATTATATTTTTAAGCTTATTACTTATTTAAATCTTTCAAATTGTTCTAAATTTTGAATTTAAAAATTAAAGCTGATGACCTAGAACTACAGTTGTTTATTTCAGTACAAATACAGAAACTGACAGTTTCACTCAAACTTGTGTCAGATTTGTTCATTGCTTATCTGCTCTACAAAATTTTTAAATATAACTCTACACGAAAAAGACTTAAGAGACTCTGCTATATACAGTAAAAATAAGGGAATAAGGAAAGGGGCGGGAAAATCGTACCCCCATTATTTTAAATTATTCTGTCCTTTGTATAAGAATTATCCTTTTTTCTAAATTTTCATTACTCCTACTTCGAATTTTTATTGATTATGATCCACTATATATGGTTAGTTACTTATATTTAATAAATTAAATAACCAGAAACGTAACCTAAAAATTGCACAGGATTTTCACTTAAAAAATATTTTCAGAAACTTTCAATTTAAAACTATGTTGATTTTTTTTCAAAGGACGGAGTAATTTTTTTTATTTAACCGTATCTTCATCTTTCCTTTTTACTCAGAGAAAATAAACATGTTATCGAAAGACCGACAACGTTAAATATTTATTATTAATTTATCCCTACACTTCTTTAACTTACTGAAGGGAATTCAGTCAAATAAAGTCAAGTTCGTTGTTCAATATATAAAGATAACTTATTTCATAACTACACACAGAACTAAAATTTTAAATTCTAGTTTCTATCCTAAACTAAGATTATTGTCAGCTAATCTATTCGTAGTAAAACCCAATCTTTTCTTTCGCCGCCTATCAGGAAACACACTCCTTTTCTTCTATACAAACCAATCCATGCTTTTCGTCCAGGAATATTTAATTCTTTCCTCTTTACCTACGTTTTATAACTCATGGACTAATCAACGGAATCACTAAAACACGAAATGAAAGAAAAGTGTGAGATATATATATATTTTTTTTGGTTGTTTGTTTTTCTGAGAAAATTTTGTTTATGGTAATATTATAATAAAATATTAAAACTTTTCTATTTTAGTCCTAAAAACTCGAGTTGGGAAAAAATAGGCAAATAAAAACTAATAATTATCAAAAACTCAAAGCTGGTGAAAGGTAGTGGTATCTATCTTTCTGTGGTAACCTCTTTTGCCGCTAAAATCAGCAACTCACACTCTATAAAACCAACTCCAATCTCAAGCTGTTTACGTGGCTAATCTTTCCTCTTTTCCTTTCTTTTTTATCAGGATTAACAGTCACTAAAATATGAGAAAGAAACAAAAATGAAAACAAATATACATTTATATATATAATTATCTTTATATATATATTTATATATATATATATATAGGTTATGTTTGTTTATTCCTAAGAAAATTTTGCTAGAAAAATGACAGAACCTAATATTTAAAAAAAAATTTTTAGTCCTAATGTTACTGGTATCGAGTTGGGAAAAAATAGGCAAATAAAACTGACTAATCTATCCCCAAAGCTGGTGAAAGGTAGGGTGGCTAATCTATTCCTAGTGAAAGTCCAACCTTTTCTTTTTGCCGCCTATCAGGCAACACACTCCTCTATAGAAACCAATCCATGCTTTTCGTCCTGGAATACTTAATTCTTTCCTCTTTTACCCAGGTTTTATAACTCATGGATTAACCAACGGAGTCACTAAAATATGAATTGAAAGAAACAAAAGTGTGAAACATATATCTTTTATTTATTTATTTTTTTTTGGGGGGGAGGGTTGTTTGTTAGTTTTCCTAAGAAAATTTTGTTCTAGTTATAATGACAGAACCTAATATTTAAAACTCATTTTTAGTCCTAATGTTACTGGTATCGAGTTCGGAAAAAATAGACAAATAAAACTGACTAATCTATCCCAAAAGCTGGTGAAAGGTAGGGTGGCTAATCTATTCTTAGTAAAAGCTCAACCTTTTCTTTTTGCCGCCTATCAGGCATCACACTCCTTCTATACAAACCAATCCATGCTTTTCGTCCAGGAATATTTAATTCTTTCCTCTTTACCTACGTTTTATAACTCATGGACTAATCAACGGAATCACTAAAACACGAAATGAAAGAAAAGTGTGAGATATATATATATATATATATATATATATATATATATATATATATATATATATATATATATATATATATATATATATATATATATATATATGTATATATATATATATGTATATATATATATATATATATATATATATATATATATATAATATATATATATATATAATATATATATATATATTTTTTTTGGTTTGTTTGTTTTTCTGAGAAAATTTTGTTCTGGTTGTAATGACACGAGAAACTAATATTTAAAATTCATTTTTAGTCCTAATGTTACTGGTATCGAGTTGGGAAAAAATAGGCAAATAAAACTGACTAATCTATCCCCAAAGCTGGTGAAAGGTAGGGTGGCTAATCTATTCCTAGTGAAAGTCCAACCTTTTCTTTTTGCCGCCTATCAGGCAACACACTCCTCTATAGAAACCAATCCATGCTTTTCGTCCTGGAATACTTAATTCTTTCCTCTTTTACCCAGGTTTTATAACTCATGGATTAACCAACGGAGTCACTAAAATATGAATTGAAAGAAACAAAAGTGTGAAACATATATCTTTTATTTCTTTATTTATTTTTTTTTCTGGGGGGGGAGGTTTGTTTGTTTGTTTTCCTAAGAAAATTTTGTTCTAGATATAATGACAGAACCTAATATTTAAAACTCATTTTTAGTCCTAATGTTACTGGTATCGAGTTCGGAAAAAATAGGCAAATAAAACTGACTAATCTATCCCGAAAGCTGGTGAAAGGTAGGGTGGCTAATCTATTCCTAGTGAAAGCTCAACCTTTTCTTTTTGCCACCTATCAGGCATCACACTCCTTCTATAGAAACCAATCCATGCTTTTCGTCCAGGAATATTTAATTCTTTCCTCTTTACCCACGTTTTATAACTCATGGACTAATCAACGGAATCACTAAAACACGAAATGAAAGAAAAGTGTGAGATATATATATATTTTTTTTGGTTGTTTGTTTTTCTGAGAAAATTTTGTTCTGGTTGTAATGACACGAGAAACTAATATTTAAAATTCATTTTTAGTCCTAATGTTACTTTCATCGAGTTGGGAAAAAATAGGCAAATAAAACTGACTAATCTATCCCCAAAGCTGGTGAAAGGTAGGGTGGCTAATCTATTCCTAGTGAAAGCCCAATCTTTTCTTTTTGCCGCCTATCAGGCATCACACTCCTTCTATACAAACCAATCCATGCTTTTCGTCCAGGAATACTTAATTCTTTCCTCTTTTACCCAGGTTTTATAACTCATGGATTAACCAACGGAGTCACTAAAATATGAATTGAAAGAAACAAAAGTGTGAAACATATATCTTTTATTTATTTATTTTTTTTTGGGGGGGAGGGTTGTTTGTTAGTTTTCCTAAGAAAATTTTGTTCTAGTTATAATGACAGAACCTAATATTTAAAACTCATTTTTAGTCCTAATGTTACTGGTATCGAGTTCGGAAAAAATAGACAAATAAAACTGACTAATCTATCCCAAAAGCTGGTGAAAGGTAGGGTGGCTAATCTATTCTTAGTAAAAGCTCAACCTTTTCTTTTTGCCGCCTATCAGGCATCACACTCCTTCTATAGAAACCAATCCATGCTTTTCGTCCAGGAATATTTAATTCTTTCCTCTTTACCCAGGTTTTATAACTCGTGAATTAATCAACGGATTCACTCAAATACGAAATGAAAGAAAAGTTTGAGACTTATATCTCTTTTTGGTTTGTTTGTTTTTTGTTTTTCTGTGAAAAATTTGCTCTGGTTGTAATGACACTAGAAACAAATATTTAAAACTAGCATATAGCCCGTCATATGACGGGATCAGTAAAATTTTTAATTTTCCAGAATTGTAAAGTGTTCTATAAAGGCAGATTAAAAAAAAATGGTTTGTTTTTTGGCTGAGAATTATCTGGTACACGTTCAATAATTTGTTTATCTTCATATGCCTATAAAGTCTTCCGATACTGTGAATGCAGTTTAGAATCACGCTGAATTCATTTAGAAAGATAATTCAAAGTTTTCTTAGCTACGTCGCAATTATCGTTAAGTTCTTCCCAATTTTTTCCACAGTAATTAATGGAAGTAAAGGAATGAAGCTATTCATTTCTTCTACACCCTGGAGGTAGATGGAATTTGTTGTTAATACCTGTGATAAAATTATCATTGCAACAAAAATAATCGATGATTAAATTTAAAATTATCACATATGTACCTAATCTATTATTTAAACCAAATATAAAATAAAATTATTTACATAATATCTAAGTTCAGTGATAAAACGTATGAAAATAATGCAGACGATATTTAAAGAATTTAAAATAAGAAATGATTAAATGAGGTGGTTAAAGGAATAAAGTCATAATGCTAGAAAAAAATGTTATTTTCACCTATTTATTGTGTGACAAATTAATAAATTTAATCACCTGCTCTTAACCGGGGAAAATAGGGATTGAAATAATGGTTTTGAATTTTAGAAAAAGGGGGAAGGGGTGTTTGCTAAACCTAACTCATCAAGAATCCAATATGGATGCCTCTATCCATTCCAGGTTTAACCACTTCATAAATTCGAAGACAGACGGACAGATAACTTAGGCTATTATTATATAGGGGATTCAATTTTAATCCTAATATTACTGGCATCGAGTTGGGAAAAAATAGGCAAATAAAACTGACTAATCTACTACCCGAAAGCTGGTGAAATCCCAACCTTTCTTTTTTGACAGCTCATCAGTCAAGACACTTCTTTTCTTAGACAGAACAAGTCAATCTATGATTTTAGGCCAACAAATTAGATTTTTTCATCCTTACCCACTTTTTAACTCCTTGATTACGCAATGAAAATATATTCAAAGATACGAAAAAAAAAAGATAAAAGTAATGGTACACGCAATTAAATTTTAGAAACCATTTTCAGTTCTAAACTAATGTTACTGGCAACAAGTTGGAAAGGATTAGAAAACAAGACTGGCTAATCTATCTCAAAAGCTGGTGAAAGCCCAACCTTTTCTTTTCGGTAGCCTATCAGTCAAGACACTTCTTTTCTTAGACGGAACAAGCCAATCCACGCTTTCAGTCCCATAACTTAATCCTTTCCTCCTTACCTAGCTTTTAACTCATTGGTTACTCAAAGTAAAGATTTAGAGATGAAAGAGATAAAATAGAGATCTAATTTTTATGGTCTTTTTCCGGTGAAACTTTTGATATGCTTGTAAAAACTGTAACAATAATAATTATTTAGGTATGTATGTGCATTTTTAGAGTTGTTTGTTTTGCATTAGCTATTATAGCAAAGAAAAGTGCATGTGTCTAAGATATAAAAATAACTAGAAAACACAGTAAGTTTATTTGATTAAAAACAAAGCCAAAATTAAATTAATTAAACCAAATTGTTTGTTTTGCGTTAGTTATTATAGCAAAAAAAAAAAAAAAAGTGCGTGTGTCTAACATATAAAAATAACTAGAAAACACAGTAAGTTTATTTAATTAAGAACAAAGTCAAAATTAAATTAATTAAGCCAAACTGTTTATTTTGCGTTAGCTATTATAGCAAAAAAAAAGTGTGTGTGTCTAGCATATAAGAATAACTAGCAAAACCCAGTAAGTTTATTTGATTAAAAACAAAGCCAAAATTAAATTAATTAAGCCAAATTGTTTTGCGTTAGCTATTATAGCAAAGAAAAGTGCGTTTGTTTAACATATAAAAATAACTAACAAAACCCAGTAAGTTTATTTGATTAAAAACAAAGCCAAAATTAAAAAATGAATAAAAGGATAAACATTTTAAGTTTGAATTATTATTTCAGGCAGTAAATAACAACAAATTGTTATTTTTTGCCTAATATGTTATGACAAAATACAATAATAATTTCTAAGAGAATTTACTGGTTTTAAATGTATTTTAATACACATTTTTCATTTAGTATATGTGAACAAAAGGCTGTAAAAAGGCAAAAAAATACATATTATTCATTTTAATAGTACTGTGGTATACGAATATATATATATATATATATATATATATATATATATATATATATATATATATATATATATATATCAGGGTTGGAAAAAAATCAGATTTATTTGATTTAAATCAGATTTTTTTGATTTAAATCGGATTTTTTTATTTTTTTCTGAATACTAATTTTAATTGTTGTTTTTATGTTTTTTGCAATATACATAGAATAGTTTGTTATAAGAAGTCACATCTTATCTATCTAGTATATTCTGCACACTGATTACCTAAACTTAAATATATAAATTTTAATCTAAATACATTCTATTATTTTGTAATTGGATAGTGCAAACTCAATAAGATGTCAATTAAAAGAACAAATTAAATATTCTTTTAATGCAAACTATTTATTTAAAAAAACAAATCACAATTATTTTAATATTTTTTTAAGTACCGAATTATGGATTTAATTGTTTCAATAAAAACACTTGCTTTGATGCTTTATCCACTCCTCATTGGTTACGAAGGCTAGAATGAACAATACCAAAAGAAGAAAACTGTCTTTCCATTCCAGCAGATGAAGTCACGGCTATTGTTATTTGGTAGACAAACTGGATTTCAGTTCTCTTTACCTCCCATTACATAAAATGAATTCAACCAGTCATAATCAATCATTGTACTACCCCTGCTACATATTTTCTGATAACAACCCCTAAATTCTTGGAAAGCACATGCTATCTATTTACACTTATTTACTTATTGGTATTATTGTGCTGAATGATTCCCAGTTCTCCTGTCTTTGGAATATAGGTTTTAAAAGAAGTGAAAAAAAAATGATTTAAATCAATGATTTTTTTTTAAAAATCAACTGATTTAAATCATGCCAACCCTGATATATATATATATATATATATATATATATATATATATATATATATGTGTGTGTGTGTGTGTGTGTGTGTGTGTGTGTGTGTGTGTGTAGTTTCAAACGTATTTTAAAAACACAGTTCCCATTTAGTATATATGAACAAAAGGATATACAAAGCCAAAAACTTCATATTATTTATTTTAAATAGTAATATAACATATGCATGTAAGTAGGAAAATTTATGTAGTTTTATATGTACATATTTTTTATCAGCATCTGTGAATATTTAGTTAAGAAAGTATATTTAATTATATGGAAATAGTTAATAGGCGAGTGCGATTATAGGTCTTGCTGAAAAAGAATCCTTATATGAAGAGTGTAAAAAAAATATTTCGGTCTGCAAGCAATAATATCTTTTTGATCTTTTGTATGCTTTCGACGGAAAAGAGGTCTTCAGCAAAGTCATTTTTCTCCTTCCATGTAAACACAGCAATCGATGAATAGCGATATTAATTCCATTAATTTTTATTTCAGCCGTTGATAGTGATTTTCAATGCGCCGCAAAATCGACCTATAAGTAAGCCTTATTCCTTTACGAAAATCCCTCCTTGCGGCCCAAATATAAGGCCTCCTCTTATTCGTTCTCTCATGCTTTAATTACCAGCGGAGACGAACAGAAAGCAAGCTAGGAAGAGACCCAGACTCGGGAGGGAGAGAATTGCAAGCACACGAAAATCTAAACAATAGGGTCTTTCCGCAAAAGAGCCCTATCCACCAGTACGATTTGGGCTTGAGTTTAGGTACAATAAATCAAAGAAAACTTTGAAAAATAATTTATCATTTGGAAGATCTTTTTTCTTCTTTCTCTTGCGTCTTCCCTCCTTATTTATTCCATTCTTCCGTTCCTGCTTTTCTTTACATCCCCCTCGCTTCATCCATCTGTAATTATAAACTAAATTTTGCTTTTTTTGCGTTCTTCTGGTTTAGAGGGGTTTTTTTTCCGCCAAGAAAAAAATGACAACGAGCTGAAAAAAGGGATGTGTATTATTCAGCTTCATTGTGGTAGAGATATTTCCTAGAGTTTCAGAATCCTTTATTAAATAGGGGAAAAGGATAAATAGAATAAATATGTGCTTGCTGAGGATAATTTTATGTACCGTGGACTTCAGTCGTATAAAACTATTGGTAAGGAGTATTTCTTTTTACTGTGAAATTGTGTGTTTTGTGCAGGAATAATAATTTCTGTACTTGAAGCGAGAGCAAATTCTTTAGTAAAGGAACGCATCAGACCTTTATTTTAGAGTTCATATCAGATATCTAAAATTGTAATAAACATTTTTAGGTTGTAATAGTCCAACAGAATAGTTGTTTGAATAGTTTCTTTTAACTACGGAAAGGAGCAAATACAATAAATATGTTCTTTCCCACTAAACTTTATGCACGAAGGTCTATAAACTATTATTAAATATGTCTTTTTACTCCCAAATCGCGCGTTTTTGCTGGAAAGATAATTTCGCTACTTAAATGGTTTAGCAAAAAGGAACAAAACATATTTTCAGTGTTCATATATGCATTCTTTAAAGTAACTTATGAGGGACAAAATATATGAATTTTTTTGTAAGAATAATCTAATAATTGTTCTGTAAATTTATTTTAACTAGATAAAGAGATAAATACTATAAATAGGCCCTTGCTCGTGATAATATTATGTGCCATTGGTTTTTTAGAACTAGTACACAACGTATAGAACTACTGTTAAAGAGTATATCTTTTTGCTCTGACATTGCTAGTTTTGTGCAGGAATGATAATTTCTGTACTTAAAGCAATTAACTAGCAATTATTTGTTTAGGAAAAAAAATTTAGTAAACGGGTGTAGTAGACTTTTTAATGGTGTTTATATATTCATACTTTGAAGTAAATATATCAGGCATAAAAAATAGCAACAAAATATGTTAGAATGTATTAGTCTATTAACAACTGCTCTAATAATTCCTAATTAAGGAAATGTATAAATACAATAAATATGTGTTTTCTTGGGATAACTCTATGTATTATGGACTACAATCATGCACAAATCTTGGTAAAGATCGTTTCTTTTATTTTTACTTTGAAATGTGTTTTGTGTATGGAAGACAATTTGGAATCTTAAAGCTCAAAGTAGATATTTTAGTAAAGGAGCTTGGGACTATTTTCAATATTCATAGATTTTCATTCTTTGAAAAACGTATGAAAGAGTAGGGAAACGTTTCTCAAGTAACACCACTATTACTATTTTAAATAAAAAAATGACACAAAAAAAGAGCTTTTGACAATTGTGCGCTGTGCTGTTGAGGCAGTCTTATTGTTTTAGACTGATCAACATCAGAAAACATCCGTCTTCTATACTCGCTGTTAAAATGGGTGTTTTATTGGTTCATACTTTAATGAGCCAACTTTTTGAATGGCTCATATATCTATATGGATATACGTTCTACAATAATTAAGAAGCTATTACGCTAAAACAGCGCATTGATGCACTATTCCAATATTACTGAATAAAATCATGGATTTATTTATCGATTTAAGCAATACGCGGTACGATAGTAATACGTGGTCTTCTATACACGCTGCTAAAACAGGTATTTTATCTCTTTCTCTGTAATTTTCTACATCTATGAATAGTTGTTACAATAACTAGAGGATTTTTAGGCTCATATTTCAATTAGGATATTCATTCTGCAATAACTAAGAAGCTTCTTAACTGCTCTAAAACAGCTCGTTGATGAGCTATTCCAATATTACGGGATTAAATCATGGATACATTTATGGATTTAAGCAATGCATGATACGACTTATGGTACAAGTTATTATAATCTTAACTTTTTAAAATTTTCTTTTTTATGCAATTGTTATAAAAAATTAATACTTTTTGGACTTATTATAATTAACAAGAACGTTTTTTACTAAGGTTCTGGTGATAAAAATCTGTTTTCTTTTCCTTGAATTCTAAATCAATTATGAGTTTCTTAAGTGGTTAGACTTGAGCAACTTTCCCCTAAATAAAGTATTTTAAAATCTAACATTCTAATAACTGCTTTAATAATTTTCTTTGGTTAGAGGAATAGATAACTTCAATAAATTTGTTCTAACTGATGATAGTTTTATGCGTGGTGCCACAAATTTTACTGAACTATTTTATTATAAAGCATTTCTTTTTATCCTTAATTTATGTGATTTGTGTAGGAATAATAATTTGGTGCAAGAGATCAAAGAGTGCAAGAAAATTTTTTAGTAAGTGCATGAATGTTTTTACTTGTTATTGTCTTTATTCCTTAAAAACGTATCAAATGTGAAAAATAGTAATAAAAAATTGCTGGATATACTATTTTAAAATTGAGTGTTTTGATGATTCCTTCAAAGAGGAAACTGGATGTTTACAATAAATATGTGCTTGATGAAAATAATTTTATAAATAAAGGCTTTCAAGATGTAATATTATGATAATAAAAATAGCTTAATAAAACTTTTAGGACTAAGCAATGAAAAAGTATAAAATTATTTTTCCAAAAAAAGGTTTAATTATTCAAGGGAAGTTACTTTCTAAATAACAACAAAAATCAGTAGTCTGAAAAAAAATTACTTAAACTTTTTTTGAAATTTTAGCAAAATTGTGTATTAAAAGAGAATATTTTTTAAAGTTGATCTAAAAAGTAATGTAACAAAACTATTATTTGGATTTTTAATTTTAAGACGTAAAGAATGTTTGTGAAATAAAATCTTAAAATACTACTATAAAAAATATCCAAAGCAAAAATACAAAATAAAAGAAACATCTTAAAAGTCTCAGTTTTTGAAAGTGTTTGTTTCTGATGCAAATATGTAATAGATGGTACACACATGCTTCTAACATATAATAAGTTATCTGTATATGAATAATAGTTGTTTTTGCATGTTTGCATATGCATAGTATTTGCAGTAAAGTTTGATTATTTCATTTTACAAATACATGTATTAATAACATATATCACGGAAAGTAAAATTTTTATTAATTTAATAGATAACGTTTAGAAAGAGGGTTAAAATAGCATCATGAAAAACGGTAAAAAATATACGAGAAATTTGAGCTCTAAAACTATAACTTTCGATTGATTGAACAGAAAATTAAAATTATTCATAAAATATACTAGACTAATAATTTATTAATAGAACTGATCAACATTTTCCTAAACAAATGTTAGCTACTGAGACAACCATTAAAGTTTTACTTTACATGCTTGGTTTTTCCAGTTCTAAAAAGACGATATTTTCCTCGAATAAAACACTAAAAAAAATTGCTGGAAAATGTTGTTCAAAAGTCTATTGTCTTTTCAACTCCGAATCCCCTCGTATTTCAGTTAATGACTCGAATTTATAGAAAAGAATATATTCATTGATTGAATGTATATTGAACATCTTTTATTCTGAAAATACTAGCTTTGTGGCTTACAATATCCAAAACAAATACCTATCGGCCAATTTTCCAAAAGTCACTCAAGCACATTTATATGAGGTGTATGAATGATTATTTCTAAATCGCGTGAGAACAGGTATTCAATTACATCAGCTATCCGATCTGTTTCCTCCTTCCTCCATTACAACAGATGTTTTTGAACACGCCACAATAAACAGTTAAAAATTTGAATATTTCGCACCATTTTGACTCTTATATTGAGCACAGTGAATGTCTCACGAAGAATCCATTTGCATGATTATAAACTGGGAGGTAAAGAACCTTAAATGCAAGTCATATGGAATCGTTAATCTATATGTAAAAAAAAAAGAAACTGAAATTGCATCTTTTGAAATAAACTCGGAAAAAACAGAATCTGAAATCTATGAAAACGGCAGATATTTTTTTTATTTAAATATATATATAAACAAGTATGGAAATGTAATTTAACTTTCTAAAAGACCTGAAAAAAATAGTTACTAATCGCATTCCACGGACGTAGCGAGATGCGTAGTATATATAAAAAAAAAAAATGGGGAACCACATATCATCTAGCAAAAGATACTAAATCAGAGAAAGATACGAACGGGTGGGGCAAATTCGTGTCGAGGGTGGTGGGGCGATGTGCGGTAAGGCAAAACACATTTGTAGCCCTGTAATGTCGGTTGCAGCTTCAGTGCAGACACCATTACAGATATTAGGCGTCTACTGGCCTTTGCCGAAGGTGGTTATCAAGTCTCATCAGGACATAGATTTTTCGAATCAACTTGCAGAACTCGAAATACCAATTACGAGCAACCAATATATTTCGTGCTTCACCGTGTGTGTTTCGAACATTGAAATCAGAGAAATGAAATTTTGTTGTTTGCTGTCCCCCGTGCAGTTCGGTACATCTTCGTTAGATGGATAAGATGAGTAAATCAATTCGTCGTGTGTGTGTGTGTGTGGGGGGGGGTTATTTCAGCTGAAGCAGAATTGAAATGAATTGTAAGGTAAAAAGAGTAAATTGGGGGACAGAAAGGCTTTTAATTTATGATAAAATAACTAATGCATTATGGAATCAGTAAAATAACAGTTTAAGTTTAATTCAAGTTTAAGGATAATATTTTAAGGACACAAAAATATTTTCTGAGTCCCTCATAAGTCAATGCTCTTAAGTCCAGGAAAAAATTTAGAAAATTATTGCTTTAATTATTGAGGTATTAAAAATATTAACAAAAACAATAATAGTTATAGAGTAAGCAACGAGTATACTCTTTGATAACTATAAAGAGATTATTATTTAATTTAAATTACCCCAAATCGAACACCCTCCAAAATTTTCAGACCTACACCTATTACAAAGTGTACAAAATGATGTTTATGTTCTTTAAAAATAATTTTGGTTGATGTTTGTTTATGTTCAGATATTTTACCATTGAATTTAAATGCACATCTCCACTGCAGACATATATAAAAACGAAAAGCTTTTTGGAGTCTTATCGCAATTGTCTTAAGAAAAAAATTTTAGTAATCTAAGGTGGACATATTCTGGGTTTAAGCTGTAAAATAAACAGTTTTAGCTTTAAATGAAAAAGCTTGGTAAAAGTTTTGTAATTTTGCCTTCAGTGCTATCCAGACTTGGACTACATAATTACTGGCTGTTTTAGAATGTTCTTTCATAAAAAACAAGTTTTATTGATAAAAAATATTTAAAGAAACGTTGTATAAATTGTTAAAACATAGCTGAATTTTAACATGCTGTAATTTAAAATTAAAACCATTTTTAAATATATCTAATGAATGAACAGCGTTTTTATCATCTTTTAGATAATTACCAACTTAATGACTTATTGATTATTATTATCAGCTATAACTTATTACTATCAGCTTTAAGAAACGTGTGTCATATATAGTTTGCCTCTCAAGCTTAAAACCTTTTCATATAATCAACTCGATATGTTTTTTCTAATTTTATCGGGTTACTTATGACATATTTCTATATTTATTAATTTCTATATATGCCTTCTGGTACAAAAACTTTTACACAATTTTTTCTCTAGAAAAGGCTTTTAATGAAGTATTCATATAATCTCTCTATAAAATATGTTTTCCTATTCATCGTTTTACTACTGCATATTGCATATTTGATGTATATATTATCAATAATTAGCAATGCCGTATATATTCTCTGATACTAGAATTTCTAAGCTAATTTTTCCCTAGCTTTTAATGCAGTTTTTCTTTAATCTATCTTTAGAAAAGCGTTTTCTATTCATCGTTTTACTACCGTATATTGCATATTTTATACTTGAAAGCACTTATAATGTCAAACACTCTATATCTTCGGCCATATAAGAAAAAAAAATACTACATATGAATTTTCCAGAAATGTCTCGTCACTGAAAAAAATATTTCAGAAATTATTTCCTACAACGACCAGCATAAAAACCGCATTCTTAGGGGAAGAGAGACTTTTTTTTTTCCTATTGCTCGTTACATCCTAGTTTCTCTGAAATGATTTTTTTTCCAGTTCCTAAATTTGATCACGACTGGTGGTCCCACGTTATATTCTTGCAAGTCCATGTTCACATCAAGAATACAGCTAACTTTTTTCTGTGATCCCAACAAAAAACTTTTTACTTATTTCTAATTTCGACTACTCTTAAGCAAAGAAAAAAAAAATACAAAATATTACATAGTGATGAAAAAATTTTTCGAAGTACATACTGAATACTTTTTATTTTATTTTACCTTACTTTTATGTCTGAGATAGTGAAAAAAGGATAAAAGTATGTCTGTGATATCGTATTGATTTAGATTATCCTTATGAGTAACTCCGATTTTTATTTTATCTGGGTATTATTTTACAATTTAATGTGATAGTATGCTTTAATAAAACTATTTTGTATTTAAAAAGCCGTATACAAGCATGAACATGCACCCGATTTATCAGGTTGAGTAAAGTATCTGGTTTAACTCATATATTTCTTTATAGCCATAGTAATCTTACTTTACAATCTGTTTTAACATACCGCCTTTTTATCATGATAAAAGTTCAGAAAGAATCTGATTAAATTATATCATTTCTCTAAATATAACTCAAGTATGTAGAAAATTAAATTTAAAAATATACTATTGTTAACAAGACAACTTACTATTGTTCATTTCTAAAATAGTCTTTAAGATTTCACTAAACTTCAATTGCAGATAATTATTTAATTAGATAACAATCCTTATAAAGTTATAGTCAGAAGGTTAGAAAAATTTCTGTCTGGGAGAGGTTAGTACTCAAACTGTACTTTTAAATTAGGACTTGTGTACTGCGAAATATCCCAGAATTTAAAGTTAATATAAAATTAAATTTAAAAACATAGTGTTTTTTTAAGTTCAAGACAACTTACTATTGTTTATTTCTAAAATAGCCTTTAAGATTTCACTAAACTTCAATTACAGATAATTATTTAATTAGATAATAATCCTTATAAAGTTATAGTCAGAAGGGTAGATAAATTTCTTTCTGGAAGAGGTTAGTATTCAAACTGTACTTTTAGATGAGGACTTATGAACTGCGAAATATCCCAGAATTTAAAGTTAATATAAAATTAAATTTAAAAACATAGTGTTTTTAAGTTCAAGACAACTTACTATTGTTTATTTCTAAAATAGCCTTTAAGATTTCACTAAACTTCAATTACAGATAATTATTTAATTAGATAATAATCCTTATAAAGTTATAGTCAGAAGGGTAGATAAATTTCTGTCTGGGAGTGACTAGTATTCAAACTCTACTTTTAGTTGAGGACTTGTGAACTGCGAAACATCCCGGAATTTAAAGTTGAAATATCCAAAGTCTCAAAATAGAAACTAATAAGTTCCTTAACCGTCTTTAGTTTCTAAATTGATCTAGACAAAAGTTCCTGATTCAGAAGGCCTTGGCCTTATATCGCTGTTTCTAAAGGCAACTCAATTAATAATAAAAAAAATTATGAAAAGGGAGGAATCTACTAGAACTTTCAATAAAAGAGGCTATAAGTTTCTTAATTGATCTAAGCAAAAGTGCCTGATTCAGAAGGCCTTGGCCTTATATCAGTAGTTTAAGCTAATTCGATATGAGTATCAGTAATAAGCTGTTGAGGTATCAATGAGTACTTAGGCCGATTTTACTTTTCACAGATTCAAAGATTTAAAAAAAAACAAAAAGGGAGGCATCTATCAAAACATTCCAGAAGAAAGGTGGGTAGACCTTTAACCCTTTTTTGGGGTACTATACACTCTGGAATTACTTAGATATATACTGTGGAAAACTAGGTCTTCTTTAAGCATTGGAATAATTATTATAAAATATGTTTCATACCACATGAGTAAGATTGACAAATATTTTTAAAAGCATGTTTCCTGTCTCTTGCTAATTTGGAGTTACTTAATTAACAAAAATATTGTTTTGAATAATGTCTTACATATGTATATATTGGTATAAATTTATGGATACTAGAGTATTAACTATACCAGCAGCATTAATACACAGAACTAAGAAACTCGAATGCTACTAGAATGTAAATTGTATGTATAATTATTCTTACGCTACGAGACAAATGCTTTAAGGATTTTTTGCTATTAGAAACGATCAATATAATATCCTGCAGAGTCATAGAAGCTGATTTCTCAAGAAATCAAATTATGTTAGATCTTAAATTATGTCAAAACTAGAGATAGAATATTGTACACGAAAAGAGAAACAATATAACTTTATAATCACAAAATTTTTCTTCTCTTACTAATTAAAATAGTCAGGTGACTCTCGTCAAATACTCTCTACTTGTCATAATTAGTTAACGATCATTATAATATCCTGTCGAGTCATAGAATCTGATTTCTTAAGAAGTCAAATTCTGTTAGAACTTAAATTATGTAAAAACTAGAGATAAAATATTTTATACGAAAATAGAAACAATATAACTATATAATCACAAAATTTTTCTTCTCTTACTAATTAAAATAGTCAGGTGACTCTCGTCAAATGCCCTCTACTTGTCATAATTAGTTAACGATTAATATAATATCCTGTCGAGTCATAGAATCTGATTTCTTAAGAAGTCAAATTCTGTTAGAACTTAAATTATGTAAAAACTAGAGATAAAATATTTTATACGAAAATAGAAACAATATAACTATATAATCACAAAATTTTTCTTCTCTTACTAATTAAAATAGTCAGGTGACTCTCGTCAAATACCCTCTACATGTCATAATTAGTTATTATTGTTATTATCGTTATTGTTATTATTGTTATTATTGCTTACTCCCAGAACATTCTGTCCCTCCCCCTTCTCAAAAGAATTAATCTTAGCACACTGTGTATAATTCATTTACATAAATATTTAATTATATAAAGTAGGTGTGAATTACATACATAATAATATCCTTAAAATTAGGGAATAGTTTTAGAGAGATATTGCCTTAGAATTTCCATTAACTGTAAATAAAGTTAGTGTTCACTGTATACATACGATCAGTACGGATGTGTCTGTTTTGTATGAGTGTAAGCAGGTGTTTCTTTTCGATCATTGTGTTGAGCTTCTTGTACATTATCCAGGAAACCAGCGTGGACTGCCACTTGTCTGAGATCTTGCGAGTTAAATAGATGTTCTGTGAGCCGTCCCTGAAAACAGGTTTCCGTAAGATTCCATCAGTTTCTTTACATTGATTGGTGGGCTGGAGCCGTGGGGAAGCTTTCCCTTTCTTTGCTCGAAATCTATTAGTGCCGAACAGATAATTAATGTGTTTTTAAAAATCCCATCACAAAAGCTTGATAACCCACTTTTGTTTTTTCAACTTTACTCTTTGGTGACGGCGCCAATTTTTTCTTCCATCGTATCCACTAGCATTTGCGTAACTCTTGAGATCAATAATGACTGCTGCTTTTCTTTTATTGGTAGAAATTAAACCCAGCTTTTCAGTTGCTTTCAAATTCTAATCATCCTTTGTATTTTCTGGGAAAATTGGCGAATTTTTGGGACTCCTTTTCTATAAATACACTAACTAGTCTTTTCAAGACCTTTAATTTAAATTACGAATTGCTGGCTTTACTCCTCTAATAATGCTTTTATGCTCTGAGGGATTTCATGAATATTTATTCCCTCCAACACCCAAAGAAATAAACTTGGATGTGACTTTCGTGCGACAAAATACCCCCTTTAAAGATTTTTAATAATGAAATATCGCTTTGCAGTATTAGGATGGCTTTAAGTCTGAAATAATGATATAAAGAGGTAAAATTTTAAAATATTCATTCTAGAATGAAATCATTACAGGACTACAAAAAATTTCCTTTTCTTACTTTATTTTATTTTATTTTTACACATCTGATTACTTTTTTATGTTTTATGGTTTTATTTATTACCTACAATATTTTGTTGTTATTTATGGAATATGAAAATTTCCTTAAAACTAGACTTCATTATTTATCTTATCGGATTATTTATTTTGGAAAATATTTTAATGAAGAGCAGAAATATTCAGCTTTCAATTATCCACAAAAATCTGTATGAGGATAGAGAAAAAAATTGTTAAAAGTTTTGTTATTATTATTTTTTCTGTAACTAAACTGTCATTGAGTAATAAAAATTGTTTTGCTTATTTAAAATAATAATTAATATTACTATTTACTAAATGTCTTATTCTTATTAAAATATTTTTTAATCTGAATATTGACACTGCAGTTCATTTTTATAATATTGACATGAATTCCAGCAATATTATAAAAGCTCTATGTGTCGGCAATTTCTGATCCTGAATTCCTCCCCCTAATCTGTTATATGTTATATATTATTTCATTATAAAATCAGTATGGTTTATGCTAATCAAATTGGTATATTTTTCCTTTTACATGATATCGATTTGGGGATTTGTTTCAGCAATTACTTAATAGTATGTTAGTTTTATTAAAGGATTATTAATAGAATGATACCCATTGCTTTTTAAAGGTTCAAAGAATGAAACTGAAGTATAAGATTTAATCCTTGAATTCTTCCCCTAAACTGGCTCCAAATGAAGAAGTATTATATGCTATATACTATCTCATTATAAAATCAGTATGTTTCTTGAAAATCATCATGGTATATTTTTCACTTGAACGATATCATCGATTTGGGAATATGTTTTAATAGTTAATAGTATGGTAGTTTTATGAAAGGATTATTAGTAGAATGGTACCCATTGCTTTTTACGGGTTAAAAAATGGAACTGAAGTGTAAGCTTTAATCCTCGAATTCTTCCCCTATAACTGGCGTGAAATGAATGAAGTATTATATGTTATATATTGTCCCACTTTAAAATCAGTGTGTTTCTTAAGAATCATCATTGTATATTTTTCATTTGCAGGATATCATCGATATGGGGATTTGTTTTAATAGTTAATTAGTAGATGCCCGAGTTTTATGAAAGGATTATTAGTAGAATGGTACCCATTGCTTTTTACGGGTTAAAAAATGGAACTGAAGTGTTTAAATTAATTTTTAATATTATATAATAACTGGCGTGAAATGAATGAAGTATTATTCATAAACCCATTTATAAAAAAAAGTCTCCAAATTCTTAAGAAATCATTATTTTCATAATTGTTTTTCTAATTGCACGATATAAAAAACAGTCGATATGGGGATTTGTTTTAATAGTGTTAATAGTATGGTAGTTTTATTACAGAATTATTTGTAGAATGGTACCCATTACTTTTTAAGGGTTCAAAAAATGAAACTGAAGTGTAAACTTTAATCCTCGAATACTTCTCCTATAACTGGCGTGAAATGAAGTATTATACGTTATATATTGCTTCATTATAAAATCAGTATGTTTATTGAGAATCATAGGGTATATATTTCATTTGCACGATATTATTGATATGGGGATTTGTTTTAATAGTTAATTAATAGTATGGTAGTTTTATTAAAGGAATGTTAGTTGTGGCTCTATAAGGGTTCAAAAACTGAAACTGAAGTGTAAGCTTTAATCCTTGAATTCTTCCCCAAAACTGGCGCGAAATGAATAAAGTATTACATGTTATATATTTTCTCATTATAAAATCAGCGCATTAAAACTTTTCTCTCTCACCCCTGGTCCATTTCCAGCTAAGGATCCAATTACAACTGCATAGCTCATCAACAAGTCCACCTTTTGCTTGTCTCTATGGCGACAAGTTCCAAGTGGCTCGAGCCCAAAGTATAGTGGGGCGCTTCACCATCGATTCAGGTCTCTTCCCTGGCTGTGTTTGAATCAGTCTGGTGGTCTTGCGTGCCTGTTCCTCTGCGAATAGAGGCGGGGACCCAAACGGCTAGGCCATATTTGTTGGCAAACTTTACGCGCAGAAAAAATGTTTTGCTCCCCCCCTTTTTTTTTTGTGCTATCAAGTACATTTAGAGTTTTTCTTTTCGCTCTCTTTTCCCCAGTTTCTGGTAAAGGAAAACGAGGCAGGGATATTTTTAAAGCGAGATTTTCCAGCATATTTTATTCGTATTTATTTTCCGAGAATGTATGCTACGAGTTACTTATAATTCTTTTATTACATTTAATGCACATTTGTAAAGTACATATGTAGTTATCATACAAAAAAGTTTAACGAATTTCTGCTTTATTTTTTTATTTTTAGATAAGAGTTATTTTAACTTATTTAGTTTTGGTTTTCATATACGATATTTACTTATATAGAAATAATAATTTTACGACAATACGTTAACCTATACAATGGCCATACGGGTAAAATTGTATAACTATGTTAATTTTATTTACAGTTTACGTTACATCTCTATATACAAATCAGAAAATATTATATCATAAGTGTATATTACCATAAGTGTATTCTATCATAAGTGTATATGTTATTGGATATGCTACCAATAAATTTCACTTAATATTGATAGAGAGCTATTTTTAAAGTGCTTTTTCTAACATATTTTCAAGTGGTACAAACCTCAAGTACAGTAGGCCACTTCAGCATCAATTCAGGTCTCTTCCTTTGCTGCGTTTGAAATCAATCTGACGGTCTTATGTTCTTCCTCTGCGAATAGACCCGAACTGCTAGACAGCGCTCGGTATGATTTATGTATTATGTATTAATTATGTATAATTATGTATGTTAAGTTGTCGTTGTTGTGTGTATCCTTGGCAAATTGTAGTTAAGTGAAAAGCCATTTTGAAACTTAATTATTTTATTTTTTTCTTGTGCTATGGAGTACACTTATAAGTTTTTTTAGTATATTTTTTATTTTTATTTTTTTTTTATTATTTATTTTTATTGTAATTTGCATATTTTGTAATAATAAAAAAGTGTTTAATAAAACTTTATACTTTTCTTTTTTTTTTTAGAAAAATGTTCTTTCGCCTAGGGAATCAATTTGACTTAACTTTATTTAGAGCTTTTTGATATATGTTTCATATTAATAAATAAATTTAATTTTTTTAATTATAGATGGTTTTATTTTATATGAAAAAATGTAACATTAGGTTAATTTTTTATAGTTTGTTTTTAATCTCACTCTATATAAAACTGAATATATTACTGAAATATAACTATAAAACTGAATAACATTAAGTACACTTACTTAATGTTGAAAGCGATCTGGAAAAATGGAGATTAAAAACAGGGTCGAATGAAATTTTCTCTAAAAATTTAAATAATTATTAAGATTCAGATATGAACGTTATATTAATGCTTTTCATACATATCGTTATATTGGTTGGGCTGCAATTTTGACGTACTTAACTTGGAGTTTTTGTTTACTATCTTTTTCCCGGTTTCTCTAAACAAAAACGAGGCAGAGTTATTTTAAAAAGATTTTCAACATATATTTTTCGTATTTATTTTTTGAGAAAGTGTGCTAAGAATTATTTGCAATTTTTTTTTCATTACATTCTTTATAATAAATATTTGTAATGTATTATGTAGTTAACATACATAAAAAATTTAGGAAACTTATTTTTTATAAGTTCTTTTAACTGATTTAGTCATGTATTTATCATATGTGATATTTATATGTTAGTGTTAATTTTATAATGATTATGTACATTAATTATTTTTAATACACGTTTGCAAAATACATATACAGTTTACAAAGAGAAAGACTTATACTAAAGTCATTCGAGGTAAAAACGTATCATTTTTACAGTTGTATTTAATACTCTCTATGTGCAAACCAACTATACTACTAATAAAAAACAATGTCGAAAAAGAGTTGTTTTTAGAGAGATAATTTGCAACATATTTCATTTTATTTTATTATTTTTTGGGGGAATATGTGCATAGAGCCATTGGCGGACCTTCAACTGTCCAGACTCGTGACTAAAATCTGCCTGAACCCACCTGATTGAAATTATCACAATGTCAACAGAAATATATAATTAATATTTATGTAGTTGAAATTAAATACTTAAAAGGATTTCGATGACAGAAATCTAGCAGACAAACATGGCTTTATAGATGATTATTAAACTACCATTTTAGATTTTATTAGAAAGTTTTCAAATTATCTGTCAATAAGAAAAAATCTAACTAAAGAGACACTAAAGACCTTTTAAAGTTAGAAATCATCTCATAGGAATCTGCAATTATGAAATCAAGGAGATGCTTGTTACATCCTAAAATTTGTCAACATAATAGCCCATGAACTTTTTACGTTGTCTTTATTTTTCATTTGGCTGCCTTCCTCTTTAGCTCTTAGACGGTCTCCACTCTCTCCTCTACCCTCGGTATGCCCGTACCCCTCTGTGATGTACCTGTATGCAAGCAAATGTTGCACAATGCTGGCTATTCTTGGGGTGATAAATATGTGCGGAAATATTTAACTTATGATTTAAAGGTCCTTGTTCTCCGTAGGTCTCGTATTATCAACGAATTATCTTTAGTAGGTATTGATGAATTTACTGTGGGATCATATAATTTGCTTTAATTTTAAGACTAGCATACACCTGCTGTAGATACATGAGTTCAGCACAGATGGAGAGTTTATGGCTCATCCTTTCTTCTTGAATCGTAATCAAATCTAAATGCTCATGCATAGTTACAAAAATATAGATTAGTAGCGCTCATCAAGGATAGCACTAGTTATTTCACACAAGTTTCCTGTTATAAAAGCAAAATGTAACCCTAAACCACTGGGGTAAGGGGGCACATTAAAGGTTACACAAAGAATTCGAATAATATGGTTTTTGAAAACTATGTATAAGTACTATTGGTACGTAAGTGGAGTAAACAGATAATTTATGGCTTACCCATTCGCTTCGAATTGTAATGAAATATGAACATCCAGGTAAAGTTAGAAATATTATAAAGTTATAGTGCGCTCTAGCACAAGTCGATTCATATAAATTTCTTACAAACAAAGCAAATTACTACCCTAAATCGCTGAGGGAAGAGGGTTTGTCTTTGGTTTGGTTTGGAACGTTACGACCTAATTTTTGCAACACTAGAGGTAATATGACCGGACCACGGCTTAACCCTTTAAAGGTCACTATTATAAATTCTTTGGGATTTAATGAAATTAGTTGATAAATGGTATCTATGAACTTTATAAATGTAAATGCATAATTTTTTTTTACATTTTTGAGGGGGGTAAAATTTGAGGGGTGGTTAAAATGCAAAATCCAGCCCCTTGTACGGAGTGAAAATGCTTTTTTAAAGGTTTAATTATGCTGCGGGAACAATGATTATTATCTAAAAGGGTATGATAAAGAAAAACTAACCAATTTACAGCCGAACGATGGCCATATAGTACAGCGCTGCTTTTAGGTACCGGAATTCATGGGTTAAAATCCCACTGCAGGTATGGATGTTCGTAGCCATTCGGAATCGGCCTTAAGCTGTAGGTCTCTGGCTTATTCCCCCTCGTGTTGAAAAACAGTAGACAGTAACAAACATAAATAATTTTTAAGTGCTGTTTGGATAGACATTTATAAGGATTTATAAGTGAAAAAATCATATTACTGACTTTTCCAAGTAAAGCAAGTTTAACCACGTATATTTGAAATGAAGTATAGAGCTCTTGTATACTCTCTGTTGTGAGTTGGAAATGTCCTAAGCATAGAAAACCTAAAAGTCCATCCTATGTCTTTCAAAGGCAGAGGAAGAATTTAACAGGTGGTTTCGCTCCCAAACCACTGTCCGTTAAAGGGTTAAAACCGATTCCGAAAGGCTACGAACTTTCATACCACAGTGGGATACGATCCCTCGAATTCTGTTTCCGAAGACCAGCGATCTAACCATTCGGCCATCACTCAGCGAGGAAAGGGATAAAAACTGAAAAAATTTCGGGTACATTTTCTTTAAAGGAGTTAAAGGGAGAGCAAGTTTGATCCCCACAATTTGCTACTGGAAGAAAAATACCTATCGTTGAATTACCATTTAACAGGCTTATATTTAATTATATATTTTATTTTGAAACTCGACTCTATACAGAATTTTCTTCAGTGAAAAAAAAATATTTATCATATTGCAATAGTTAATAACTTTTGCCCTTGGCCTCGGCTACTAAAAACCTTTTGGCTGGCAGCGAGAGTGAGTTACTTCAGTCAATAGCTTTTGAATAATATTTGTTATGATTTTCAGTAAACAACAATCTTTCTTCAAGTAATAAAACGGTTTTTAGATAATATTTTATTAATATTAGATTTCAAAACATGTAGTCCGAATAAAATTTGGTTCTCTAGATTGTAAGTTTTAAATTTTGGAGGGAAAAAAATCTCTTTGCAGATTGAAACTTTCATCGCTCTAGACAATTTTATTTCTATAATAATATCCTATTTTGTAAGGAGGAAGAACGGTCAATTTGACAGCTGCTCCGGACGGTAATTTTTTATTCTGCTCCGGGAGGCAGCTTTGATAGCTTTGTTTATCGTGTTACGGTCTACTATTTTGAAACACAAGAGCTAAGATCTTGACTATTGCTTGAATCAGAATGCTAACCGCTACGAACAACCATGCCAGGAGTGACTTTCGAACACACGAACTCCAGTACAGAAGAGCAACTCATTAGGAAGAAACCTATGCTACACCACTGGGTATACTATACTATAAAATGAAAACCAATAACAGATTTTGAAATTTGACTTCATTAAAAATTGTGATCAATATTGATGTATTTCTTAAAGTTTGAATAGAAAATATATATTATTAAAACTATCAATATATTATTAGTAACAGGGTTTGATGACAGTAATTTGGTGCCATTCTTAGTAGTCATAAATTACTACATTCCATGATTGACAAAGAAATAAAAATTCAGAACTATTTGTTGTTCCATATGCCATTTGGTCAAGCACGATTGAGCCGGAGGTTATTAAGGCAAGGGGGTGCGCCTTTCGTTTTGACGAGCCCCTCAAGGGTGAAAGTACGACTTTTGCTCAAGTGGGTCCTCGTAATTTTGAAGCAGGGACCAAGCAGGAGACCCATATGCTTGTCCTGCCACTTCAGAGGTATTGATTAAGAACTTGAAGGACATTGTGACCACGAACATATTTTACGTGCCCCAGTCACCTTTAGCGAACACGGCGAATCTTAGGCCGAACCCACAACCTCTCAGTTACGAGATCGCCGCCTTTTCCGACTGAGAACTATTTGTGGAAACATGAATTCGATTACTTTTAAGATTACTGATACTCTTCATTCTTGCAAGATTTTTTCGGGGAGGGTTTGTAAATGCCCCTAAATTTGCTTTGGATCGGATCAAAAAAGCCCCTTTAGATCGACTACTCTAGGGGGAGGGTACCACCTCATTTGAAAACTATTGGTCTAAATTGTAATTGAAATGTTTCCCTTTTTTTTTTTTTTTTTTTTTTTTTTTTCCCTAGATTTTCAAAGTATATTCGTAAAGAGGGGACCGATGCCCGAGGTTCTGATCTTCGGAACCGAAATGCATGGGCTTGAATCCCACTGCTCACATAAATGTTCGTAGCCGTTCGTAATCAGCTTCAATAGACAGATCTCGTTCTCATTAGCCCTCATGCAGCAAAAAATAGACCGTTGCTCTCTAAACCAAATCAAACCATACTGACAGAGAAAAAAATTACCATTTATTGATAACTGAACTTTAAATATCATTAGTGTTTGCTATTTAAGCAAAATTCTTTACAGATTTAAGCAATTAGTTTAATTCAAAATATCCCAATAGGCGAAATAAAAAATATCGTATCACTAATGTAAAATACAAAATTAATATTTCACGAGATACTATTTTACTTAAAGGCATATTATTGAATAGAATTTTTTAAAATCAATTGAATACTTAAAAGACACTAAAATTAATCATAATGCGTTTTGAATGCTATGCATTTCTCAATGCATTTTTTTTCTTTTGTCTTGATATTAGGATTAGAGGAAAGGCCTAAAGACAAAAATAACACTTTTTCAGAGAATTTTCTATCTATTTATTTATTCATTTTTCTTTTCTTTGATTCGAATGCTCTTAAAAATTCTTAAAAAGTTTGGAACAACCCCAGCTTTACGTAAATAAAGGAACAGAAAATAAAAGTTGATTATGTGTTCATGAACATATTTCAGTCCAGTAAATAAATCGGTATTATATGAATTGAATGAAAGAATTGTTGTTTGTAGTGTGTGGCGGCAATTATGTAATAATTTTTATCCTTCGCCATTAGCCCTTTTCCCTAAATGTGCGACTGCATTCATTGAAATATTTATATAAATTATAAATGAAATAATAAACATTTTCACATTTTCATCCCCTACATTTGTCATTCATGCCGTCTTTCGCACGCAGAAAATACATTAACGTTGCTTCGAATTGTCCCCCGTGCAAAAAAATCCGATGCATCTCTCTCCGCTAGATGAGAGAAGGGAAAAAGAAAAACTTGGGTGATTGTCGAAAGTTTATCGAAAAAAGCGCTCGCTGGTGCTAACAATGCCGGCATCATTAAAAACAGAACTAATGAAGCCTTCGCAAAAAATCCGGGGAAAAAAGAGCCGCGATGCAGCAAGAGAGACTATGTGCTGCTGCTCGGTGAGGTTTGCTGCGTGGAATGACAAACTGCGGGCTGGGCGCTAATTCGTCGTCATAAAACGGGCAACTCGACACTACAGGCGGTAAGGATTAGCTAATTTGATTTTTGTGTGTTTACACAGTGACCCCGGCAGCTTCGGCTAATAGCGGCGGGGTTAAGCTCGGCTGTTAGCAAGTGGTTCGCTTCGGCCATTCATTATTCTAACCACGTACCCAGAAAGCGGCGCACAGGAACGCGTGATTTACGATTGCGCGGGGCTTCGCCATTACTCTCAGGGCTCACTTCAGTTGCTCATATTTCAAACACCTCTCGCCGATCATTACGGTAGCAGCTACCGAAATAAAACACTTTGAAACTCTCTCTCTCTCTCTCTCTCTCTTTCGTTCGCTCTGTTTGCCGGCCCGTTTTATTTTTTTTATTATTATTATTATCTAGCCATTGCTGTCTCGTCTTTTTTTTTATTTTGATTTGGTTTTATTTGTTTATTTTTTAACGCTCGCTCTCCCAGCTATTTATCTGGCCATTCGTCTTGTTGGAGAAAGGAACTTGTGTTTGGCGATCTGTCTCTCTTATCGCTTTTACCGCAATAAAATTAGGGAGCAGGTTAGTTTGTCTTTTCCGCTGTTTTCTTTGCAGTGACGATTTTTTTTCCTCCGCCGACCAACTGACTTATGCAAATAACCCGGAATTTAAACATTGGGAAAACGGACCTGAGTGCCGACTGTATTGACGGCTTTTAACAGAGCGATAATGGGGCATAAAGAAGTACATGGTGTGATAATCAATAAGCAACAATCTTCCCAACTGCTTAATACGGAGGGATAAGTTACGCTCCGTTTTATTAGCGCTCTTTATTTTGTTTGAAGGAAAGACGGAGAGTTGCTGTTCTGCGATGTTTTGTAGATTTATGATTAAGAATGACTTCCCCTTTTTAATCGCTAATGTACAAATCATTACTAAGCACTTCAAATAGTGATACAAACCTGTTACGCTTCGTTAATATGTTCTTCATTATTTTTATCTAAAAGATTGCCGTTAAAAGTGCTATTCATATCATGTAACTTTTTCTCGTTGACCAACAGATTTATGAAAATATCCTGGGATTTAAATATGGAGAAAATAGACCGAAAGGCCGATTGTATTGATGCTTTTCAACAGAGCAATGATATGACGTGAAGGAGTACATGATGGGATAATCAGTAACCAACAACCTTTCCAAACTGCTTAATATAAATAGATAAAATAGGCTCCGTTTTATTAGCGTGTTTAATTTTGTTTGAAGGAAACCTAGAAAGTTTCTGTTCGACAATGATTTGTGGATTTGTTATAAAGTTAAGGATGACTTTGATACATTTTTTTAATCCCTGATGTGTAATCCATGACGATGCACTCGCAATACAGCACAAAACCTGTTATGTCTCGTTCTCAAGTTCTTTATTGTTTTTATCTAAATAGTTGTCACTAAAAGTGCTATTCATATCAAGTAACCTTTTCATTTGCATATATACATACACTGTATATTTAATTGCGAAAAGACTTGTTTTGTTGTTTACCGAAATAAAATTAGAGAGTGGGTTAGTTTGTTTTTCCGCTGTTTTCTTTGACGTGATTATTATAATTTACTTTTTTTTTTCCGACGACTAACTGAAATAATAGTTATGGATATTTTTTTTTTTATATTTTTTATTGAATAGATTGTTATTATGGATTATATATATTTTATTAGTGCGCGTTATTTTTATTTCGAGAGAAAGTTTACTGTTGTGTGTTTTGTGATTAATTTAATTAATTTTTTTTTTTTTTTTTTTTTTTTTTTTTTTTTTTTTTTTTTAAATTTTTTTTTTTTTTTTTTTTTTTTTTAATATAAAATTTTTTTATTTTTTTTAATTTATGATTATTATTTTTAAAATTGTTATTTTTTAGCTATCAATTTATTTTATATTTATATACATTTAAACATGGAAGCACTTAAAGCTATGTATTGGGGTCATTGGTTTGAGAGAACTAAGCTTCGGAGGAAGTTCTTGTTGTTTTTTGTTTTTGTTATTGAACTGATATTTTGTGAAACTTTTTTTACTATACTACATACTGCTTGCATACCGAAGGTTGGAAGGGGGGGGGGGAGGAGCAGACAGTTCCGGGACTCTAATCACAGAGTGCTTCCGACGAAACTGAAGGTTTTAAATATATGTGTTGTAAATATATGTGTGGGAGTGGGTAAAGATGCCAAACGAAAAATAAAAAAGTATTTTGAAAAACGGCTCAAGAGTGGGATCTCAGGCGTTTCCACGTGGTCAAATTTTTTGATATTAACAACTGTCTGAATAATTTCAGAAATTCCTGTAAGCAGACTCCAAGAGGTCTGTATGCACATTTTATTATGTTTCTAAGACTGACAGACATATTTCAAAACAATGCAGTAAAAAAAATTTTACATTTACAAGTATATGAGGCTCATTAGTAAAACATATTTATACAAGGCAATAAGAATGTCAGAGATTGGAAAATGAACTATGCAGTTGTAAAAAATATAAAGCAGTTGCAGTTAAAAACATAAAACGTGAAAAGTTTTAAAAGCATTGATAGGAAATTTGCTAAATTCACATTACATCTAATGAACTGTTATTCCAGATCTTCATTAATATAAAGATTAGCATATAAATTAGGAATAATCCAAAATAAATTACGAATCAGTCTAAATTTAGAGATAGCCATAAATCTTGTTACATCTAATTTTTTTATATTTAAAACAGTTTATATAAAAGAGTTTGTGTAAAATATAAATAAAACACTTGTATTGTATCTTGGTGTTTTGTACTTTATGTTTTGACATTTTTTTTATTTAGTGTTTGTTGATGTTATGTTATTTATTATGACGTTTTTAACAAATCTTAACTTAGTTTTAACATATGCAAGTAGAACACATTTGATTCAATAAATTGAATATTTAAAAATATTGAACAAAATAAATATTCAGTAAATTGAATAGTGAATTGAATTTATTGAAGAGTAACCAATAATAACAGTGTTTGAAGCTGGCCAAAACTGAGATTGACAAGGGTGATTAAAACCTTTTTCAACCAATACAACCCAGTCTGAAATTATATGTGTAGTCTTTTATTCAAATCCTCAATTGCATGTTCATTGAATTCCTACTAATGCCTATTAAAGAAGTTTTTTTCTTACTCACTTCTTCCCTTTTCTTTCAAAGTTGACAAGAAGTGGCAGTAATGGAAGCATCTAAGATTTATTTGGATTACTATCGTCACCTTACAACACCCTCCGGCTACAATAGAGGGATCGTATAAGTGTGAAAATCAGCATAGAATGTAGCAAAGAATACAATGAAAATAGCGAGAAGGTATAATCCCTCAGGAGGAAGGAGGGAGATAGAGGATATAAGAGACATTCTGGATATATTTCCACTTGGAGATAAATAGTCTATGCAGCAAGGGGAAAAAATTCCTTTTATTATAATGGGATACGGGTATTTAAGAATACTCAGTGATACCTCGTCTGTCGACTGTCCCAGTTAATACAGATTTTTTTTCTGTGATTATTTCGCACTGCAAACAAACATGGATTCGGTATGCGGAGATATTTTTTTTCTCTTTTATTAGATTTGGCTGATAATAACCTCTTATAAATACAGCATTGTGAATTTCAAAATTGAATCAATAGTCTAGAGAAGATTTTTCGAGTATAAAATGTAAATCGTCAGAATAACGTGAACAACCCGTGAAAAGCTATATAAATCAGCTCGAAGAAAATTATCTATTTCGTCTTGTTATTAAATAGCATTCTTTCTAAAATATTTTACTAGCCTTTATATAAAAATAAATTTTAGCAATCATTGTTACTATTCTTGCTTCACTAAATGTTCAAATGAACACCAAGTTAAAATAAGATTTTTTTTTTTTTTTAAACAAGATAATGAATGCATGTGAGACAATAACCGGAAACTATGAAATTCTTAAAACAAGTGAACAATTTTTTTTTCTTTTTTAAAAAGATTTAAGTTATATATACTTAATATATTAACCTCTTATGTGGTGAACCGTAGCTTTGTCCACCCAGGGTAGATGCTAAATTTTCTACCCCCTTACAAAATATATCATCGTACAAATAAAATTTTTTACAGCAAGGAAAATATGAAGCTGCAACGGGATTATTTTTTCTTAAAAATGTAAAATATTTCAGATTAGAAAACAAAATGTAATTGAAAATACATGTTTATTATATATATTACATATATTACATATATATTACATTACATATATAGAAAGAAAATTTCTTGTTAATTGTAAATTGTAATAAATATTGTGGACAATTTTAATTTGACGTAATACAACAAACATATCACAGGGAGCGGGGAGGCTGCCTTGACCCCCAGCGATACGCTACTACTGTTAAATAAATCCTAATAAAAATCTCGTGGGTATTAAGTGAATTAAAAGAATATCTTGGGTAAATTTTAGACAGTAAATTTAGTTATTACCGTAATCACAATTCAGCTGTTTAAAGAATAAGCACAAATACTTGGCTTTTTCATTCTTTAAAACTATTTGATTCACATAATGAGAGGGGTATTAAAATATTAAAAGGTCCGTTCCCGAAATATTTCCTTTTCAAATAGCCGGAAAATATGTTAGTTTCAGATAATTGCTCCGAAAGTATCTTTAGCAACACAGAAACTGCTGCCTTGGGAGTTTTTTTTTTTTTTTCTAACGACCGAACAGAGCGCATTCCAAGCAGGTGACAGTCGGGCTTGAACCCCTAAGGGCTGATAAAACACGTAGATCACTGGTGAATAAAGGGGTAAAATTGGAGTCCCCTCAAGGGGAGGATACTTGGCCTGAACCCTCAAGGAACGGGGTGGGGTGTTATTGGCATCGTCACCCGCCAGACCACGATTTATGGTCTTCTCTACTATTGATCTGCAAGGAATTCAGTAGGGGTAAAGATTTATGGCTATATTTGTCCTTTCTCTGATGGACGCCACTTATAATTATGGAGAAGGGCACAAAGCAGAGAGGCTTTTTCGCCTCATGCCCAAGTAACTGGTTGTGCACCAGATTTGGCTGTTTTGTGCTCGCTTTCATTACGGAATCACTTCTGGGCATTAGGGAACAAACCTCAACATACAATCATTTAGTACTTTCTGACATATAATAAGACGTTACAGCAATACAGAATCAGAATAAGAGGAACTCTTTTGGCAAGTAAGCCGTTCAGACTGTATAGAAATTGTCCTCTAATGATTTCTTTCTAAGCAATTGTTAACCCTTGATCTAATCAAGAAATAATATATTGTTCTGCTTGCAGGAATTCATCTTTGACTTGGTATATAATTCTTTGAAAATTTAGATTTTATGGCAATGTTTATATACTTTTATTATAACAGTTAAAAACTAAATTTGGAAATATGTTAACTACTATTTTATTTATAAAATTGTTCAAAAATGTTTCAAAGGGTTATTGTCATTAGGTTTAGTATTTTTACACGGAATACATAAGAAAATAGAGATAAACAAATTCAAAAATTATTTTAAAATTTTTAAAACAATAAATATTTTCACATCAAAACATATTTTTATGCGATTATTAATATTATGCAAGCAGTATTGAACCGTTTATACACATTCTGCAATTTAGTTAAAATGAAATGAATAAAATATAAATTTAAAAAAAAATTCCCAATACAATGGAGAGTTCATTCTTAATTTAACAGAACTGCCAGGTTGAAATAAACGCATCTCAATTTTTAAGAGAAATTTTGAGTTTCTTTCAGATACTAATTTTACCTTGTGTTATTTTGACAGAAACTTCTGTTTAATCTAAATAATTGTCTCATGCATGTAAAACACTTTTAATTTTTTACAATAAGATCCTTATTAAGTTTCAATAGTTTCCCCCTTCTCCCCAAAAGAAGAAAAAATAAATATAATAAAATTAAATAAACATTTAACATCAATGATATATTTACTGGTTACGAAAATTGATTTGAAATAATGAATTCAGTATTTGCAAATTATCTTTTAATTGTTCTTATCACTTGACATACTTAGGAAATTAATATATATATATATATATATATATATATATATATATATATAATATATATATATATATATATATATATATATATATATATATATATATATATATATATAATATATATATATATATATATATATATATATACATATATATATATATATATATTATATATATATATATATATATATATATATATATATTGTATATATTATATATATATATATATATTATTTATATTGTATATATATATATATATATATATATATAAATATATAATTAATTTAAGTGACAAAAATATAGTTATAATAATCTCAACAAGCTTTTTTTCTTCAGATACTCTTCTTACGCATTAGGCCTCATGCGTGTCTTTAAATTTGATGTAGTTATCAATAAGTGCCTGCAGCAGAAGATTGAAAAGGGGATATGTCAGATTTATTAAAGAAGTTAAGAATTAAAAAAAAATATTGCATTTTTCATTATTATCTTTATACCAAGAGTAATCTTTTGTAAAACCATTTAAAACAAATTAAAATTTCAACTTGAGCTTAAAATTTAGCATCAAAATGCACTGTCTGGTTTGTTTAATTTTCCTTAATCAGGGCTGGATCATCGCATATACAAACAGGAGAAATGTCGGAATAAATTTCAGGGAGGGTCAAGTTTTATGCATCTGTGGGATATTTTTTTAGATATATCGGTTTTTGAAATACGATTCGTAATACAAGAATCTGAGCAATTTACAAAGTAGAGCAGCAGAGAGCAATTGTTGGGAAGAGAGTACATAGCAATTCAGTTAAAATTACATTTTCTTCAAATTCTTTTATTTTCAGCTTTTCTCCGAATCTCTCCCTGAATATATTCTCATACAGTTAAGGTTTTCCTTCAAACAAATGAGTTTTTTGCTTTAAAAAAACTTGTATTTTCATAAATGACTGTAGTAGAAATGTTCTTCCAAATTTCGGGATAAAAAATCTTAATATAAATAAATATCAAACATAATTAGAACATTTCAAATCAAATCAATTCAAAGCAATCAAATCATTCATTCAAAAAATCATTCAAATCAAATTTTCAAATCAATTATCAAACATTTTTAGATAATATTCATACATAATATTTAAAGAACCATTTTTGCATTTTGTAGGGTATCATTTGTAAACATTGTTATACATAAGCCTAAAAATTTCAGAAGGGATTTGAATCCTCTAAACTTCCCCTTGACAATTCACAAAATTATTTCTAATCTCTGATTTTCATTTCATAATGAAGCGAGAGGGTTAAATGATTTTTCAGAATCTTTTGTCTAATACTTTAGTAACCCTCCATTCTCTTCTTCTCTCGCCAATTTCTGTAGCTGACTTTTCCTGTCCTCCCGGCAACCCTATTTTCCGCTTCGAGGCTTCCTGAAAGTTCCAGCCGCCGTTATGTCAAAAGTTGAAGTCCTGACCTTTGATGTCAGTAGCCGTATCTATGGTCAGTTTACACACAAAATACACCATAATTTCTGAAACAAAGTTAGAGAGCTGGAAAATTTTTAATAATTAAGATTTTTCGTATTATTCGATGATTGCTTGGAAGTGAGCGAAACTGCTTTGATGTACAGGGAGAAATCTTTCTGCCTCACTAAATTTACAGCAGTGCCTAATCTATTAAAACCCTATATTGGCAATATTATTATGCTGTTTAGTACAGACAAACTGCATCATATTTTCAGAAAAAATTTGGAGAGCTCGTAATCGTAGCTGTGAAAAGTTTTAATAATTAAGATTTTCCGGATTGTTCTATGATTGCTTAGAAGTGTTCTCTGTCAGCGAAATTGCTTTGTTGCACTCTAAACAGTCTTTCTGCCTCACTAAATTTACAGCAGTGCCTAATCTATTAAAACCCTATATTGGCAATATTATTATGCTGTTTAGTACAGACAAACTGCATCATATTTTCAGAAAAAATTTGGAGAGCTCGTAATCGTAGCTGTGAAAAGTTTTAATAATTAAGATTTTCCGGATTGTTCTATGATTGCTTAGAAGTGTTCTCTGTCAGCGAAATTGCTTTGTTGCACTCTAAACAGTCTTTCTGCCGGAGAATATTTACGGCAGGAAATAAATAATTTATTGCTGCCTCACCTTAACTATTTTATAAATATTATTATTTGCGATAGAAACGAATTATTAGTGCATTTACATGAAAAGTGAATATTTTCTTATTACAGTGAAATTACGCAGTGTCAGTTATAGCTAATTTATACACAAAGTAGACCATATTTTCAGAAAGAAGGTTGGAAAGCTAGCAATTCTCGTTGTAAAAAAATTTAATAAATAAGATTTCTCGAATTACCATTTGGTTTCTTAGAGATGCGCGAAATTGCTCTGCTGTACAGGAGAAATCTTTCTACCTCAGTAAATTTACGGCAGGAAATAAATAATTTATTGCTGCCTCACCTTAACTATTTTATAAATATTATTATTTGCGATAGAAACGAATTATTAGTGCATTTACATGAAAAGTGAATATTTTCTTATTACAGTGAAATTACGCAGTGTCAGTTATAGCTAATTTATACACAAAGTAGACCATATTTTCAGAAAGAAGGTTGGAAAGCTAGCAATTCTCGTTGTAAAAAAATTTAATAAATAAGATTTCTCGAATTACCATTTGGTTTCTTAGAGATGCGCGAAATTGCTCTGTTGTACACTGAGAAATCTTTCTACCTCGGCAAATTTATGACAGCAGATAATCTATTGATACCTCTTCTTATCATAACTAATTTTACATTGTTAATAACACTGTTTTGTGTAGAAAACAGTGTTATTAACAATGTTATTACTACACCATATTTTCAAAAAGAAAGCTCTAGCTCTTAACTATTATTATCAAAATCTTTAATAATTAAGATTTCCCGAATTATTCTATGATTTCTGTTGAGGACGAGATTCTGTTGCTATACACTAAGATATCTTTCTGCTATGGTAAAGTTACTTCAGGAGATGAAATAACTTTACCCAGGATTTTCTCTAATGATACATTTTCTTTTCACAATAATTTTACAAACATTATTTACACAGTTTGGAAATAAATCAGCACTGCATACATAACGATAGTGAATGTATTTTTTACAGGGAAATTATTGAAAGTTAGCTTAAGTAAATATATATAATAAATATATACATGTATATTTTGATAGATTTGCTAATAATCCGTTGTGATTTTGAGAAATAACCAGATATTAGATAAAGCTGCTTATATATGCCTATCTTTTCTATAAATAAAAATTAAAAGCATTGCTCTGTAAAATGGGCTACACAACGCTAATTTAGATAGTGTGTCTCCCTTAAATGATTTTTGCCCATACCAAAAGTCCCACAACTAAGCATTGAAACTAAATCTGTTTTCTGTATAGTAAAATATTTAATCTAAGAGATAAAGTCAGAAAATCTATCCATTTTGTTTCCAACAATGTTGTGAAAGTTTTTAATTTGAGCTTTTATTGCTTGGATCAATTTTTAATTAATTATAATTCTTCTAGTAAACTAAAGTTAATTAAGTGCTGGTATTAAATACAAGAAGTAATCACTTTTGATTTTCATTTAATTTTGCACATTCAGAAGTTTTAGAAAAGGAAACAATGTACACGAAAGAGAATTTAGTGAAACATATAGAATTAATTCATAACCCTCTATTAATAGGCAAACTGTCTCGGAGTAAAGCCTTGAATTATTTAATTTCAACAAAATTCAAAGAATGGGGCTATACAGTAATATTTAATACATAGGAATTAAAAAAGATTTCTTTAACATTTCACTAACGGCAGTCTTTTCCATTAGAATGATTTATCAGTAAATTTAGTTAGTTAATAAGGCTAATTCCGATCTAATAATAAAAATCAATAATATGAGAACTCCGCAAAGTTGCAGCTTAAAAATAATTTATTAAGTATTTTGCATTAGATGTTTCGTGAAAAATATTTTCTTCAATCAAGTCAAGCACTGTGAACGAAATATACCAAAAATCCTTTGTACAGATATGGCCAAATAAAGAGACCAACATATAAAATTCAGCAACAAAATTTAAAAAAATTTTATTTTATACATCAGTGAAATCAGTTTTAAACAATTAAACACTGACTTGGTCATAAATTATTTATGAACCAAAGGATTAACTAAAGAAACAAATTTATTTAGGAGACCAAAAAAAATCTTATTTCTTTCCGGGGTAAAAACATCGTAATTTTATATACAAACATATGTTAGAACTAGAAAGAACTATCTATATCAGTAGATCTATAGCACTAAAGAGACAAAAGTATGAAGTTAAACAATAAAATAAAAAAAAACCATATTTTTACTATTAAATATTAAGTTGTTCATAAATTATTTATTATGTCGTAAGATACCTTAAGATTTCTCAATTGTATTTCTGGGATAAAAAATATTACATCACGGTGAATTATACACACATATATGCATAAATCTAGAACTATCTATAGCTGTCTTCTAGCCTGGCCTGATTTACGGCTGGGAATTCGACGCACGTGCCCAGGACAAATTTCAATCTATTTACTATCTATCATAATCTAGAATCGTATTTTGAAGAGTTCAACAAAACGGAAAATGTAAATGAATCATCAGTTTCAAGGAGTGAGGCTAATGCATTATACAAAAAGTTACCGAAGCTCTAAACCGCTGCTTTTGTAATTAATTGGAATGTGATACAGAAAGCAGCTTGTGCAAGTAATATTTAGCAAAACCTGTCTTTAAATCTTTCTCAAGTACCTGCACATTTCTCTTCACTTATACATTTTATTAATTTTAAGAGAACACTATTTTGAATTGTAGAAAAAGGAAGAAGTTTTGTGATGGACAATGCAACGTAATGTCTAAAAAGGTAAAAAAGCTTTTGTTTTAATTTTGCCTAGGACATAATAATTGTAGAATTAAAGTATAGAATGCCTGCATACTCAGGTGTTTTGAATAAGTGCTCTTGTCTTCCCGATAAAGGTAAAGAATCCGCCTATCCAAATGTTAAAGTACTTAAAAAAAAAAAAAACCATATATTTCGCATTCAGAGAATAGTTTTATGGATAAACTTATCCACATATTGTCCTTCATCCAGAATAAATACCTTATTACATTAAAATAAACAACTTAAAAGAACTGTACATTGTCAAATCTTAAAATTTCATTAAAATTATTTTTAACATTTCCAATATCTAGCTGTACAGGAGAAAGTTTATTCGACTTAAACCTCTTCTATACACCTAGAATAGTTAATCAAAACTATCATCACTTTATTAACACTAGAATTTTATGCAAAAAATGAGGTTTTAATGACGTTATAGATGATTATGTGAAACAAAATCTGAGATAAACTATTCAGCATTAATAAAATTTTTATATATTTCTTTTTTTTCGGGGGGGGGGGGAGCGGTTATGTTATGATTGTAATGATGATTAAGTCATGATTGTAGTCATGATTACAATGAAATTGTATATGTATTGACTACTTTAAAGGAAATGTATTTTACTACTTTGCTCAAATTTTTGTATATGAATCCTTGACTTTTGGAAATCTACCAGTCATTTAATACTTTCGAATATGAACACCCTAAAGTATGTTTATTTTATTTATTTTATTTTTATTATATATATATATATATATATATATATATATATATATATATATATATATATATATATATATATATATATATATATATATATATATATATATATATATATATATATATACATATATATATATATATATGTTTTGAGTAAATACCGTTTTAAAATTCAGCAAAGGCGACGGGTCTGAAATTTTTTGACGACTGAAGCATTTGACGACTGACTTTGAAGTGAAGAATCATGTAACAAAGAATGCGGAATTAAACACAGGTTTTATGGGGATAAATGAATCAAATGAGCAACCTTGATCAATAGAATTTTCAAGTTTCTTAAAATTATTTACAATTTTATTGTTTGCTTCAATATTTTATGCCTTCTTAAGCATCCCACAGGAATTTACTTTTTTGGCATACACCTCAACTGAAATCAGGATGAGTAACTATATCTCTAATAAAACTTCACTTCGCAGTACTGTGTGTGCAAAGAATAATTTCGTTGTGTTTAGTGCTCTACTGTCTATTTTTTTTTTTTTTTTTTTTTTTTTTTAACTACACTAAGGCTAATGAAACCGGGACCTATTACTTAAAGCCGTTTCCGAACGGCTACGGATATCCATGTTAGTAGTGGGAAGCCATAGACTCCGGTACGGAAGGGAAAAACCCTAACATTTAGCTATCATCCGGGGTATATATAATAAAAATTAAACTTCACATCATACCATTTTACTTTTTTATGTGTGACCCCTCCTTATCGTGTTGAAAATTGTAGATCATCATTAATGAGAATGAACTATTCTATTCACAGTTGATTAGTTTTTTTTTGTTTAGGCTCAGGAGTTTGTAATAAATTAAATTTAAGATATTTACTAATATATATTAGGCAAAAATGACTCAGGCATTAATGGGTTAAACAATATTATTCTCTCATTAATCTATCATTGCACTCACATCTAGCAATGTTTACTAGAGTAGAGGATTTTAAGTGCATTAATAAATAAAATTCCTGTAAAATGTTGCTGGCTTTAAAAATTTTCTAATCTTCTCAGCAAAGTAATAATATAATTAAAAATTTTGGCAGCAACTTTCTCTTGTTCTAATGTGCAATATTGAAAAGTAAAGATAAAAAACACTAAAAGGTAATTATACGTTACTTCTTTTTACTTAAGTAATTAGGAATCAATAATTTGTTCCTTAGATTTGAAACTGTTAACTGGTAAAAAAGTTCTCATTACTTAAACATTGCTAATGACGCAATTGTTTGTAGTTCTTGAAATCTAGAAATACATTAGTAATTATGCTAGTACAAAAGCGTCTATGAATTGAATGAATATATATACAAAAGATCTGTAGAATTGAAAGGGTTTAAAAGTAAATATTAATGACATTCTTGAGATTTGATTTGAATTCTAGAGATTAATTTCATATCCACATGTGTGTACTTTTTTCAATTCGTTAATGGATTGAAGTTTGTTAGAATAATAGTCAAAGGATTTTAAATTTGTTAAAAGAATATGTTTGACAAGTGTTTTTAAAATTTTAAGTTTATTAAAAGTTTGTTTATTTGGAGGAACATATGAAACCTTTGAAGTGTTTTTTTCCTTTGTCGCATAATGTATACTTCGCTTTGTTATTTTTTATTGCAAACAATGTTTATATAAGCCTTATCTTTCTTTATACATATAATGCTATTTCTTTGCTTTAGTATTAATGAAGCTTAATATTTTTTTAAATTTACTTACAACCGTTTTAAAGGTTATAGCTATCAGTACTTAAAAATAACTAAAGAGAAAGATTGTGTTTTTGTAATTAAAAGAACGCGATACTTAGATCAAATAAATATCCGTTAAATTGTGTAAGATGTATCACCCAAAGATATAAATAATGGGGAAGAATAGTAATATCTACCTAGAATTTTACAATAATAATAAGTGTTCTGATTAAAACTGTCAGTGTCTACAATGTCAAACACTAAATATTTGGGGATCATAAATGTTCAAAAAATCTTATTAAAGATAAAAACTTTAGAATTAATAAAATATAATACCTTGTCATTTATTTTCAATCATTTTTAGTGGGGGTAACTATCAATATTTTAAATGTAACTGAAGAGAAAAATTGATTACTCGTAATTAAATGAAGACACTTAGAACAAGTATTCATTAACTTCTGTAAATTATACCAAATATAAAATTATGGTGAAGAGTAGCAAAATCGAGCACAAATTTCCTAAAATCATTAAGTTAAATTAGAGATTAGAGATTATTTGGGAATAAAAGAAAAAACATGAAATTACGAGATACTTTAATCGAATAAGTATACACTAAATTGTGCAAATTGTATCACTCAAAGAAAAAATAGTGAAATCTAGCTAGAATTTTGCTAAAACCTTTAATAAGTCTTTTAATTAAAATTGTTAATTTTTACAATGGCCAACCCTTTATATTTGGGAATTATAATTGCTGAAAAATCTTCTTAAAGATAAAAACAAAATTATTTCCAGTGCCTTTTATCTAAATATTTAAAGTTAAAAAACTAAAACTAAACACTGAAAAAAACCACATACGATCTTAAATTACATTCCTTAATAGATAAATATACTACTTGTAAATATATATGTTCCTATATATTATTTATTATAATATATTATTAGTCATAGTTTAGATATTTAAAAATTTTGCTCTTTTTTGTTTTCAATAATTATTAAAATTAAAAATTATTAATGATAGCTATTAATAATTGGTGGTTTTAAATTTAAATATTCTTTAAATCTAAAACTTCTATATATTTACTTGTTTATTTATCTATATATGTTTGAATACTAAGAAAAAAATTTCGCTTACGAAAACTAGCAGAGTAGTACTATTAATTTCTATATGTGTAGGTAATAAACTTATATAAATTTATTAATAATATTTATGTTAGTTTATACTTAGTAGAATATCATTAGTGTAAAGCCAACTCCACATTTTTTATATATTAGTATTTGCTATGAGGAAAATTACACATGTATTTATGAAACGCAAGAACTCTCTGTAAAAATTTTCTTTGAATTTACGAAATAATTTAATTTATACCTGTAATTTTCTTTTGAAACCTTAGAATGAGCTATATAACTACTATTGATCTGGAGTTGGCTTTACAACAATAAATTGCTATTAAATTCATATGGATTTATGCTATGACACAACATTTAATGCTATCAAATTTTATTAGTACACATTTGTTTCATTTCTCATTATCAACTTCTACTATGAAAAATTAATATACATGCACACACACAGATATATATATATATAATATATATATAAATATATATATATAATTTACAAATATATAATATATATATATTAAATATATATATATATAATATATAGCAAAAAAATATAATATTTTTTATATATATATAAATATATTATATATATATATATATATAATATATATATATATATATTTATATTTATATATATATATACTATATATATAAATATAATATAATATATATATGTATGTATGATGTTGCTCCATTTAAATATGCATTTATCTTTAAATTGTATTAGTAATTAGTAATTCTTTTTGCATTTTCGATTCCTTTACTGCAGTTCGAAACTCGTTTTGTTGGAAATAAAATTTACTTCGCTTCTTTTCGAGACTGGCATTTTCACTTTCATCGCATAGTTTTAAAAATGCCCAACATTTATTTTCTTGTCAAGAAAGAATAACAGTTGTAACGCTATTTGTAATATATATATATAAATATATCTGCATATATATTATTATCTGTTCAGCGCATTGTTAAACCTAAAAACAAAATAAAAATTTATTTATATCAGCATTGTGTATATATATATATAAACATCATTTAATCTAAATTTTCAATGAATCAAGTTGAAGATAGAAAAAAAAGTATCGCCGTGTCACATAGATTGATTTCATATCTATCACGGCATAATTGATGGGATTCTATCATACTTTTCGTGTGTCATCTTTTCACCTGTACTGTGAATTTAAAGTTGCTCATTCATCATTGATCAGTAGCTGGCGCAGGATACGGAAGTTTACGGAGATTAAGGATTTTAAAGGATTCCCGTATAGATTTTAATGAAGGAAATTTTCAGTAAGGATTGCATTTGACAGATTTTTGGGAGTAATAAAGCATATTAATTTATTTAGTTAATTTATTTTAAAACAAAATTTATTTCACCAAGAAGCATTTTAGTTAAAATTGAGGATTTCGATTTGGTTTGATTTGGAGCAATTTTTGCTACAAGAGAGGTAATTAGAGGAGGAAGTTTAAAACCAATTATCAGCTAAAAACATCATTAATTTGAAAATATGAATCTACTATAGAAAAAAAATTGCTTTAGTTAAAATTGAGTTATTTAAAATTTTAGTTAAAATTGAGGATTTCGATTTGGTTTGATTTGGAGCAATTTTTGCTACAAGAGAGGTAATTAGAGGAGGAAGTTTAAAACCAATTCCAAACAGCTAAAAACATTCATTCCAGGATTTGAAAATATGGACTCTACTATATCAAAGAACAACATTGCTTTAGTTAAAATTGAGTTATTTAAAATTTTAGTTAAAATTGAGGATTTCGATTTGGTTTGATTTGGAGCAATTTTTACTACGAGAGGTAATTAGAGGAGGAAGTTTAAAATCAATTCCAAACAGTTAAAATCATTCATTCAAAGAATTGAACCCATGGATTCTACTATATCAAAGAACAACAACGCATCTTTTCTAGTAACAAAACATCGTTTAGTCTAAATTTTCAGCGAATCAAGGTGAATTTACGGAAATGTATCACTTTATTACATAAATCGATTTCATACCTATTACGACATAATTGATGGGGTTCTATCATATTTTTCATGCGTCATATTTTCACCTGTACTGTGAATTTAAATTTGTCCATCATACATCAGAAGCTGGAGAACGGAATGTAAGTTAAGGATTTTAAAGAATTCACATAAAATAGAATAGATTTTAATGAAGAAAATTCCCTGTAAGAATTGCATTCGACAGATTTGCTGTAGAAAGTCAATTTATTTCGTTCCCTTGATTTTAGAACAAGGGTAATTTTAGCAAGAGGCATTCTAGAATTGATGGCTTCGATTGATCTTTCTGTCTGGATATTTATATTTCCTCTTGTTTTGGACAGTAGTATTATTTTGGTTAACTTCAACTAAAGGCATTGAAATCTAGTTGATTGGATGGTTATAGTGCTATAGTAATATTTTCACTACTTCAAGGGTAATTAAACCAAGTTTAATCCCGAAGAGCTAAAACAATCCATGGCAACATCAAGATTCGGAACCATAATCAAAAAACGATGGCATACCAATTTAGTCATCATCCAAAGGTGGCAAATTAATAAAGCTTCAGTTTTGAATTACTAAGTTTTAATAATGATATTTGCTTCTGAAACATTTTCACTTAATGAAGAAAGAGTTTATTATCATTCTGGCAGATGGAATTGGAAAGGGTAATTTAATGAATTATTTGAAATAAACTGTAGTGATAAACTGATCTTAAAACACCTGCCTTATTTCGTTGCATCAATTTATCCTTATTTCAGATATATAAAAATATTAAAAAACTGAATTAGTATTCTAAGCGTTTTTATTTTAATTTACCATCATTAAATAATTGGAATGAGACTCTCTCATATTACGAAATACAAAATCTTTCCATATTGCAGAAGTGGAGGCTAATGCTATGTTTTTCTTTCAGTTTTTCCAGTATTTTTGTAAAATTTCATTTGTTTCTGAAAGTTTTTTTTATATATATGATACTTAAATATAACAGTTCATTAGATAATTTTCCTTTTGGATTATCACTGAGAAAATCCCACAATCAAAACTTTTCATGTTTAATTTGCCATTATACAAAATTAATTTGCATTTATTAGGATGCATTTATTAGGTGTATTGCATTTATTAGAAAATTATTATTATAACTAGTTATTGTTATTTTGTTATAATTATTATTCTTAAATTTTTATAAATCCCGATTTACAGCTCACTTATGATATTTATCAAATAATTAAAAAGAGGTGGAATACTCTATGATTTTTATCTATTTTTGTAAGTTCTGTCCTTATTTTCTTTAAAAACAATTTTATTCTAATTTTATTTCTATCTTTAAGCTAAAATCTAGCGGATTCACAACAATGGAGTTCCTTTTAACAAACCAGAAGAATGGTCATGAGAAATCGGAGAATGATAACAGAGACGAAACACAGTTGCTTCAAAAAAGCACAGTCATGTGCTTTTCCGAAGCACATGACTGTGCTTTTCTGAAGCGTAATAAAATGATGCAAAATTTTATTAATAAAATTTCATGTCTTCATTGTCAAATTTCATTCGACATTCAGAGCAATTTTATTTTGGATATAAGAAGTACACTTAGAAAAACTTAACAATCTCCATACAGAATTAAAATAGAAAGGGTAAAATGGTTATAGTTTTGATATGCGCAGGTACCATTATTAAACCCGAGATATGCTATCGTTTTTGCTTTATGTAGTGAAATGTAGATATTTTAGATATCATAAAGCAAAAACCTAATGATTTCTGTTTACATGTACTATGGAAGGAAATAAAATAATTGGAACTGCTAATTTCAGGATTAAAAGAGATGGGTAAAACTGTTATAATCTTGGTATTTGTTGGTATCATAGAAATAAAATATGAGAAATGTTATTGTCTTTGTTTTAGGTATTTAGTAAAAGTTGCAGTAGAATCTTGATTTGTATGTCCGCACTATTGGCATTCCATATTGAACGATGGTCCCAAAATTTTTTCCACAGAAATAATAATATTTTTTTTCTGTACTCTATGCTCCCTTATTAATTTTTTACTGCATCTAAAGTCAAAAGTTTTAGGTGTCCTGCATTGTTTAACAGAAGTATCATTTTTGTCAAAATTTATTAGAGAACATGGAAAATGGAAATGTACAACTATTTCTCTAAAGGTGGGTTTAGACCACCAAGTGAGGGTACATAAACTGCGTCCGATGAAAATAATGAATCGTGCCGAGACTGTTTTAATAAGTTTATTATAATAAACTTTGAAGATTACGTCGCAGTTAATTGTAACCTAAAAAATAGAGGATTCACAGCAGTGGAGGTCGTAGACACAAACTGAAAGCATGATCACGAGAAACTTGAAAATGATGATAGAAAGGAGTTAGTAGTATGCTTTTTTTTTTAAATTAAAATCATATATATAAAGCACACAGTAACATCGATAACGTATTTGGAGATGAAAAAGTGATAGAATGCTCATTTCTAGCAGTCCATACAGTCAATAAAAAATAACTTTGAAGATTACGTCACAGTTGATTTTAAGCTAAAATCTAGCGGATTCACAACAATGGAGTTCCTTTTAACAAACCAGAAGAATGGTCATGAGAAATCGGAGAATGATAACAGAGACGAAACACAGTTGCTTCAAAAAAGCACAGTCATGTGCTTTTCCGAAGCACATGACTGTGCTTTTCTGAAGCGTACTAGTAGAAGTAGAGACAATAGAATGTTTCTTCTTTGTAGTCAATTGATCCCCTTGATTTACAATTTTACAAAATAGATTTAAAATGTTAAGTGTCATTTTAAATGTAAGTTATGGACTATAAAAGGTTAAACAAAATTAGTGTTGTAAATAATAGATTTAGTCATAGTCAAATATTTTATAGAATTTCTACATTCATTTTCCGAATTAATTGTTTTCCCATTTCCGTCCTTTGTGAAACGATGGATCGATGTTTTACTATATTTTAGATATTATAAGCTTAAAATGAATATTGAATTCAGTAATTTATAAAATAGGAAGCGTGACAAAAGAAGTTAATATATTCCTTTCAATGTGCTTCTTCAGGCATAAAAAACAGCTAATAAAATTGAAGCAATTATTCCTAACTGAATGACAGCCGAGTTATTGCTCACCGTATAAACAAACCCTACATAAAACATTTTCCACTCCTTGATGACTTTTATTGACTAAAATTAAAAACTTAAAACGGGCATTATATTACTAAGTGAATAAAAAGTTACAAGAGCATTTTTTACAAAATATAAGCGAAATAAAAAAATAAAGATTGATAATACATAAATAAGTAGGTTACTATCTATCTTGTTCATAAATTTGTGTGTATTATCATAATTGATTTTTTTTGTTTATTTTATTACTCTATGAATATCTTACTAAACCTGTTCGATTACTTTGCTCATTGAAATTAATCACATACATAACTTTGACTAATCAGTGAATATATTCACGAGTTGCTTTTAAACGTGATATACTCCTCTAAAATAGACATTAAATTAAGTTTTTCAATAAAAACTGTTTGAAAAGATTTTAAGAGTAAATAACTTTTTAATCAATTTTATATTATTTTTGTTGTAAGAAATATAATAAAAGCCTAAGGTGTATCCTTCAATGAACTTCATTTTTTATTTGTGTGTTTTTATTGTGGAGAATTTTCTTTATGTTTCCTGCTCATATAACAATCAAATGCCTCTCTATATTAAATATAATATATTGAAGATTTTATAAAACTATTTTTATGGACTACTTTCATGTTTTTGGGCTTTCTGGAGCTTTCGTAAGGTGTTTTTAGACAACATTTCAATTTAGAATTGGTCGGACATCAAAAATGTCTCTACAAAACAGATAAAAAAATGTAATAAATGTCTAAATATAAAATGTAATTTTACTTAAGACATTGTTCTAAATGATTTATTTAGAACAAAAGTTATATAAACATGAAAAATATTGCTAAACAGGTATTCATTTTTTAACTAACTGTATTTCAACACCAGCACACTTCACATGAACTAGCTAAATTTTTTTATTATTTTTTCTGATGTACTTATTTGAAACGGTTATAAATAATTCTTAAACTAACTCTTTGAAGGTGAATGTATTTATTTAGACGTTGAAAACAGCTCTAATAAATAGGAAAAAAAAATTAAGAAATATTTTTACATGGAATGTAATACTCTTTATGTAAAATACCATTCTAAATGAATTTATTTAAATCAAAAATTAATTTATAAAGCATAAGAAATAATTAAGCAAGTGTTAATTATTTACTTCACTATATTTCAATAACAAAATATTTCATGCAAATTACAAAGATCTTTATCTCTCTTAATACACTAATTTTTAACAGGAATAAAGTAGTCTCAAGTTATGAGATTTTTTCAGACATTAAAATCAATCAGATAAAATATTTAAAAAATTCCTTTTAAATTTTGATATTACTATTTACGTAAAATATTCTTATGAATGAAACGTTAAATTATAAAACATAAAAATATGTTAAAATGGGATAAACTTTTTAATCAACCGTATTTCAAACGCCGAATATTTCACGTGAATAATTTATGGTTTTATATACCCCAGTCTATTTAGTTTTAACTGGTATTACTCTCAACTTGTAGAAGGGGAAAGTATTATCTAGAAGAGTTTTTTAGATAAATTTTTGCCGCTGTAAATAACTGGCATAAACAAATAAAAAATTTAACTGTTACTGCATGAAATGTAATATTTTTATTTACGTTATGCATATCTGCATCAAACTAAAACAACTATAAAACATTAAAAAATATCAAGCAGGATTTAGTTTTTTAACTAAACGTATTTAAACCAGAGAATATATCCCGGGAATTATGAAGGATTTTATCTCTCCCACCTTACTTAATGATAAGGGGTATTAATCTCAAACTAACTTATAGAAGGTGAAGGTACTGTCTGGAAGAGTAGTTTGTTTTTAGATTTTTTTCAGATATGATAAATAACTGCAATAAACACATAAAAATTTTAATAGTTTAAATATGAAATGTAATATTTTTATTTAAGTAAAATATTGTTCTAAAGCATATCTAGATCAAACGTAAGCAATTATAAAGAATTAAAAAATGTCAAGCAGGAATTAATTTTTTAACTAAACTTATTTCAATCAGAGAATATATCCGGGGAATTATGAAGGATTTTATATCTCCCACCTTACTTAGTGATAAGGGATATTAATCTCAAACTAACTTATAGAAGGTGAAGGTATTATCTGGAAGAGTAGTTTGTTTTTTAAATTTTTTTTATCAGATATTGGAAATAACTGTAATAAACAGATAAAAATTTTAATAGTTTCCAAATGAAATGTATTATTTTTATTTACGTAAAATATTGTTTCTATATGCATATCTAGACCAAACGTAAAAAATTATAAAACATTAAAAATATATCAAACAGGAATTAATTTTTTAACTAAACGTATTTCAACCAGAGAATATATCCCGGGAATTATGAAGGATTTTATCACTCCTACCTTACTTATTGATAACTCGTAAACTAGCTTATTGAAGGTGAAAATATTGTCTTTAAGAGTAGTTTGTTTTTTAGTTTTTTTTTAAATCAGATATTGGAAATAACTGTAATAAACACATAAAATTTTAATGGTTTCCACATGAAATGCAATATTTTTATTTACGTAAAATATTGTTCTAAATGCATATCTAGATCAAATATAAACAAATAAAAAAAATTAAAAAATGTCAAGCAGAAATTAATTTAACTAAACGTATTTCAACCAGATAATATATCCCGGGAATTATGAAGGATTTTTATCTCTCCCACCTTACTCAGTGATGAGGGGTATTAATCTCAAACTAACTTATAGAAGGTGAAGGTATTATCTGGAAGAGTAGTGTGTTTTTTAGATTTTTTCTTATCAGATATTGGAAATAACTGTAATAAACAGATAAAAATTTTAATAGTTTCCAAATGAAATGTATTATTTTTATTTACGTAAAATATTGTTTCTATATGCATATCTAGACCAAACGTAAAAAATTATAAAACATTAAAAATATATCAAACAGGAATTAATTTTTTAACTAAACGTATTTCAACCAGAGAATATATCCCGGGAATTATGAAGGATTTTATCTCTCCTACCTTACTTATTGATAACTCGTAAACTAGCTTATTGAAGGTGAACGTATTATCTGGAAGAGTAGTTTGTTTTTTAGATTTTTTTTTTAATCAGATATTGGAAATAACTGTACTAAACATATAAAATTTTAATGGTTTCCACATGAAATGCAATATTTTTATTTACGTAAAATATTGTTCTAAATGCATATCTAGATCAAATATAAACAAATAAAAAAAATTAAAAAATGTCAAGCAGAAATTAATTTAACTAAACGTATTTCAACCAGATAATATATCCCGGGAATTATGAAGGATTTTTATCTCTCCCACCTTACTCAGTGATGAGGGGTATTAATCTCAAACTAACTTATAGAAGGTGAAGGTATTATCTGGAAGAGTAGTTTGTTTTTTAGATTTTTTTTTTAATCAGATATTGGAAATAACTGTACTAAACATATAAAATTTTAATGGTTTTCACATGAAATATTATATTTTTATTTACGTAAAATATTGTTTTACATGCAAGTATAGATCATACGTTAAACTATAAAACATTAAAAAGATGTTAAGTAGAAATTAATTCTTTTACTAACCACATCTCAAGCACAAAATATTTTCCGCGAGTTACATAGGGTTTTATCTCTCCCAGCACATTTATTTGTAACGGATCTAAAGTATTATGGAACTAACTTATTGGTGGCATTCCTGTGAAAAAAAAAGGCCTCGTCAAAGAACAGTCTGAAAAGGCATGGGTCAGAGAAAGAGCCCGTCGTTTTCTTTTCTGATGCAAAGCGCGAAACATTCCTAAGAGGAAAAATCCACGTTAATGACTTTCCTTAGCTCTGTCCTTAGGTACGAAAGATTTCAGGCCGAACACAAAAGGAAAAAAAAAATAAAACGAAAAACGAAACGCGAACAACGTACAAAAATATTAATAATAAAAAAAATACTGAAATAATTACATCTCCGTAAACTGGAGTTTGCTGTTCGCGGAAAAATAAAAATTAAAAAAGGAAAACCAAAAAATGAGACGCAATAATAACAACAAAAATGAAAGAAAAAATTGGAAAAAATAGTTTGGAAAGCATCCTTGTAGTGTACGCCAAAGTTAGATGTGCCTAGGGAACGCTCATTAATCTTCTGCCTGCCTGTCACATACATACTGATGAGCTCGCTAGCCTTAAGAGAAGGTTATGCTTTGAATATTCTTCCACGGGAGTTGCTAATTAATATTCGCGCTGTGTAGAGCAGATAGGCTCTCTTTGGGTTCGTATCTTCCTTTACTTAACGCGTGCATAATAAAAGAGAAGCATCATTTTCGCCAGAGCATTGTTGGTCTGTGATCGTGTATGCAGATCCGCATCTCCCCCATCCCCTGGTATTAAATTGTCGTTCAATGACAAACTGCTGAGAGAAAATTTGTTCTGTTGGAAGATTAAACATTGCTATCGTTCTTTACACGCTGGACCATATTGCACAGAAATGGATCATTACTTCAAATGTAAAAAAAAAGAGACGAAGAAAATTCATCCGTTACGTTGAATATAGTTTAGAAAAACACTAATTACTTTGTCCAGGACACACAAATCTAATGAAGGAATAATCAAACTGGGGTTATTGAGAATTGAAAATTCCGTGCTGATTCTTGGGAAAATTGGAATTTTATTCGCAATAGCCAATTTGTAACTACTTTATTAAATAAAAAGGCCGGTCTATTCCAAGCGAATATCATTCTTCAGGTTTTAATTCTTTCTTTAAGAATTAATAAAATATGATGAAAGCTCAAACAGAATATATTGTTATGCACCTATAAGTAAATGGACCACTCCAACTAACTTTGATAACAAAAATACCTAGTTATAAAGGATAATTCAATCTATTTTGGTTCATGCCGCTGACTATCTTGGAAAAACACTAATTACTTTGTCAAGGACATGCAAGTCTAATGAAGGAATAGTCAAACTTGGGTTATTGAGAATTGAAAATTCGGTGCTGATTCTCGGGAAAGTTGAAATTTTATTCGTAATAGCCAATTAGTAACTATTTCACTAAATAAAGAAACCGGTCTATTCCAAGCGAAATATTATTCATCAGGCTTTAATTCTTTAAGAATTAATAAAATATGAGGAAAACTCAAATATAATATATTGTTATGCACCTATAAGTAAATGGATCACTCAAACAAACTTTGATAACAAAAAAAAAAAAATACCTAGTTATAAAGGATAGTTGAATGTATTTTGGCTGATGTGACTGACTAGTTTGGGAAAACGCAGATTACTTTGTCTAGGACACGCAAATCTAATGAAGGAATAATCAAACTTGGGTTATTGAGAATTGAAAATTCAGTGCTGATTCTCGGAGAAATAAAAAGAAATTTCACTACCATTGGTATTTTATTCGCAATAACTAATTAGTAACTATTTTATAAAATAAAGAGGACTGTCTATTCCAAGTAAAATATTATTCACCAGGCTTTAACTCTTTCTTTAAGAATTAATAAAATATGACGAAAACTCAAACATAATGTATTGGTATGCACATATAAGTAAATGGCCCTCAAAAACTAAGTTTTATAACAAAAATACTAAGTTATAAAGGAAAAATTGAATGAAAACTTAAACAGAATGTATTGCTATGCACCTATAAATGGACCACTCAAATTTTGATAACAAAAATACCTAGTTATAAAAGATAATTGAATGTATTTTGGTTGATGCCGCTGACTAGTTTGGGAAAACTCTAATTACTTTGTCTAGGACACACAAATCTAATGAAGGAATAATCAAACTTCGGTTATTGAGAATTGAAAATTCCGTGCTGATTCTCGAGGAAATAAAAAGAAATTTCACTACCATTGGTATTTTATTCGCAATAACTAATTAGTAACTATTTTATAAAATAAAGAGGACTGTCTATTCCAAGTAAAATATTATTCACCAGGCTTTAACTCTTTCTTTAAGAATTAATAAAATATGACGAAAACTCAAACATAATGTATTGGTATGCACATATAAGTAAATGGCCCTCAAAAACTAAGTTTTATAACAAAAATACTAAGTTATAAAGGAAAAATTGAATGAAAACTTAAACAGAATGTATTGCTATGCACCTATAAGTGAATGGACCACTCAAATTAACATTGATAACAAAAATACCGGGATATTGATAACAAAAATACAAAAATAACCAAAAATATATAAAGGATAGTTGAATGTATTTTGTTTGATGTTGTTGACTAGTTTGGAAAAAGATTAATTACTTTATCTATGAAACGAAAATCTAATGGAGGAATAGTTAAACTAGGGTGAGAAAGGAAATTTTAAAATTCATTGCTGATTCTTGGGAAAGTAAAAATGTTTCAATATCACTGGAATCATAATCGTAATAACCACAGTGTAACTAACTTATTAAATAAAGAGACAATCATATTTTAGGTGAAATATTGTTAAACTGATTATATTTCTTCTTTTAAGAAAGTACAATAGGTGAACGTTTATTAAAGAGATTATCTCGACATGCAAAGAATAGTAAATGGAAATTTCAATCTAGTTCTGATAATATAAACATCACGTTATAAAGGTAGTTGAATACAGTTTGGTTGATACCATTGACTACAGCTTGAAAAAAACACTGATTGCTTTGTCTACAATACACAAATCTAACGATGGAATAGTTAAACTGGGGTTAATGGGGATTGAAATTTTGAAATTTGCAGATGATTCCTGTGGAAATTAAAAATGTTTTAATATCATGAACAGTTAGCTTATTATATTAGCAACGATTCGTAACTATTTTATTAATATAAAGGCAGATCTATTTAAAGGTAAATAATATTCATCCGATTTTAATTCTTAAATAAAGAATTAATATACTAGGATAAAAGCTTAAAGAGAGTGTCTTGTATGCAAATAATAGTAAATGCATATCTGAAGCTACCTTTCATAACATATATATATATATATATATATATATATATATATATATATATATATATATATATATATATATATATATATATATATATATATATATATATATATATATATATGTATATATATGTATATATATATATATATGTATATATATATATATATATATATATATATGTATATATATATATATATATATATATATATATATATATATATATATATATATATATATATATATATATATATATATATATATATATATATATATATATATATATATATATATATATATATATATATATATAAGAGCTCAGTTTACTTTCTTTCAGCGGGCACATAATTGTATCTAATAGAATCTAGCCGAAAATGTTTCAGATTTCAATTGCAATTTTTTGATAGTAGTAAATTATTAGCTCCATTTACAAATTTACAATTTTTTCTTATTACTGTCATAGAATTTGAAGGATTCATTCAATTATTTATAGTTTAGTTTTATTTGTAGGGGAATATCCCACATTTATGAAATAGGTATATGACATTAAAAATACTAAATTAAAATAATTTTAATTTCGTTGAAAAGTAATCAAAAATATTTTAGCAACAAATATAGAATGGTAAAATATATTGTTTGTGATTTATATATATTAAGCTATATGAAATCTCTTCTTAATTTACCTTCTGTTAGTAAACAGAATATTTTAACTAAGAAAAAAATTCTTTTTATTAACATATATAAAGATATTTATTAAGATTACACATGATATTGAAAATAATCTCTAAATATGTTTATGCACCGGTAAATACATAAAATTTTGAAAATGAAAATTCTTGCTTTATCCTGCAAATTATTTAAATAAATACATTGACTTTCTCATTTTGTCATACATTTTTTACTTGATTGGGTTAAATTTTAAATCTCAGAATCTTAGCATTGCCTGGGTCATGTTTATCAGTGAATTATAATATAAAAAGAAATTTATGATAGGCAATAATTTAAAACGTTTTGCTCTTGAAACAGTAAAATTAAACTGTCTGTCGTTTATAGTCTTGAAAATAATTTACTTTCAAAAGAGCAAAGTTTTACAAAGTTATTACTCAATAACTAGTTTCAACAACTAATATGTAATTTAAATTTCCTATATCTCAGATTTTGTTTTTAAATTTAAATTTTATATTTCATTAAGAGCAAAATTATTTTAGATACAAACAAGCAACTTCCTCATTTTAACAAAACTGTGTGGGTTTAAATAAATGATAAAAACGCAACTCCAAAAAATTTGATGTACATTATGCAGTAAATAGTTAAACTCTATATAGTACAACATTGGATTTCTTATAAAGTAAAAGCATTTAACTGCTATATTTTCGAGAAACGAAAAACGAAAACAGACAGTTCTTTTTAATGACTTTTGTGACTACAATAAACGATTAAAATAGACTTTTGGAAGAGTTTCTATGGTATAGATTGATTTACGAGTAAAATTTGCTTTCCCAGGGATTTTGAAATTAAAGTCATTAAAGTAATCTTAAATATATTCGTGAAATTGAGAATGAGAATATATTGAGAAACTCCTTCAACTGTAATTTGAAAATCTGTCTATTATCCTCTAAGTATTAATTTTGTCTCTTATTTGTCTAAAATTATTTACTGCAAATCGTGATCTAATTAGAATGTTTCATCTAAGGTGTAAAACATGAAGACGGCGTAATGAAGAAAAATGTGACTTTTTCGTTTCGCTTAGTTTTAATCATTAAATGCTACCATTTTAAAATAATATTCTATTGTATATAAAAAGGAGAAATTATAACAAGACATTTCATGCATGAAATTCTTGCTTTATTTTATATTCACAATATTAATTGTACTACGTAATTATTCACAAGTGTCACCCGTACATTCAGAATTATATTTCGGGTTTGGCTTTTTTGTATGTTAGGAAAAGGAAAATAATATATAATGAACAAAATTTATTAACCCTTAAAAAGCAAAAATAAAATATGAAACGAATGATTAGGTTTCCTTATTTAAATTATAACAATTATTTAAAATTAATATTTCTTACTTACTATTCCTCTATAAAGGTTTCTGGTTTATTTTATATAATATGTACTATGAGAGGTGATACTTAAAATTTCTTTATGGGAAAATTGTTAGCCATACTTTAAAGGATCACTTTTTAAGTAAGCGCCTTTAAATAGACAGTTTATAGTGTAAATAGAATCCAGATCTTATATGTCGTCTATACAAAACAAATAGTACTATTTAAAATAACAGCGTTTAATTTTTAAGGATTTTTAAAACATGTAAATGGTCTATTTCTATTTAAAGCATAACTTCTTACCCTCAAGAACTCGAAGAACAATCATAAAATACTCCTAAGCTGTCAACAATGCATTGTTTGTAATTTAAAATGTCAAATAAAGTATAACTAAATGAACAAGGGAATTTATATTAAAACTAGGAGTAACGGATAACTTTATTTCAATTTATATTTAAAATTTTCTGCACATCTTAATTTGATCATAAGATTGAGATATGTCAATACTGAGTTTGATTATAATGTTTGAAAAATTTAACTAAAATAGAAATTATGTATTGCCTTTTATCTTAAAATATACTATTAATTTTTTATAAGGTTACTCAAGTACCCTATTCCGTTTTAGTTTATTAGGATAAAATTGAATTATAAAACTAAAGTGATAAACATTTGAAAACCTATCATATTTAAGAAAAAATTTCAAACAAACAGGTAAATAGATGAGTTACAAAAAATGTGGAAATTATAATATAACTTAAAAAATAATAAATAGAAATATCCACAAGACTTAAATAACTTCATATAGCCAAAATCGTATTCATACCAATACACTATTTAACAATATATTTATTTATATACATGCTCGTGTAGCTTAATAAAACATGCATTAACCTTACCTCACAATAAGAATGCATCCTCTTATAAATACTGTTGAAGTTTAAAAATGAACGAAAGCTTAGTTTCATATCCAAGTAAAAGGGATTAGTAATTTCCTTTCGTTTCATTACAGGGGTCCAAAATTTGAACCTCACCATGGCTGAAATTGGTCTGGAGCCAAGACTGAATTCAGGCAAGTAAAATGGGTGATTATGTACTGTAAACCCATATTCGGTGTTAATTTACTTCCTTTAAATGAACTAGCTATTCCACATTTCAGGATATTTAGCACCTATTTATCAGAAGTCCTGTTGACAACCCCCTAGAGTAAAACATCTTGAAACAGTGAGATATCTACTCTCATTATCCGGAAGTATCGTTCTCAAGCAACTGCCAACACTTTCGTGCCTCTATTAACGGTAGCAAAAAAATTCATTTCCTGCGCTATCCAGCAGAGAGTATACGAGCGTTCTTGATTCGACACTGGAGTGTTAACTCGAACCACATGCCGAAATCCCCTCACTAATTGCTGGAACAAGCTCTCTCGAGTTCGACAAGAAGACCGATTACTTGAGTGGGTGGTTGTGGATATTTGTGGGATCATCCCGAGAACTGTATCGGTCCCGAGGGACCAATTTGGGGACCTAATCCCACCTCAAATGTGACACGTGACCTCTATCTCTAGACTGTGTATATGCTTGATAAATGGATATATACTGGGAATGGAGTCTTCATTGTAAGTGGGTTTTCTATATTCCCCCGTTGAGACCACAATAAATCTTGCTATTGGAATGGAATGACATCCAAAGAATTTTTACTACCCCGTCTTGTGAATTTTGACTTCTGCCAGATGTTTGTGGATGCTAACTTGCTGAAAGCAGCCGTATATTTTTCAATACTTTCAGAGAGATTTCGTGTAAAGCACATAAATATATTTCTGATAAAAATAAGCAGGATCTGTTTGCCTTATATTACGCTGCTTTTAATAGATTCAATTTTCGTGAAATATATTTATTTTATAGTTATAGAAAGAGGTCCAATCTTAAATTTAAAGCAATAAATTAATTCTTGTTTTATCATTGAAGCATAATACAACTCTATACATGAACTAGTAAAATATGTCGGAAAGTGTTTAAATGTTTTTATAGTGTTATAACGGTCGGATTTAACTTAAATCTTTTTCACTTTTTAATATTGCTTATCTTAAATAACTCACTATTAACTGTAATATTTATTGAAATATTAAAGAAAATAGGCTATAAACCAAATAACAAAATGGCATTGAGTTTTCAATGTAACAATTATAAAATCATGTTTTTTTTTTTTTTCTTTTTTTTTCTTTTTTTTTTTTTTTCGTTTTTTTTGAGCGCTACGGTCTACTTTTTGCAACACGACGGCTAATGAGACCGGGACCTATATAAAATCATGATGTTAGAAAATATTATGTATTTAATAACATTATCTAAAAAATATCTTTTACAGTAGTAGAGAGTAAAATGTAAATGCACAGCAATAAAAAGCAAAAATAACATATATTTGAATGCAAGATGGTCAAAAAAAGAAGAAAAAATTATAGTGCTCAATAATATGTTTTAATATTGTGTTTTATATATAGTTATCTTTTAATGTTTACAATAAAGTAATTTAATGCTGACAAATTAGTTTAAAGATAAATAGAAAAGAGCCAATAGCAGTATATACATACATTTCCTTTAAGTCTTTAAAAACACTGAGACCATATACATATGATAGTAAAAGAATATAAATTTAAATCTAGTTTTAAAATAGATTAGTTAGTTCCGTATTATCGATAATAAACTTTATTTTCATACAAAAATGTATGATTTTCTTCTAATATATTTTTATTTAGCATCAACTGTACGATTAAAATAATTTCTCGCAAGGAAAATAATGCACTCATATTAGAATATATATATTTATATATATATATATATATTATATAAATATAATATATATATATATATATATAAGTAGTTGAAATAAACTCGAAAGACAACAGTAGCTGCAGTTTTGAATAGTCGACAATTATTAATCTTTTTAAAGAAGACACTTGTGAGATGTAGTCTAATTTTAATTGACAACGAGAATTTAAAAAAATAATTAATAATTTTTTTACGCACGAGTAGCATAATTATGAAAACCAAAGAAATAACTCACTTATTTTAGAATTAAACACTAGTATAATGTATAAGTAACTGAAATCCATAAGTAAAACATCAATGATTGCAATTTTAAATAGTCAAGATAGAATAGTCCGTTTATTATTGTTTCCATTATTCTTTTTTATTATCTTCTCTTTTAATGGATAAGAGAATTTAAAAAAATAATTAATAATTTTTTTACGCACGAGTAGCATAATTATGAAAACCAAAGAAATAACTCACTTATTTTAGAATTAAACACTAGTATAATGTATAAGTAACTGAAATCCATAAGTAAAACATCAATGATTGCAATTTTGAATAGTCAAGATTTATTATTTTTTCTATTTATTCTTTCTTATTATCTTTTCTTTTAATGGATAGCTAGAATTTAAAAAAATAATTAATAATTGTTTTACGTATGAGTAGCATAGTTATGAAAAACCAAAGAACTAGCTTACTCATTTTAGGATTAAACACTAGTACAATATCTAAGTAACTGAAATCCATATGAAAAACATCAATGATTGCAATTTTGAATAGTCAAGGTTTATTATTTTTTCTTACAGAATACACTTGTGAAATGTAGTCTAACCTAAACGAATTGAAGGAATTTGAGAAAAATTTTATAGTTAGAACTACTTTACACATAAATAGCATGATTATGGATACAAAAGGAATAATTTACTCGTGCTACAATTAAGTACTAGTATAAATAATATGGAAATAATTGAAATCCATACGAAAGACATCAGTGACAGCAATTTTGAAAAGTCAACATTTACTAATTTTTTTAAAAGAAGAATCTTGTGAGATGCAATATGTTAACGAATAAAAGGCAATTTAAAAATAAATTTTACAGTAAGAATTATTTATTCGAAAACAGCATAAATTATGAATACCAAGGACAAGCCAAACTTCTATTTCAAACTTCTTCTCACGTTAGAGTCCATTTTTCATTCCCTCGATTCTATTTATTTTGTTTAAACTTCCGAGGTTTTGATTAGTTTTTAATAACAATGTTTCCCTCCCCCAGACAAAATTCTTTTCAATTTCTTGTGTATTAAGTTTTCGAAAATATGCCACCTGCGTCTGGATATGTTAGAAGAATAAAAATCGGGTTTCCAGCTATTGTTTTCTTCCCTCGTAGGCGTAAACAAAGACTTCAAAAACCACTGAAGACGGGCAACATGTCAGATAAACTTGTCCCACTACCAAAATGAAGCCATTTTCGGGCATGCTGTCATCATCTGTTTTGGGTAGTTTTCTGCTCCTACTCTCTTTTAACTGAGACATGAGATTTGCTTCCCTTCTTTCTTATTTGTTTTTTACTTTATATAGTATTTTCAGTGGTGAAATAAGTTTTCAGTTCTCCATGATTTCTGTATCCAATCCCAATGTTAATGGTAGAATGTAATTCTGTAAAATTATTAGGGATGGTATAGAAACTGCAGTTTTTCCGTACAAAAGGTTTGGATGAAAAGAGTAAAACAAATAAAAGTTTTCAGTTTCTCCTCCTACAATAATTATCAAATAAATACCAATTTTAATGGTAGAATGTACTTCTGTAAAATTACGTATATAGTAATTGCTATATACATAGTAGTTAAGCAAATAACAATTACTATATTACGTAAATAACAATACTATATACGTAATAGTTACTTATATAGTATTGTATATAGAGTAAAATAAATAAAAGTTTTCAGTTTCTCCTCCCACAATAATTATCAAATAAATCCCAATGTTAATGGTAGAATGTAATTCTGTAAAATTATTAGGGATGGCATACAAACTGCAGTTTTTTCATACAAAAGGTTTGGATGAACAGAGTAAAACAAATAAAAGTTTTCAGTTTGTCCTCCTACAATAATTATCAAATAAATACCAATTTTAATGGTAGAGTGTACTTCTGTAAAATTACGTATATAGTAATTGTTATATACGTAGTAGTTACGCAAATAACAGTTACTATAATACGTAAATAACAATACTATATACGTAATAGTTACTTATATAGTATTGTATATAGAGTAAAATAAATAAAAAATTTTTGTTTCTCCTCCTACAATAATTATCAAATAAATCCCAATTTTAATGGTAGAACATAATTCTGCAAAATTATTAGGGATGGTATAGAAACTGCAGTTTTTCCGTACAATAGGTTTGGATGAACAGAGTAAAACAAATAAAAGTTTTCAGTTTCTCCTCCTACAATAATTATCAAATAAATCCCAATTTTAATGGTAGAACATAATTCTGCAAAATTATTAGGGATGGTATAGAAACTGCAGTTTTTCCGTACAATAGGTTTGGATGAACAGAGTAAAACAAATAAAAGTTTTCAGTTTCTCCTCCTACAATAATTATTTCATAAATCCTAATTTTAATGGTAAACGTAATTCTGTAAAATTTATTAATGGGCTGATAGACAACACAAAGTGCTTTTGTAAATTATTAACGTATAGTTATGAAACTTTTTACTCGTAAATTGAACTATACCTAACTAACGTTAACTTGTTTTACATTACATGACATTTTTCAAAAATTCTATTACTTCCTATTTTTTGTTAAATTAAAATGTTTAATTATCCATTATTAACATTATACCACTATTACTTAAAAATATATTTTCAGTCATTTTAGGCATTACTCTGTCGATTGATTGAAGTTTTAATTTACTGGAAGCGTTTCTATTCAGACTTTTCTTCTATTAAATTTAATTTTACTAATCTAAATGAAGTTAAAGCATAAAATAAATAGACATATTTATTTTAAAGTAAAAACGTTGTTGGTAATTTTTTTGTAGTAATCTATGAAATATCAAGTCGCAAAATACATTTTAAAATTTTAAAATATTTTAATTGGATTTTTTTAAGAAATCTGATTTTGTAAAGTTGATCTGGTTAATTTATTTTTACTTCAAAGTATATGTCCACATTGCTTAGTAACTGTAAATCAGTAATTTTCAAAAATGTTTCGTACCATCTATTGTTTAAATGCTATTTTGATAACGTTATCCTTAAAATTTTTTCTTACTTTATAACAACTGATCCGGTCTGTGTAAATCCACTAACTTAAATGGAATAAACTTCAAAAAATGGAAATCACATTATGTCCATTAAATGTTTTAGAAAAAGTTTTGTTGAAAATAGCTTTTCTAGCTGAATTACTTTTAGTGGTTAATGCTATCCATATTAAAATTCTTAGTAATAATCTGTACGTAACTCTTCATATAAGACAGTTAAACTGATAATGTTTCTAACAAATCGGTTTCAAGCTGATATAAAATTTAATTTCTTCTGTAGAATGACACAAACCGCGTAAAAAAATCCCTTGGTTTAGGATTTTTTTTATAAATTAGGTATTTTTAAAAGAAGTATTCAGTTAAATTTGCCATGGAAAAAGTAATTATCATCTAACAGGTCTACGAAGACCTAGTAATCAACGTTTCTTGTAATATTTGATTTATTTAGTTTTATGATAGCTTTGGAAATTACTTTCGATTACTTTCTTGATTATTTAAGAAAAATGTAATTTATCTGATTTCAGTGAAGCCATCATCACCATTCTGGGTACATATAATTTAAATTTAAATGTAAAAAAAATAATTTAAATAATTAAAACTAATCTCTCGGCATTACAGCTCACTTAAGTCCAAGGTCTACGGGGCCTATCTCTGTTTCCGAGACTAAGGCTCCTGGGGTGCGAAGCATATGTCCCAGTTAGGTGGTTAACCTTAGCCCGAGGATCGAACCTTGGACCCGTGTCTTCGGATCGCTACCCCAAATTTAAATAATTAGGCTCATTGTATATCAATGGGGAATTAATCACATTAAAAGTTCTTAACCTGATTAGATAACTTTAACACCTTTAGTTCATATAAGATGTAAGAGAGCGTATATACTTTGATTAAAACCCTAACCGCATCATGTGTGCTGATTTAGTCAAGTTTAAAGTCCCTCATCTGAAGAACTAATACCTTTAACTCTTTCAATTTATGTAAGATATAAGAGAGTGTTTATGCTCTGATTTAATTCAAAATATTCAATTTGCATTATCAGCTGTTGAATACTTCATCTTTTGTTTTTAAATGTTCAGAAATTTCTCTATAAAAAAAAGATATATTTGACTGACTGGTATATCTACATGAAAAATGATAATAATTAAAAATGAAGTAAAACCCATATACTTATATATAAATATATTTATATATATAATATATATATATATATATATATATATATATATATACACGTGTGTGCATATACAAAATACCAACATACGCAAGCGTATTTGATTTAAAAAAAATACGATTCATTTATTTAATATTAGTAGAACCGAAGAAATTTCAATATAACTTGTATCATTAGTTTTTTTTTCTTAATCTTGGATTCTCTGAATATTTTTTTGATATTTTTAGTTTTAGGCAGCATAATAAATGAGAAAATCTGTTTTCTTTTTTTTTTTAAATGGATATTTAAAGTCTGCAGCAAATTTCTCTTTCTATAAATATTACAGCGAAGTAACCGATGGAGTAAAGATGCAATAAAATGATTATAACTTAAATCCCCATATAATAATTCGAGCACATCCAGCTCTGCTCCATGCTACGTTCCAAAACTTCTGCGAGATATTCTGTTGTGAAGATTTATGACTTCTCAACCATAACAAACAAATAAAGATCTTTAGTAAATTCTCTTCATATAAAGAAAACCCCCCAGGCGGTAATACTCAGAATAATATTCCCTCCCTAGATGACAGATAAGAGAAAGCGGAAGTTGGCGTTGCTATAGAAACTCCCTAGTCCTCTTTCCCGATGGCTGATCCAACCGAAGGATCATTAATAACCGTCTTTTGCCAGTGGACAGCACTGGAAACAGATGGACTCCCAAAACTGGGTTTACTTTAGACCAGTGTCGGACACCTGGACAATAAGATGCACCCTTCTTTCTTGTCTTCCCTTAGTGACATATTTATGGTTCCCTTGGCGTCTCCCCTTGTAATGGGATATAGTCAACATCCACACGGCCATATCGCCTGTACTCTCTTTTTCGTACAGATTTCAGGAGATTACAGTGATGAGATACACGTTACTCAGAATGAGAATGAGTTCAACTTCTTCGTCATCTTTAAGAGACACAATTTAATCAATGCATAATTGAATCAGAGAGCTTTGATTAAACGTCTAGTTTTAAACTTATAATATTGGTTAAAATGCTCATAAAATGAGTAACAAATGTTTTAACCCAAAGAGATATAATCGATAAAGGCAGCATTAATTTCGTTACAAATAGTCTTTAACGGGAATAAGCTATTTTTTAGAAACTTTACACGAATTAACATCAACACGGCCACATCGCCAGTGCTCTCTTTTGCTTACAGATTTCAGGAGTTTAGAGTGATGGAAGAAAGTTATATGTTACTCAGAATGAGAATGAGTTCAACTTTTTCGCCACCTTTAAGGGAAAACTATTAATTTAATCAAAGAACTTTCATTAAATGTTTAATCTGAAGATTAAAATTGTGGTTAATATGCTTATAAAATGAGTAGCAAAAGAATTGATGAAGACAGAGTCCTTTCCGTTATACAAATCTTTTACTGAAATAAGTTATTTCTTCGAAAATTTTCAAGAGCCAAGTAACTATCTTTTATAGAAATAGATAATCATACCGAGGTCTACATATTATGAAAGGGACGTTGAATTTTGACATCCGAATATGCCAAATTATGTATAATTAATTTTGAAGTGTTGCGGTCATTTTTTTTCTTAAGAGATTTTTATAGAGGTCTAAGCGAAGTTTAGATGAAACTATGTCCACCAAATATTGGCTATATGAGGGCTAATTATATTAGACCGTCTACAGAGGTGCCTCAAACCACCAGCCATATCTGTTTAAGAAATTCGGGTTTCAGAGGGGAATTCAAACCAATTGACTCAATTACCAAAAAACTGGTCCTTACCTATTTTCCTATCATCCTGGCAAAAATTGTAAAACAAAAATGTAAATAAATGACATTTTGTGAGCTATCAATTGGTTATCAAAAATTATAGGGCTGGCATATTTAGAAATTCTTTAATAAATAGTTTGAGAACACTTGAGTAAGATGTTCATGATTGTTTTCAAAATAAATTAAATTTAAGGATGCACTTTTAATACTTTAACGCATTTAAAAAATCAACAAAATGAATAAATTTTAAAGAAAACATCAAAATCTATAGCTGAGAGCAAATTTGTACCATTTGCTAATATAAACCAGATAATGCTATGCTTCCTATTAAAATTAACGATTTATCTTTTAAATATTTAATTAGTCTGATATATATTAGAATTATTCTGTTACATATTAGATTCAGAATACATGCTTGCTGACAAACGATACCTTCCACCACACAAAAAGTCAATTTATTGTCTATTGTGCAGTACTTCAATTGAATAATGAAATATATTCACAAAAATATAAAATTAATTTAATCAGAGTTTGTAAAACGTATCTACAGCATAATAGAGTTACCGACTAATTTTATTAGGTATATCTTGAATGATATATAAACGTCTGAGATATCCA
>CM063503.1:89276182-89358682 GCA_032207245.1 Pardosa pseudoannulata | reverse complement strand
ATGGTGATAAAATATTGACAGTATAAACTATCTAATTGTATTTCCTAAATATTTCTTATAACTGCTCAATGTGCAAGAGTGTAATATACTACTTAAAAGCCCATTCATGTGTTCTGAAGTGCTCCAAGCAGAAAATGAGCCTACTATTCGTGCTCCTCATAAATTTGCTATGATATTTAAAGATTTCGCACAGTTAGGTACATCATTACTTTTGTTGTGGTCTTTTTTAGTCCCAATCATTGAATGTGGTTAATAAAGTGGAAACTCGATTCATCGTTTTTGAAGTAAAACTTGATAAGCATGGAATAGTTTAATTGTCAACAAGGCTAGAATCCTGGGGTGCCTTGTTCGAATTGGGTAAGCACACTAAATATCTCCTTTGTACATCCAGAAGACGCCCAGGATAAATCCATGGGTCTGTATGTCCTTTTGTTGACAGGTGGAAGAGAAGTACAGAAACCGGAGTCAAAATGATCAAAATGAAATAGATTCTTCCGCTTCCCCAACGTCTTATATAGCACGTCGCAAGGTAGCAAGTAATACAATTTCTGCATAAACAGAAATGTAACACACAGAAGGTAGAGGGCCCACCCACTATGGGTAGCACAATTTTCTAGGGAGGTAAAATCTCTGTAGTCGAATATATTATTAAAGAGTTGAAGTTAATGGTAAAACTGTTTCTTTGGGGGAAAATATTATCATATTGCAAAATTCAATAGTTTTTTAATTATGTTTTTTAAAAAAATTTCAATTAATGATAGATTTTCTTAGCATAATAACATTGATTTTAGATAATTTATTATTAGAATTCAAAACATATTTTTGTAATTAAATTTTGTCTACTAGTTTGTTAGAATTTTAAATTTTGGCGAAAGAAAAATACCTTTAAAACTTAATATTTTTCTTGCTCCTGAAAATTTCATTATAACAATATAGTTTGAAATAGATTTTCTTGGTGTAATAACATTGATTTTAAATAATAATTTATTATTAGAATTCAAAACATATTTTTGTAATTAAACTTTGTCTACTAGTTTGTTAGAATTTTAAATTTTGTCTAAAGAAAAATGCCTTTAAAACTTAATATTTTTCTTGCTCCTGAAAATTTTATTATAACAATAAAGTTTGAAATAGATTTTATTGGTGTAATAAGATTGATTTTAGATAATAATTTATTATTAGAGTTCAAAACATATTTTTGTAATTAAATTTTGTCTACTAGTTTGTTAGAATTTTAAATTTTGGCGAAAGAAAAATACCTTTAAAACTTAATATTTTTCTTGCTCCTGAAAATTTCATTATAACAATATAGTTTGAAATAGATTTTCTTGGTGTAATAACATTGATTTTAAATAATAATTTATTATTAGAATTCAAAACATATTTTTGTAATTAAACTTTGTCTACTAGTTTGTTAGAATTTTAAATTTTGTCTAAAGAAAAATGCCTTTAAAACTTAATATTTTTCTTGCTTCTGAAAATTTTATTATAACAATAAAGTTTGAAATAGATTTTATTGGTGTAATAAGATTGATTTTAGATAATAATTTATTATTAGAGTTCAAAATATATTTTTGTAATTAAATTTTGTTTACTAGTTTGTTAGAATTTTAAATTTTGGCGAAAGAAAAATACCTTTAAAACTTAATATTTTTCTTGCTCCTGAAAATTTCATTATAACAATATAGTTTGAAATAGATTTTCTTGGTGTAATAACATTGATTTTAAATAATAATTTATTATTAGAATTCAAAACATATTTTTGTAATTAAACTTTGTCTACTAGTTTGTTAGAATTTTAAATTTTGTCTAAAGAAAAATGCCTTTAAAACTTAATATATTTTTCTTGCTCCTGAAAATTTTATTATAACAATAAAGTTTGAAATAGATTTTATTGGTGTAATAAGATTGATTTTAGATAATAATTTATTATTAGAGTTCAAAACATATTTTTGTAATTAAATTTTGTCTACTAGTTTGTTAGAATTTTAAATTTTGGCGAAAGAAAAATACCTTTAAAACTTAATATTTTTCTTGCTCCTGAAAATTTCATTATAACAATATAGTTTGAAATAGATTTTCTTGGTGTAATAACATTGATTTTAAATAATAATTTATTATTAGAATTCAAAACATATTTTTGTAATTAAACTTTGTCTACTAGTTTGTTAGAATTTTAAATTTTGTCTAAAGAAAAATGCCTTTAAAACTTAATATTTTTCTTGCTCCTGAAAATTTTATTATAACAATAAAGTTTGAAATAGATTTTATTGGTGTAATAAGATTGATTTTAGATAATAATTTATTATTAGAGTTCAAAATATATTTTTGTAATTAAATTTTGTCTACTAGTTTGTTAGAATTTTAAATTTTGGCGAAAGAAAAATACCTTTAAAACTTAATATTTTTCTTGCTCCTGAAAATTTCATTATAACAATATAGTTTGAAATAGATTTTCTTGGTGTAATAACATTGATTTTAAATAATAATTTATTATTAGAATTCAAAACATATTTTTGTAATTAAACTTTGTCTACTAGTTTGTTAGAATTTTAAATTTTGTCTAAAGAAAAATGCCTTTAAAACTTAATATTTTTCTTGCTTCTGAAAATTTTATTATAACAATAAAGTTTGAAATAGATTTTCTTGGTGTAATAAGATTGATTTTAGATAATAATTTATTATTAGAATTCAAAACATATTTTTGCAATTAAATTTTGTCTACTAGTTTGTTAGAATTTTAAATTTTGGCGAAAGAAAAATACCTTTAAAACTTAATATTTTTTTTGCTCCTGAAAATTTTACTATAACAATAAAGTTTGAAAGAGGGAAGGATATTTACTGCTATACAATACCCGAACACACACAGTAAAAAAGGCATTGGCTCCAACTTTGAATTTTATACTGCAAGTCGGCACCTGGGGTATTTAACCAAAAAAAGATAACCTATTTCGAATCAATTTTTAATCGATTTTGGAAAAACTTTAATGCAAAACCTTAGCACTTTCTTTTATACGTAATATAATGGCATTTATAGTGGCACGTTACTATTTACATAAACATATTATATATACAATCCTAAATATATGTACTCAAACATATACAACTTGAAATGATGTATTGTTAACTTTAATGTACTATAAAATGTTGTTATCGTTCTAGGGTTAAAACCAGAAATTTTTTAAGTGCGCTTTCCTGTAGTATACTTTTTAATATTTAGAAAATATCCTGGAAATATTTTGAAAGAGAAATAAACTTATATGTGAAAAATGATCCTGGGGAGGGCATAATTCTTCGTGATGTGATACAATGACTCTGAAAGTGATTAATTTGAAACTTTAATTTGTTGAAACTTCAATTAGTTTGAAACTTTTGAAGTGTAACTAGTATCATGCTAGCATGATCGTACTATTTATATTCATGACTTATAATTCTTCATCGTTATCAACAACAGGGATCCATACCGATAACAGATATCGAGACATAAAAACGCAACTAAATACACAGGGCTGTTCTAAATCTTTACGTCTTTTTTAATTATAATTATAAATTTTCCTTCCATAATTCCATACTGACGTATCCCTATATCCGTCACAAAATTGAAATTATTACGGAACACAGGCTATTAATCTTATATCAGGTTTATTATGACTGAAATGGCTTAGAACTTTGCCAGTCATATATGTTTTAGTTATTGATAACACCTACATAAGTTGTAATACACCTTTTAGTGTCAAATCTAGATAACTTTCGCTTTTCAGAACGATCTTCGTACGCTAATGATTCGTATAAAACGAGTTCTATAGTACGCTTTCTGCATAAAAATATCTGAGAAATAAACTCGATACATCACTCTCTCACTATTTTATTAATCACCCTGTCATTAACTAGAAATTTTTCTTTCAAATTTCTGCTGAGTGTATATCAAGTTATAATTTTTTCAAAGACTTTATTAATACTATTGCAAGGAAATGTATTTCATTTATGTGAAATTTTGAATTATAACATGACATCTCCTAATTGAAATCAAGCTTTACTATAAGCTTAGGTTTTTGTTTGGAGCGCTGCGGTCTACTTTTTGCAATACAAGGGCTAATGAGACCGGGACCTACAGCTTAAAGCCGATTCCGAACGGCTACGAACATCCATGCCACAGTGGTTTTGTTTGGAGCACTACGGTCAATTATTTACGCATGGAGAAAATGAGACCATGACCTACTGCTTGAACGGATATCAGTAATCATGAAAACGGGGGGAACTTAACCCATGAACTCTTCTACCGAAGAGCAGCGCCCTACCTACTCATCCATCATTTTACAATTACGTGCAGGAGTAGTATTTTATATAAAATACTTCTTTCATTCAAACGGCAAAAAAAATTTAAGTGAAAAAGATAGTATATATATATATATATATATATATATATATATATATATATATATATATATATAATATATATATATATAGTTTAGATGTAACAACTAGTATTTATTACATAGTATAGATAGTACTATAATACATCGTGTAGTTTTTTAGAGTTTTTCCGGTTAATTTTTTTTTCTAGAATAAAATCAAACCTATATGATTCAGTGTGCTTATTGTCTATATTAAACATAACTACTATACTAATCCGAAAGCGTTCTGGAATAAAATCTATATGAAAAAAAAGAAGCATTTTAAAAGTTACATTAACTATGAAAAATATTTTTAATGAAAAAAATCCCAATTTTTTCTTTTTACACCTCTTTGATAAACAATATCTACAAATAATAAGTTTCATAAAATATCATCTAAGAACTGGTAAGTTTTAAATTATTTTGACAAAACATATTTTAAATATATCTCAATGAATGTGACTATTAAGTTTCTACTATAGTTACAGATCCTATTTATGGTCAATAATTATTCAACTGATTTGTAAGATGTTGAATACTGTTGAGAAAGAAACTACTAAAAGAAAAATAAAAACCTATTATAAGCTAACGAAAATATAGCTTTATAAAACTCCAATTTTTACTATTTACATTTCTTTGAGAAAAATATCTACAAATATTAAGTTTCATAAAATATCACGTGTGATCAGGTGTCACAAAACATCACATCACGATTTCTGTAAGTACGTGTTAAAATTAAAATTTAATAAGTTAAATTAAAATGCTGTTTTATGCATTTATTTTCAGAATACAATGCTCTGGATTTATTTTTAAATAAAACCATTTAATAAATGTTATATATATATATATATATATATATATATATATATATATATATATATATATATATATATATATATATATATATATATATATATATATATATATATATATATATATATATATATATATATATATATATATATATATATATATATATATATATATATATATATATATATATATATATATATATATATATATATATATATATATATATATATATATATGTATATATATATATATATATATATATATATATATATATATATATATATATATATATATATATATATATATATATATATATATATATATATATATATATATATATATATATATATATATCAGTGTTAGAAAAAATTCATGATTTTTTTAAAAAAATAAAAAAATCAGATTTATTTGATTTAAATCAGATTTTTTTTTTATTTAAATCGGATTTCTTTGATTTTTTTCTAAATACTAATTTTAATTGTTGTTTTTATGTTTTTTGCAATACACATAGAATAGTTTATTATAAGAAGTAACATCTTATCTATCTAGTATATTCTACACACTGATTACCTAAAATTAAATATATAAATTTTAATCTAAATACATTCCATTATTTTGTAATTGGATATTTCAAACTAAATAAAGATGTAAATTTAAAGAAGAAATTAAATATTCTTTTAATGCAAGCTATTTATTTAAAAAAACAAATCACAATTATTTCAACATTTTTTAAGTACCGAATTATGGATTCAATTGTTTCAGTAAAAACACTAGCTTTGATGCTTTTTCCACTCCTGATTGGTTATGAAGGCTAGAATGAACAATACCAAAAGAAAAAAACTGTCTTTCCATTCCAGCACATGAAGCCACGGCTGTTGTGCTATTTGGCAGACAAACTGGATTTCGAGTTCTGTAATACACTTTAACTAACATTGCATAAAATAAATTCCACCAGTCATAATCAATTATTGTACTACCCCTACTAAATACTTTCTGATAACAACCCCTAAATTCTTGGAAAGCACATGCTATCTATTTACACTTACTTACCTATTGGTATAACCGTTTTGACTAATTCCCAATTATCTTGTCTTTGGAATATAGGTTTTAAAAGAAGTGAAAAAAAAAATGATTCAAATCAATGATTTAAAAAAAAAAATCAACTGATTTAAATCATGCCAACCCTGATATATATATATATATATATATATATATATATATATATAGATATATATATATATATATATATATATATATATATATATATATATATATATATATATATATATATATATATATATATATATATATATATTATATATAAATATATATATATATATAATAATATGGATAAATAAATATATATATATATATATATATAAATATATATATATATATATATAATATATATATATATAAATATATATATATATATATAAATAAATAAATATATATATATATAAATATATATATATATATTATATAATAAATAAATATATGAATATAATATATATATATATATATATATATATATAAATATATATATATATATATATATATATATATATATATATATATATATATATATATATATATATATATATATATATATATATATAATATATATATATATATATATATATATATATATAAATATATATATATATATATATATATATATATATATATATATATAATAAATAATATATATATATATATAAATATATAAATATATATATACTATAAATAAATATATATATAATATATATATATATATAAATATATATATATATAATATATATAATTATATATATATATATATATATATTAGATATATATATATATATATATATATATATATATATATATATATATATATATATATTAGAAACTAACTGGGCATAACCAGTGTTTTAATACCCAGTTACATTTGAAAATTTTTCTCTTTTCTGAAGCGATTCTTTAATCCAATTTATCGAGCGATTCATTTTCATTTCGATGTTATTATCTCAATCGCATCTATAGTAATGGACGGAGTAAAATATAAGGAGGGAAATTTGGTAAAGGTGGAAACAAAAAGGCCTCTAACTCATTAATGTTGGACATAATTTTTTTTTGCCAAACATGCAAAAAAACTCAAAATTCGCCTTCCCTTTTTTTTTTTTGTTGGCAGGGCGCGAAGAAAAGCCCCGCGTAACGAAGCGTAAGCGCGAAATGTCCTCTAGAACAAGGTATTAATTTATTATCGCGGTCTTCTATCTTCAAAACGTCGACAGACAATTTATTGTTCGCCTCACGTTTCTGCGGTTTTATTTATGAACCGACTCCAGAGAGAGGGGTGCGGGTGGGTTCCCTAATTTCTTGTTTTCTGTCGCCGAGGCACATTTGTTGCGGCAAGATTGCATTAATCACATTATTCACAACATCGTATACCACTTTCTATACAAAAGAGAGGATTGCTGCTGTGTATGGATATGTATGCGCGTGTGTGTATGTGTGTGTGTGTGGGTGTGTAGGGGGATCTTTTGAGAACGTTCCCCCGCTTCCGTTTGAAAGAGCAACACAAAACTAGAAGTTGCTATTGTCGAATGAACACAGGTTCATTCATGCCATTAGAATTAACTCTCGCCAGTCTTTGAAAAATGGCTCTATCAGTGGAGACATGGCGCCTCGCTCCAGCCCTTTTGCGGGACTGTGCTCCAGTTTAATCAGAAAATCTTATTATGCCCAAGTGGCAACGTCTTGTGCTAAATGTCGCGGCCAAATGCAGATGCATAAACAAGAGGGTAGAAGCAAACGTTTTTTTAAATGCGAAAAAAAGTTATTTTTTGTTGAGCGGGAAGTGAAATAAACTATACATCAAAATTACTCGACGGCTTTCACTTATGAAACTTTGTGATAGGGATTTAAAATGAAGCAAAAGGAGAAATTTAGAAATAATGAATGCTCTAATTTTCAGATAACGAGCATTGTGTTTCAGAAGACTTTTTATCTGGGGCGCTAACAATAGATAACACAACAAGTGTATCATAAATAATGTGTCCTTTTGGATTCAATTGGAGAACGCTTATTTTTATAAATCTTTGAATTAAAACAAAATTTGAGAAGAAACAATATTAATTCTTGATTTCAATATTTTTTATAGTGTAATATTTTTCTTTGGGATGTATTTTAAAAGGCTGCATTAAAATTTGCTTTTGTGTTAGATGTTTTTAGATAGGCTAAGAATTTTTATACAAGATATCCAATCTTTTGGGAAATCTGTAATGTGTGGAAATTGAAAAGAAATTTGTGATAAAATATTTAGGGGTAGTATATATATATATATATATATATATATATATATATATATATATATATATATATATATATATATATATATATATATATATATATATATATATATATATATATATATATATATATATATATATATATATATATAAATATATATATATATATATATATATATATATATATATATATAATATATATATATATATATATAATATATATATATATATATATATATATATATATATATATATATATATGTATATATATATATATATATATATATATATATATATATATATATATATATATATATATATATATATATATATATATATATATATATATATATATATATATATATATATATATATATATATATATATATATATATATATATATATATATATATATATATATATGTATATATATATATATTATATATATATATATATATATATATATATATATATATATATATATATATATATATATATATATATATATATATATATATATATATATATATATATATATATATATATATATATTATATATATTTTAATTTTAAAATCTATCCAGGGGAAAACTAAGGAAGGGAATATTTTTTGCACTTTTAGAGTTTTGTTTGTTATTTAGCTTTATATATTTTTACTGCCATGTATGTATAATATTTTATGTTCTTAATAATGGAGAAAAATAAAATCATAAATTAATTTTATAAATTAACTGGAAATATTATAAAAGTACTTTTCGTAATTATCTTTGGGAAAAGTGATATTATAATACATTGGGATTCAGAGTAGAAAATACCATTTTTAAAATGCTAATAGCGATTTTTATGATATCAAAAGCTCCATTTAACTTATTGTTTAAAATTAGACAATGTTTCAATACACTTCACATTGAACATAATATTGCTATTTTACTATTCTTGTTTTATTGTACACTCAAGATTAATTAAAGCAATCGTACCTTTTACTTTCTGTTTAAGAGCACATAACTATTAGACGCTAAGAATTTCACCAAAACTTGAATTATTTCTTGGATTTTCATTTTGCTAGTAAACAAAAATATGTTTTAATTTAACGTCTATTTTTCATTCACTAAAATGCTTTTATTAGTTAATCAGCATTTCTGAAAAGAGGATAAAAAACAGATTTTATTACTATCTACATCTAAATAATAAACATATGTATGAATACTTTTTTTATTTAGTTCTGAAATGAGAAATTTATGTCATCAAGTTTTCTTAATCACATCTGATAAAATTAAGTGAAAATTCTTGTCATTCTCCTATTTAAATACAAGAATTATTTACAAGTCCTATAAAGCTTTCACACTAGTTTATGAATCAAATAGAAGCTAGTATAAAGATAAATTGTTTTTTGAATCGGATATAAAATGTCTAATCTATGATATTATATAAATAGTACTCCTTCAGTGGAATAAAACTTCATTAACTAATTTCTTTTCGATGAGATAGTCAGATGCACACACAAAAAAATATCCTAACCTTTATGAAACTTTATTAAGATTTTTTTAATGTTTGCACAAAAGCAAACACACAAAGTGGTGCATGCATGAAAGGAGGGTTGCTAAAAAGGCTGAAGCCTTTTCCCAGAATTTTTCCCCCTTTTTTTTAAACTTTTGTACTATATGGTTACAAGAATAAAAATTTCTATAAAGTTCTCTTTTCATTCTCTTGTTAATCTTTTTCCAATGCTTAAAAATTTTACTCATCGGTAAGAGAAAGTGATTTTCCTATAGCGGAAGTGTTTGGACAACCCGATGATCAGCGGTGCCTGGATCTGGCGATCAACTCTAAAGGCTTCCTTAATAAGTTCTGCTTTGGTGCATGTCCTCAGTCAACCTCACATTCTGGAAGCAGCATTAATACCTTAAAGGTACAAGAAATGGGGGTAGATATATTTCAGTCTGAAAGGTAGTGTAGTACGTTTTGCTTCTCTGATTTCGGTCAATTAATTTGTGTCATGGTAGCTATACGTAGTAAAAGGTGAAATCTCGAAAGATATTTTAATGAGCAACAAATAGTGGTGGGAGAAAGAAATTTGAAGCAATGATCATAAAAATACTTATTGAAGTTGTACGTGTAGATCCCCTTTATAAAGTGATTTTTATTGACGCAATTAGCAAAGATTAAAGACGAATGAGCTGAAGTGAACATACAACCTATACCCGAAAGAAACATGGAAACCGACTGTGCATAAGAAGTACTTGGATTTTATTTCTAGCTTTAAGTACAAAATCTTTAAATCACACGATGCGTGATTTGTAAATTAGCCCGCACTCCCATGCAAATATTCTGGTTGCTCCACTGCACACATATATGTGAGATGTTAATATTTATAAATATTTAATGTAAACTTATGCAATAAAATATTGTGCTTATTGAAAGCTAATTATCAACATTATTTTACAATTTAAAAAATACTTTTGAAGCTCTTTTCTGTCAAAATCGTTTAACACAGTCCAAGGGGAAATATCTGTTTCTTTAACAAATTTGTTAAAAGAATGAATCTAAGATTTTTTTTATTTGAAATTGAAATTACCAAACCAGAAGATACACTGCGATGGAAATAAATGCACAAGTATTTGAGAGGGAATAAGGAACACATCAGAGAATTCTCCCCCCCCCCCCGATTACTTCTTACCACCAGAAAATGGTTTCTTAGGGGTGTAAACTTAACTTTATTGACATTTCTTATTCATTACATATATTAGATGTCGAAATTGTTATACGTTTATTATAAACTGATTTAATACAATTATACTTATTGAAATTCAGTTATCGACATTATTTTATATTAAAAAAAAGCTATATATATATATATATATATATATATATATATATATATATATATATATATATATATATATATATATATATATATATATATATATATATATATATATATATATATATATATATATATATATATATATATATATATAAATATATATATATATATATATATATAATATATATAGTATATATATATATATATATATATATATATATGTGTGTGTGTGTGTGTGTGTGTGTGTGTGTGTGTGTGTGTGTGTGTGTGTGTGTGCGTATTTCAAGCCTTTTTCTAGCAAAACTTTCAACTCATTCTCAGAGGGAAAAAAAAAAAAAAAAAAAACATCAGTTTCCTTAATAAATTTGGTAAAAACATGAATCCGATATTTTTTTTTATTCGAACTCAAGTTACCAAACCAAAAGATCCGCTGTGAATGGAAGAATACACGAGGATTTGAGAGGGGATAAAGAGGGAATCACTCGGACCCCTTAATCAGAGTGGGAGAGAATTACCCCCGATTACTTTCTTACCAGAAGAAAATAGTTGCTGAAGGCTGCAAAATTAACTTTGTCGACATTTCTTATTCACCAAAATAAGATTGCTCCGTGGGCAAATTCCGTATGTAAATTCCTTTGAAGATTGTTATCACGTAAGAGAGAGGTTAATCATTAGCGGTGATGTAATTTCAAACAAAAATATATATCTGCTGTTTGATAGATGAATGATTGATTGGTTCAGTGTCAAGAGAGCATTTGGAAAATGCGCTGGTATGACAAATGTGTTTCATAATTAGTACTTCTCGTCAGGCGGAAAATATAGGACCGTACTGTATTTATGATGTTCGAAATGAAATGAACGAGGCTTAGCAAATGTGAATAATATTTTACTCTGTTTGATGGATTTGGGCCCATGCTCCATCTAGACGGTCTTAAAAGAATAAAACAGACGTATTCAAGATAATACGATCATTATCTTGTGTCTGGTTAGGCCTAAAGATGAGTCTTATACTTTTAAGTGGTTTATAAAAAGTCACACATAGCTTCATAGAAATTCCAGTAGTTATGCATGGGTTTATGTATATCATTCTAACAAAATCTCAGTGTTAGGATAATATATGAATTTTACGTTAATGCAAAAATGAGTTCTAAACAATTTTTCAGAAATTTAAAATAACTGTTAATGAATATTTTTATTGTTTTATTGTAAAATTGCTGGATTATTTTAAAATGCTTTATAAAAATTATAAATTCATAATTTAGAGCAAAATGCTTAATTAGGGCTTATATTTTTACAGTGTATTTAATTAATTTCACAAAAATCATGAGCGATTATTTGTGTAACTTTTTTAATGAATATCGTATTTAGCTAAAAATATCATGCATTATTATTTAAAAAAATATTTAATCATACGAATCTTTCGGGTAATACATAAAGAGAAATCTTGAAAAAGTAATATTTAACCTATAATGGAGCTAGTATTAAGATATTAAAACAAATATTTTACATTTTTGAATTTATCTGGAGACAGAAAAACTTTTAAATATCAATAAAACCATTCAAACTATAGCTTTGCAAAATCATTTTTGAAATTAACAAGAAAACTCCATGTCTGCAACACTTAATTTAATTAGTTGTATTGTCTTTCATTTCCAGGAAGTCCCATTCTATATGGTTTTATGTTTAATGGCGCATTTAATCACAATCTAATGATAATCTCAATATAATTATTAGTGATAAATATCCTTGACTAAAAATATAGGTTTTAGTCAAGGATACAAATTAATGTATTAATATATTGAAATAAGTTTTAAGAAAACAGAAAAGAAGCAGTTTACTATTGCATACAAGCAATATTAATTTGGCAAAATAACATTTAAGTGGCGTAGGGGTTTCATTTTTAGCTCTATCCATAAGAGCAGCTTTTTCATTGGAAGTCACTATATTCATTAAATCAGAGGTATTTTACAGACTGGAAACACATTAAAAGGTCTACAACCTTTATGTCACTTTAACAGCAATTACACTTGGAAAATTTTCTGTATCTTAATTTTTCATTTCTATTTCAATAAAATTATTTCATAATATTTTTGGGGTAAGTCTTATTATCACTTTAAAAGGAAAGGGTAACAAGCATTCTTACTATATCCGATATGTCAACCATATACCTTCAGTGTCAGAACAAATTTTCCTTTAGGGGATAATCTATACCATTTGCCTCTGTTCTACCTGCGTAAACACGCCCTGAGGTGGGAAATACTGTAAAGGTTGATTTATATGGTAGGGGAAAACACTTTACAATGATGAGCAATCCATGTTTTATGTTCCTGTCATCATCCAGTCACCAGTCACCATTCTGAACTTATGGTGTTTAGCAAGAGAAGCACTGCATTACATATTTTCTTTAGCAGAAATAACACCGGAATCTTTGGAGATAGTGTCATTGTTTAAATTGTGTTCATTGTTTGTGCCTCTGTTCTACCTGCGTAAACACGCCCTCAGTTGGGAAATACTGTAAAGGTTGATTTATATGATAGGGGAAAACACTTTACAATGATGGGCAATCCATGTTTTATGCTCCTGTCATCATCCAGTCACCACTCACCATTTTGAATATATGGTGTTTAGCAAGAGAAGCACTGCATTACATATTTGCTTTAGCAGAAATAACACCTGAATCTTTGGAGATAGTGTCACTGTTTAATTGTGTGTAGTGTTAGTAGATGAATAAATTCAATATTCATTCTCTCTCATAAATTGAATAATTTACCATGAAATTGGTAAATTTTCTGTTGGTAGAATTTTATAATATATATCCGTCTATTGTATGTCTAGACTGCAAATTACTTTATTTGACAATTGAGATACTATACCATAGTCTATCTAAACATCATATGCGGAAGTTTTGCTATTTTTTAAGACAATTCCTGTATACACCGATATTTACACACAGACACACACACACACACAAACACACACACACACACACACACATATATATATATATATATATATATATATATATATATATATATATATATATATATATATATGAGGCGAGAAAAATTGAGAAGCCAGAAATAATAAATTAAATGTACACTAGTGCCACTTGCCACAATTAAAAAAAGGTATATATTATTGGGTATTGCTCTAAAAAGTAGTTTTAAAGTAGACGTAATTTTAGTTTTGTCGTTGACTAGATGACCAGCTTATCGTGTTTCAAATCTAAACCTGGATAAATTAAAAGTAAATGATAACATTTTATTTGAACATTTCTACTCAAAAAACTTTAGAAGAGAATTTTTTTGCAGGCATCATTTATTTTATTTACAAAAATTCTCGCATTAGCATTTAAATCACTTTCACAGTTTATGTATTGAAATGATATGCAAAGTAAACGAGACAACTTGTTTTCATTGCACAAAATTGATATGTTAAATAAAAGAGAATAATACTGTTTTAAAAGAAATAATTCCCTAAGAGAAAATATACTGCATTAATCAGATTGTCAAAAATAATAACATACAGCACATGTAATGAATAAAAGCCTAATAACAAAATCCTTGATGATAAAAAAAATAGTTGGATATGAGACTAATGAATATATAAAAGTAAAATCCTCTCGTCTATTTAAAAAAAATTAGCCGTCTAAAGCTGCCTGTTTAATTAAAAATTGAATTGGTAAATTAAAATTTCAAATAGGAGATCTTCCATCAATGCGAATAAGAGAAATTTTAATTGGAATTGTTTTTCGTTCTATAAAGCATGTTAGTTTTAATTTATGGCTGAACAAAGTAAGAATTCCCTGTCGTGCTTTGAACTGAACACAGACAGCAGGAAAGAGTGCCAAATGTCGGTGCGTGTAATTTTAAAGCAAAGAGCTGTATTCCAACAGACAGATGTGAATAGTTTAGGGCACATTTCATTCCTTTTCACTCAGGAAAGCAGTTCAAGAAACGGAGAAAGATACATGAGTAGGCGTCATTAATCATTCGATGTCAAACCAAAAGGAGAGTGTTATAAGTGAAACTTTTTAGTTTTTAACTTAAAGTGACAAAAATAAACAGACAAGACTAAATAACACTAGCCATTTTTTTTCTGCCTCCCACAATATGCATATGAATTAGATATTGGATCTGAAGTATTAATATAGTTCCATTTACTTGCTGATGTGAGAATGTTAATTAAACAAATATAACTACATTACTGAATATTGGGTTAAATTTTAAAAATATTTTCAAATTTTTTGATTGAAATGCAAGAAAATATTCCAAACAATTTATTTAATCAACAATATGTTAATTTGTTTAGATATTCAAGTTTTATTCTTATTTTAAATAATTACCTGCTCTTCTATTCATTTTTTCAAAATGTTTTTCTTCATAGCTTCTGTAATATATAACACACTGAAATAATTTCCGACTGGAGTTTTATCAATTAAAGCAGCTAGGGGTCAGTGATGTTTATTTATGACTTAATTTAAACCCTCGTTTTAATTTCGTTGAACTGTTTATCTCAGTCAGTATTTGATATAGTTTTAAACAAACATTTTTTAGCATATAATAAGCGGTAACCCCATTCACCCAAAATAAAACCAAGGCAATTTAAAAATTTCATTGGGACTATTTATGAAATAAAAGAGTTTTAAGAAAATAAGTTTTGAAAGTAACAATTACATTGTTTAGATTAATAATAAAATCCCATTTTTTTACCATGCTATTTACACGATATTCCTTTTTGGTTTTTGTGAATATCAAAAGAAGATTAAACAAATATACTATAAAAGGTTTAATGCTTATTCTAGTCTATGGTATGATTAAGATTGAACTAGGGATTCCGAAATCTACAGTAAGCGACGCTATTAAAGATTATGGCTTGAAGTCCAATAGGCAAATAGACAGAAAATCTTGAACTAAACAATGAAAAATGTCACGTTTCCCAACACATACCTTTAAGACAAAGATAAAGAGTATAAACTTGCTTGAAAACATCCAGTAAGATTTAACAACAACACTAGTGTTTATGTTTGCATGAGTACCTTATTGATCGAAAAGAACTTTAATGCCTTTTTAATGGTGTTCGAAGAAAACACCAATAAGATATCAAGGTATAAAGTGGGTTTAAAAACCACATATCCCAAGACTAAAACCCGAATTTTACTAGCTTGGTGAACAAATCAAAAATCTGAATGATCACCCAGTAGAAAACAATCTTTAAGGGTAGAATAAGTTTTCAAGTGTTTTTATTCTGTTAAAGAGGTCGGTCCTCTGTCTGTGATACTTCTCTTTTTATTATCATGGACTTTTGGATGTTTCTTCTACCATGATGGAGGATAAGTGTATTGATGCAATTACTAGTATGTTTCTGACAGTTGTCATTACCAGAAGACAACTGTATCTGTCATGCAATGTGAAGAAGACTTGGGTATGAAAATATTGTTGTGGCTGATTCCGAATTCCATACTATCTTGACATCTAAAGCAAATTAAGTATTTTGGGGCGAATCTAGGTTAGACATCAGGGTCTAGTTCATTAGGTGAAATTTGCTTTGAATTCAATGATGAAACAGACTAAAATTTCTCTTGGTGTAATTAAGATATTAATATCATAAAACGAAGGGGAAATTTTCTCTTTCAAAGGATTCTATTTTTTTTTTTTTTTTTTTTAAATAATTTCAATTTTTGTTTCTCATTTATTTATTCTTATTTTCCACTGATTATTGTTGCAAATATTATTTTATTAATGTTATTTTATTGCTATTATTTTTATTATATCTTTAACAGTACATATGTCTGCGATGTGTGAATGAAATTCGAGATTATTTTTTTTTTCCTTTCAGAAAAATATTCATTATTTATAAAATTTCTTTAAACGGGAGTTCACTATACAGAGACTCAATTGCTATCTATTGCTTTTGTTAATAACAAAAAATCTCCAAATGCTTTCTTTTCTTTTTGCAGAGATTCATGTATTATTTTTTCTATCATATGTATATATATATATATATATATATATATATATATATATATATATATATATATATATATATATATATATATATATATATATATATATGGTTGAAATCTACAGTTATTTATTCTTATGTTACATTTTCTCAAGGCTCCAAAAATATTTTTATTTATAAAATTTTGAAGAATGGAAGTTCGCTATACAATTAATTAATCAACTGCATTTTTATCAACTACTTTTTTTTAGTAAAAAAAATGCCTTGGAAAACTTCTGTGTTCTTCCATAGAGATTTTAGCATTATTATTTTTCCATTATATATGTTTTCAATGGGAGAATGAAATTCAAGGTTATTATTTTCATTTATTTATTCTTAAATTCCATTTTCTCAAGATTCCGTAAAAATAATCGCTATAAAAAATTCGCTAAATAAAAGCTCCCTATACACAGACCCAATCGTATTTTCATTTATTATTTTTATTAGTAACAACAAAAACGTCCTCGAAATAATGCTATGTCATTCCATCTGCAAAAATTCTACTATTATTTTTTTCCCTCCATATATACGATGTGTGAATGAAATCCGTGGTTATTTATTCTTATTTTATGCGTGTCCCCCTTTTTCTATTCCTTTGTATACTGTTTAGACTGACGAAAAGAGCTGAATAATGAGATTGTTGGCACCATAATTTATTCATCAATTTCCGACCGGCTTTTGTTTACAACGCTACAGCGATTCACCAGAACTGGCATGCACACACACACACCATCTAACGCGCACCCTCTCAGGTGTTAACGTTCCAAGTTGTCCCGGTAGAGTCTAATAAGATTCATTAATTTTCATTTGCACTAAAGCTCCACCCTCGTAATGTAGAATAAAATACTCAGCTCAGGATTTCGTACAATGAACAGTTCTTTCAGACTGAAATGATGACATGAGTGGAAAAATAAAAGACGAGAATAGATTCATCCATTCATCCTTTTTTTTTTTTCCTCGCGGTTTTACACCAGCTGAATTAAGTAATTACATCGTGTTGCTCATTATTGGTATGCATCATTATGGTTTATTGTGTGACATAATTGAACTATACACCTCAGCATTTCAGATTAAGAGGATGATTAAAGGTTTGCAGTTGCTTCATTTGCAATAAGAAAATCGTTTAATTTTAACAAATGTTGTTTTGTTGACCTGAGTGGTTCAAACTCAATGTTTCCTGAACGTATTTCTCTTTCCTAATGTATTATTTCCAAAGAATGTATTTGAGAAGTTCTCCAACTTTTTTAATACTGTAATATTTCTGTTTAATATGTTATTATTTAAGTGAAAACCAAGAAAGAGAAAAAAAAACTTTCTTTCAATGGTGTCTTCTGTCGTTTACGTAAAGAATAGGAGGTTTGCATTTAAATTTTTACATTTTATTAGCTTATATGTATTTAAGCTTTTCTCTCTCTCACTCTCTCTCTCTCTCTCTCTCTCTCTCTCTCTCTATATATATATATATATATATATATATATATAGTGTGTGTGTGTGTCTATATATATGTATAGATAAATATGTATATATATATGTGTGTGTGTGTCTATATATATGTATAGATAAATATTATGTATATATATATATATATATATATATATATATATATATGTATGTATATATATATGTGTATATATATGTATATATATGTACATATGCATATATATGTTTATATATATATACATATATATGTGTGTGTGTGTGTCTATATATATGTATAGATAAATATGTATGTATATATATGTATTATATATATGAATATATATATGTATGTATATATATATATATATATATATATATATATATATATATATATATATATATATGTATATATATATATATATATATATATATATATATATATATATATATATATATATATATATATATATATATATATATATATATATATATATATATATATATATATATATATATATATATATATAGGGCAGGGGTTAGTAGGTCTGCAGATAGCCAAACTTTTAGGGCAGCTGATAGAATTAACATTAAAATATGTTAATTAAAGTTATTTTAAATTTTTTTATTTATTTATTTTAAAGAAGATTTTACTGAAAATATTTAATGAGGAACTGTATTTATCTATCTTGTCACATCTGGAAGTAATCGGAATTATAAACTATGGTTAGTGTTTAAATGAATACTTCTTCACCTGTTTTGTTTCGTGAAAATCTATTGATTGGCAATATATTGATTCATTATAAAAATAATTTTTTGCATAAAATTTCCGAAATCTCAAAATTAAAAAAATTCCAAGCTGATTTGCACTGAGACGTTAAACGCAAGTTATAATTTTAATACCAAACTGTACTTTCTCCTATCTCTTATGAGAGGATTATTTGAAAGTGAATAGAAAGTATATGAAAATTTAGAATTATCCAGCATAAATGATGCACTTTCAATAAAACAGCTAAAAAAGGCAGTTTATGGATACATTTTATCTCTCTTTTAAACATTATCCATTCTAATAAATTTAAAATAAACATTTGTTATATAGATTTTTTTATACATTTTAGGCCAGTAAATAGATTGGTCATTTATACATAGATGACCCACACCCACTTCAAACTCAAAGATTTATGTATGCCAAAGCTTAAGATGGTGGGAAAAATCCTTTCATCATTATTAATATCAAATCATACACTTATTAATTGACATAAAATTTTTATATTTATCTTCATCAAAAATTAAATTGTATAAAAGATTAGTTTGCATTTATAATATAATATAGATTTCTTTTAACTTTTTTATTATATTATTAAGGAAATAGTATAATATATAATATAATATAATAATTATTATATTATATAATAATTAATTTTATTAATAATAAAAATTATATAATAATTTATAACATAGCACTTGTATTATAGTAAAAATTAGTATATATATAATATATTATTATATTTTAATAATTGAACAATTATTATATAATATTATAAGGTTATATCAAATATAATAATATAAAATATTTTTATAAATTAATATATAAATTCTTTAATAATTCTTTAATAACTTTTTATGTGTTCTCGATTTTTATCTACTCTTTTGAAATATTTAATTTGTGTTTCATTTTGGTATATTCTATTAAACATAGGAACAAGTTTACACTCAGTCATATATACATCATAGTAAGCTACTATTACATTGGTGTAAATTCTGAATGTAACAAGAACACACGTTAATAGGGGGCTACCAAATACTATCAAACACTCACATATGTATGCATATATATATATGTGTGTGTATGTATATATATATATATATATATATATATATATATATATATATATTATATATATATATATATATATATATATATATATATATATATTGTGTATATATCTTTACTATACGAAGATGTTTCGAGGGGAAAATATATCGTGTAATGTAACCAATAATTACCCTGCAGTAGATATAACATTACTCAATTATTTACTAAAATTGATCGTCTAAACATATAATTTTTTAAATTTTAGCAAATTATTCACCTGTAAGGAAACTGATCTTGATTTTGTTTTGCTTCTAAACTGTTGAACTTTCACTTACCTAGGCACTGATGATTGGCTAGATATGGTTTAAAACACTAACTACTATAGTAAGCCGTTTTGAACATGAGGTTTAATTATGCCAGGATGTAAATATTTGTGATTACAGATATCCATACCATCAACGGGATTCAACCTCATGGGCTCTGGTTTCTAAATGTACCTACTTATCTATTCAATCATCATGTTTACTGTAAAAGTAGATTTTTGAAACTCTGAAATAGCTGCATGTTTTATTTTTTTTCACTTAATTTATAAATTAATCCCATTGACTTTCTCGCTTTTCTACATCTTGGAGATATTATGAAAAATGGAGTATCTATTAGAACTGTAGAAAATTTTGAGAATGTCAAGGTGATTAAAGCCTAAAAATGGATGTTTCACTGGTATGCAATAACTTAAGATTTATTATATATGCCCCTGGCTGCAAATGTTCCAATAAACATCCAAACGTACATATGGAATCCTAGAGGAGAATCTCGAATGGAACCAGTTTTATGTCATGGATATTATATAAATGTTCATAAAAGTGTTTATCAAAATTACAGAATTTAATGAGCAAAGTAATTTGAATTTTGTTAGATAAGGTAATTTAAAAGGAAAACGAGAACAGTAAGTTTATCCTAACTACAATGGGAAATTATTAATTATCAACAAATATATCTTTCATTAAGGTAGCAATTTGTATATATATATATATATATATATATATATATATATATATATATATATATATATATATATATATAACTATATAACCTCCAACAGTATATATATTCTACTGGATATCCGGCGGACATCCACAATGTCTAGCCGATGATCGTATGACATCCTGGGTGTCTAATTGTTAGTCCTGCTTTCTGTTAGGAACATTATATAAATGTTCATAAAATTTCTAAATAAAACTACAACATTATATATACCCTACCAGCATGCATTTTTCGCTGGACATCCGACTGATGTCTATATGACATCCTGGATGTCTAGTCGTCAGTCCTGTCTGCTGTTAGAGGCATTGTATAAATGCACATAAAAGTGTACTCATATGTATATACTACGGCATGTAGTAAGATAATTTGGTTTGGTTTGGAGCGCTACGGTCTACTGTTTTGCACACGAGGGCTAATGAGACCGGGACCTACTGCTTAAAGCCGATTCCGAACGGCTACGAACATCCATGCCATAGCGGGATTCGAACCCACGAACTCCGGTACCGACGATCAGCGCCCTAACCAATCGGCCAGCGTTCGGCCCATGTAGTAAGATAATTTGTAGTTTATAAAGCAATTTGAGAGGAAAAGTAGTAGATAAACACTTTTCCTAACTGCAATAGAAAATATTAGTCCTGATCTTTAGGTGGAAAAATATGTGTTCCATTAAAACAGCAATCAGTATGAAAAAAGCCTAATTTAAATTATGAAAACTTGAAAGCAAAACTATCCGAGTAGTGCTTCGGACATTGTAAGAAGAGAAAAATGTTCTTCAGAGCTTTAGCCATTGATCCTCCTCTTCAGTGACATATATTTATTTATTTAACAACAGAAGCTCTACTTTTTTAACGGGATGCACCCGAGGGATTTATAGACATTGCAGCCGCCTAAAGACAAGGATAAGAGCCTCAGCGTGAAAACCACGTGAGATTCCCACCCCCACCCCCCTGGCAGTTAAAAAATCTATCCATCTCGAAGTTGGTGCCGAGTTCCCAATGGGATTGAACAAATGCATTGTTGATCGTGATCGATAGGTTTTAGGACCTTCTCTGTGCTTTTGGAGTAGGCCTCTCCCCTTTTCATCTATCCGATTTTCCCTGCATATAGGGTAAGGTGAAAATATAAGAGGGATGAGAATCAAAGTAGGGTGCTGCCTTACTTTTTTATTTTCCTCGCCTCTTGAATGAAAATAATAAAAAAGTCGCGGATAAAAGAATTCGATAAGAAAGAGACAGATCTCGCTTTGAATGTGCAATGCTAAAAGGCGAAGAAGGAGCGTCTGAAATCTTCATTGAAACATCAGCAAGGGAAATACTTTTTGTGTCTCCTTTTTAGAGGAGTATATACATGTAGAAAGTGGCCGAAATCTACCCAAGTAGGGGTGTCGAATTTCGTATGGGTGAATTTCCCCATCTCACTATATTATTGAGGACTCATCCATATATATCCCAAGCTTGGAGGTTTTGGAGATTCCTCCTAACTCAAATTCATTTTCTATCTATTGAGTTCAGTTCCAAACACTTCTTTCTCTTCTTTATACTTTTCTTCTTTTTTACTTGTATACAGTTTCCTTGCTCGAGATATGCATGTGTAGGTGAAAGGTTAAAAAAAACTTTTGAAAACAGGAAGTGAAATTCCGTTCGTGGTATTATATAATCAACAAGGATTTTATGCTCTCTAAAATAAAATTGGTAAACGTTTAATTGACAGTTCTTGAAAAAAAAAACTATTTGTTAAGAAATTAGCAATTAAACTTAACCAGAGAGAAATGAAGGTTAAAAGAAAAGTTATAAAAGAAAATTAATTAAAAAAAGTGTAACAGAAGTATTTATAAATCTTTCTGCAGAGTAATTTGAGTGGATACTCACACGATAAAGATTAAATAAAGATTATCTGTATAAAATTTATAAAATGTACTAGAGAGTAGAAATGGTATTTATCAACAACGTTAAGCTGTTTAAACAAAATGTGTTAAAGAGAAAATTTTCCAGGTCTTGTTTTTTTTTTATATGATAAAGATAACTTGGGAAGTTATTTAAATGTAAATTGAGATTGTGAACAAAACAATTTTTTTCTGGTAAAATTCAAATGTATTTCGGTAAAATCTACAAGCATACCTGTAATTCCAGGCAAACAAAGTAAAATAATATTGAAAGTTTTGAAATAATAATAAATTACTATTTTAAAACGTTTCTATCAGTATAAAAAAAAACAGTTTATCAAGCAAGACATTATAAATATGGTTAAATTGTATTAAAGTCATCCAAGTCAGCACATTCAGTCTAATTTTCCAACCAAAAATTTATGAACAAAATGGAAAGCTTCAAATTATGCAATGAATCTGCTTTCATCAGTAGGTTTTAGTTTAATTATCCCTCGTTTTGAAAAAATTTACCATATCGCCCAAAATCCAACACTACAATAACTTATTTGTGTGATATGTCTATAAATTATATAAGTATTCAGTTTATAAGTACAATTCTGGTACAAAAATATGTCTAAATGAATTTAAGTTTCATTTATCTAGGGAAAAGGGATAAAGAAGAATCGACAGTGTGTCTTAACCGTTTAAGGAAGGAAAAATCCTACCTCTTCTATTGAAAACTTGAATTTACACAGAAGCAGTCGGGACTGCAAGATTACGCCCTCAGATGTAGCCAAAATAGAACGAATAAAATTTCATTAAACTTCTAACTTTGTGATAGCTCGTAGTCAAGTATTTCTGCGAACATATTTATGCATTCAATTATCGTTGACCTATTTCTTTGAAGTTATTCCCTTCCTTGTCCAAGACTCGCGGGTTTCCAAACTTTCAGGAGATTAACTTTGCGTATAATTTTATGTACTGTACCTCTATGGGGTGAGTTGGGGGAAGCATTTATTTAGTTGCTTTTTGGAGAAGGGAGGGCAGCCGGGTTTATCAAAGTTTAATTACGCCGGCAGAAAGTGGTAAATTCTTTAGACATATTTGACGAGTTTCCGGCCGGTCTGCTCTTCTTTGAAGTCCGCACTAAGACGAGAGAGAAAATATTTTAATTAATTTCTAAGCGCGGTCGATAAAGTGCTTGGGGAAGAAGGGGACTGCCTCGAACAACAAAGCGAATTCTTAGCAATTGCGACTGTTCTATCACCGCGATAATACGTTGATTTCGAGATAAGTTGGAGGGATGAATTAAGTTTTGCGGAAACACTTCGCCTGAAAATATTCTGTAATTACTCTTAATGGACCCAAATTTAATTGAAAAATAATTGATGGAGCAGAAAATTCTGATGAGAGTATTTTACGGACATGTTCTTTGCCGGAAAGTCTTGCAGACTTACATGAGGTTGCAGAAATTTTAATTTGTCTATTTTTATTGCTGGATGAGTACGACGATGAGTAACGCCCAGTATATTTGTTCTAGTAATGAATTTTAACATAGAGTTTTTCTGATCAGTTTCGTAAAACATTAATTCCCGCATTAACTAGAGATAAATTTTCTTTAGTAACAGCTATGCGATTAGATAAATTTAACCATGTCACTTAATATGAAGTAAAATTACAAAAGAGTTACACATTAAAGCAATAAAATCTTTTCAATTATCTTTCATTTTCAGTAGCAATTAAAAAGGTTTTAAAGTGATAACTTCACACTGATAAAGTGAGAAAATAATTGTTAGGTTGCATAGACCTTTAAAAAGATGGTTGAACCAATGAAATCCATTGACAGCAGCAAAAATAACTGTGATTAAAATACTTACAACAACTTTTGTATGAAAGACAATGCTCATTACAAAATGCAGAAACACTAATGTGTCAAGGGGGTTGAACAGTTTCTTTCGTGACTCAATGAAAAATAAAAAGCTGAGAACTCGAAGGAAAGTAATGATGTCAAACTATGTAATTATGAAGTTCTCAAAGCTGATCTCACTTCAGGGTTCAGCACACTCAGCACTAAGAGTGTTATTCCCAAAGCTTCTAGCTGCGATAATTTGGGTTTTTTAAAGTTCTTCTTGTATTATTGATATTTTGATTTAAACTCAAACAGAAAACAATACCTACACTGAATGCAATTGAAGTTCAATGGTAATTTCTTAAAGAGCTCAATGGTTTTAAAAATAAACTCAGGATGTTGTTAGTAATGCAGATTATATCAAAGAAAATTAGCTACATTGTAATCATAAATTTCAGAGCTTGTTAAAGTTATACAATGTAAGCTCTGAGTTACATTGTTTTCAACATTTTTGACTTCATCCTTAAACAACTATCAAAGGTAATAATACAGGCTGTTTCGAACAGTCACAATGTGGCAATATTATTGCATTATTATTGCATTTCATTGAACTTACAGGAACATTAGGATAGTAAAAATTAAAAACGAATATTTAGGTGCAATGAAATCATTTACAGTGCATTAATAACTCTATCATTTGATTTATTTTGCTGTAATTTGAGCAAAAATTATTGTAATCCATTAACATTTCCCATACATGTGAAAATATTGAAAATAGTAGTTATTTTGTTTAATTTTTTCCCCAAAATAAACTATTTCTAACATTTTCCATGATAAAAATGGACAAAATTAAAGATAAAAAAATATTTCCACTTTTGGCACGTTTTACTCAAATTTATTTCACTATCAAGAGGTTCATCAAAAATAATAAAATTTACATGGCATTCCAAATTAACTTTGTACGGTAAGTTATTAAATAGTATCTACAATAAAACTTACTACATAAAAAATTACTTTTTTTAAGTATAGGATTAATAGTTTTAATTCTCATATGCTGTGGTAACTTTAATTCTTCTGTAGCATAGGGTACAAATGAAAACTATTAAAGGTTTGCATTCATTAAAGAATTGAAAAAGGGAACCCTAACTTAAGTTGTTGATATGCTTATTTGGCCTGCAATAAAACTTATACTAATAAAAAATACGCATTTTAAAGCATCAAAATGATAGTTTTAATTCCCATATGTTGCGGTAGATTTAATTCTTCAATAGCATAGAATAGCAATGAAACCTTTGGATGCATTACGTTCTTTAAAGGATTAAACAATTGACCCCTAACAAGGTTGTTGATGTACGTTTTTGACTAAGCATCCCACACATTTATATAATGGAAAGTTGTAGGTTAATTGAGTGCTGTTGGGGAAGGTTAATTAGCCGTGCGTTTAGGTATACTTTATTCTATCCATTCATCATCGATTCGTTGCTCTTTCATTTATCTCTAATTATACCTAATCATTAAAGAGCTTTAATACCTTTAAATTGATAAATATATTTCTGGATAAACATTTAACCGTAACATTGTATTTTTTGTTAATCGAAAAACTCTTTTGTTTTGAATATTTTCTCCAGGAATATACGTTTAATATTTCTCGACAGTGTTTGAAAAATATCTCACCATTTGTAGTTGTGATATAATTTATGAGCTGCTTTTAGGCAGTGTATATTGATGTTCTACATTTTCATGATGAGAGAACTGTAGCGCCGCTTATTTATCGTGAAAACAATTTAGCTACGAAATGGCTTGTCTTAATTATCCTGACCTGATTGTCAACTGATCCATTTGATAAGACCTTTTTTTTAAGCATGATGAGGAAAAAATATGCTGAAATTTTAAGCTGATTTCTGTGACATAACTGCACACAAAGCAATTTTTCAGTTCCAGCGGTTCTGTTAAAAACTCAAATGCAATAAATTTTGTTAAATAAAAACAATTATAAAACCAGTACAATTTAGATATAAAACCAGAAAAATTTACACCAGAAAAATTGTTTTGTTAACAAAAAATTATTCAAAAAAATTTCATGCTCGCCTTGTCTACCCACTGTTCTTTCATGAAAAATAAGTATATATTCTTTTCTAAGAGCTATCTAATTCCTGCGATTACTTTCTCAGTTATGAAATCTGTCTTGAAATTTTATATTACTGCTGTAGAGCAGTGATTCTCAAGCTTTTTTAACTGCCGTAACACTATGTCGGGATAAAAAAGTTTCGCAACACAACAGCTATCCTTAAAGTGGTTTAAATACAAAGGAAAAGAAGAAAAAAAATTAAGTTTAATGCGCATTTGTCTTTAAAGGAATGAATGAAACTTTGTATGAAATTTACATTATCTTCTTTAGTTTTAAGGAAATTTTATTTAATTTTATTAATTTTACCTACGAATCACTTGACCTTGATTATCCCCTACAGTCAGTTTGAGAACAGCTCGAGCATATATGCAGTCTCGACACCAGTAAGTCTGTTATATAGAAAGAAAATTCTTTTTGAAAGAAATTTTCAAACCATTCATAATGTTGTATAGTTTTGTCTTGAGATGGAATTCTCTTTCGATGCGAATAGTAAGGCGCCATAACATGCTCAACGATATATCGTCTTTGGTGCTTTTCGCAAGTGTTGCGAACGACGATATATCGTCGTTCAGCACTAAAAAGATTAAAGACTCTTACAAAACTATTAAAAAAAATACAATATGGGCACTTCTTATTTAAAATTATGCAGCTGTTCCACTCTGATGGTGATAATTATACGTTAATTACAACCTCTAATGAAACCAATATTCTATGTTCCTTTTCTAAGGTAATGATAGGCCAACTGGTTGGACCCTGCTTTTTGGTACCAACAGGTCGCTATCCAATAAGTTCTTTTTTGTGTTCGGGACCTCTCAAAACTCAAATAATCAAGTAATTAATCACTTTTGATTTTTATAGTCAAATTTTTGGAGTAAATGTGTATATTGAAATATTTCTGTACATCGGAAGTAAAAAGCACTGTATCCATTTTTTCACTATAATTGTTCCATAATGGTGTATAATTTGTTCTCTTCTATTATGTGATAAAAGTATATCCTCGATTTCCTAATATTGAGAGATCTGGCGAATTGGAAAAGGCTTTATGAACCAACATAGTTTCGAGACAGACTCACTTTCGGACATAAAACTTCTTATTTCCTCTATTTTCGTTCTTATTACCTCAAAGACCTTTATAGATCTTTTCTCTCGAAACAGCTTAACTCAAAGAAACCTGTATAAAATCTTCACTACTGCTCTCCTGTGAAATTTAAAATTTGTGACATAGTGTCTTCTACTTCTAATGCACAGGTTTTTAAGTATTAATTTAAAATAAAACCCAGTTATAACAATCAATATTCTTCATCATTTAGTAAAAAATGTATTAAAAACACAAATATATCTGTATTAAAAGATGAACAACAAATACGAAAGAACATAGCTAGATTTTATTGGATGTAAACAAACCTAGACATGTAGTGCAGATTATATGAAAATTACAGTTAAGCAGTTTTAAAGATGTCAAAGATATCATTATTTATTTGAGTACTTTTATTCAGTGAAGTCATGAAAGATTCCAAATGATAATGGATCATCCCATGACACACTTTAATTAATGAACAAATGAAATTTTTTTAGTAACAATGCATTTTTTTTTTGTTTAAATTGTATTAGGTCTTTGATGTTTTTCATTCTGAAATAGTTAAATTGTTGCAAACTGTTGCAAAATCACTTTAACCCATATTGTACCACACAAACTAAATATTTCTGTAAGTTATTAAAACTTAATCCATATCATTAATATGGTGTAACTAAGTATATAAAACCAAAATTTTGAAAAATATTTTTAATTTTTTATGTAATTGGCTGTTCTATAAATAGGACAACGATCCATTACACTACTAAAACTTAACAAATATCACTTACATTGCATTAGGCTGATTCATAGATGAAATTTGGGGAAACAGTCAAAACAAAGTCCAACATTACATTTTAAGTATACTGTGTAGGTTTTCTCTTGCAGTTATTGAACTGGCAGTAAGTGAGTAAGTTTATCTTGCAAAAAATCTCCAGTTTTCTGAATAGAATAGACATCTAGTTACCCCTTGTTGTGTCCAGGAGTGTGAACAGGAGTTTGAACTGGTTTTCATTGAAAGATAACAAAAGAATATGCGCTATCAATGCAATATCGAATGAATAGTAAAATAATCAGGTTTAGACCGTCGTCTTAATTTTAGGGCACCTTTTTTATACTTACAAAATACACGTGTAAAATATATTTTTCAACAAAAACTTTCAGCTACATTATTAGCTCTGTTTTAAAACTAAAAGTAACCTCCACAATGTTTAAATAATAATAATAATAATAAATATAAAATTAAAGATTAAAAAATGACAATTTTAAGAGTTTACTGAAAATAAATTTTACAATACAATATAATTTGATTTCTCATTTTTTTTTTTTTGTTACTATGCTAAAGTGTGTCTATTTTAAAGGTGTTAGAATAAAATTCACTCAGAAAATATTTATAACTTTATTATTAAATGAAATTTTATTTGCTGTCCTGTTTATAGGACAGCGGTCCAATATGGGTTAAACAAAATTCCTGGAGATTGAGAAAGTTTCTTGAGGTTACTAAAAAAATGTGCTCAGATAAATACTCATATTTTTGACATCTTTAAAAACATTCAACTCAAATTTTCATATAATTCGGATAATATATTAAGCTATTAAATTAAACAAATATAAAATTTTATCATTTGCACATGCGCAGTTTAAAGCATTTAGAAAAAATGTTCATATACCATCAAGTATTTATTATTATTTTATGGTTGTTGCATGGATATGATTTTACTGTACCTGTCAAATTTCCTGAAAATTTATTGCATTGGGTTATAAACCTTGTACGTTATAAATAAATAAAAAAAGTTAAAAAGTTCGAATCTTTTTTAAAGAAACATTTACATCTTCCAGAATATAAGTGCCAATCTCACAGAATTCAAAATAATTAATTACAATCAACTTCATAGTCTGACTGATACTTTAGCATCTTACTGATATCTTTGACATCTTTAAAGACATTCAACTGAAATCTTTTATATATCTTCCAGATATCGTTGAAGTTCTTTACATATATTCATGAATATAAGTGCAATTCTCTCAGAAATTTACACAATTACCAGCAGCTGTATAATCTTTGACTGTTACTTTCACATCTTACTGATAACTTTAAGACTCTCAACTGAAATTTTCTACAGCTGATTAACTGAAATGTTTTACAGCGTTTCAGCGGCAAGTATTTCAAGCATTATATTTTACAATGTAATTATATTTTACAGTGTAATCCCAAAAATTATTGTTTGTCTAAGCTTTGCTTCTGGTCCACTGTTTTTGAGAGAAAACCTTCGTTTAAATATAAAACATCTAACATGATCTTTACATCACCCAAGTGTCAGGAAACTTCGTCTAGAATTTTTCTAGATATTCAACGAAACGTCTAAACTCGTAAATGTCTGATAATTTTTCTAGTATTAGCTTATGCATATTTTGAAATTAACTTTTAGCGGAAAATAAATAATGTATTATTACTATGATTTTTAATAAATCTTTAAAGGTAATTTTATCGAGAACAAGGTCTATTACAATTTATATTTAACTAGAGAAAAATAATAAAACTTCATTAGAAACTCCTTAGACAACTTCAATAAAAAGTTTTCTAGATATTCGACAAAACATCTAAAATCATAAATATGTGATAATTTTTCCAGTTTTAACTTATGCATATTTTGAAACTAACTTTTAGCAGAAAATAAATAATGCGTTATTGCTATAATTTTTAATACATTTTCAAAGATAATTTTATCGATAATAAGGACTATTACAATTTACCTTTAACTAGATAAAAATAATAAACTTCATTAGAAATTTTGTTATTTTTTATTAGTTAATATATTGTTAGTTTAGTTAATTTTTAATTCATTTATTATATATATATATATATATATATATATATATATATATTATATATATATATATATATATATATATATATATATATATGTGTGTGTGTGTGTGTGTGTGTGTGTGTGAGAGAGAGAGAGAGAGAGGGAGGGAATGCAAGTATGAATGGATATACACTTTATTGAATTAAAGTATTTGTAGGTGTATAAACGGGTACAAAAATGGGCTTTATTTTGCACAATTCCTTGAAATAGAGAGCAAATAGTCAACACAACCGCTTTATTTACAAAAAAGTAAGAAAAAATAAATTAAATAAAGAAGAAAAAATCCGGAGTTATAATGAAGCTGCCGTTGAACATTATCGTTTATCGATTCCGGAAGCAAAATTAAAATAAGAATCTTGGGCCTTAAGAATCGCCGAATCTGTTTTTTAAAGGTAGCAAAATAGTTTTTTAATCTGTGTGCGAGGCTGCGGGGGAGGGGGGTGGAAGCAGAGGCTAATCAATTTCGACTTATTCAGCCAGCGCGGTTCGCTGTGACAAGATTCGAGGGTTTGTAGTGACGTTTTTTTAAAGCAAAAATAATATTATTTTGGAAAGAAAGATTTTCTTATTTTCGTTACTGTGTGTATTGGTGGGGCTCTAAAAACAGTGACAGCTGTAGGGTTCGAAGATTTTTCTGTCGATATGGCAACACGTGGATATTGTGACGTAGCTGCCACACCAAACAAAGATTTAGGCGTCTCAGCCAATCACCAGGCAGTATGTGGTCGCCATAACGACCAAACCAGCTGCACGGACTGGAGTTATAAGATACCCGGATGAATAGACTGCTGAATGGGGGGTCGTCTCAAAATGGAAATGCTTTTTTAATATTTCTGTAGAGATGAGCGCGTTATTGAAAGAAAGATTTATTACGTAGTCCCTGATTTTTTGATTCGGCTGGAAAGTAAACTGAAGATTTTCTATCAATCTAAAGGCACTTTGATATATGTCGAGCTGTGGTATAACTAGTCCAGGTGGAAATATGTAAAAGAAATATACGATACTCATTTTAATAATTATTTGTTGAAAGTGATATATATAATAAAAAAAAAATCTTGAATTTGTAACCTTTTGTTGCTATGTATTTTTAAGTATGTAAATATGCTGAATTGCTTAAATGTATGCTAGCAAAACTTATGAATGATTTTCACATTTTTATCTAATGACAAAAAAGTTTTTGATCAAGGGCTTTTATTTTATTAGCTGAGTTATTCTTTTACACTTCCTTATACATAACTTATGAGAAACGATGTGCATGTGTTTTTAAGATTCTCAAAGCAGCTAGGTAAAATAATTTCTTTTATTTTTTGCATGAATTAAATTAAATAATTATTTTCATCACTTTTAATTTTCCCTATCAAAATATTTCAAATATCCCTGAATTTTATAAAACAGTATGTAAGCTAAACACATACATATTTACTGACTTGCATTATGTAACATAAGCTTGCATTAACATATTAAAGTTTTATGTATTTTTAATATGCTAATGAAAGAGTATTAAAAAAGTAAACATAAATAATATATTATTATTGTTTCTTGTTAATAATATTAATATATTAATATATTATTATTGTAAACATAAATAATATATTATTATTTATGTTTACTCTTTTTTAGACCTTTTCATTCGCAAAGTTATCAGCGGTTTAAAACAGCATTGAAAGTCTACGTCATAGGTTCAAATGTAAACTATTTGGTTAATTCATCTGAAATTGTTTGGACCTTGAAAATTTTCATCTTTAACCTCAACAATATAGTAGCAATATTGTTAATGTATTAGAATTTTCTTAAGGTGCAATTCCAACTTGTTCTATTTAGATCTCCTAAGACATTTCTTTTTATCCAAATTATTATTAGTCAAGCACATCTAAGTGATTACAACTTTCCTTTTATTAATTTTCTTTTAGCTTTTCTTTTTGATAAAATTTCTGCTGCTGGCAATACACAAAGTTTACAAAGCGAAATTTGAGATTTATCGGATATTCAAATAGTTTTAGTTAGTTTCCCCATGATATGTGTAGGTTTAATATTTTGATGTTAGTTATTTTTAAAAGTATATATAAAAAATGTCTTTGAAAATTAAATTCTGTTTTCATTAAAAATATAAAATTGCCATACAGTGAAAGGATTGAGCTGGGTTTAACTAGCCTGTATAAGGAGATTATTATATATGGGATTTTATTTTCTTTACAGTGATATTAAAAATGACGTTAATTATTTAACATCAAATATTTCTAAAATATTTTCTTCCCAATCTAAATAGCTCTATTTCTTAAAGATTTTTTTACTTCTTACTATTTTCAAATTGCTATATTTAGGCTATAATATTGCTGGAATCCAACACTGCCAAGTTAGTGTTGGATTTCAGGATGTTAACAATAAATACATCCCTTTTTTTTTAAACTTTCACTCCATCAATGATATCAGAGATACTTGAAGATATACTTCAGAAAACACACACAATCTCTCTCTCTCTCTCTCACACACACACACACAAACACACTCCCATACATACACACACATATATAAATATGTGCACTTGCATATTTTACTTGTATATGCATTATTTTTAATAAAAAATTTGTTCATGCTTTTTGGTTTAGATTAGATTTTTAATATAATAAAATAAATTATCCTACAAAGCTAATGAATATTGGATATCAATTAATTAATATATGTTATTCTATTTAACGATTTTTCTTAAATAACCGAATATTTTTTGCTGGTCACTCGATGGAAAACCTTGAAAGTCTTTTTTTCTGTTAAATTTACTAAGCATATTTTCAAGAACATAAATATTACTTAAAATAAATAATAAATTAATTTTGATAAATTGAATTAACTATTTCTAGGTATTTATCCTAATTTTGAATAGTTTCTTGAAGAATAATGTTATGATATACTGAAGCAATATGGGTGATTTTCCTTCTTATTTCTAAACACTTTTGTTTTACCTTAATGCATCAAGTAGAAGGAAAATAACTCAATGTATTTGTTGGAATCAAAATTCTTGGCAAACCTAATATGGAGTATTATAAATGGGGCTTGGTGGGGGACACTAAGGTAAATTTTGACAAAATGAAGGCAAATTGAAATGAAACATACTGTTTAAAGCAGTATTTCTCAAAACTTTTTTAAGTGGAAGGCACGTTGAAAATATCTGAAACTATTTTTGGGTACAACTTTAAAACATAATATCAATAAAAAACGCAGGAAAAAAAGTTTGAAGAGATTTTTTAAGAAACTGTTGAGAAAAATACAAACACACTTCCAAAAATAAAAAAAAACAATGTGTAGTGCAGTTATCATGTTGATAATATATATGTATAACGAGCCTTTGCTTAGTAATCCACTGTACACACACGCACATTGAAAAAGAAATAGAGAGAGAAAAGAGAAATAGGTCTCATTATGTAATTAACTCAGGAAATTTCAACGAATTTTTTACCTAAAAATCTAGCAATTTTTATTGTTATATTTTGTTTTCTTTTACTGCTATTTTCTGAATTTTTACTTCATAATAAATTTAAAAATCAAGGGTATTCCAACTTCTTTACAGCAGAGATATGCAACTATTTCTTGATCTAATTATTGATTTAAACAAAAAAAAAAAGTACGACATACTGTCAGTTTTAAAAAAAGTCCCAATCAAAGATTTTGCAGGTGAACACCTTTTTGCACTGAATTTTATCTTAAAATTCCACAACAGTGGAACTTTAAAACAAAATTCATGGTGAAAAAATAAAGGCAAGACTCCTATTGGCAGAGACAAGGAAAGAGGAACACGCTGGAAATGCTAATATATAGAAAGAAAATGATAAACAAAAGTAAACAGAAAATTTCATATTAACGATACAATACCAAGTGAGTAATTATTTACCGAAAATCCTCGCAGCACACTTGAAAATTCCTCGAGGTGCTCAAGCTTGCTACGGCCCACAATTTGAGAATCAGTGATTTAACTGGAATTCAGACCCACAAACTACGATATCATATTGTACTGAGTTTGGATGGTGGGTTTGGAGATCTACACTGTCTATTCTTTTGCTACATGGTGGCAAATCAAACCGGGACTTACTGATTAAAGAATATCAAATATCCATGCCAGTTGTAGGAATCGAACCCAATAACTCTTTTACCGTATAATAGAGTCCAACTCATTTGGCTACCATCCCGCCATATTTTAATTAGTAAGTTTTGTTCGGATTGCTACGGTCTACTTTTTGGCAACACGAAGGCTAATGAGACCGGGACCTACAGCTTAAAGCCGATTCTGAACGGCTACGAACATCTATGCCACAGTGGGATTAGAACCTACGAACTCCGGTACCGAAGGCCAGCATCCTAACCAATCGGCCATTGTTCGGCCATATTTTAATTAGAATTGATGAGATTGGAAATTCACTCTTACGCTTCTCTTGTTTTATTATAATTTAAACCTGAAAATTACTTTTATTAAATGATTATTTTTACCTCACTTTGTGGTTATACCTTTTGAACATTTTTAAATTGTTGTTGTTCTATGATTCGAGAATGTGGAGGAAGGATTCAGCATGATATTGTAATATATCACGTAATAAGTATAAATTAACATTCTTTAGGAATTTGTAGGGGAAAAATTATTCTATCCGAATATATTGAATGAATTTTATCTTTCATACTTTAAAATTTTAAAACAGAAGAGAAGAAAAAATTATATCCCACATTATTGTTGTTTAGACGTATTTTTGTTACAGTATTCTTGTTGGTAATATCTGTATATTTGCGTAAACTATTTAGTATTACAAATTTCAAATCAGAAAACTTTTTGTTAAACATTTTTTTTGTACGTATTACACTCCTTAAAAATATCAAACTAGTAAAAAGGTAATAATAAATCAATATTTATTTTAGTTATAACATTGAACAATTTAATGAAAGATCTCATTTTTTATCCCTGAATTCTTAAATTATAAAGAAAATAAAATTAATGTAAAATAAATACTACATAAAGACTACATAAAGTAATGTAAAAAAACATACTACATAAAGTAATGTAAAATAAATACTACATAAAGTAATGTAAAATAAATATTACATAAAGTAATGTAAAATAAATGCTACATAAAGTAATGTAAAATACTTACTACATAAAGTAATATAAAATAAATACTACATAAAGCAATGTAAAATAAATAATAGTTTTGTTGTTATGTATTATTTGCTTGTTATCCATGTAATTGATATAGTTAAACCCCGACATTTTGAAGTTATTTTTTTTTAATTTTGCGGAAAATAAAATTACAAAATATCCTTAAAAGAATGTTTTCTTCGCAAGTGTGAATGCTTATTAAAATCCTTTAATTTTCCAGCTTTTCTTTCTTTGCAAATAAAAAGTTGTAATGACTCCTTCATTGGAATTGTTTGGGGATTATTTTTAACGTGCGTGCCAACCTCTCGTCTCTGGGGAGATGCCTCCATAATTTGCTGCGAACCCCTTTTACGGAATTCTCTCTTTGTTACTCCTCAGCACGATGTGTGAGTGCATAGCCATTCTCACGAGTGGTAGAATAATTAAATTTCCATTTGCATGCCTACACCTTTTTGGCTTCGATTATTTCTACAGATCGTCATGCCTTCTCGGCGGAAAAATCGAATAAAAAATTGCCAAAGAAGTTGAAGAAGGGGGAGCACATCTTGAGCGGCTGAAGAACAAGACTATCTCTTCAAGAAGTTTTGAGACGGCTGAAGACTCGGGCAAAATTGAAATTAATATCAAAGGCATAGCGGCGTTAAGCGAGTATTCGTTCTCAGTGATAGGGAGGTGAGAAGGATTAGGTTGATTAAATTAACGCTCCCCAATCTAAACATGTCTAGTGAGCAATAAATTCTTTTTAAATAGCGTTTACACTTTGCGGAGAAAGACAGCATTTCGATTATATCATTTGACTGCAAACAAGGATTGGAGAGCCGATTGTTTTGGATTTGGATATTTAACTTTATAAAAAAATGTTAAGATTTTCTACCACTGTTTTGATTTTGACAAAGGGTGGGACTAGACAGTGAAGCTTATTGATTTATGAAATCTCTCTCTTTTTTTTTTAACACTGAAGGATTTTTATTTAGCTTCGTTTTAAAACACGGTGTTATTACAAATGGGTATTTTAGTGGTTGTATGGCACAGTCATTTGTTTAAGAGATTTATGCTCAAGACAACTGAAAGAATCTAAACTACGTTTATCGATTTAATTTTTTTTACTTAATGCAAAAATAACCTAGTAATAAGTAGAATGTATTTTAATAGAATGTCCCTTGCATTGATTCTCAAATGTGCCTCGCATATTTCCAAAATTAGATTTATGAAATGAAACTGAAAAATTTTCGACCCAATTCAGTTTCAGCTGAAGTATTATCTCCCCAAGAAATTTTGATACGGCTGAAAACTCTGAGAAAATTTAAATTAATATTAAATGCTTAGTGATGTTAAGCGAATATTTGTTCTCAACAATGGGGAGAAATGAATAGGTGATTAAATTACCACTCAACAATTTAAACATGCCTCGTATAAACAATAATTTTTTTGAAATACCGTTTACACTTTGCGGAGTAAAACAGTATTTTGATTATATCATTTGATTGCATTGGAGAGCCGATTATTTTGGATTTGGATATTTAACTTTATAAAAAAAAAAAATGTTAAGATTTTCTATCACTGTTTTGATTTTGACAAAGGGTAGGACTAGACAGTGAAGCTTATTGATTTATGAAAGCTCTTTTTTTTTTTTTTTTCACTGAAGGATTTTTATTTAGCATCATTTTAAAACACGGTATTATTACAAATGGGTATTTTAGTGGTTGTATTTTAGTGGTTGTACAGTCATTTGTTTAAGAGATTTATGCTCAAGACAACTGAAAGAATCTAAACTACGTTTATCGATTAAATTTTTTTACTTAATGCAAAAATAACCTAGTAATAAGTAGAATGCATTTTAATGGAATGTCCCTGGCATTGATTCTCAAGTGTGCCTCGCATATTTCCAAAATTAAATTTATGAAATGAAACTGAAAAATTTTCAACCCAATTCAGTTGCAGCGGAAGTACTATCTCCCCAAGAAATTTGATACGGCTGAAAACTCTGAGAAAATTTAAATTGATATCAAATGCTTAGTGATGTTAAGCGAATATTCGTTCTCAACTATGGGGAGAAAGGAATAGGTGATTAAATTACCACTCCCCTATTCAAACATGCCTCATGAATTGTGAACAATAAATTTTTTGAAATACCGTTTACACTTAGAAAAACATTTGATTAGATATTTTGACTGCAGACATGGATTAAGTAGCCTATTGTTTTAGAGTTGGCTATTTAACTTCATCAAAAAATGTTATGATTTTCTGTCTCTGTTTTTGATTTTGACAAAGGATGAGGGTAAACCGCAATGCTTACTGATTTATGGAAGTATTCTGACACTGAAGGGTTTTTATTTAGCCTCGTTTTAAAACACGGTGTTATTACTAATGGATATTTTAGTGGTTGGATGACACAGTCATTTGTTTAAGAGATTTATGCTCATGACACTTTAAAGAATTTAAAATATGTTTTATGTTAAACATTTTTATGTAACGTAAAAAAAATATACCTAGTAATAGAGAGCAAAAGTTTTAATTGGAAGTCACATTATGCCATCCCTTTAATTAAAAAAAATTGACGTAACAAAACATTTTTATAAATTATTAATTTAGATATTTTTAATAGATTATTACAGATTTTGTATACAAATAAACATTAAAAATAAACTAAATAAATCATATATGAAATGTTTTTAAATACTTATATTTAAAAAGAATTTTAATTTTAAATATTTTCTTAATTTATAGAATGTTCTTTGTACATTTATTTTCTTCCATTTTTATTAATTGTTACTTAAAAATATCTTATGAATATTTTTTGGTATTATTTTGGTTCATATACTGAACAGATATTTGATCAGATCTATTTTTTTTTATAAGTATAGGTTGAATTCTATTGAAAAATTTGAACTTTTCTTCATCTAATTCGAATTTTAATAATCTAAATAAAGCTGAAAGCTTAAACGGATACCCAGATAAGAATATTTGGAAATGATTTTTCATAACCTATAAAAAATTAAAAAGTTAAGGATTATTTAAAAAAATTTTAAAAATGTCATAAAAACTGATTTTCAAAAATATCATCTTTTAATTTTTTTATTTAATTTATTAATTTACTTAAAACTTAGTTTAGAAGATATATAATTTCATAACTGTAATTTAATAACCTTGCACACTTATTTTAAAAATTTCTTTTGAATATTTTGGGTATTATTTTGCTTACAGATTCAATAGTTATTTTATAGGAACTATTTTTACAGCTGTACGCTGAATTCTCTTGAAAAAAAAATCAAACTTTTCTACATTTAATTTGATTTTTAATAATCTAAATAAAGCCACAAATGAATACAGATATTCATATTTATTTTAATGTATATTCAGAGTGTTTAGTACACATATTTGCTTTTTAACTTTTCATAGATTATATATGAAAAATTAAGAAACAAAGAGTATTTTAACTAACAAAAGTGTTACAAAAATTAAGTTTTCAAAAATATCATAAGCTTTTAAGAAAATAGCTTAATTAATTTATTTATTTACTTAAACTAACATATAAGGTTTAATTTTCATAACTTAATTTATTAACCTGCACTTTTTTAATTCGATTTATTTTGATTGAATATTTTATTGGTTAAAGATTTAGGTATATTATTTTATAGTTAATTTTTAATTTATCATAAAATTTTAAAAATGTCAAGAATCTCTCTAATTCAACCTTCTGTAGTTACAAAACTTATTCTTTTAGAAAGATGAAATTTTAACTGCAAATTTAACTGTGTTTTGATTTAAAATTTTTGTATTTATATCTTTCAGTGTCAGTGAAAAATTTAAATATTTCAATTAATTAAAATATTAACGATTACAATCGTTACAACTGATTACAATCTTATTGCACACAGCTTTACACCTTTATACTAATGAATATACATAATTTAAAAAATTCAATATACAATAATGCACCATAAAAATGAGCAACTATGAAATTGAAATTATTATTTTTTTATAGAAACTAAAATTTTAAAAATTTTCATTTGAAAACTAAAAAATCTCCATAGTAAATTAAGGTGAAAATAGAATATTTGCCTTATAAATGACCAAGTTTTCTTTCATTTTAAATCATATTTTAGTTAGTTATATGCGCACAAAATTTCATGTCTCTAGAGCTATAGTGCATGCAATGAATATACACACACATTTTCTGAAAACTAATACTGTAGGAATTTAACTGTTGCAGTTCAGTGATAGTTTGGTTTGGAGCACTACGGTCTACGGTTTTGCACACGAGGGCTAATGAGACCCGGACCTACAGCTTAAAGCCGATTCCGAACGACTACAAATATCTATGTCCTCAACGGGATTCGAGCCAGCGAACTCCGGTTCCAAAGAGGAGCTCTCTACCATTCGGCCATCGCTCGGAAGTTCAATGATAGAAGCAGATACTTTAGCTAATAATTTCCACTGTATTGGGAATTTTTAAACTTTTCTTGAACGTTTCTAGGGTATCAGTTTTTACAATATATGATAGATTGATTTATACGAAGCTCACTTATGCTAAATACTCAATACGAAATACTTATTATTCCCCGGTTTTTACACACTTGTACTAAATAATATACAAAAAAAAAATAAAACAATAAAAAAAAGCACTATGAAATTGCAATATCCTGTTTTCTATTTGTATTAACATTTAATATAATTTTAGTTTAAAAGTGTCTGAAAAAATTTTCATTTTATGTACTTATACATGTTTAACCCCTTGTCTGTGGAATATATTTGAGGAAAATGTGCCAAAACTATATATATTATATTATATGGTATATATATATATATATATATATATATATATATATATATGTAATATGGGCTAGACTCATTCAAAATCACAACACAGTTTATTTCTGGTAAGAAACATGAAATCCGTACAACAGGCAAACACCTTTACAACTTCGTGCACACAGACAATGTGATCGCGCACATACACTTTTCAAGCAGGGATTCCTAAGGTAAAAATACTACGAATAATCCCTAAGCACAATTGATCACGTGATACAAATTACCCATGTTTAAAGATAATATGCTAACTATTGGCTAAAGTAATACAGACAGAGGCTGAATTAAGTCTATAGCGTGTCTGGAGGGAAAAATCAGAATTACCGCTCAAACCCCGAACTCACTTTATGAACAAAAGTTACTAAATTAATATTAAAACACATAAATAAGGAATTTTAATATTACATACACATATACACACATATACACACATTTTGATATATTTTTTAAAAACTCCTCTCTTATTCCAATTCCTTTAATTCTTTTTCCCAGCCTCTAAATAATTTAATTAACGGAGTATTTTCCACTTAACATTCCTTTCTGTCCTAAAACTGCAAACTTTCTGTCTATTCAGCACGTTTCCCAGCTGTCGTCGGCAAATAGTTTCGCGTTTTGCTGATATTGCATTTAATTCGCTTATTAAGTTGTTTTTTACCGTGGGAAAATACTTTTTGTCATCGCTCTTGGGTGCACCTCTGTTCGATCTGAGTGAACTCTGTGGCTTTTCTTTGTGTGTCGTGCAGTGGAAAAAATGTGCGTTGTTGCCGCTCTGGAACAATGTTTCATTTCGACTTCTGCCGTTCTCTTCTATATGAGGCCCGACTGCATTTTTATTACTGCTAGCTGTTGAGCTTTCTCCCTATGAAGGAGATTTATAAAAATATTATATATATATATATATATATATATATATATATATAGATAGATATAGATAGATAGATATATATGTAATATGGGCTAGACTCATTCAAAATCACAACACAGTTTATTTCTTAAGAAACATGAAATCCATACAACGGGAAAACACTTTTACAACCTCATGCACACAGACCATGTGATTCCGCACATACACTTTTGAAGTAGGGATTCCTCAGGTAAAAATACTACGAATAATCCCTAAGCACAATTGATCACGTGATAAAAATACCCACCTTTAAAGAGATCGCGCTAACTATTGGCTAAAGTATTACAGACAGAGGCTGAATTAAGTCTATAGCGTGTCTGGATGGAAAAAATCAGAATTACCGCGCAAACCCCGAACTCACTTTATGAACAAAAGTTATTAAATTAATATTAAAATACATAAATAAGGGATTTTAATATTACATATATATATATATATATATATATATATTTTGATATATATACACACATATATTACATGTATATAAGTTACCCAATCTGTGCCTGAACTGTGTAACAAACCTTGACTAGTAAGTAACTAGATAATTCCTTCAAAGTTGTCTACATATTTTTCTAACTCTATGTACCTTCAGATATTGAAATATCTTATGATTTATTATAATAATTTAATGTTTAAAAATGAATAAATATCATTGCGTATAAATGCCGTGTACTTTATGAATAACCTCACGAATTTATATTAATCGGGATAAGTTTAACCCAACCCGCTGTTTTAGGTAGACCAAAATTCTTGCGGATCTAGAGTTAATTATTTTAAAATAGAATGTTCCATGATTTTTTTCTAGATTCCAGACTAAAATCATCACAGTCTATACCTGCGGTCTGGTGTGAGTGATATCCAGGCTCACCTATTCAGAATCAGAGGATGGAGTTTCAGTGAGAGAAATCAAGAAACTTTCGATCGATACTGCATAATCCACTGCTGCCTATTCATATTCCGAGATATAATCAACTGCTATTAAACCACTGGATTTGAATTTCACGACTGATTTCGTAACATCGATTAAAATATGAGAGTTGCAGATGAGAACGATCGGATTAAAGCATTTATCAATGGGATCAGGGGATCAGTGTTAATTACTCAAGATTTATTACGTGCATTTACATAGAAATGAAACAGTTTTTATAGCATTTATAGTAGTGATTCTCAACCTTTTTTAAGCTGCCGCTTCCCTACAAAGCAGAAAAGGGTTCAACGCCCTCTTTGTAAAAATCCCGTAATTTGAAGTATAGGGAAGGAACTCAATTATAAGAGGCAAAAGTTAAGCAACTTTCTTCAATAGAAAATTTTCAACACCAAATTTTTGTTGCTGAAAAAAATCTCAAGCAATACTCAAATGTTGATTAAATATATTTTTCTGAGAGTCGGTTTCAATTTCGCAAGTGGTTGGTTGGTTGGTAGCACTACGGTCTACTTTTTGCAACACGAGGGCTAACCAATTTCGCAAGTGAGAACATATGGGATGAAAATTACTGGTCTTGGTACCATCGAGTAAGCTTGTTTTACTAATGGTAAAAATCGTGTAAATTGGGTAATTAATGTAATAAATTTATATGATATTTTCGGAATTAAGTTTGAAAGCCAAAACATGTTCACAGCACCCCCCCCCTCCCTTCTTATGCCCAAACAAGTTCACTGCCCATCCGCGTCATCCAACCACCCCCGTTGATATCCAATGATTTAGAGCAAGATAACTTTTTAACCTATATATATATATATAAATACTATATACAAAAAGTGGGAAATCGCTCCAAGGAAACGTAGAAATTCTACACAGTAGTTTACTAACTGTTTTAAATAAGAGTGCTGGATGCTAAGGAGTTAATCCTTCTTTTTAAAGGCTAAGTAAAATAAATTTTTTTTTCTTTTAAAAAAATTTTTTTCAATACTTATTTCTGATTTTGTATCGTAGATGAAGAAATGATATTTAATTCCTTTCAAGCATTTTTACCCTTTAACTAAAGTATAATTTTAAATAGTTCTTATATGTTAAAGTACTTATGAAAGGGCTTTTATTAAATTTAATTATTAAAATATAATAATCCATAGGTTTATATCGGGATTTGTAAAGATTAAACGTGAAACTGTAAGTAGAAATGGTTACAAATTTTTCTTAAGTCAGAGAGCGTATTCCTTTGTGATAATCTAAAAATTAGACCAAATGAAGAATAAGTATGAATTGAATAAGTTTTACCTCTTTAAGGTAAGAATTAAGCAAGATTTAATATAGAGAGGTGTATAAATATCTTTAATAAGTTATTCTATTTTGTTTCGTTATTAGTAGCTCATTGTTACTTCTTACTGTGCTAAAAAATACATTTTACAAGCCTGAAAAAATGAAAAATTATAGAGCTAAATTCAATTATTATATTAAGTCAACTTATTTGTATAGACTCATGCTTACAAATAAATGAAGCATATTACAGAATTTAATTTTGTTTTTAAAGTTTTAAGTATTACGAGGGTGAAACACGTTAAGAGAATTTATTAAAAGCTATAACTATACATAATTATTTATTTATATTTATTTATCTTTTTACAGGAAACTTCTTTTGGGAGTTAAAAAAAATTCTCAAAATGTCATATGAATCCAAAGAAGCGAATTAAACATATAAATACAACGATGTATATTACAGGAGAGAGTTAACAAAATAAAACACTTCCTGTACAAAGATGTTTCGGCTGGGTTGCACTAATGTTCAGTCTTAATTGCTTTGAAATATTTCATCCAATAACACCAATTTTTTCCTCAAATTTTCAGAATTTTACAGAATTTAATTTTGTTTTTAACGTAATTCGATTGTGAAACACGTTAAGAGAATTTATTAAAAGCTATAACTATACATAATTATTTATTTATATTTATTTATCTTTTTACAGGAAACTTCTTTTGGGAGTTAAAAAAAATTCTCAAAATGTCATATGAATCCAAAGAAGCGAATTAAACATATAAATACAACGATGTATATTACAGGAGAGAGTTAACAAAATAAAACACTTCCTGTACAAAGATGTTTCGGCTGGGTTGCACTAATGTTCAGTCTTAAGTGCTTTGAAATATTTCATCCAATAACACCAATTTTTTCCTCGGAAATTTTCAGAACCTTTTACAGAATTTAATTTTGTTTTTAACGTAATTCGATTGTGAAACAAGTTAAGAGAATTTATTAAAAGCGATATATATATATATATATATATATATATATATATATATATATACATACATATATATATATATTTATTATATATATATATATATATATATATATATACATAATTATTTATTTATATTTATTTATCTTTTTACAAAAAACTTCTTTTGACAGTTCACATAAAACTCATAAAAAAATTTCTTCAAAATGTCATATGAATAAAAAGAAGCGAATTAAACATATAATTACAACGATGTATATTACAGAAGACAGTTAACAAAATAAAACACTTCCTGTACAAAGATGTTTCGGCTGGGTTGCACTAATGTTCAGTCTTAATTGCTTTGAAATATTTCATCCAATAACACCAATTTTTTCCTCGGAAATTTTCAGAACCTTTTACAGAATTTAATTTTGTTTTTAACGTAATTCGATTGTGAAACACGTTAAGAGAATTTATTAAAAGCGATATATATATATATATATATATATATATATATATATATATACATACATACATAATTATTTATTTATATTTATTTATCTTTTTACAAAAAACTTCTTTTGACAGTTCACATAAAACTCATAAAAAAATTTCTTCAAAATGTCATATGAATAAAAAGAAGCGAATTAAACATATAAATACAACGATGTATATTACAGGAGAGAGTTAACAAAATAAAACACTTCCTGTACAAAGATGTTTCGGCTGGGTTGCACTAATGTTCAGTCTTAATTGCTTTGAAATATTTCATCCAATAACACCAATTTTTTCCTCGGAAATTTTCAGAACCTTTTACAGAATTTAATTTTGTTTTTAACGTAATTCGATTGTGAAACACGTTAAGAGAATTTATTAAAAGCGATATATATATATATATATATATATATATATATATATATATATATATATATATATATATATATATATATATATATATATATACATAATTATTTATTTATATTTATTTATCTTTTTACAAAAAACTTCTTTTGACAGTTCACATAAAACTCATAAAAAAATTTCTTCGAAATGTCATATGAATAAAAAGAAGCGAATTAAACATATAAATACAACGATGTATATTACAGGAGAGAGTTAACAAAATAAAACACTTCCTGTACAAAGATGTTTCGGCTAGGTTGCACTAATGTTCAGTCTTAATTTGCTTTGAAATAATTTCATCCAATAACACCAATTTTTTCCTCGGAAATTTTCAGAACCTTTTACAGAATTTGATTTTGTTTTTAACGTAATTCGATTGTGAAACACGTTAAGAGAATTTATTAAATGCGATATATATATATATATATATATATACATAATTATTTATTTATATTTATTTATCTTTTTACAAAAAACTTCTTTTGACAGTTCACATAAAACTCATAAAAAAATTTCTCCAAAATGTCATATGAATAAAAAGAAGCGAATTAAACATATAAATACAACGATGTATATTACAGGAGAGAGTTAACAAAATAAAACACTTCCTGTACAAAGATGTTTCGGCTGGGTTGCACTAATGTTCAGTCTTAAGTGCTTTGAAATATTTCATCCAATAACACCCTCTTTTTCCGCGGATATTTTCAGAGCACAGGGTTTTCTCCTCTTTTTAGTCCGCGACGAAAAAATATCGAGTGTTAGTGAATGTGGTGAGTAGCAGTAATATTTCACCCCGGCGCTCCTGAGCTGATTTGCGTCATGAGTTATTTCCGTCACCCCGACTCGCAGTACTTAAGGATAACTCAAGTTGTTACGACTCAAACAAACGATTCTAATTCAAGTGCAACAACCCAGGTGCAACTTTAAAAGTTCACATCTGTTTGAACTCTGTATAGTAGATCTGTGTAAAGAGATTCATGCGAACCACGCAATTTTATATACTTATTTTATAAAACATTAATTACTTTTTGTATCTTCACTTCAAATAAGTAAAATTTTAATTCCAATGAAATATTCATGCACATTGAAAACGGTATTGCATGTATGATAGCACATGACTTAAAGTATTCAATAAAAACTCAGAAAAAAGGTGAAAAGATTAATATAAATTTTTCTTTCTCAAATACTAAGTTTTACGGAAGTTTATCACTAAATCAATTTTCGACAGATAAATAGAACACCTCATTAAAAGAAAATTTAGGTGTAGGACCCATTGCAAAAAAGGAATTCTGATTTATCTCACAAATAGTAGCAATGACTTAAAGATAATTTCATGATAATTTAAGCGATTTTTGAAACTGTATAATACATAAGAATCTTTTGATATCTATTTCTATCTCTAATTATTCTCTAAATTTCCTGAATTAATGTTTTGAACTTCAAGTAAGTCCACCTAATTGGATAAGCACTTTTAAATATTAAAAGGTGGTAAAAATTTATTATAAGAAATGGGATTTTTTTCCGTGTTTTTTTAGATGTAGTTTAATTATTTGAAACTAACAACATACTTATAATATTCAGTATGTTTGATTCTATATTTTATTGCTGAAAATATTTTAATTAACAAGATTGTTTTAGCATTGATTATTATATCTTTTTCTAATAAATATTTCTTGTAGAGATTGCTTTATAACGAGTATGTATGTATGTATTCAGGAATTAAGTTTGGTTGATTGGTTGAATTGAAGAACTACCGTCAACTTTTTTGATATGCAAGTGCTAACGCAAATTAAGGTAGCATAATCTTACTAGATTTTCTTATTAAGTATATTTAATAATTAATAATTCACATATCTTTGTTTAAAATTGAGGTTTATAACGAGGACGATGTGGATGTGGATGTTGATGAAGTATAGGACGAATTTTTTGGTACAGGATAATTTTAGGAGCCATTGACTATCCACCACAGCCTCCCAAGAATGCATTGAAGAGTTTGATTAGTACTAAAACAATCGAAGGCGTTTTTTTAAACAAATAGTTCCATGTGTATTTTCAATAATGGCACGTACTGATTTTTAGATATCAAATACCGAAAACCTACTGCCTTCACACCAAACTCACCCTCTTCACATATAAATATTAAACTTTTCATCACACATTTCCTAATTAAACTTTCATCAATGTACCAATATTTATGGTTGATATATTATACTAAAAAAATTTAAAACTGTGTTCTTATATTTCAATATATAATATATTATAAGGTAGGTTAGTCAAGCCGTAATCCTTAAAAAAAATCATGAATTAATCGGAAATCTACATAGAAAGAAAAGAAGCAGATTTTTATCATAAAATCTTCATTAACCCTTAATGATTTTTTTCTAACCCTGATATATATATATATATATATATATATATATATATATATATATATATATATATATATATATATATATATATATATATATATATATATATATACAGTTCAACCCCGTTATAACGAGCTTGAAATGACCAAAGATTCTGCTTACTATATCCGGGGAATTTCTTTTATCCGATCTAAGAAAAATGTTATATATAACAAAATTCGTAACTCATTAATTGCTTAGTGAGTTCAACAATAAAATAAATTGACTGAAATCGATTAAAATTTAGCTAAAATTACAGTCCGTTGGATTTTTAACAATTGCTTAAATTTTAGTCCTTTTAAAATAATCAGTTTTGACTAGATGCCTGTTAACCCTTAATTTGGCTAAGTCTGACAGCTACACCGGACATGTATATTTATAACTACTATATAACATAATTGTCAGTGTTCACCACAGCGGACCTTAATTATCTCAAAAATGGAAAATGATGTATTTTTTTTTGTTTATTTTACAGAGATCCTAATGTCTAGACAGACATGGGAAAATAACAGAAATTAAAAAATATTTGAAAAAAAAAACATCTTGCCAAATTAAGAGTTAAAAAACTTTCTTGTTTATTGTAAAATCTATACATATTTGAAGAAGATAGCAAAAATTAAAAAAGGTATGACTAAGAGAGCAATCAGATGAAATCATGCTACGTAATCCAAGATTGGATCCATAATTTGAAATTATAAGATTGGAATAGTGTATCAAATCATTCCTTAAATTTAATAGCTTTTTAATTACTACAGGATAAACACCCAAAAATAAATTTCCTCCAACAAATCATTTACTTATTATAATAGCTAATAATACACATAGAAAATTATAGAGAAATCAGGAAAAGCTTACTATTTAGTGACTTGTAGGGAAAGCAAGTTTTTTTTTTTTTTTTTTTTTTTTTTTTTTTTTTTCTGATCAGTGTTGCAAACAGTTGTTCCAGAGGGACTGTTTTAGGCGTTTAACTCTTTAAGGAAGACAAGAGCAGATGATTTTACTACCCTTAAGTCCTAAAGTTTTTAGCAGGTGAAAATGTAAAATGGACTGTCCCATTCTTCTATATGTATATGTATGTATATATGTATAAATATATATATATATATATATATATATATATATATATATATATATATATATATATATATATATATATATATATATATATACATATATATATATACATACATACATATATACATATATATATATACATATATATATACATATATATATATACATATATATATATATATATATATATATACATACATATATATATATACATATACATATATATATATACATACATATATATATATATATACATATATATATACATATATATATACATATATATATATATACATATATATATATACATATATATACATATACATATATATATACATACATATATATATATACATATATATATATATATATATATATATATATACATATATATATATATATATATATATATATATATATATATATATATATATATATATCAGTATAATATAAGTTTAGAATTATATTAGAGAATAAAAAGAAAGTAAAAATTGATTGCTAAGGAAAGCACCTCAAAATGTGGCCTATAGGCAGTAATCAATCAAACTGTCAACTGGTCGTAAAGGCTGGGTAGATGAAAAGAAGACCCCTGATAGATATACCTATCACCCCTATTTTTCATCCTTCCGGCCCACTCCGGCCAAGCCCGTCTTTAAGTGCTTCGGCCGGTATGGGCCGGAGTCGTACCCAGGGAGTTAAATTAAAATAGTGTCTTGTGAACGATTTAGTCCGTGGCACGGCTTTGGGAATTTTCAACTTCTTCAGTGATTTTTAAACTATTTTCACCGCAATACCTCTGGCATATACTGAGGGCACCCAGTTTGTAAACCGCTGAAGTAGAGTTCCTCGAGATAAAATACAAGGTCGATTATTAGTACATTTTGATCGATACAGTGGGACAAAAACATAACATAAATTTTAAGTATACTCACGTCTTCTTTAATAAATCCACAATTTTTGGAAGATTTTATATACTGCCGTGATATTCCTGGCATACACTCGCAGATCCCCAGGGTGCTGCGGCACCGAATTTGAGACCCGCAGATCTACTTGACCTATTAGAGGAAGATCATCGTATCACTTTTAGAAAAAAGAGGAAAATGAGCCTGGAAGTTAAAAAATAATGGGTTACCACATCTACTAATTTCAAGAATAGAGGATTTTTTTTTTCTCTGAAAATTGGATGGTACTCTAAAAAAGTTTGGAAACCTTTGGTTTAAATATTTTGGAAATAATTTGTCCTGATTTGTAAAGAAAATGTTTACTGTTACAAAATAGATTAATGTTTGAATATTTTATAAAGTCTTAATAGTTATATAATGTACAGTGTTTATTGACACCTGGAATAAATGAATATCTTTCAAATTTACACAATAATTATTTTTTCCATATATTATATTTATTTTTCTCATCAAAGAAATTTCATCTACTAAACTAAACAAACAGTTATTTCCAACTAATTAAGAACATCTTAATCTTTCCACAGAGTGAAGAACTATTTAGCAAGATGAATTTTGCTATTGTGTTATAAGTATGTATTTTTCCTTTAAAATATCCCAGTATACAGAATAAACAAAATAAAACAGAAAATCGATCCCAGTCTTTTCTTAAAAGTTCAAAAAAGAGACATGGAAAGTGGGAAAAACTATATTTTGTGTATTTACTTTCACACCATTAAAGACAACGCAATTGTCTCCTACAGAGCTGTCATGATTTAAGGAAATTTATCGCTAAATCGTTTTTCGGCACTCAAATAATATGAACGAAAGTTTGAATTGTTCTCAATGGCTAAAAGAAAGTTTAGATGTGAAACCCATTTCAGGAACGCATAACGACGACTGGTTTATTTCAGAAAGAAATACAATAACTTAACAATAATTTAAGTGCTTTATAAACTATAAAACATACTAGTATCTGTTCATCAAGAGTATAGATAGATTAAGAAAGAATTAGTAACCCTCATCTTCAGTAGCGTGGAGTAGAATATTCTCTAACGTGGAGCCAGAAAATTTACTAGAGGTTGCAAAATTTCTACCATTGAATTAATATTAAGGGAACTTATAGTAAAAAGCCCAGAAGCGCTAGGGTAGCGATCCCCCGACACAGATCCGAGGTTCGATCACCGGGCTAGGCAAAGTTGACCCATCTTTTCATTCCTTCCGTGAGTAGATAAACTGAAGACCAAGCATGCTTGGGAACTAATTATTGCGGGTTCCGTGTAAGGCTGACCACCTAATCGGAACATAGGCTTCGCACCCCAGGGTCCATGGTATCGGAGACCGAAATTAGCATCGTAGGCCCTGCCATCCTAGGGGCTGTTGCGCCAAGGAGATTGAAAGCCCTTATAGTCAGGGCCAGAGCATAACGCGTGTTAAGTGTTCTGTCCACACAGGTGCAGTATCACGCCAAATCCAATAGAATCAAAACCGGATTAAAGATGGGATTAAAAATAATTGAACCTTATGGAATATAAACATCCAATGCTAGGTTGTACTTACATCACAGTACTCGAATTTAAAGCAATCACACTGGAATGTACTAAAGTCTGAGTATTCAAGTACAATGAATCTTTTATCCTTTCTGACCATTTCTACATCTGTCAAGTCACACAATTTAGAATCGGATTGCTTACAGCTAAGCATCTCGTCGCTCATGATGCTTTTTGAAGCGTATATTCCTCAAGCAAAAATCCTTGGTATAGATGTGGAATTAGCAGATGATTTTAGCTTAGATGAAAAGAATTCGAAAAAGAGGATGATTTTTGATGGATAAACTTTGTCAGATGAGTATGAACCAGTTGATGCAAAACTTTAGTTTAAAACAAAACTTTTTGGCATTTTCACAGCAATTGCTGCAATGAAAAAATTATTTGAATCCTTTTTATGTGACTTCATTTTGACTAATTTATACTTATGAATAGCTTATAAAAAATGGTATAAAACGATTTGCAGTTATAAAAGGGGATTAAATTTCAATCATTGAGAATTGCAGAATTAGTTTAAAAATAATTTGAGAAAACATGGAACTTGTTAATGGAACATATTCAAAATCCTTTTATTTTTGAAAGATTTACATATAATCTTCATATTCATAAAACTTTCGAGAACAATAGCATACATTTATATATTGTTTACCCGAAAGATGTTAACAGTAAAAGAGATCATACTGAAATGAATTTCAGAGATTTGAATTCTAACAAGAAATAAAAAATATTTCGTGGCACTCGTCAGTGATAATGCCTTTTGATTTGCCTTCTAAATCTCCCCTCCTTCAAAAGAGGCTGCTCTTACACAAGAAGAAACTTTTGCCACCGACTCTTCATTCTAATAACGTATAAATCACATTATCTAAGTTTCAAGACATACAATAAAGTTTCTGTACGCGTATGATTATGATACTTAGAAATAAAACAGTGATTCATCGAGAAAAAGAAATTTCTTCAAGCAGTTTTCATACAGTTCAGGGATGTAGTGATTAATTAGTATGTCGCTGGCAGCATTATAATAAGCAATTAATCATTGGGTTCTCTTGTGAAACACTGCTAGAGAACGCCTCAAAGGAAGAGGCTTTAATACTTTCTCTTAAGTCCCACGAATATCACAGCGGTATTAGGGACTAATTTCCTGTTCACAAATAAATTAGTTTCATATTTAATTTTATTTCCTCCATATTTTGCTTACAAGGGGGTTGTTACTTAACGATGTTTTCTGATCGTAGTTCATATTACAGAAATATAAAGTTAAATGTTATCTTTTCAAAAGAACTGGTAAAAATAAAAAACGATCAATATTCTTTCTCTAGGAAAACACCAAATAATTTTGGTATAATGAAGTGTATTAGAGGAAAACAACTATTGTTATTCTATTGGAGAAACATTAATATTCCACGATGAAACGATATTTTTTATGGTCTTGTTCTACAATGAACTTCTGTTCATCCCCTAGCTAATACTTAATATATATGTTAAGCAAGATAATTTTATGCATTGCTCCAATTTTACGTTATTAGTCTTACAATGCTACATATTCTAATTACTAAAAGTTTCCCTTTAATAGCCTGTTAGTCTGAAAGATTTACTATATGAGCATTAAACATTGATAATTTAGTAATACAATTAAAAAATTGTCTGTAGTTTACGATATTATCACTAGAAATTGAGAAAAAGTAAAGCCTGATTTATATAATTACAAATTATATTTTAGTGTGTGAATTAGTGTTTGAAGATAAAATAAGACTGATAAAGTTAGTTTCATTGTATCTAATCGTAAAAAGTATAAATTATGTATAAGCATCAATCATACCGAAAATCTATGATTTTATAGTATAACAGGATTTAAATAAAGATAAAATTTTTTCACTGCACACTAATAATCTGATGATGGTACGACTTTTAATGTATTTTCAATAAAAATACACAAAGTTTTGTTTCCATAACTTTCATACTTAATACTTGTTGGTATTAAGTAAATTAGTATTAAGTACAATATTTTAAATACCTGTTAATGACTGTAATTACCCTCGTAAAAACTCAAGCTCCATTGGAAGCCAGGAAACATCCAGGATGTCGTATAAACGTCAATCAGATATCCTATGAAATCTGTGTGAATTTATAGTAGTGATTACAGAAGTATATGTTTCATTACATGATTTTCCCCTTTATAAGTACTTGAGCTGATTGGAAATTATTAAGAATTCTCTAAATGTATCCTCTTTTAAGAAACAATATATTAATTAGTTTACGTATGTATTAACTCTATAGTTTAAACATGAATTCTGATATTTTAAAGTCATTTAAAAAAAGCAAGGGTGGTAAAAGCGGCGTATAATAAATGTCAAAAATATTGGCATTTATTGATGATCCATGAGTGACAATAGAGATAAAACTAAGAAAACTCAATAAAGCGTGCTATTCAGTGTTGTATATTCCTTGGATTAAATTATTTAAAGGATTATAATTAGCTTTCATATGCAAATAAGTATTTTATTGGTTGATTTATAAAATATTATAAAATTAAATATTTATGTAAAATATAAACTATTTGTACGCTGTACATTTCATCTTATATATTATTGTTTATATTTTATTCAAAATATAGTACAAAACAATAAAATAACCTTTTATATATTTTTTTTTACAAATCCATAACGTAATTCTAAGAAAGAAAGAAATTATTATTTTAGTTCTAGAAAACCTTTCTCTGGTAATTACGGAGCAATGACTGATTAAATTTTTTTCACTGATCCGTGCTCATTGTTCACAGTATCAACTTAAGCCACTTGCGAATTTCCAGTAGCTTTTATTTGCAGTTCCAAAAGTCCATTTAATTCCAACCTAATCAAGCATCCTGACGTATCATAGGCAGTATTCTTACTTTGAGAAATTGCTTTATCCCTTGTCTATGACATGGAAAAACAAGATCTCACCGAAAAACCGCTGAGGCTCGAAGTCCACTTGAGACTAAACCCTAGAGAGCTTTTCTGTGGCGGAAGGCTGTTAGAGAGCTGCCTTATTCGAGGAAACTTCTGGATCTTTACAAGGAGCCATCTTGAGTCTATCTTTGTTCGTATCGGAGGAAAGGCAAGATAACTTAATCTACGGAAACGCCTTGAGACTTGGTTTTTTAGGGTTGCTGGAGCAAAGAGCGTTCGCCAACGAAAATCCCTTAATTTTTTTATCCTTACTAAAGGGGGTGATTGGCTTATGTAAGGGTTTCCATATGGCGCTTGTCAATCAAATCTCTCGTAGCTTTCAGAGCAAATTTCATTCTAAAAGTGAGATGAAGATAAGACTGGGATGTACCATTAATCATACATAATTCTTAGAGCGTTAGAGCACAAAGTTCTACACTATCAAGTTACATACACTTAAAAAACGTGGATGACTCTGTCAAAAATATATTTCTACAGCTTTTAAATACTCAAAAAACATTTTTCGAAACTAAAACCTTTATAATCTATTATAAGCATCAGACTATTTTCCTCCTTAGACTCCAAATCATGAAGTAACTCATATATAACATGTTTTGTTTAAGTTGAGTTTCTTTCTTTAACCGATAATTCATCACTAGAATAATTAATTTATACCTTGAACTTAAGGCATAGAGGTCAATTTTTGCCCTAAGAGAAATCCTGTTATAATATTCAATATAATTCATGATAATAATAATTTTTACTTAGTAAGAGCTGAGAAAAATGTAAATTTAAAAATCTCGGTTTTTCAATGGCGATTTCTCTGTATTGTATCAAGATTTTCATGACAAAAATTTCGTTAAGCTATCTAACGCTACTTAATTCAGCCTATGGCTCTCAAGTAGTTTTGAATATTTAAAAACTATATTTATTTTGATAAAAGTAATTATAGCTGTAATCACATATTTTAAAGCTCGCGTCATATTAACATAGAGTTTGAGATTAAAGCTTATTCATCATTAAAATGTATTATAATGCATACATACATTCACAAATATATATATATATATATATATATATATATATATATATATATATATATACACATGTATATTAAATATTTGTAGAAAATGTATTAACCAGATCATTATGTTCTATATACTTTAATCCAGAGTCGAGGGAACTTTTACCATTAAGGGCCAAATTTAAATTAGGCAGTAAAAAAAATAATATACCGATCAATGTGACATTTGTGAAACTATTTAAGTTTTTGTATAGTTAATTAATTTATTACATAACATAGAAACAATAAAAACATTAGTTCATTTATTTATTATTTAACCTAAAACTTACGATATAAAATATTTTTGTATTCACACAAAGGTAATAAATTGTTTCAGTATTATTCTGTAATTATTTTTCAATCAGCAACTACATATTTAAATATATTTCATTAAGTAATGTTAAAATTTTACGCTATTAAAGTTCTAACATTTGAGTTATTGAATTGGCTATTACAATCAGTTAGCAATGAAATTTAAATTCCTGTATTTATTTAATTATATTAATTAGGAAATCATCGAAATATGTACAGATAAATTTAAATAGATAGAAGCCGAACGATTTCCGAATAGTTAGTGTGTTGGCTGTCGGTACCGGAGTTCATGGGTTCCGAATCCCAATGTGGCATGGATGTTTGTAGCCGTTCGGAATCGGCTTTAAACTGTAGGTCCCGGTCTCATTAGCCCGCGTGTTGCAAAAAGTAGACTGTAGCACTCGAAACCAAACCAAATCAGTAGATAGAAATGATAGCTTCTATGAAGGCCGCACAAGAAACTCACTGAGGCCGCATGTGGCTTCAAGGCCACACTTTCCCCACCTGGGCTCTAAGTGATTTCGGTATTCATACACAATTTTTGTATACGCTTTATTCTGTTATCAAATGTCGCATTTACTGTAGTTATTTTCTCATCAAGTTAATGCTCTACTAGAAACAGTAACAAATAAATGGTTTTAGAAAATGTTGTTGCTAAAAAAGGGGTTCAGTGACTGATCAATTACGGAAAAGTTTATAACTTTAATGCGCATGATAATTCTGTTTAAAGTTAAGTCTATTTACACTGACAATTTTTGAAAACATTTTAATAAAATTTCAAATTAAAATTTATATATTTCAAAGCCTAAACAAATTACAATAGACTTCATTCATACTGTGTAATTGTTTTCAATTGTTAATTATTTTTGTTGCCATTGCTCCTGGCACGTATGTATACGAACATGAATAGGTTTATTTTTTCCTATGAGGTAAATCCTAGCATTCCGCTGCCAATCCAAAGAGACCATTTTAGAATGGAGCTACATATTACAAATTGCTTATCGCCGTTCTTCTGTCACTACCATTTTACGAGATAAATATTAATACTGCAGGATTAGATTTTGAGCTCTGTGACGGGGTCGGTTTTGAACCGAAGCGAACGGGATGCGTTTTTCCCGTTTCTTTCACGTGTGACGCACTTTTGAGCCCTCTGCTCCACCGGGAATGTAATGATGCCCCCCCCCCTTGTGGCTCATTCAGGGGTAAATATAAATGGGTAAAGAGCTCAAAAGTGATGACTTATTCTATGGTAATAGATTTAATTAACTTCTTAGGGAAACAAATTATTCGGCGAAACCCGTATATAGTGATTTTTTTATCCTCCGCAGGAATTTCTTCTTTACTCAATATATTCCTTATTTACTCAATGCGAAATTATTAAGAAGTTAATAAGTGTGTTACAGTAAAGAATTGTTTATACGTCTCTCATTTATAAGTCGTTTACTTCTATACGACGTTTTAACCCAGTTCATATGCATTCGTAACCATAAAGTCCTTTGTTTATACGGCGCAAAGTTTATACATCTTTTTCATTTTTCTAGCGCAAATTTAATTCGAAATACCTTATTGGAAAACTTCTGTTTCATGCCAAAACAGTAGGAGAAAGACATTCAATGCCCTTAATTCGATTCATTATACTGTACTTGTATTAAAAGCTCAAAAGTGTTGATTTCTATTATGTAATTAATCCAATTAGCCGTAGGGGTAAAATATTCGACAAAACCTGTCTATTGTAACGATCCGTTACATGACCCTAAAGAACGAGGAGCCCGAAGATGACCTTTTGCCGTGGATTAGCGGCAAATAGAACCGGGTGGTCTAAAATAACTTAATTGAAAACTGTCCGTGTGCTGGAGCCAGATCGTCTAGGCTTTGTAAGTCTGTTGAATGGAAAGACTCTGTGAAAAGATTGTAAATAATTACAGTGCACCTTGTCGCCCATTAGCGGTAGCGAAAAAGGCAATTAAGTTGTTTGGGTCGGCTGATCTGAAGACGGCTTTTCGGCCACATATGGAAACGGAACAGCTGATCCAAGGCGGGAGGTGACGGCAAGATTGCATCACCCTGATTCTGGAAGGTTCCCGAAGAATCGCGGAAAGAAAAACGGTGCCGCTATAAAAGAAGGGTGACAGTACTAAAGAGGGGCTTTTTTCTTCTTGAGGCTTCTACCTGATAGAGCCTTCGTAGCTTTGTATCTCCGCTTCTAGAGTTTGCTTGTTTAGAGACCGCCAGCGTCTCTGTTGCTAGGAAGTCGACCTTCGACTTGGGAATTCCTTTCCCGTTATTTTGCTAATTTTTATTTTACTTCTTACATAGAAGTAGGTAGCCGAGAGTGACTTTGCTCTCGAATTTGGATCGTCTTGCATCCTGAGATTTCCTTCACAAAACCCAGCGTGATACGCACTCTGAACTTTACCGGCACTAAGTAGCGAACAATTCCTGTGATTAGAAGCCCTAGCCATACTGTATCCGGTATCCCACGTATCCTTATTGTGTGAATATCATCTCTGCACGAGATCCCCAAATAGTTAACATCCTACTGAATCTGTACATAGCTGTACATAAATTATTCGGTTGATTAAAATATTTAATCAAGATTAAATAGTTTTCTAGCCTGTTTTCATTGACGGCTTCGCCTACGATATCCCCAGTATGTTACACTATACTGATTTGTTCCCGAAGGAACTCCAGTCTTTCTCAGTGTAAAAATCAGCAAGAAATTAATAATTGTGTTAGATTAAAGTCTCTTATTTATAAATCGTTATCAACGGTTTTTTATAATCATTACCGTAATCGTAATTCTATAGACTTTCGTTTCTATGACGCAAAACCACAGTTATACATCCTTTTTCATCAATTTCTTAGCATCAATTTTCATCAATTCAGTGAAATTCACAATTGGGAAACTTCGATTTTATTTTAAGCCAAAACATTAGGAAAAAAAATTAAAAACATTCAATTCACTAAATTCCATTCATTATACTGTACTTGATGCTCCCAAACAAGCTAGACGTCGGACAACGATAAAATATTTTTTTTAATTAAAAGCCTGCTTATATGCAAATAAATTACGTAATTAGAATTCAAGATACGTATTACCTCTCTGGACCTCTCTGGAAGGATTGGCAACAGTACTTCCTGGGCCTAGCCCTCTAGTACTGGTTTTGCTAATATTGGCAGTGCATGAACCTAAGAGTATTAGTTGGCAGTAACATTGATAAACAGTAACATTGATAACATTGACGTATTAGTATGGTCTTCTCATATTTATAAAAAATTGATTAATTTCAAAATCCATATATACCTCTATCTGCAATATTCTATGTAGTAGTACATTAGAATTAATACTTTAGAAAAATTTAAAATTATTACTTTTACATAATTTTGCGATAATGAAAGTCTTTATTTAAATTTTAATTAATAATCTTTTCCTTCATACATCGTTGTAAGCCGATTCCTTAAGCGAAGTATAAATTTTTGCTTAATTTTATCAATACTTACATTTAAAATTTTTTTAAATAAAGTTAAATTAAATATCTAAATACAATTCAAGATATTACATGTATGTTACGTATATAAACATTCAAAGCAAAAATGATCAAACAGACTAAAACAATGTTTTTCCAGATACCTACAATGTTGCTATACATTTTAATGTATATAACTAAAAAAAAAATTATCAAAATTAGAAGTTTTCCCGATTTTCTACATCGCTAAAACTCATAGCTCTGTTTGAAATTATAAATGCAAGGAATTTGTAAGAATGTTGGTATTAACTTGGCATAACTTATTGTACCTGTCCAATTACAATAAAGTTTTTATCCACTATTATTTCGAATTGCCCAGGTATACTAGTCAGTGAGAAAACCCTAGAAAGTTTCAGTCGTGTGGGTCCATTAAAAAATCCAACATAGTCCAAAATAAAAGTCCAAAGTAAGTCCAATATAGAACTTTGAAGTTTAATAAGACTAAAAATGGATGTCTTTATACGATAAGAGCAAACCATCGAGTGACATCGAAAACACACTTCTATTACATATTTCGCCCAATAGCAAGTGATCACGTGATTTTTCCCCACGGATCAACAGCTTAGCCAGCGTTATATAACATGTAGCAATTTAGACGTTAGAGGAGTAAACATTTTTTTAGGGACAGCCGAAAAATGTGGCCAATGAACAGAAAATTAGTATTTATCCTAGCTGTCATATATTATAGCTTAGCATTTAATCTAGATCGTTAGTTTTGGGAGACGGGTATAAAGAATTTAAGTCTGCAAGCACTCCTTCGAATCTGACATTATACGGCTAGAAAAATAGATATGAAAGAATGAAAAAGGGAAAAAGAGAAATTTAGATGAATATTTTAGGTGTAATAATTTATATATATATATATATATATATATATATATATATATATATATATATATTTTGACAATTAAGTTTAAATTTCTTTCTCTCATTTTCTCTGGAGTTCTCAACTTTTGTATTGCTTACAAAATGCAAATTATATGTATATCTATATATGTATATATATATATATATATATATATATATATATATATATATATATATATATATATGTATATATATATATATATATATATATATATATATGTATATATATATATATGTATATATATATATATATATATATATATATATATATATATATATATATATATATATATATATATATATATATATATATATATATATATATATATATATATATATATATATATATATATATATTATAGCTGCTGAATAATTTTTTCTCATCGTTTGTCGAAAAGATTGTTGAGAAATTATTTCTCGAGCGTTTTCATGCTTAAACAGATGACAATTAATGTCTTAACAATCCTTTCTTGAGAGGATAGTTTCTACATTCAACAGTGCGAAGATTGACTTAATGACTTTTTGATTTCGGGCCATGAAAAGAGAGCTATTCTACACTTAATGATGGTAAAAGAAACCGCGATTAATAAGGAATATAAATGAGCTAATTATCACCCTGATGTGAACGGAAAGGGGAAGTGAATATGAAACTGTTGCGAAGATAAAAAGAATGAATTATTTGATTAAACCAAAGAGTTGTAAGGAGGTTTCTCAACCCGTTTCATTGCAAGAAGTTGATAATGGTATATTTTAGGCATGTTCGAGTAAATATGGTCTCAAAATTCCAATTGCCTTTAATTTAGATTTTTTAAAATAACACCAAGTTTGTTCAAAACTCGTCAGAAAATTTAAATGTATATCATTTATAGCTTAAAATAAAAACTCAGAAAATGAATAACAATATATTCTTCATTCATAAAAATCGATTTTATATTTATCTTCAGATCTACATATAATGTTTATATAGGTAAAAGATATACACACAGGACTTTGAATAACGTGCGTATACCATCTAAGGCAATTATAGTTTCTCCCTTTCGTGAACAAATTCATATTTTGGAAATGGAACATCCGTATAAGACAAAGATGGCAATTGGGCTGGCTCTAAAATTGCCCAACTCGTGACTGGAGAAGATTAATGTCTTGTGATTACATTAATTATGGGTTTATTTACGTAACATAGTCATCATATAAAGGTCTCCAGCGCACCATAGATTTCAAGAGAATCAACGAAATGAATGAGGAAATATATGGCTTTGTGCATTAAATGAAATATGTCTACAAGAGATATGGGGTAATTTATAACTGCCTCCTTTTACATTTCAGTCAGTTATTAATAAAATCTCTTTCATCTTCATAAATATGGATCGATAAGTAAAAACAAAATGTCCTCATCAGGAAACAGATATTATAATTCTGAATGGGGTGGTCATTTGTTGCCATTTAAGCAAGAACAAAAATTTGAGGTCTTTATGACATTTACTGTGGTTATTACATTACGTACCATAGAATTATTACAATATTAGATACACCGATGGTAAGATCTAGTAATCATATTAAATGGGTCATAATGTTCCCGGAGACTTAAATTTTTTATGCTAGAACTAAAATGTTTACACAACAAATTAGCAGTAGATCTTGGGATTCTTTTTCTAATTCTAGCATGCCTAATGGACTTAAAAACTGATATTTTCCACTTAAATTGAGATTTTCTTCCGTTGCATTTTCCTGTGGGGATTTTATAGCCAGTTATCATACTGATTTAATAAAGATTTTATAGACTAATATGTACATTTTCTACTTTTATTCTCCACTTTATCTTTCCCTGTAACAGTGCCAGTCTCCCTCTTAATCTCCAACCCCAGAAAAATATTATTTTCTGAAAATTTTATTTTGTTCTCCTACTTTGGCCCTTGGTCATAGGCGATTAGTTTCTTTAAAAATAAGTATAATCTACACAAAATATTTTAAAATATTTTTCTTTGGTGTTTAAAAAATTTAAAATTTTACCTATTTTATTTTATCATGGGATAAAAGAAATTAATGGAATTTCGAAGCGTAAGTTCTTTATACGTAGAAATTAACTCATAAGTTAGCAGGCAGATAAGCAAATCTAATCTAGGGTATCTTGTAGTTTGAAATGAATCAGGAAATGAAATGATTACCTTGAAAGAGAAACCTTTGTGTCAAAATATAGCAATAAATGGGTAAGACACAAATAGAAAAAGATTGAATACACTCAACTATGTAACAATTACTAATGAGCTGTTTTGCCAATTCTAGAGAACTCAGTAGAGGAAAAATCAAACTGAACCAATGAATCAATTACTTTTTCAAGCAACAAAATTAAGGTATAATTACTTTTTTGTTCAAAATTTCAAAGTTTTTTATTGCTTTGAATGGTTGTTCTCTGGGTGTAGAATACTGGTGTGATTTGATCAGGCAATCAGGTAGTTTGATAGTGTAATCTTTCTGGGAGATGCAATATGATATGTATGTTTTTCTTTGACATTTTGAACTAGTAATAGGGTCTAGTAATATCCCAATAGGGAAACAATAGTTAAATTAACTTACTTTAACCTATAACAGCATCCTACTCATTTTGCAGATGCTGTGGATTTAGGTTCTACACAACCTTTTTTGGGGACATATAAAATCACCTTACACCTTCTACTTGCTATCATAGCATTAAGAGAATCTTAAGTGGTAGGTTTAGGATTTGTTATCGAGAGTTTATTTGGAACTCTGTTTAGAGGAACATTCGGGGTTCCCTAATAGAAAATCCCATTCTTTGCTACCTATTGAAATCCATCGGTGTCGGGTTTCAGTTTAAAAACTGGATATGACTGTCTTGAGATGCACCTGCAAAGATTTGGTTTGGCGAGCTCTCCAACTTGCCTACTTTGTTCTTAAGACATGTGTGGAGACCATATGAATTCTTGTTCTACACTTTTCGACGTAGAAGCTATTAATATTTCTAAAATTATCATAAATTTGTATGTGTTTCTGACTGTATTAGGCTGTCCATTATCCACTGCCGGTAATAATGCCAAGCTTTTAACATTGGATTTATAAAAAAAAAAAAATAAATGAAACACAAATATCAAACTTTGGATAAATGGTACTTCTCAAGGTGCTCAAAGGCTAGTTTTAGATATTTAAAATAGCCCGTTTTCAAACAGAGATAACTTAAGTCCTTAAGTAGCGAACAAAGGCTTAACTTAAAGGGGAATAGGAAGCATTGAAATCGACGACTGGGAAAAAAAAAAGTCATTAAGAAAGAAATGAGGCATGATATATTTCATGATTATTAGTTTCGTTTTTCCCTTTTTTATCGTAATCTTTGAGACGCGTTGTCTTTTCTAATACATCTTTGAACAAAAACATCTAATAAAGTCTAAAAAACTCCACGAAGAAGAGATAAACAGGGGCGCGAGGTTTGCCCCGAATCTGGCAGCAAGCGGTTTCCTGCCAAACGGAAGAGTACGGAAAGGCCTGTAGGGACTTCCCTCAAGAGACTCCGAGAATCGGTGTAAAAAATTTAGGCAGCAGAGGAGAAAATAGAGAGGCGCGCTAGAAGTCCCTTGGGACAGTTACTGGAATTTCCTGTCTTTTAGATTTAGCGGAAAAGGGGGAAGATGCCCCCGAAAAAATAAATAAGATAGTTCTGTTTTTAACTCAATGAAAGAAAGAAATCTGCTAAAGAAATGGTTTAGAAGTTGTAGTTTTCTAAGGTCGGGAGGAAAGAAGCGTGAAATAAATATTGGCCTGTTCGCAGAAGGAATTCGGAGTGATTCGTTTTCGGTTTTTATTTGGAATGCGTGTGAAAAAGTGAAATCACATCATTCATATGTTATGTAAAAGCAGTTGCTGAAGAAAGATCGTTGGAGGGAAACATTTTTGTCCTTTAAAACATTTATACTATTTTGGGATTTATTTTTGTGGAGTAACCAAAAAATAAAAATGACAACTTTAATTTTAAGAATTTATATATTGCCCGTATTGTTGAATGGTCTTTAATTCTCAGACCAAAGATGGGGAACCTTTTTATTATTAGAGTCCATATTTAAATTAAGCAGTAATAAAAGAGGTCACATTTATAGTGAACCTATAAATGTGACCTCTTTATAGTAAACCTATAAATGTGACTTTTGTGAAATTATCATAGTTTTTGTATAGTTTTCTCAATTTATTGAATTAAATAGAAATTAAATACAAAAGAAATCTGAAGTCATTTATTTATTATTTAACATGAAACCTTGTAACATAAAATATGTATGTACTCACATAAAGGGTAATGACGGGTTATAACTTTAATCATTAATTATTGTTAATAAATAACTGGATATTTAAATACCGCTTCAAATAAAAAAAAATAAAAAAAGTACTTTTAAGCTTATTACATAGAAATTTTTTAAGTTATAAATAACTAGAATAGCAACAGTATAGTTCTATGGATTTTTTAAACTGTCGTAATCTATATAATTAAATGTTAAATAGTACCAGAGTTAACTTTTATGAAGCACTAGAAACTTGGGGAGACCGCATGGAGAAACACTGTTTTAAACACTTTACTTCAAAGTACTACAATATTTTAATACCCTTTTATCATTTATCAGATCAATGATCTTCAAAATTTGTAGACTCAAGAAATCCTGAGATAGAACCCTGGTTTTCTGGGTAATCCTATCCAACCTTTAAAAAGTATTCTTTAAAATATCTAAAACAGACGAATTTTATCATAAGCGCTTTATGCAAATGGAATTAAAGGAAAGTACTGTATTTTTCATTAAATATTTTATCACAAAATTAATACATTTACTCGTGCTTCAGGTGTCGCCTACTCTTGCTGTATATATAGCAATGAGGTATGCTTGAATTTTAAAGTCTAGCTTAAAGGGACATATTACCTTTCAAGTATTCAAATATAACTAAAGGTATCGTTATATTTGTAAGTTAATAAACCACAGTCAAATGGTGTGAGCGCTAAATAATGTTTTTTATTTTTATTTTCAATCTTAAAACTCCGGGATTCGGAGATACAAATAATGAAGACTGCAAACCGCTTGTACGAGAAAAATATAAGCGCCTTCAGAAATCCCCTGTTTTTAAAAAAATCTTGAAATTAATGATGACTAAAGTTTGATGAATTTTGTATCATTACCACATCGAAGTGGCCAGAGAAAGATAGTTAAAAATATATATAGTAATAACTTTACGATTATAGCATTGCTACTGTCATACAAACTTAAAATAGTTGTTTGCAACTGTTTTTAAATATTTCCAAGAACAATACGAATGATCTGCCTAGGTATGGAGCTTCGCATAGCTTTCATCAGAGCTAACGACTTAATAGACGCCTATTTTGAATTTCCATTAGAAAAATTATTGATGAAACTTAAGATTGAATTGATTTATTAAACTATTAAAAAGTTTGCAAGGTTATTTACTGGATATAGATCAATTTTGCCAACAAAACACTATTTAAAACAAAAAACAGTAATACAAATTTTTATTCAAATATGAACAATATAGATCTCTAAAGGGATCAGAGATATGATTTGAGAAAATATAAAATTAAAAATTATACATTTATCAGTATTCATACTTAAAAAAAAACTAATCTATTGCTTAAATAAAGAAAAAATGCCATAAATTTTATAAATACACAAAATGAGCCATTTTTAAAACAAGCCATTAAATTAAAAAATCTTTTACGATTCGTCCTCTTCATTAAGTTTTTTTTTAATGAAGTGTTAGAACTATTTAAACCACAGAACACGATATTCATAATATACCACCCGTCAAAGGTTTTGGATAATGGACCTTCTTTTTTTTTTGACTTTATACTCTAGATCCAATAAGATTGATAAAATATTACTAGACTGGTAGTATTATATAGAAAGCTTGATCTGGATTTTTTTAATAATTTGTGGGTGAATATAAGCACTGACAGCAATACATTAAATCTAGTTTAATATATTCTTTAATCTTGTACTATGATGAACTAATAAAACAGGAGTAATTCATGTTTTAATTAGTAACAGTATTAAAATTATACTAAGTATACTGCAAATTATTAATTCCTGCATCCAGTAGATAACTCTTCGGGTACGCTTAGTTATCATTTGAAGTAAAATCATGTGATAGTCATTCGACAACAAACTGTTACTAAAAATTAAAAACGGAAATTTTGCACCAGATTAATTTTGTCTTTTAGGTATTTGTTATATCCTTAAAATATATATGGTAAAAATATCATTCAAAACTATAATGTTTATTTAATTTTATAAAAAAGTTTTGGAAAAAGGGTTAATTTCCCCGATCTAACGGAAGGGAGTTTTATGAATAATGTTTGAAAAACTTTTATAAAGCTTATTTTGTGTACTAAAATTACTCGCATATCTGTTTTAAAGGATTAATATTAATAATATTCAGAAGATTATCTTTCTATTTTCTTATAAAGTTTATGCGACTGGAAAATTATCTTTATAATTAAAACATAAATAATTTAAACTTACAAAATAAAAATTTTAAATATATATATTTCATTAACTAAACTTTCAATTCTAAATGTTTTGTTATAAGAATTGTTTTTATCTCTTTCAGATGAAAAATTTTTCTCAGAAGGATAATGATTTGACCCTTATATATGAATTTGAAATGGAAGATATAGTTATGTGACGAATATAAGAAGAAAATATAAATAAAAAATCGAATAGTTCTTCAAATTCATTCACCAAAGTTCTTGAACTGAGTTACTGAAGTTCAGAAATATGATATGGATACTTCAGATTATCTATGTATCAATTTCTTTGAAGAAGGAAATGCGACTAACGTTCAAGTAAGAAAACAATTTTAATTTCTTTTAAAGGAGAGGTAGTACTTTTCAAGACTTAAAATCTCCCTTAAAACAACCAATTTTTGTTTCATGAAAAAATAAATGGAGTTTTTCTTTTAGAATAATTTTTCAAGCTTTTTAATAACACTCTGTCTATAAAAAATTGTTCAGTTTTGTGATTTAAAGCAATATATTTTTATAATAACATAAAAATATACACCGAATGAAAAAAAAAATGAAATCCACTTACCTGCAAGATTACTGAAATATATGAATAAGAAACTAATTTTTTACATCAAGATATAATGGTAATAAATGTAAAATATAATAATATAAACTATTTCTTTTACTCTACAAACCACAACTTTAGAAGTTTTTTCTGGAATCTTTAAATTAAATTGTTAAGAAATTTCATCAAAGTTCATCAAAGTTAAGAAATTTAAAATATAAAAATTTAGCCTTTAGCAATCTATAAAATAAAAAATATTGTTAACGTTAATGTAATTGAGGCTCACAGAATAAAAATCATAGTTAACTCTTATTTAATATAACAATTTAGTTTCTTATTTACAAATTTCAGAAGTTATTTTGTGGGTAAGTGGATTTGCATTTTTTCACTTGATGTATTTTATTTATTTATTTTTTTTTGATTTATTGCTTCGAGTAACAAAAATAAAGAGTTTTATTAAGTTAGAGCCGCATTAAGAATTTAGGAAATATTTGTTTTAAACGGAGTAGAAAATTTTATTTTATAATGAGTCGACAATAGGCTGTCATAATGAAGATTTTTCAGTTCGAAAGCTACTATGCCTCCTTTACCTTCATTAAAAATATACACCAATAATACATCATTTAATACGTAGTTTTTATTTTATTAAATAATATATTTTAGATAGTTTTACAGTAAGACTGATTGTAAGTTGGCATTAAAACCAATTTTTCATCTTTTGGAAAAATTAAAAATCAAGTTGAGTTATATTGATAAAAATTTAGAGTTGGAAATATATTATATTTCTGGTTATTCAAAGTGGTATTTTAATGTTATGCATTTTAATTCCTAAATTATTAATGAAAAATTTTTATCACAGACTTATAATTTTCTAAAATGTATCGCTACTCTTCCATCATTTCTGGAGCTGGCACATGAATAAATAGAAATGAATAAGTATTTGGATACAAAAAACACATTTTTATAATATATCAATGTTGATTCTCAGATCTAATTTAAAACTATGAAAATTTTTTCATATACTTTTACTGATAAATACTTAAATTATTAATAACTCTTTTCTTCATTGTTATGATAACGGTGACTTAGTATTTAATATATTAACTTTAAAAAGCAATTCTTAAATAGTCATTGGTAAATTAAATTATTCATGTTTATTTGAAAAAGCTATGTTCATAATATAAAAAAGTTTAATTAAAATGGTAATTTTTCAAAATTACTTTAATATTATTTAAACAGCTTTCTATATACAGAAAATGATACTGAAGTGGTCTCCAGTCTAAAAATAGAGACATCATTTTCTTCAAGGTCAAAGGAAAGCTACCTTGCATCATTTGAGACAATTTTAAGAAATAGTCTGCGCTTTTGAACCAAATCTTGTTGAAAATAAACATGTTTATGCATACCGCATATTCGCATAATATACGTCATATACGTTTTTACTCAAAAGTATAGCAGCTTATTTATGCAAAATAGCATTATTTTAGAAATATTTTATGCAGTCGGGAAATTTATGTTTTTATAACATTTGAGATTTTTATTTCTGTATAGTAATCATCTGTTTCATCGATATTTCATTTCGGTTTACAGAGTAGAGATTAATCACTGAATTCTACAGAAAATGATTATAGCTTGGGTTTTTTTCCTTTTTTTTTTTTTTTTGAAAATTTAAAATGAATTTAAATACTGACATGGTCTATTTCATTCCCCCAGTAATTATACCTCTAATACCGTTTATCAGCAAATTGTATGTTATTCAAGTTCCCTTAGTTTAAATTTTGAGAAAGTCATCAACAAATTGCAATAATGGTGGCTGTTGTTTGAAAACACGACAGAAAATTTCTTACAGTTTATAGAAAATCCATAAATAGTTTGGAAAACTTTCCCCTCGTTAGTTGATGTTTATTCAATCTCGTTTTCTCCAAGTAAAAGATAATTACAGTACTACCTTTCCATCAATTATGCTGACCGAAGGATTTCTTTGAAGTTTGAACGCACGGAAAGCATTCGAAATATCGTTTGAATTCTCGCACGCCAGAGCATTCATTGTAATTGATTTCAATCAAAAATATTTTCCAACTTCAAGTTTAGCAAAACTTCTTTCGTATCGTGACCCACCAGTTTTCTATATTTCTCAGATCTCTGTTAACTGTTAACCAAAAGTCACGTGGTCTTTGGAAACCGAAATCCCAGATATCGGAGTCGAAATAGTAACAATCGATTTTTAGTCTTCTCATCTTCCTCGTTCGCGTTTTCCTCGTCCCTTTCTTACTTATTTTTCGTACTTTTCTTGCTTTTTCTTCCTCTAATCTCATCTTGGTCCCCCCTGTCCTCCCTTCCCCCAAATGCCCTAGTCTGCCAAAAACACGCAAACAAGAGCACCAAGGAAATCGATAGCGAAAAGCTTTTCCATCGTTAAAGTATTGAAAACGAAGAGAATTATAGCGTCACCGTTTTTCCAACTGCAGCCCAAAATGAGACCGGTCGATTAACAACATTTCCTTGCACTCACAATGATATATTTATATAAATATATAATATACGAAAAGAGGGCAATCATGAAACAAAAATATCGATATATCATTTATTTATTTATTTGCACCCCTTCATGATGAATATTGAAGAACCCCCAGTTAGAGCTTCTTGAATTGTAAATGCATTTTATTTTCAATGAAAAGAGGAAAAAAAAATGTTCCAGAAGTGGACGTGGAAATGTTCCAGAACGCACAAAATATGAATGGATCAGAAAAACACGGAATGATTGATATAAAAAAGCAAAGTGGCCTTTGTAAGTTGAGCAGTGGAGAAGCGAAATATGTTGAATAAAAAAGAAGATACATTCAAATTTCTCTTAGCACGGGTTTTGATTCTTTTCACTGTGGCCTTTCTGTAGCTGTCAGCTAGACGCTGATTTATTCGACAGTTCGTCTAAACTTTGCAGCTCATGCTAGACAGATTCGCTTCGGATGAGATAAGAATTTTTATGCAAGAAAACAAACACTGAAATCTTTCCATCACTGAAGATGTCTTAGAATTATTCATTTCTTCAATAATTAGCAAGCAATCTCGACATTTATATGCAGACTACACTCTACACTCTTGCATTTAAATACCCATTTAGTGAAAAAAAGGGATGACACATAAAAAATATTTTTTTTTTATAATTATATATTTTTTTTTCAATGAGGAGAACTTGTCTTTATTAATAGTATTCATCATAGAAAGCCGCTGGTGCTAGTAGCCCATTCTATTTTAGAATCACCAAACAGGCAGGACATCTTTGCTCCTAATGAATTGACAAGACGAATGGCAGTAAAGTTTTATGCGGGATTTGAAATCACGTCCTCCAGTGTGGTAAGCAAAAGTTCTAACCACTGTACCAACCGAAAGGCATTCTACTTTAGATAATTTACATATGAGGTTAGGATTTATTTCTTTTACCCTTTAAACTCAAAAGAAAAACCTTACGTTAGCTGGGACAAGTAAATGAACATACAGTGAATTCTCTTACAGCAGTGTTTTTATAAAGCAATTATCTTATAACGGGGATGCTTTGAATGATATAAGAATTTTTGTGCAAGAAAACAAACACTGAAATCTGTCATACCTGAAAGTTTCTTATACCATCCATTTATTTAATAATTAATCAAAAATCTCTACTTTTAAATGTAGACTACCCTCTACACACATTTAAATATTATAGAAAAAGTTATGATGCATAAAAGATCATTTTTGAATAATTTACATATGAGATTAGGATAAATTTTCTTTACACTTTAAACTCTAAAATAATTAATTGTTTAAATATGTTTATCTCTGAAGAACGGCAACGAAAAATTCAAACCAAGTACTTTATTATGAAATATAAAATTTAAATAAAAATATTTTCTCTCAAATGTTTGTTCAACTTATCAAAACTTGTAACATGAATATATGAATGTGGTTTCAATAATAGGAGAATTACGAAAATCTATATTTTGGTATTAGAAGAAAGAATAATTTGTGTATTATTTCGAAAAAAAAAATTACTGTATCGAGTTCGTAGGAAATAAAATTTGTTTAAAATTTTGAATACACATTTCCGGAAATTTTTTTTTAATATAATGTGCTGGTTTGTTTGGTTGGGATACATACATTCATTACCTCTACTTGGAAATGAAAACATTAAACTCGGACTTTGCACCTCAATTTAATGTTGGACTAGAATCCTCGGGTGCTGGGTTCGAACATAGTAGGAACGCAAAACATCTCCTTGTACATCCAAAAAACCAGCAAGATAAATCCATGGGTCTATGTTCTTTTCCTGGTAGAGTGGCAGTTGGGAGAGAGGAACTGAATTACGATAAGAAATTTCCCTATTAAAAATGATCAAAATTGAGGGCAAACTCTAGGTCTTATAAAAACCTGAACCTATTAGGCGAGTCGGCCCGTTCGGATTTTAAATGCATCAACATCCTTTTGTTCGAAATTGTATTGGCCTGCATATTCTCTCATCATCTCACTCTTTTATAAAAAGTTTCTGAACAGTTTAGCATATTTTCAAGCAAAACATACTGTAAAAACATCTGAGGGAAATATTAAGTATCCTCAAGTTTGTTAATTAATTACATTTATGAGGTTTTATTGTGGTAGTTAAATGTAAAACAGCTTAATTTAAAGCGTGAAAAAAAAACAATAACGAGCTAGCATAAGTAGATTCTTCTTACGAGGAAAACAGTTATATATCTTGTGAGTAATTTAGAATGATCATCGGATCCATTATTGAAAAGTAATTTTGGTGTTTATTCATTGACATTTAGTTTCTAACCACTAATGTTATTTTACTGGTAATACAATGGTAGTGTTAAATTTGCATATTGAAAATATGCATTCAAAAATAAAAATATAGCTTATGCACAGTACGGTTGAAAATGTATTTCCTCTCGACTAAGAATTTATATGGTTTACAATAATAAAATATAAAAGCAATATTTCAATACATAATTGGTATCAGCCTACATAGAATCCCCTCTAATGTGAGCTAACTCTAATGAATGCAGGTATCGCATCATTCATCTACGGCTGTAAACTCCCAATTATGTTGGAGTGAAAAACAAATCAACAGTCATCTTTGGTGTGATTATGTGGTTGCTTCGTTCTCTAATGGGAAGCATAAAAGTATTGCCGTTGCCCTGAGTAATGAAAGTTGCCCAGCACGTCAGACAACTTGTCGGGTCCATTGTAATCAATCGTCAATCGCGCGGTACTGGCAGGAAGTGCCAGCAACTAATGCACTGACTGGGAAAAAGGAAGTGGATGTCCAGGGAAGTCCTCGACAACAACCGATCAGTATCTTAGTCTTTTAGCCTTAAAAAACAAAATAATTTTGACAACTGGGCATAAACAATGTGGGATGAATGGGATGGCTGAAATTGTTCGCAGGCGTACGAATGCCTGTCACCCACAAAAATAAAAATAAAAATAAAAATAAAACCTCTCTCCGAAAAGCTCTCAATGGTCACAAAATATGTCAACTGGACTACAAATCAATGGAAATGCAATTTTATCTACCTGCTAACTTATAAGTGACAACTTAATAATCCATGGAAGATGTCATCTTTATGTGATCCGCTAGTTTAGATTTGTCACTTTTTAAATATTGACAGTTGTTAATTTATTACCCGATGACGTAGTTCAAATATTATATAAAAAGCATTTCTACATCTATTATTCTAGAAAGAAAATAAAATTTTCATGAAACATTTATTGTGGATGAAAACGTGTCCAAGCATAACGTCCTGACTTGTTGTTGGTCTTGAAGAATCTAACCTATCCAAAAATCCATCAATCATATTTATTCGTAACTAATATATTAGACCTAGCTCTAAGTCTGAAGTTCTCCAGGCAGGCTATAAAGTACCAGTCAATGCTATCCGTATCATAAGGCTAAATGGACTGTAGGCGAAATTCGTAACCTATCAGGGAAGCAATTTTGCTTGTGTTCAAACCAGTTTTAAGGATCAAATAAAAATAATTGTTAAAGCATTTAGGAACATTTTGCTTTATCCACTACCACTAATTTCAGACTCCACCTAAACTTCTGCCTAATTTAGGGTGAGTGACGTAAAATTTTTTAATTCTAACCTTCCTCCCAGTGAACACAAAATAACTGCCTCAAAAAACTAACTCTCTCTGACTGTTAAAAGTCAGTATACCAATAAAGAGACAAAAATTTTATTTGCTCAATCGTAATACATTGTCTATTTTCAGCTCTTAAACTTTTGTAAAACGTCAGAGGTTACGCTTTCCCTCCGGTGTATTTCATTATCTAAAGAAGAGTATTACTGTTAGTAACGCATGGAGGCTAATTAACACTTTGTATCTCTCCAACCTCGAATTGAAAAATATTCCCTCAAATGTTGAAATACATTACTAACATAAAAAAATAACTAAAAAATTTTTAAAGATAAAAATAATAACCTATTCTTAAAAAATGTATTTTTTATAAATATCAAAATATGTGTTTGTATATATACCACAAATTACTTTACACAAAAATGATCTTTTCATAAAGAATTTGGAACTACTGTTGAAATAAATCAACTTAGTGTTTTCAATATTTTTTAGAATTTAATAATTCAAAAATTTATTTAAATAGTAATCGTGTACATCTATCTAATCAACCGATAAATGAGATTTTTATATGAAAATCAAACATACTGTCATCATTTGATAGAAGTTCTAATAGAAAAATAAGTTTTAAAAGAGGGTTGCAGGATACATAGCATCAGCAAAAGCGTCTTTTAAAACTTATTTTGTAAATGACGTTTTTGAGTATTTTGCAGATCTGCAACACAGTGTTACAAACGGTTGGGAAGACACTGTTACCAGTTAAGTTTGAAAGAGTTATAAGTATCTACTTGATGTCAAGTGAAATCCGTGATAGATTAAATTTGAAGAGGAGCATAATTATTAGACGCTAATATTAATTCTAAAACTTTGGCGAAACCAATGATAACAGCATGACAAATTTGATCCCATACCTATAGATAAGTCAATGATATTATATGCATAATGTGTCCTTAGTTCCTAAATTCTAATTCAATGTTATTTAAATATGGTACATTTGATCCTAGGTTTAATGATGCAATATCCGGTTATGATAAATTATTATGTAACACCACTATGAAGATTCCAGACATCATATTTCACTACTGTTATACAACGTTGTGGTACTGGAATACAGAGTATTATCATGAAGGAATTTGAGTGATACAATTCACAAAATGTCTCTCATTTACAAATCATACTGAAATAATAATTCAATGTTATTTAAATATGGTACATTTGATCCTAGGTTTAATGATGCAATATCCGGTTATGATAAATTATTATATAAAACCACTATGAAGATTCCAGACATCATATTTCACTACTGTTATACAACGTTGTGGTACTGGAATACAGAGTATTATCATGAAGGAATTTGAGCGATACAATTCACAAAATGTCTCTCATTTACAAATCATACTGAAATAATAATTCAATGTTATTTAAATATGGTACATTTGATCCTAGGTTTAATGATGCAATATCCGGTTATGATAAATTATTATATAAAACCACTATGAAGATTCCAGACATCATATTTCACTACTGTTATACAACGTTGTGGTACTGGAATACAGAGTATTATCATGAAGGAATTTGAACGATACAATTCACAAAATGTCTCTCATTAGCAAATCATACTGAAATAATAATTCAATGTTATTTAAATATGGTACATTTGATCCTAGGTTTAATGATGCAATATCCGGTTATGATAAATTATTATATAAAACCACTATGAAGATTCCAGACATCATATTTCACTACTGTTATACAACGTTGTGGTACTGGAATACAGAGTATTATCATGAAGGAATTTGAGTGATACAATTCACAAAATGTCTCTCATTTACAAATCATACTGAAATAATAATTCAATGTTATTTAAATATGGTACATTTGATCCTAGGTTTAATGATGCAATATCCGGTTATGATAAATTATTATATAAAACCACTATGAAGATTCCAGACATCATATTTCACTACTGTTATACAACGTTGTGGTACTGGAATACAGAGTATTATCATGAAGGAATTTGAACGATACAATTCACAAAATGTCTCTCATTAGCAAATCATACTGAACAAAACTGATTTGATTCTAAAAGAATGTTAAATGTGTATCTGACATAAAAGTTTATTAAACTCATATCAATGGCTTCAAATCCAGAAAAATTCCATAATCTCTAGAATGCCATTCAAAATATAGGTTTTGGTTTAACGTTTATCGCTGTATTCTTAGCTACGTTAATTTTTATCCCTGATGTTTTCGCTCTTCTTTTGAGTTTTTTTAAATTGCTTAAAATTAAAAAAAAATTTTTTTAAAACAGTTTTCATAAAAGAAAAAATAAAAAAAAATTCATTCCTTCCTTCTTTTTAGTAAAATAACATTGAAAAAAAAAAAATATAAAAAAAAAAAAAAATTACAAAAAAAACAGGCACGTAGGATTTTTTTTTTTTATTTTCAATTTTATCCGTTCATTCTTTCCAGTTGTCTTTCTTCCTCCCATTCTGCTGGCTTATCGAAAGAAATTTGATTTATTGAATTTACAAATGAGATCGATTTTTAGCTTTTCCCTTTTTCAAATTTGTTATTTTTTTTTCAGGTTAAATTTGTTTTCAAAATTGATTTGAAGTTTAAGAGGCCAGCACTGAGTCATAATAGAGATTTAATAAAAATTACCAGCTGCCTTGACTTGTCATAATAGAGGAGTAAAAAAACTCTTGTATCCCCCTAAATACTCGTAACTTACAGCAAAATAGCAAAGAATAGCATGGAAACCTAAAGGGAAATAAGAATTAAATCGAAGGTTTTTAAAGGTAAGTTTGAAAAAAGAATGAATTACCTGAAAGAAAATTTCTATTTATGTATACTAGATTCCCTACAAAATCCTTGACGAATCATGGCCAAATGGTAGAGTGTTGCTCTTCGGTACGAGAGTGCTCAGGTTCGAATACCTCTGATGGCGTGAATTTTCGTAGCAGTTCGTAATCGGCTTTAAACATTAGGCACCAGCCTCATTAATCCTCGTGTAGCAAAATAGCAAACCGTACATCTCCAAACCAAGCGAAACCAAATCCTGCAAAATCCGAAATTTGAATTTTTTTCAGACTGATTTAAGTTTAAGGAAAGGCTGCCAGCTGCCTTGACTTGTCATAATAGAGGAGTAAAAAAACTCTTGTATCCCCCTAAATACTCGTAACTTACAGCAAAATAGCAAAGAATAGCATGGAAACCTAAAGGGAAATAAGAATTAAATCGAAGGTTTTTAAAGGTAAGTTTGAAAAAAGAATGAATTACCTGAAAGAAAATTTCTATTTATGTATACTAGATTCCCTACAAGATACCTGACGAATCATGGCCAAATGTAGATGCTCTTCGGTACGAGAGTGCTCAGGTTCGAATACCTCTGATGGCGTGAATTTTCGTAGCAGTTCGTAATCGGCTTTAAACATTAGGCACCAGCCTCATTAATCCTCGTGTAGCAAAATAGCAAACCGTACATCTCCAAACCAAGCGAAACCAAATCCTGCAAAATCCCGAAATTTGAATTTTCCTATTCTATGCTCTGAAAACACGTTTAACAAGATTTTTTTCAAATATTTTTTAATTTCTGTTATTTTCCCATGTCTGTATAGACATTTGGATCTCTGTAAAATAAAAAAATAAAAATAAAATAAATAAATAAACAAAAAAAAAAAAAATCATTTTCCATTTCTGAGATACTTAATGTCCGCTCTGGCGAACACTGACAATTATGTTATATAGTAGTTATAAATATACATGTCCGGTGTAGCGGCCAGATTTAGCCAAATTAAGGGTTAAGGAAAGCAATTTTAATAAAAGATTACCAGCTGCCTAGACTTGTCAAAATAAATGAGTAGAAAACTTATGTATCCTCTAAATAATCATAACATACAGGAAAGTAGAAATAATAATATTGAAACTTAAAGAGAAATAAAGATTAAACTAATGGATGTCTAAGGTAAATTTTAAAAATCAATTACCTGTTAAAAAATGTATGTATACTTCCTTTTTAAGGTATAATTTTACTAGATTCCTAAAAAAAAAAAAAATCCTGATATTTGGACTTCCCTATCCTACAATGTGAAAATATTCTAGGATCCTAGGAGACATTTAAGGAAAGGCTTTCAGTTGATTTTATTACTCATAAACGAGGAGTATATCTGCTGTATTCCTTAACATGCAGCAGAATAGTAAAGAATAATTTGGGTAAAACTACTAGGAAATAAATAATAATCAATGGTTGTTTAAGGTAAGTTAAAATAAATCAATTTTTATCGACCTGCTTTATAAAGAACAATTTTACTCGATTCAGTGAAAAAACCTGATGTTTCGGATTTCCTATCGCAGAATGGCTTCACATTTTAGAGCCAGGTCATCTAAAACACTCCATTTTTTAAAACAGTTATATTTGAATTAATTGATAGACAAGAGGATACAGGAATTAACAGGAATTAGTCCTGCTATACACAAAAAAATATCTTGTTTACAGGAAACGATCATTCTCTTTAATTGGACAGATGGCTCTTTGCTACTAATATGTCAAGTAGTAGAAATATTTTTGATAGCATAATTTTGGCATGTGTTTACGTTTCTTATTGAACATATTAAGTATATTTAAGTTACATGTAATGGGTTAGAAAACAGTAAAGTACTTCAAAGGTGCCCGGCAGCTTTTATTTTCTTTTTGTATACTTTAATGTACTGAGGACATTTACAAAATTTCTATTAATCTTTTATTAATGGCAATATGCATTCAACTTAATATTTCCCCACACAAGAATGATTAATCAATCTTAATTTAATTGGTTTTTTGTAGTGAGATACATAGGTAGTACATTTCTAAAATGATCAGAGCTTGTAGTATAAATATAGATTTTGTTATACTTTATCATTTACAGATAGTTTTTATTTTGACGGCACCGTTTACGATTATTTTTTATTCAGAAGTATTTTCTGCTCAAAAACGATCAAAATTAAACAATGATTATATTATAAGCCGAATACTGGGTCTCAAAATCATTTTAAAAATGATAATTAATATTTTATTAATGGTAGAAATGCATTTTACTAAATATTTACTTTTAGGGGAGTAATAAAAAACTATTCTGTCAAACTATTCTGTTTAACACATTGTGTGCGGGTACATTTCGCAGCGGAATTGTACCGGGAGCTGACGTTTTGCTCGTAAATTTAGTTATCCAGTTAAATCTCAATAGATCGAAAATTATTTCATTTTTTAACCAAATTTTCGTATTTTATATTGAAATATATAAACAAATATATAAATGGAAATATATAAATAACAGCCATAAGATTTTTGTAAACAAAAAATATTTTTTCTAGTGAATAAATTTATAATAGTATCGTAAATATGAAAAATCAAATAGAAATAGTAGTATATAGTTTTGATTTTTTCCCGTTCTGTGGTTCCGCGTCGACTGATGTCAAAACTAGTTTTTATTTCTCTAAATTTTTCCAGAATCTATGTAGTAGACAAGAACATTTGGCTTCGTTTTCCTGTATATACCGTTATTTTTGTACCCACAAACAAACCGTGTTGTAACACTAATCCGTACTAGTAGGTGACCCGCGCTCAAGTATCAAACGTCAGAAAACATACTAGTACCTGTCTCGCATACAATGTGTTAATTGGCCTTTTGTACTAGATTGAGGTACATCTTTGGTACATCATTTAAATGATTAGACCCTCGAGCATAAATTTAGATTGTGTAATGCCTTGTATTTTAAAGCTGGATTTTAATTTGACATCCCTATTTGCGATTTTTTTTAAAATTTTCTGCCTACAAATGATCAAAATTTAACAAAGACTACATTATAAGTCGAATACTGGGTCTCAAAATCATTAAATAATTTACTATCAATCTTTCATTAATGGTAATATGCATACAACTTTATATTTCATCTCAAGAGAATAATAAATATATGTTCTACCAATCTTAATTTAATTGGTCTTTTGTACTAGATTGAGATATATCAGTAGTACATCTTTTAAATGATTAGATATTGCAGCATAAATATAGATTGTGAAATGCCTTAACATTTAGAGCTAGTTTTTATTTTGATGTCACTGTTTACGATTATTTTTGATCTGGAAGAATTTTTTGTTTACAAATGATCAAATTGAAATAAAGACTATATTATAAGTTGAATAGTGGGTCTCATGAATTATTTAAAAACTACTATTAATCTTTTATTAATGGTAATATGCATTAAACTAGATATTTATCTTTAGGAAAATAAAAACTAAATATTCTGTCAATTTTAATTTAAGTAGCCTTTTGTTCTAAATTGAGGTACATTGGTAGTACACCATTAAAATTGATCTGAAAGAATTTTCTTCTCACAAATGGTCAAATTGAAACATAGACTATATAAGTCGAATAGTGTCTCAAGAATTATTTAAAAATTACTATTAATCTTTTATTAATGGTAATATGCATTAAACTAGTATTTCCCTTTAGGAAAGTAATAAATAAATATTCCGTCAATTTTAATTTAAATGGTCTTTTGTTCTAAATTGAAGTACATTGGTAGTACACCATTAAAATTGATCTGAAGGAATTTTCTTCTCGCAAATGATCAAATTGAAACAAAAACTATATTATAAGTCGAATAGTGTCTCAAAAATTATTTAAAAATTACTATTAATCTTTTATTAATGGTAATATTCATTAAACTAGATATTTCCCTTTAGGAAAATAATAAATAAATATTCTGTCAATTTTAATTTAATTGGTCTTTCGTTCTAAATTGAGGTACATTGGTAGTACACCATTAAAACTGATCTGAAATTGATCTGACAGAATTTTCTTCTCACAAATGATCAAATTGAAACAAAAACTATATTATAAGTCGAATAGTGTCTCAAAAATTATTTAAAAATTACTATTAATCTTTTATTAATGGTAATATTCATTAAACTAGATATTTCCCTTTAGGAAAATAATAAATATTCTGTCAATTTTAATTTAATTGGTCTTTTGTTCTAAATTGAGGTACATTGGTAGTACACCATTAAAACTGATCTGAAAGAATTTTCTTCTCAAAAATGATCAAATTGAAACAAAGACTATATTATAAGTTGAATGGTGGCTCAATAGTTATTATTAATCTTTTATTAATGGTAATATTCATTAAACTAGATATTTCCCTTTAGGAAAATAATAAATAAATATTCTGTCAATTTTAATTTAAGTCTTTTGTTCAAAATTGAGGTACATTTGTAGTACACCATTAAAAATTGAATCTGAAAGAATTTTCTTCTCACAAATGATCAATTGAAACAAAGACTATATTATAAGTTGAATGGTGTCTCAAGAGTTATTATTAATCTTTTATTAATGGTAATATTCATTAAACTAGATATTTCCCTTTAGGAAAATAATAAATAAATATTCTGTCAATTTTAATTTAATTGGTCTTTCGTTCTAAATTGAGGTACATTGGTAGTACACCATTAAAACTGATCTGAAATTGATCTGACAGAATTTTCTTCTCACAAATGATCAAATTGAAACAAAGACTATATTATAAGTTGAATGGTGGCTCAATAGTTATTATTAATCTTTTATTAATGGTAATATTCATTAAACTAGATATTTCCCTTTAGGAAAATAATAAATAAATATTCTGTCAATTTTAATTTAATTGGTCTTTCGTTCTAAATTGAGGTACATTGGTAGTACACCATTAAAACTGATCTGAAATTGATCTGACAGAATTTTCTTCTCACAAATGATCAAATTGAAACAAAGACTATATTATAAGTTGAATGGTGGCTCAATAGTTATTATTAATCTTTTATTAATGGTAATATTCATTAAACTAGATATTTCCCTTTAGGAAAATAATAAATAAATATTCTGTCAATTTTAATTTAATTGGTCTTTTGTTCTAAATTGAGGTACATTGGTAGTACACCAGTAAAATGATTAGATCCTATAGCATAAATATAAGCTGTGTTTTCCCTTATCTTTTGCAGCTAGCTCTTTATTTTGACACCGCTGTTTGCGATGATTCTCGGAGCGGAATAACTCTTCTGCCGAGTTTTGCTGGCCGCAAAACCTCCGTTGTTCGACATGCCTAACCCGTGTACGCCAAAGGATGTCGCTTTCTTTTGGAACCCATACCCCTAAGAAATTGTAGTGCCATAAATTATGCAGATATCCTCAGATAACTGAAGGAAAAAGCAATTTGAAAGGAAGCCTGCGTTAGTGGCCGCTGTTGCTATGGTGATCAGTATCCCTTGTGTCTCTGCCCCTCCCTAGGCCTGTCAATCATAGCGGCTGAGCTCATTAATTTAAATGACACTTCCAGAATCGTGAGTGAGGGCCCCGG
>CM063503.1:89181182-89273682 GCA_032207245.1 Pardosa pseudoannulata | reverse complement strand
CTTATACAAAACGGTTTCACCTGGAAAAGAAAGAAAAACGGGTTTATAGTTTTAACACGAAAGCTAACACTATTTTCAAACATCCATTCTCTAGAGGGAAAAAAAAGGAATATTACCAAAGTCAATTACTAAGAATTCTATTATCAATGTCGCCTAGAAATTTGTAATTATTTTCTACTTTTGTTAGTTTGTATGTAACTTTATTCCCTCGGTATTCCCTTTATTCTTAATTTTTTCCCTCGGTAAATCCGAGTTCTCGTTAAATACGAGCTCGTTATAAACGAGTTCGACTGTAATAATATAAACAAAAACATTGCGTCTCGCTAAACTACTAATTAGGGTGGTGATTTATTTTAAAGGCTTTGATTTTGTTCTAGAATCGTTTAATTTAAGGTAACAGTTTGATATTACAATGTCCTTTTCTTGGTTGTTCAAGGGAGAAAGTACAACCAGTTAATGGATATAAAAATGCTTCAACTTAAATTTTAATTATACAGTCGAACTCGTTTAAAACGAGCACAAAGGGACCGTAACATTTACTCATTAAATCCGAGTGCTCGTAATAAACGGGTACTTAAAGCAGGCGTGCAACCAGAAGAGGGGGCTTGGGAGGTCAGATGATTGAATTTACTTAAAATTTAATTAATACTTACTTTTTAATTACATTAATTTAATTAAATACTTTTCTTAATTTATTGACAAACTCTCCCCCAACCAGCGAAAAATTTCTAGTTGAGCTACAGTCTTAAAGTAAAGAAAAATAAAGGAAAAGATTCTTACGACTATTTGATCCATAGGTTGGATAACAGATGTAGAATTTGGGAGCAAAAATTCAATTGCATCTGATTTGTGAACCCTCTCCCTATTGACATTAAAATGCTGGAGTAATTTTTACTACAAAAGTATTAAACAGCGGAGAAGAAAAAAAAAGATAAGACAGAAAGACTAGAAAGATGAGAAAAAAGAGTGCAAGACAGAAAAATATTGCTCGCTAAAACCAGATCTTGCTCGTTAAAAGAGTCTTCTGCTCCATAGACTTACCATTGATCCAACCAAATATTCTCGCTTTCCTCGGTAAATCCGAGTTCTCGTTAAATCCGAGCTCTTTATAAACGAGTTCGACTGTAATACTATAAACAAAAACATTGCGTCTCGCTAAACTACTAATCAGGGTGGTGATTTATTTTAAAGGCTTTGATTTTGTTCTAGAATCGTTTAATTTAAGGTAACAGTTTGATATTACAATGTCCTTTTCTTGGTTGTTCATGGGAGAAAGTACAATCAGTTAATGGATATAAAAAAATGCTTCAACTTAAATTTTAATTATACAGTCGAACTCGTTTAAAACGAGCACAAAGGGACCGTAACATTTACTCATTAAATCCGAGTGCTCGTAATAAACGGGTACTTAAAGCAGGCGTGCAACCAGAAGAGGGGGCTTGGGAGTTCAGATGATTGAATTTACTTAAAATTTAATTAATACTTACTTACTTTAATTACATTAATTTAATTAAATACTTTTCTTAATTTATTGACAAACCCTCCCCCCAACCAGCGAAAAATTTCTAGTTGAGCTACAGTCTTAAAGTAAAGAAAAATAAAGGAAAAGATTCTTATGACTATTTGATCCATAGGTTGGATAACAGATGTAGAATTTGGTAGCAAAAATTTCAATTGCATCTGATTTGTGAACCCTCCCTATTGACATTGGAATGCTGAAGGAATTTTTTCTAAAAATGTATTAAACCGCGGAGAAAAAAAAAAATGATAAGACAGAAAGACTAGAAAGATGAGAAAAAGGATTGCAGGACAAAAAAAATATTGCTCACTAAAACCAGGTTTTGCTCATTAAAAACGACTTCTGCTCCATAGACTTCATTTATCCAACCAAATATTCTCGCTTTCCTCGGTAAATACGAGTTCTTGTTAAATGCGAGCTCGTTATAAACGAGTTCGACTGTAATACTATAAACAAAAAACATTGCGTCTCGCTAAACTACTAATTAGGGTGGTGATTTATTTTAAAGGCTTTGATTTTGTTCTAGAATCGTTTAATTTAAGGTAACAGTTTGATATTACAATGTCCTTTTCTTGGTTGTTCATGGGAGAAAGTACAATCAGTTAATGGATATAAAAAATGCTTCAACTTAAATTTTAATTATACAGTCGAACTCGTTTATAACGAGCACAAAGGGACGGTAACATTTACTCATTAAATCCGAGTGCTCGTAATAAACGGGTACTTAAAGCAGGCGTGCAACCAGAAGAGGGGGCTTGGGAGGTCAGATGATTGAATTTACTTAAAATTTAATTAATACTTACTTACTTTAATTACATTAATTTAATTAAATACTTTTCTTAATTTATTGACAAACCCTCCCCCCAACCAGCGAAAAATTTCTAGTTGAGCTACAGTCTTAAAGTAAAGAAAAATAAAGGAAAAGATTCTTATGACTATTTGATCCATAGGTTGGATAACAGATGTAGAATTTGGTAGCAAAAATTCAATTGCATCTGATTTGTGAACCCTCCCTATTGACATTGGAATGCTGAAGGAATTTTTTCTAAAAATGTATTAAACCGCGGAGAAAAAAAAAAAGATAAGACAGAAAGACTAGAAAGATGAGAAAAAGGATTGCAGGACAGAAAAATATTGCTCACGAAAATAAGGTCCTGCTCGTTAAAAGCGTCTTCTGTTCCATAGACTTTACATTGATCCAACCAAATATTCTCGCTTTCCTCGGTAAATCCGAGTTCTCGTTAAATCCGAGCTCGTTATAAACGAGTTCGACTGTAATACTATAAACAAAAACATTGCGTCTCGCTAAACTACTAATTAGGGTGGTGATTTATTTTAAAGGCTTTGATTTTGTTCTAGAATCGTTTAATTTAAGGTAACAGTTTGATATTACAATGTCCTTTTCTTGGTTGTTCATGGGAGAAAGTACAATCAGTTAATGGATATAAAAATGCTTCAACTTAAATTTTAATTATACAGTCGAACTCATTTATAATGAGCACAAAGGGACCGTAACATTTACTCATTAAATCGGAGTGCTCGTAATAAACGGGTCCTTAAGGCAGGCGTGCAACCAAAAGGGGGGGGGGCAGCTTGGGAGGTCAAATGATTGAATTTACTTAAAATTTAATTAATACTTACTTACTTTTATTACATTAATTTAATTAAATACTTTTCTTAATTTATTGACAAACCTCCCCCCAACTAGCGAAAAATTTCTAGTTGAGCTACAGTCTTAAAGTAAAGAAAAATAAAGGAAAAGATTCTTATGACTATTTGATCCATAGGTTGGATAACAGATGTAGAATTTGGTAGCAAAAATTCAATTGCATCTGATTTGTGAACCCTCCCTATTGTCAATGAAATTCTGGAGGATTTTTTTCTACAAAAGTATTATATTGCGGAAAAGAAAAAAAAAGATAAGACAGAAAGACTAGAAAGATGAGAAAAAGGATTGCAGGACAGAAAAATATTGCTCACGAAAATAGGTCCTGCTCGTTAAAAGCGTCTTCTGTTCCATAGACTTAACATTGATCCAACCAAATATTCTCGCTTTCCTCGGTAAATCCGAGTTCTCGTTAAATCCGAGCTCGTTATAAACGAGTTCGACTGTAATACTATAAACAAAAACATTGCGTCTCGCTAAACTACTAATTAGGGTGGTGATTTATTTTAAAGGCTTTGATTTTGTTCTAGAATCGTTTAATTTAAGGTAACAGTTTGATATTACAATGTCCTTTTCTTGGTTGTTCATGGGAGAAAGTACAATCAGTTAATGGATATAAAAAATGCTTCAACTTAAATTTTAATTATACAGTCGAACTCGTTTATAACGAGCACAAAGGGACGGTAACATTTACTCATTAAATCCGAGTGCTCGTAATAAACGGGTACTTAAAGCAGGCGTGCAACCAGAAGAGGGGGCTTGGGAGGTCAGATGATTGAATTTACTTAAAATTTAATTAATACTTACTTACTTTAATTACATTAATTTAATTAAATACTTTTCTTAATTTATTGACAAACCACCCCCCAACCAGCGAAAAATTTCTAGTTGAGCTACAGTCTTAAAGTAAAGAAAAATAAAGGAAAAGATTCTTATGACTATTTGATCCATAGGTTGGCTAACAGATGTAAAATTTGGTAGCAAAAATTCAATTGCATCTGATTTGCGAACCCTCCCTATTGACATTGGAATGCTGAAGGAATTTTTTCTAAAAATGTATTAAACCGCGGAGAAAAAAAAAGATAAGACAGAAAGACTAGAAAGATGAGAAAAAGGATTGCAGGACAGAAAAATATTGCTCACGAAAATAAGGTCCTGCTCGTTAAAAGCGTCTTCTGTTCCATAGACTTTACATTGATCCAACCAAATATTCTCGCTTTCCTCGGTAAATCCGAGTTCTCGTTAAATCCGAGCTCGTTATAAACGAGTTCGACTGTAATACTATAAACAAAAACATTGCGTCTCGCTAAACTACTAATTAGGGTGGTGATTTATTTTAAAGGCTTTGATTTTGTTCTAGAATCGTTTAATTTAAGGTAACAGTTTGATATTACAATGTCCTTTTCTTGGTTGTTCATGGGAGAAAGTACAATCAGTTAATGGATATAAAAAATGCTTCAACTTAAATTTTAATTATACAGTCGAACTCGTTTAAAAAGAACTTTTTGAGAAATCACATTTCAAGTTTCAACATTTTATTAAAAATACCGTTCTGAGAAAAACGCATTTGAAGTTTATGAAAGCAACTTTAACTATTAAAAAATTAAAATACGTGTTTAAAATTCCCCACACTTTCTTGCTTCAAAACTTTCTAATTACCAAGTTACTAATTATTAAAAATACTAGAAAAATGTTTAAACTAATCTTCATGAAAATTTAAAAAGTTTTGTCCAAAAAATGCTCTTTAAAAGGCTTTAAATTCACTACTTCCGTTTTGTTTTTGACAGCTGTCACTGATGTTTAAACAACTGTAACGTTTCTTTAAAATAACGCAGAGACAAAACAAAAACATATTTAGAAGACTAAAAGTCGAAATTTTACAACAGAGAGATAAAAAAATTATGATTTTTGAGAAAAATGACGTTTTTAACGTAGATGGATACCTTAAAGCTAGAAACTTATGACTGCTTACTCTATTAGACTGTAAACAAAGCAATATAAGCGCACGTATTCACTCCCTATACTACTATGTACATTATATGTAAATGCATGCATGTATACATCTCTACATATGTAGTCAAGAACTATACAGAGCATGCTTATAGCCAATACTGAAGTTAGCCGAAGATTGTTAGCTTAACCTATCACCCAGAGGAGCAATTTATACTTCTTTCCTCTTCAATCTCATGCCTGTTATTTTCTAATCTGCTTCTAGATTTTCCCCGTTTCGAATGGTGCACTTGAGCTGAAATTGTAAATCAGATAATAGTTTAAATAGCATATGATTAATAGCGGAAGCTTTAATTACTTTTGGTTGTATCGCTTATTCAATTTAGACGTCGATGTGAGAAAGTTGTTCTAGAAAACGGTTACCAAGATTTTGCAAGGGGTAGACGTGACTTCCACTAGCATTGAAACTAGACATATATAAATTGGTTGCAATTGAATTGTTTTGGTTTTCGTTCCCCTTCGATTAGTCAATGTCGAAAGTCATTTTCTGCACGCGTATAACATTATCTTCTAGAAAGAAGTTATTATCTCTTTGTACAATTATTTTAAAGGAAAAAATAATGACACAGTATAATCAGATATTCTCTTCATATACACCAGTGGATGAGACCCCACTTCAACTTATACAAAACGGTTTCACCTGGAAAAGAAAGAAAAACGGGTTTATAGTTTTAACACGAAAGCTAACACTATTTTCAAACATCCATTCTCTAGAGGGAAAAAAAAGGAATATTACCAAAGTCAATTACTAAGAATTCTATTATCAATGTCGCCTAGAAATTTGTAATTATTTTCTACTTTTGTTAGTTTGTATGTAACTTTATTCCCTCGGTATTCCCTTTATTCTTAATTTTTTCCCTCGGTAAATCCGAGTTCTCGTTAAATACGAGCTCGTTATAAACGAGTTCGACTGTAATAATATAAACAAAAACATTGCGTCTCGCTAAATTACTAATTAGGGTTGTGATTTATTTTAAAGGCTTTGATTTTGTTCTAGAATCGTTTAATTTAAGGTAACAGTTTGATATTACAATGTCCTTTTCTTGGTTGTTCATGGGAGAAAGTACAACCAGTTAATGGATACAAAAAATGCTTCAACTTAAATTTTAATTATACAGTCGAACTCGTTTATAACGAGCACAAAGGGACCGTAACATTTATTCATTAAATCCGAGTGCTCGTAATAAACGGGTACTTAAAGCAGGCGTGCAACCAGAAGAGGGGGCTTGGGAGGTCAGATGATTGAGTTTACTTAAAATTTAATTAATACTTACTTACTTTAATTACATTAATTTAATTAAATACTTTTCTTAATTTATTGACAAACCCTCCCCCCAACCAGCGAAAAATTTCTAGTTGAGCTACAGTCTTAAAGTAAAGAAAAATAAAGGAAAAGATTCTTATGACTATTTGATCCATAGGTTGGCTAACAGATGTAAAATTTGGTAGCAAAAATTCAATTGCATCTGATTTGCGAACCCTCCCTATTGACATTGGAATGCTGAAGGAATTTTTTCTAAAAATGTATTAAACCGCGGAGAAAAAAAAAGATAAGACAGAAAGACTAGAAAGATGAGAAAAAGGATTGCAGGACAGAAAAATATTGCTCACGAAAATAAGGTCCTGCTCGTTAAAAGCGTCTTCTGTTCCATAGACTTTACATTGATCCAACCAAATATTCTCGCTTTCCTCGGTAAATCCGAGTTCTCGTTAAATCCGAGCTCGTTATAAACGAGTTCGACTGTAATACTATAAACAAAAACATTGCGTCTCGCTAAACTACTAATTAGGGTGGTGATTTATTTTAAAGGCTTTGATTTTGTTCTAGAATCGTTTAATTTAAGGTAACAGTTTGATATTACAATGTCCTTTTCTTGGTTGTTCATGGGAGAAAGTACAATCCAGTTAATGGATATAAAAAATGCTTCAACTTAAATTTTAATTATACAGTCGAACTCGTTTATAAGGAGCACAAAGGGACCTTAACATTTACTCATTAAATCCGAGTGTTCGTAATAAACCGGTCCTTAATAAACAGGCGTGCAACCAGAAGAGGGGGCTTGGGAGGTCAGATGATTGAGTTTACTTAAAATTTAATTAATACTTACTTACTTTAATTACATTAATTTAATTAAATACTTTTCTTAATTTAACAATTAACTCTCCTCTCCCCCCCCAACCAGCAAAAATTTTCTAATTGCTCTACAGTCTTAAAGGAAAGAAAAATAAAGGAAAAGATTCTTACGACTATTTGATCCATAGGTTGGATAACAGATGTAGAATTTGGTGGCAAAAATTCAATTGCACCAGATTTGGGAACCCTCCCTATTGACATTGGAATGCTGAAGGAATTTGTTTTACAAAAGTATTAAACCGCGGAGAAAAAAAAAGATAAGACAGAAAGACTAGAAAGATGAGAAAAAGGATTGCAGGACAGAAAAATATTGCTCACGAAAATAAGGTCCTGCTCGTTAAAAGCGTCTTCTGTTCCATAGACTTTACATTGATCCAACCAAATATTCTCGCTTTCCTCGGTAAATCCGAGTTCTCGTTAAATCCGAGCTCGTTATAAACGAGTTCGACTGTAATACTATAAACAAAAACATTGCGTCTCGCTAAACTACTAATTAGGGTGGTGATTTATTTTAAAGGCTTTGATTTTGTTCTAGAATCGTTTAATTTAAGGTAACAGTTTGATATTACAATGTCCTTTTCTTGGTTGTTCATGGGAGAAAGTACAACCAGTTAATGGATACAAAAAATGCTTCAACTTAAATTTTAATTATACAGTCGAACTCGTTTATAACGAGCACAAAGGGACCGTAACATTTATTCATTAAATCCGAGTGCTCGTAATAAACGGGTACTTAAAGCAGGCGTGCAACCAGAAGAGGGGGCTTGGGAGGTCAGATGATTGAGTTTACTTAAAATTTAATTAATACTTACTTACTTTAATTACATTAATTTAATTAAATACTTTTCTTAATTTATTGACAAACCCTCCCCCCAACCAGCGAAAAATTTCTAGTTGAGCTACAGTCTTAAAGTAAAGAAAAATAAAGGAAAAGATTCTTATGACTATTTGATCCATAGGTTGGATAACAGATGTAGAATTTGGTAGCAAAAATTCAATTGCATCTGATTTGTGAACCCTCCCTATTGACATTGGAATGCTGAAGGAATTTTTTCTAAAAATGTATTAAACCGCGGAGAAGAAAAAAAATGATAAGACAGAAAGACTAGAAAGATGAGAAAAAGGATTGCAGGACAAAAAAAATATTGCTCACGAAAATCAGGTCCTGCTCGTTAAAAACGTCTTCTGTTCCATAGACTTTACATTGATCCAACTAAATATTCTCGCTTTCCTCGGTAAATCCGAGTTCTCGTTAAATCCGAGCTCGTTATAAACGAGTTCGACTGTAATACTATAAACAAAAACATTGCGTCTCGCTAAACTACTAATTAGGGTGGTGATTTATTCTAAAGGCTTTGATTTTGTTCTACAATTGCTTAATTTAAGGTAACAGTTTGATATTACAATGTCCTTTTCTTGGTTGTTCATGGGAGAAAGTACAACCAGTTAATGGATATAAAAAATGCTTTAACTTAAATTTTAATTTAAAAATTCTTTTCATGATAGAAATTGATTTTAGATAGCAAGTATAAAGACAAGCCTGGAGAAGATATATTACACTCATTCCACGAAACAAAACAAATGGCAGCTCATACAACGTAGTCTCCCTATTTGCTATAGACGTTTAAAGAGATGAGTCCGCTTAACATATGAGATCACCCAATCTCATCATTAGACTTAAATTTTTATGGACAAAAATATACGTAGAAAATGTGGCCAAATATGGACAAAAAATAAACATTTGTTACACATAAGAAACGTAAAACATGCTAACAAAAAGAGTGTATTTCAGAATTTTAATAATCAAACATACCTGTTATTCATTATACATTTAATAAAAGGAATTGAACTTAATTATATCCAACATTTCAATATTTTGAGATAAAAGATTTTCTTCATTAGGTGTCAAAAGTGTTTAGTAAATTGAAAAGGATGTTTTTACTTCTATGGATGTTAAAGATGTGTTACAGCAGATAGTTGTCTTTTTTTAGTTAATTTTTTTCTTTGCAAATCCACTGCTTTTTAAACAAGTCTGTACAAACATTTGTGGCTGCACTCTTGCAGTGATACAATATCCAGGTACAATTTCTTAGTTTCAAAGTTTAATAACTTGTTTTGATAAACAAATCAGATAGTCACCGGAAAGTATCCAGTACGTACCCGGCCTAATACAAATTTAAAATTCTTATAAAAAACATTAAAAGTTAAAAAAAAATTAAAATATGAGAAAAGGAGCAATTTAATAGAAATGTGGGCAAATGCCCAAAATATGGGAAGTTGCCATAAATATGGGGATATATGGCTTTATAAAAGCACTTATTTTTTAATTATATATATATATATATATATATATATATATATATATATATATATATATATATATATATATATATATATATATATATATATGTATATTTTGACGGTTTTATATGAAGTTATACTTCCCATAAAAATATTTTAAGCTGTCCATAAAAATCCTAACTCTACTTACTACCTCGACATCACTTACTTTAGCACACATCAAACATCTTCAACTACAAATTATACTTCGCATTTCATCATTTATCATTATTTCATTCGTTATTATTAGTCTTATTTACCATAACCGATGTACCCTATACAGAGTATATGTCTGGATAATAATGCAATTTATTTTCCTCAATTCCAAGCAAACAAACAAACAAAAATAGAGTTTTAAATGAACTTTTACTGCAGAAAATTTGGCTGAAAATTCTAAATTTCTGACTCACTCAATTGTAAAATAGGTAAGAGTGTAAGAATGAGAAGTGGATATATATATATATATTTTTATATTCACCATCCGATAATAAATATAATTAATTTTACAGCGTGCAGTATAATTATTGCTAATAATATCCTTAAATATTTTTCAAAACAAAATATCTCGATTCTACGATTACTCAAAACGTTCCTGGTAAATTTATTTCTCTGTTACTTTGAAGTATATCATCTATATTACTTTATAGCAAGCAAAAACAAAAGTTGATTCAAATTAGTATGTTACGAAACGTTAATTCTATCAATTCTGTAGAAATATTATACATTTTGTACTGAAGAAATGAATATTTCTAAGTTTTGAAATTATTTCCTTTAATATTTTCCAAAGTCTATGGTAACAACTAAGTTTGATTCTAAAACCTGAAAGATTACATATAAACGAAAATGGCTTGTTATGGATTAAAGAATGACCATGACCGAATGATGGTCGAATGGTTAGGGTACGAGCCTAAGGAACCGGAGTTCGTGGGTTCGAATCCCGATGTGCAAAGGATGTTCGTAGTCTTCCGAAATCGGTTATAAGCAGTAAGTCCCGGTCTCGTTATTTTTCGTGTTGCAAAAAGTAGATCGTAGCACTAAAAAAAGAAAAAAAAAAGAATGAGTATGAAACATACTTTTGAAATAATTTATAATTAACCATGAAAATTTATAAATGTTTTCCTAAATATACTGCTTACAATATATTAAATTATCATGATTGATATTTAATATACTAGATTATCAAGCTTGATATAAAACATATTTAATATATTATTTTATTTTGATACATTAAATAATAAGATATATTAAAAACAAAATAAAATAAGTTTGCAGGTCCGCTGTCACTTTAAATAGTTTGCGAATAGTAAAATTCCACGATTATATGAAAAGCGTTTGCTATGCATCTTTCTGAATTTTACAATTCACATGACAGGCTCATGAACTTATGTCTTTTCCGACGAACAAAATGTTTTAGTTTAAAATTAACTTCATTTCTTTGAAGTGTATAGCATATTTTTTTTTATCTCTACCCTTGATTAAGCTATAGAATATTTAGTGAATAATGACGCTATCTCTCTATTAAAATTGAGTATGAAAATTTAATAGCTTAAAAATTCTTTAATTTCAATGAAATTTCTTCATCTGTCTCTTATAGTAAAATGTTGTTTATAAATAACGATAATTATTTTTCTAATATCACAATATTTTTTTCAAATTAGTCCCCAGTTCAACTGGATTAGATTCTAAAGTTCTTTTTTTAGCGATCATCAACAATCTCAAGAAGCTATCGTTCTACTGAATATATTCATGGGCATTTAACTGCATGGAAAATTTCTCTTATTCCAATGAAATATTAAGCTACCCATTGTGGTAAAATTTGTTAGATTCTAAAGCTCTTTCTCTAGAGCTCATCAACTATCTCAAAGAACGACTGGATTTATTTGTAGTAATTTATCAGCTTAAAAATTTCTTTTATTTCGAGGATACAATTCGTGGTAAGATTTATATTATAAATAGCGATAATAACTGTTTCTGATACCACAGTACTTATCAAAATAGTCGTCAGTTCAACTGGCCGGTGAGATTCTAAAGCTTTTTCTCTAGCGCTCATCATCTATCTCAACGAGCTTTAATTCGCTAGCGTTTTCTTTCTTTTTTTTCCTTTGGAGAGGCAATTTATTCAGAAGAGTGTGTGCTACCACCTGTTCGAAATCTGGCCGAAAAATGAGTGCAGACAAAAAGCCAACGTAAAGAAGTAATAGATACGGAAAAATTGCAAGGAAACATGAAAGATTAAAATGAAATTTGTGCATGCTAGCACTATTTAAAGATTTTTCAAAGCCATTTATAAAACTTTGTAATTAAACTTTTAAAGAATGACTCACTTTCTGAGTGTAAAGAAGATGCGACAAAAAGTCAGGACGATATACTTACAGGAAATTTGAAGGACAAATTAAAATGAAGCAAAAGCATGCAAACATTATATAAAACATTGATGTTAAATTTGCAAGAATGGTCTGTTTTTTAAGTATAAGGCAATGATAGTCACACCGTGGTCTATCTTGCAAAACTTAGAAACCTGCAGTGGAATTCACGAAATTTAAAACTGAAACAAATATATTAATTGTAGTAAATATATTCTATTATGTTATTCATAATTATTTTTATAATTAGTTTCATACAGTTATCAAGTTTTAACTGTTTACCATTCACTTATGAATAGTAAAAAATAATAATAATGTAGTATTTTATACTTTCATCCAAAAAATTTATATATATTCACATACACATTCAAGCGTGCACAATGCAGCCTATCAGACTAAAATACATTGTTAATGAAGCTGGTACAGTCTTTTGATCTGAACAGGCCTAATATTAGATTGCAATAAGAACGATTTTAATAAAAATAGACTATTATTAAAAATAGTTAGCAATTTATTAAATAAATGTAATGTAGAATTTTTAAACAATAGTCTGAAAGGGCGGAAAATTTCAATTCATAAAATTTCATGATTACTTAAGAAAAATAAGAACTCACAAATAAAATTTAAAAGGAAACATTTTTAATGCGATTTTTTTTTCTACTGAAGACTTATCAAAACAGTTCGTTCATTAATTATTTAATCAAAATATGGATAAGTCAAATAATTATAAGATGAAAAAAAATTTCATGTGACAGGAATTCTGTGAATAGCCCTTTTTTTAAAACAGTGTTTGTAATTATTTTAATGTTATAAATAAGAGGTTATTAATGCACTAACTGTTCATATTTTTTTCTTATTGGAATAATTTAGTTAATATACTTTTATTTATATATAAAATATATATTTATTTTTATATATACAAAATACGAAATGAATTATTGTTAAAAAAAAAGAAATTTACATGTATATATATATATATATATATATATATATATATTATATATTATATATATATATATATATATATATATATATATATATACATATATATATATATATGTATATATGTTATATGTATATATATATTATATTTATATATCTATATATATATATATATATATTATATATATATATATATATATATATATATATATATATATATATATATATATATATATATATATATATATATATATATATATATATACAATACAGCCCACTAGCATAAAATGCATCAGTCTCCTCAGTTATTTAGGTGATATAGGAGTGGTATAAGAGATTGGATATGTGCGATTGTATTAAAAAAGTAATCTTTCTATGATTGAAAATATTTAGTAAAAATACCTAGTGATGAAAATTTCCATTCATAAAATTTACTGATTGCCTACGTAAAGTAAGAACTTATTAATAAAATTTAAAAGAAAAACATTTTTCATATTTTTTTTTTTTGTGCAGCTTTACAAAAATAGTTTGTTCATTAACTGGATTTAATCGAGGTAGCATTTGTTTAAAAAAAATCACGGGTGTCTCCAGGGACAGGAATGTTGTGAGAAATGCTTTTTAAAAAACAGCTTTTGTAATTACTTCGATGATATAAATAGGAGATTATTAATGCACCAACTGCTAATATTTTTTCTTTCTAGGATATTTTATTTAATATACTTTTATTTCATCTTCAGAAGCAATGTTATTTATTTTTAATCACAAAATAGCGAAATGCTTTATTGAAAAAAAATTAGAATAAAGGAAAGTTTAAATATATTAAAAAAAAGAAAAGCACTTTTCTAATGTTATTTTTTCCCCGGAAAAATAAAACACTTCGCATTTCAGGCCATTTAGTATGAGAAATATTTTTCTATTTTGCTGATATGTGTGAAAAAATTAAGACAGTCAAACGTAAAACCTCTTGTTGCGCTAAAAAAAGTGGAAGCCCTTTTTTTCAACTTGAAGTCAGTAGAAATAATTTCAAGTATATTGTGAAATTAAACGGCACAATATTCTTTAAACAACTAAACTTCTTCATTATTTTAAATTGAAAAGAACGGGATAAAAAAGGAGAACAGCAAAACACGTTATAGCGCGGTTGACTGATGAAGAAACTGCGGCGCATTTACGCATTGATAAAAACTGAAAAATGTGAAGCAATAAAAAAAAGGGAGAAAATACTTTTTTCTTGGCCAGTTTTGTTAATTCCAGTCACACGAAAAACTTTTAATCGCTTAAGAGGAGAAATAGAAAGAAAGGTTACAAATTTAATTTAACTTTTTCTTGAACATAAACCACGAGTTTTCACGTTTCTCTCAACTTTTCTTTGTTGGTGAGGCATCAGAGAAAAAGAAAGATTTTTCAAGTATTAAAATTAATTTCCTGCTTCGAGGAGAAAAATCTGGCATTATTCTGATAATTCTCTTTCTGGTGGAGGAATAGCCACGTGGGAAAATATTTTAAAAATATTTTTTAGAGTGGGTTTTTATGCTCAGATTACTGATAAATAATGGGATTTAAAAATGAAGATAGTAAAAAGCCTAGTAAAACTGAAGTCAATGTAGTGTTAGCAGACATAGAAGTCGTGTAAGTACATAGAAAAGAAGAATTAATGTTTTAGTTATTAATTCATTTCCAAAGTAATACAGAAAAAAAATGACGTACATGCCAAATAATCATACTGTCTCGTTTAAGCAATTGTCCTTCTCAATTCTTTTTACCGGGCAGAGAGTAAGACCAGCTTATATATATAAGTTAATGCAGCATTAGGGAGCAGAATTAATGCTTAAATATTTACTACATTTTAGACACAAATCGGTAAACAATTGACATGCATCATAAATATTTATAGTATTACATTCAAGAGTAGCTTTTAATTATTTTCTTGTAGGAGAGCAAAACCAGCTTGAAGATTTGAGTAAATGCAGTAAATGCAGTAATATTGACACATGAGCCATGTACAATATAATAGAAAGCTGGATTAATTGTTTAAAATTTTGTTTCCTTTTTCAGCCAATTCAAAAAAAAAAAAAAAAATCGAAACACATCACAAATACTTATATTGTCATATTTAAGCAGTTCCTATTCTCAATATTATTTTTGTTACTGCAGAGAGAAAAACCAGCTTAGTGATGTAAGTTAATGCAGCTTTAGACGAAAAGCAAATCTTGTATAGTAAACCAATAAAGCATACATAATAATTAAAGTTTTACCTCATAAATTCAATTCAGAAAACAATTGCTATATTTCACAACTATTCATAACATTACATTTAAGAGTTGCATTCTATACTATTTCTTATGAGAGAGAAAAAACAGCTTAAAGATTTATTTAAATGTAACATTATTGACACGTGAGTCATAAACAATACAGAAAATAGCTGAACTACTGTTTAAATTTTCGCTTCATTTTCAATACTACTCAGAAAATAATTGGCCTACACCACAAATACTCATACTATCACATCTAAACAATTATTTTTCTCAATAAATGTTTCATGGGGAAGGTAAAAAATCAATTTAGGAATATAAGCGAATACCGCATCAGTAGGCAAGTAAGTCATATACAGTACACCAAATTAATAATCAATTATTTAATTACATTTTCAACATATTTTTTAAAACAAATACTATACATCCCAGATATTCAGAGTACTGTATTTAACAGTTGTTTTTAATACTTTTTTTGAGAGAGAGAAAAATCAGCTTAAAGGTTTTGGTTTGGTTTGGAGAGCTACAGTCTACCGTTTTGCTACACGAGAGATAATGAAACCATGACCTACTGCTTAAAGCGGATTTCGAAAGGCTACGAACAACCATGCCAACAGCGGGATTAGAACCTGCAAACATTGGTTCCGAAGATCAGCACTCTACCATTAAGCCATTGTTTGACAAAACAGTCTAAATGTATACGTAAATGAAGCATTATTGAGTCACATCCACTACAACAAAAAGAAGAATTAATGTTTAAACTTTTACTTCGTTTATGATACAACCCAGGAAAAAATTGAAGCTGATACTGTGACAAAATGTTTGCTGATGTGTTCCAAATGCTGATACTGTAACATTTAAACAGTTTTCAACATTTTTTTTAGTGAGAAAGAAAAATCAGATTCAGATTACAAGTCAATGCCGGCCGCAGTAGCGAACAAGAATTGTTTACAGTACACCAAAAAAAGCATAACTAATGATTTTTGTTTTATTTTCGACACAGTTCATAAAACATTACACAAATATCCCAAATATTTATAGTATCATATTTAAGCAGTTGAATTCAATATTTTTTCACGCGGGAAAACCACCTCAGGAATATAATCGTTATATCTGCGTTAATATCTGCTATATTCAAGTTTTCCGTTACATATATATTTCGTTTTAAACCGAAATTTTTCGCGATTGCAATATTTTCTTTACTAGGAAGTAATAAAACAATAAATAATCAAAATTTTTCTCTGCAAATAACATACGTACTTAAAAGCATTGTTTCACCTGCATGTGAATATATCGATATCTTTTTTTTTCGTATTATTAGAGACTGACAAAGTTGATGTCTGTTGTATTGAGATTTTTTACAATAGGGGGACAAATCGCAATCAAAAATGCAGGTGCAAACTAGTCATTATAACCAGCCTAAATTCGAAATTTCAACGTTCTCCAGTTAAATATTTTTTTTTTTGGCAATGCCTGCTTACGTACATACAAACGATGTATGGTATAAGATGTACAATTGACAAAATGACGAACATACATACGATAATAAGTACATGCGTACAAAAGTAATGAGAAAACTGGTCAAAAAGTATTCAGGAATGGTCAAAATGGATATTTAAATTTTCCCAGCTTTCTCGTACATACGCACAGCCGTAACACTGAAAATAGTCAAAATTGATTCCGGCATGGTCGAAATGGTTTTCCCATTAAAATTTTTCACAATTAGAAACACTTGCTTTACTTCGTACAAGGAAGAAAAAGCCAACAAAGTAGTGAAATAAATAGTGTTCGTTAGATTTCTATCTTGTTGAAGCGAAATTGTCCATAGACTTCTAGAACGTCTTTATTATTATTTTTTAATGATGGAAACTATTCTGAAAATTATTAAAATTTTTAATAAAGTGAGGACATTAACTTCTTACTGACGTTACAGGCATAACACCGAATATTGTCAAAACTGATTGCGGCATGGTCGAAATGGATATTCTTGGTGAAATTGGTCACGATTAGAAACACATTCTTTACTTTGTACAAGGAAAAAAAGCCAACAAAGGAGTGAAATAAATAGTATTCATTAGAGTTCTATCTTGTTGAAGTGAAATTATCGATACACTTCTAGAACGTCTTTATTATTATTTTTTAATGATCGAAACCATACTGAAAATTATTGAAATGTTGATAAAATGAGGACATTGACTTGTTACGGACGTACAGGCGTAACACTGAATATTGTCAAAACTGATTCCCTCATGGTCGAAATGGATATTCTTGGTGAAATTGTTCACGATTAGAAACACTTTCTTTACTTTGTACTAGGAAAAAGAAGCCAACAAAGGAGTGAAATAAATAGTATTCATTAGAGTTCTATCTTGTTGAAGTGAAATTGTCGATACACTTCTAGAACGCCTTTATTATTATTTTTTAATGATCGAAACCATACTGAATATTATTCAAATTTTGATAAAATGAGGACATTAACTTGTTACGGACTTACAGGCGTAACACTGAATTTTGTCAAAACTGATTCCCTCATGGTCGAAATGGATATTCTCGGTGAAATTTTTCACGATTAGAAACACTTTCTTTATTTTGTACAAGGAAGAAAAAGCCAACAAAGAAATGATATAAATAGCATTAGTTAGAGTTCTATCTTGTTGAAGTGAAATTGTTCATAGACTTCTACAACGCCTGTATTTTATTTTATATTGAAGGAAATCATGTTAAAAATTACTCAAATTTTGCGATAAATGGGGGACATTAACTTGTAACCGACGCATTTCAGATGGGCATTTTTAGAAGCTTTTAAGGAAATGGAGATGGATTCTGAAAGTGTTTAGTCGGAACAGTAGGAGAATGTAGTTTTCTCATCCACACATAATATGCATTAATGCATTTTTAGAAGCGTTATTGAATATCGTTAGATGAGAACTATGAAGACGATATTACAATTAATTGCTCCAAGAAAATCTAATATTAAACAGACAGTTAGAGTAATATTTAATAATAAGAGGCATCGCATAATATAACTTTATTCTTTGAAATTGGAAGGAAAGTTTAACATAGCTGTACTGATTAGAAGTGCAAGAAAATTATAACACTAAAAGGAGAAATGTTCTTAATGATTATGTCTCATATGGGAGTTGATCTCTTTATGTGAGAAAGTACGAAAAAGGACAGCTGGAACAAATCATATCTGTTATTTCTATAATATAGTTTCGAAGTTTTATAGTTGGTGCCGCAAAAACTATCATTTCAAAGAATTTGAGCCATGTACATCATATCACTCCCAACATTTTACAGTATGTAAAAGCTGGATCTTTTTGGACATTCATTCACCTATCTCGGACTCGATAACGACACAGGTGTTCTTTAGGTTGAAAAATGGGAGTAAAGAAGGATCCTAGGTCACTCCGCGCGGTAGATCTACTTCGAAGTGCTCCCGCAAGAGAACATTACACTACAAGCATAGATCGTAAGTAGATACAAATAAAAATTACTATTTACGCCAATTTGAAAAAAAAACTTGATTTTGAATTATTTTTTCAAATTTGAAAGCTATAACTGCATTTTTATGAATCAAGATCCAGTTAGATCCTTGGAAAGTTGATTTTGAACAAGAAGAACCAAACCAAAACAACAACAAAAAATACATCGGAGTCTTTAAAGTTTAGTTAGACATCCCGCTAAATTAATGTAGTCCGTCGAACATATATGTTTATCTCATCTGTCTGTGGGCTTTTATAGTAAGCAAAGAAATTGCTGATCTATAGAATAAGCTTACATATCTCTATATAAGTATAGATTAGTTGTAGAATGTACCCAAAAAATTCCTAGAATTTTTGTATGCCTATTCAGTGAGCATTGTCTCGTAGCATAATAAAAGACGTTGCCTAAGTATAGACTAAGATTATCTGTCTCTAACATATGCACTAATATATATGCTTGATAAATAGAATATATACCAAAAAAAAAATTCTCATATTTTTATTTCGTGAAGTTTTTACTGGATTTACAAGCTTTAATTTTCAACTTTTGGAATTACATCTGGGTTGAGCTTATTTATAAATATTTCGAACAGTTTTTTTTTTGTTTATTGAAATTTAGTCAAGAACCCAGCAAGCGTGATTTTGAACAAGAATCCTCAAAACGAAGATGATATACCTTAATCATTGAAGTTTAGCATATCCTTCTGTTCCTTGCATCGAAGTTAATGCTGTCCGTAGAAAATATTTTTACGCCTCTTCAGTCAGAGGACTTTCTCTTGTAGCATAATGAAAGACGCTGCATGTCTATTGACTAAGTTTATCTATTTCCACATGCGCATAAATATACAATAAATAAATAAATAAATAAAAGTTTTATTTCTAAAAATTTTGTTTGATTTTCAAATTTTAATTTTTTAAATCTCGATCAAGGTTATTTATAAATATCTCGAATATTTTCTGTTATTTGAAACCCAGTGAAAAACCTGACAAACTTGATTTTGAAGAAGGAAATCCAAAACAAAGATGGTACACCAGAGTCATTAAAGTTTTGCATTCTTCCTGCAACAAAGTTGATATAGTCCATTGAAAATATTTGTATACCTATTCAGTCAGTGGGTTTTGCATGATGACAGACGTTGATTAAGTATAGACTAGGATTATCTTTCCTTAACATGCGTGATAATAGATAAGCTTGATAAATAGAATATATACCAGAAAAAATCCTAGATATTTTTATTTTATGAAATGTTTTCTGGACTTGAAAATATTAATAATTTTTTAACTTTTGGAATTACAGCTGGATTAAGTTTATTTATAAATATTTCGAACAGTTTTTTTTTTGTTTATTGAAATTTAGTCAAGAACCCAGCAAGCGTGATTTTGAACAAGAATCCTCAAAACGAAGATGATATACCTTAATCATTGAAGTTTAGCATATCCTTCTGTTCCTTGCATCGAAGTTAATGCGGTCCGTAGAAAATATTTTTATGCCTGTTCAGTCAGAGGATTTCTCTTGTAGCATAATGAAAGACGCTGCCCGTCTATTCACTAAGTTTATCTATTTCCACAAGTGCATAAATATACAAAAAAATAAATGTTTTATTTCTTGAAATTTTGTTTGATTTTCAAAGTTTAATTTTTAAAATCTCGATCTAGGTTATTTATAAATATCTCAAATATTTTCTGTTATTTGAAATCCAGTGAAAAACCTGGCAAACTTGATTTTGAAGAATTAAATCCAAAACAAAGATGGTACACCAGAGTCATTAAAGTTTAGCACCCGTCCCTACAACAAAGTTAATGTAATCCGTCGAAAATATTTGTATGCCTCTTTAGTCAGAGGGCTTTCTCTTGTAGCATAATGGATGACACTGTCCGTCTATTGACAAAGTTTATCTATTTCCATATGCGCATAAATATACAAACCAAAATAAAATAAAATAAAATAAAATAAAATAAACTTTTTATTTCTTGAAATTTCTGTTTGATTTTCAAATTTTCAAATTTTTAATCACGATCGAGGTTATTTATAAATATCTCGAATATTTTCTGTTATTTGAAACCCAGTGAAAAACCTGGCAAACTTGATTTTGAAGAAGGAAATCCAAAACAAAGATGGTACACCAGAGTCATTAAAGTTTAGCACCCGTCCCTGCAACAAAGTTAATGTAATCCGTCGAAAATATTTGTATGCCTATTCAGTCAGTGGGCTTTGTCTCGTAGCATAATGAAAGACGTTCGAAGACGTTTTTTCCACTAGCTTTTCGATGTTCTAAAGAACCTGGCATGAGCGGAATTCTTTTCCTGCAAAGCTTTCTCTTTCATTTTCTTGATTGTATTCTCTGCGATTCAACAGATTCTTTCGATCGGTCCAATTTCGCCTCGATTTCCCTTCTCCACCCACCCCCTTTCTTTTTCGTCCAAGAATGTGTTCTTTATTGTCCTTGGAAATGATTAATAGCAGTCCACAGCAGAACATATGGAGAAACTAAGTCAATACGAAGCATTCTTTTGGAGCTCGCAACCTCCTTTTCTAGATATTCGCCAAAAAATCTTTCTCATATTTATCACGCGTTTCAGTTTTATTTTTTTTTTTTTCAAGGGGGCTATCGGAATTTTATTTCGTTTTCATTTAACTTTTGGTATGTATAAGAGAGAAAACAGGGACTGCGTTTGGAGGGAGAAAAAAATGTGACAGATGCAGAGATTGTACAACGGCGACTGACAAGTTAAAAATAAGGACAATTACGAAAAAATGATTTGAAATGGGAAATAAAAAGATTTTTTAAATGCGAGTGTTTAAGATTCATATCCTTCTAAACTTTTGTTAATAGAACTACTTGAAAGGAGTTGAAGAATGGAATTTTAATTATCGTGGAAAATCACAAACATTTTAAGTGAGGCAAAAATTTTAGCATTTGTGTTGGAAAAACGAATCGAATTTCTCTTAAAGTGTTCGTTTAAGAAAAAAAGAGACTCTTCGTTTAAGTATTTGATGATTAACTTTATTCAAAGCGTTTATTTCAAATATTTAATCAAAGGGAATAGACAAGGGGTTTAATTAAGTACAATGGTTATTAAATTGTTTTATTGCTTGAGATTTAGATACTATAGTAATATGAAGTTAAAAAATAATTTCAAGAAAATATATGTCATTTAGAGAGTTTTTTTATTAAATTTTGCAAGTGAAATTCGTTTTTAAAAGTCTCGTCTTTAAATGTTATTACATATTCTAGAAAACACTTATTTCAGAAATTTTGAATTGTTTTGCATTTTGACTTAATAATTAACCATGCAATTGATACATTCTTTTTCAAGTACATAAATAATAATGGGCAGTTTACTGATCATTCAACTTTATTAATGGGATATTTTCTTATTTTCTTTTTTTACTATCTGACACACAATGCATAAGTATAAGAATATAAGATATTTAACTCTATGCTTTTCTTCGCTAACAATAGCTTTTTGATTCCTTACATTTGTAGTCCTATTGAGTTATTATAAAGATCTTTTTGTTGCATTCAGTCTGAATATCTGAAATTTTTGTCTGCTTCAATTATGATTATATATATTTCGTAGCAAAAAAAGTAGAATTGTACTGTCTGAGATTTTAAATAATGTTTCAGGAATAAAAGTTTTAAATGTTCAGCTACAAAAACATATTTTGCAATTAATTACGTTGCATTAAGTATTTCATGCTAAAAAATTAATAATATTTTTCATGGAATCTTAATGAAATACAGTTAGTTCTTTTGAGTATCTTTCACATAGGATATCTGAATTCCCATCCTATCGCCTCCTCTAAACCGCGAAAAAAATGTCAGTATATGACCTTAGAACTATAGAACTATTTTTATCTGATGGAAATTACTTCTTTAAAGGAGTTTTTTTTTTAAGAAAATTTTTTATGCTTCTTCAATTTTTGGCAACTTATTTACTCTTCTTATTCGAATTTTACACACATACACACACACACACACACACACATATATATATATATATATATATATATATATATATATATATATATATATATATATATATATATATATATATATATATATATATATATACATATATATATACATATATATACACATACATACATATATATACATACATATATATATATATATATATATATATATATATATATATATATATATATATATATATATATATATATATATATGTGTGTGTGTGTGTGTGTGTGTGTGTGTGTGTGTGTGTGTGTGTAATGTAATCGTCCAGGGACCAACTGGCCCCGTACTTTATACTTGAAAACTGCTTTTGAAAATTACCCCTATTATTTTCCTCAGCCCGGGCATGCTGGGCAGCCAAGTGTCCCGCTAACCGTCCGTTAGAAAAAAACACATCATTTGTCGTGGCCGAACTTAACTTTTTATTTCATCCTATAAAATTATACAGAATCCAGAGACGTCTGAACCACACGGTGTCAGAACGCTATCTCTCTAAGTAATTGTAATGCCAACCTTCTGCGAGAGACGGCTAAAACTCGTGTGTGGGAAAAATGCTGAAGCACGTGTTATTTGCTTATAGAAAGTAACCTTTGACTGGAGCCATCTGCAAAGTGTGGCGTCTTAGAGGAGCATTACTGCTGATCATTACAGATTTTTCCTATGAGAGTTGTAACTTCCTAATTAAAATGCCAGCTATATCATTTTCTGTTTTGGGAATCATAGAAAGAATTTCGGGGTTACGCTGAAGGAATGAAAACATCCTCGTTTAAATTAGATGGCTGGGAAATATGGTTAATATAAAGAGAAGAAATTAAGATCTAAAATAATGAATGGGGAGAAGGGATAATTTTGGATAGACTTTAGGGCTTATATATTGATATTATTACAGATATATATATATATATATATATATATATATATATATATATATTTCTCAATATAGTGAGACTCTCCAGTAATTACATTTTAATTGCAAACTTAATTACTGACCTTAAAACATTATGATTATGTATATGACTTTAGAACTATAGGACTATTTTGGTATAAAAATAATTATAAATTATTTAAAGAAAATTTTTTAGGATTTTTCTTTTTTTGACAACTTGTTTACTTTGTCGAGTGTTTCAAAAGAAATGTCGTTCCTAACATAGTTTGCTTTTTTAGTACTAACATTTGAATTCTAAATTTAACGATCAATAGTCTATATATAGTTATGGTTATGTATGGCTTATTAAGAGTTTTCTACAATATGAGCACGAAATGGCTTAGTGGTTAGCGTGCGGTTTTGGGATAACGGGGACCAGGTTCGAAGTCTGACAAGCGCCAGAACAATCTTTCCGTACTGGTACAGAGAATGCTCAAGATAAGTCTATGGGTTTGAATGTCCTCTGGTAAGAAATAGGATGGTGGGAGAGAGATACGAAATCAAGAAAAAAAAAAAAAAACCTCAGCCTGTGGACTATCAAAATTGAGGGGAAATTTATAAAGGTCCTATACCCGTCAGGGTAAGTGGCTCACTGCAAGCAATCAAAAATCTATGAAAATGGCACTAGATGACATAATAGTCACAGTTGTTTGCCAGAATCCCTTGCTTTGTTTCTTGTCTTCATAGGCTGCTTGTAGAGCGGGGAATGTGCAGAACTTAATGTGCGGATGTACTTGTCGTATTGGTAGAAGGTAGGCAGTTGAGAGAGAGGTACATAATCAAGAGAGTAAATCTATCTTTCTGAGGAAGATCCGAATGGAGGTGATTAACCGGTGGAATATCACTGACGTCTTACACTCGTCCAAGACTTTGGACCGTTATGAGTAATATTTGCAATCTGAATATTTATTCCATTAGCGCAGATGGAAGAATTGTGAGGTGTTTAAAGATTTACACGTTAATAGTCTTGATTCACTGTATATACGTAAGGGACATCAATACAAAGCAATGAATATTACAGCTCAATATTGTAGTACAGTGTGTAGGATGATCAATCAGGATTTATTGCGATTGCTTCATTCCAATATAACGATAGGTAAATATAAAGTGCTTTTTTGATCAAAATAACGTGCAATTTCTATGATTTACACTTTAAAGCTAAATATGTTCCGGATACTTTGTTGTGCTGAAAGATAACGAGGTATTTGTCATCCTTTTTCAATGCCTCTAGAATCAGAATTTTTTTAATGCTGCCACAGCAGATTACAAAAGTAATATATTTCAGTTATCCATAACTCTATTGTACAATCTACGATATTAATCTGCATTTATTTTTTTCTGAAATGCAATTACGTTTGCTTCATTTTTAAAAATCAAATAAATTAAATTGTTCCTTTCTTTCTTCTTGGGGTATATCGTAGGAAAGATGAAGTGCTATAAGAAGTTAGTGATCAGCATGTTATCTACAAATAAGAATATTGGTTGCACTCTGTCTCTAAAAATGTATTTCTTGAAATATAGAATTTTTTACTGAAAGTTGAGGCTGGTTTTAAGATAAGCATTATGATTATTTGAATTAGGACGTTATGAAAATAGAGGAAGGTACTAGAAAAACTGTCCAGTCCAATGCTAACAAACTACGTTAAACAAATTTTCTAAGTCTTTCTGATAAAATGCATAAGTGACAATCTAGCCAACCACATAACATAGAGTAAGTCTGTCCCAGATGTGGAGAGAGTTAGGTCTGAACGTCTCGAAGTTCAGCTCAACTGGGTGAGATTGAGAGATTGGTGGCAACCGAATGCAGAGTGAAGATGAATGGAGCCAGTTGAGCTGCGATATTTAAACCACTGTGTCTTAGGTGATGTGAAAAAAAGGAATAAAAGAGGTGGAGTTAGCTTCTAAAACCGAACCTCGTCTGAGTTAAAGCAGAATTAAGTTGAGTCTTACGCCATTTCGAAAGAGTCAACTCAACCCAATATCTAATGTCCAGGATGCTCTTCAGTAACGGAGTTTGTGGGTTCAAATCTCACTTCTCGCATAGATGGTCGTAGTCGTTCAAAATCGGCTTTAAGCATTAGGTCCTGTACTCATTAGCCCTCGTGTAGCAAGATAGTAATCCGTAGCTCTCTAAACCAATTCAAGACAATCCGTATCTGATGTCCACACCTCAACTATGAATCATGGTTTGCAAATCACAAGGTCAGTACACTACGCTCAAATCCATTACACTCCGCTTATGGTGGCCCTTTATTGTAAATATGTACTTGCGTCTGTTAACAAATTGTTTTATTTTTTAAATATTAAATAAGACAACCTTAGAAATAGTAGCCAAGTTTCAAGCTTTCACTGTCATATTCGTGCTCGGTTAACCGAATTTATTAATAAATGGTTATTATAATCTCAGAAAAAAAGTACTCGAAATTTGTTGTCCTGTATTATCGAAGACAGAAAAATCCTTTTAATATCAATTCTCGTGTTTAACAGGATTAATAATATTTGTCCATACCTTTAACATCCTATTTTTATCTCCATCTTTTCATGGATGTTTTTCAGACGTAGAAGATTGCATTGTTCAGTGATTCATTGATCGCGGTCTTTGTTTACGCTACCGAATTTACGTAGTGTATAAATAAAGCATTACATTGCTTTTAATCCTATTGCACATGCAACGCTACAGTCTCTTAAAATAGAAAGCAAAAAAAAATCTAGTCAAATTATTCTAGCATCGTGTTTTAGAATTTCTTTTTATATTCAAGAGATTAATTTGCAATCTAATGGATTGAGCATTTGATTTCGAATTTAATTCAAACAGAAAGAAAAGGTTTAGCGTGAAAAATCGAATATTTTGCATAACAAACATCATGTTTATTTCCCATTGTCCGCATTTTGTACGTGCGACTCGATTAAAATTTGCATTTTCTATTAAAGTGCTAAATATTCTGTAAAAAAAATGTTAAGACTCGTCGAATATTATTTTATTGTGAAAACTTGATTTCGACTTGAAATTTAAAATGCGTTCTCACTTTGGGTTAGATGATGATTCTTTGAAGAGGAATACATTTTCTCGCTATTTCAAACTCTATTTCCATTTTAAATGTCAGGGGAAAGAAGTAGGGGAAGCTGCTAGAGTACATTTCGTGAGAAAGTTTATTTGCATATTTTTCTGCTTTTTTGGAATTTCAAAACCAGGAAATGAAAATACTTACCAAAGATTGCATTTATGTGGAATAAATATTTCTATCAGTTAATCACGAATTACTACCTCCATTTTGCATTTATGTTTACAGAAAAGATTGAAACGAGAATTTAACAGCACAAATAAAATGTGAGGCTATTCAAGATTAAAAAGATTGCTCTTATTCAATTTTACGGGCAAAGCAGCTCTCAAATTGCATATAACTTTAGCATAAAGTAATTATTGCATTCTTTTAAGAATGTATAAAACCATTATAATCGTTTTTATTTATAACATTTTTCTATTCTTCAGAACAATCAAGGTATAATTTCAATTTTGTGTTTATAGAAAATTTATAGAAATTTGAAAACATGCTATTTTATTATATTTCATAATTGTATTTTATTTAGTTTTATCATTTCAAGTTGTATATTTATTAAAACAACAAAATGCGAAGAATGGAATTTATTTACCGAAGACAACTTTTGTAATAATATTAGAAACGAAATTATGTCAAATAAACCCGGACCTTAAAGGTTTCTTACTTCTTAAAATTTAAAAGTAAATTTAAAAGCTGCTTACAATTTGAAAATATTAGTTTCAAGCGCGTAAAACTCTGCCAACATACTCTGCACAGGATCACAGGATCACAGGATGCAGTAGTTACAGAGCTGCCTGGGCCGGGCCCTCTAGTTCTGTAATACTAAGGGTTTAGCGGACAAACATTATGGATTTATTTATCTCTAACATGGCATAAAAAAAGATAATAAAAATGGGAAGGGGTGCTTGAGCTTGGACAGGGTGAAAACAATATAAGAGGCAAGATAAAAATAATAAAAATAAAAAATCCAGTTATGGATGGATTACAGTAAGCTAGTTTTGCACTAGTAGTGGGTATGGGTTGAGCAGTTAAGATGAAATAATTGTGAGTTTTTCTTTTCTTTTATATATATATATATATATATATATATATATATATATATATATATATATATATATATATATATATATATATATATATATATATATATATATATATATATATGAAGTTTTAAGAGAGAGCATAAGTCTCAAGAGACATTAAGATGAAGATACACATATAAAACAGAGTAAGTTAAGAGGGGATTCAGAAGAGAAAATCTCAGCGAATCAAATTTGTGGTGAGGACCAATGACAATCTTAGTAAATGACCCACCAAGATGTGGCCGCGAGAAGCACTGCTTAAGAATTTGGAATAGTATGAAAGCAACATACTATGCCAACTTTTTAAGTCCTAAAGAGTAAAAACTTATAAAATTATTTCTGGTTGTTAACATTAAATTTTGCTCAAATTAAACATATGCATGTAGGTACGTATGCATGGATATATATATATGCATATATATATATGTATGTATGCATGAATATATATATATATATATATATATATATATATATATATATATATATATATATATATATATATATATATATATATATATATATATATATTTATCCTAAAAGCACGCATGTTCTATTGAAACTTCTTTTTACTTGCACACGGCCCGATCGTCGACCAGGTAGTATCTTGGATGTCAAATAGATGTTCAGTGGAGCTTATTTGTTGCTAGATTATGTAGGTATAAACACATTTACAAAATTTCCATTTTGTAATAGACTGTTATAAATTTTTTCATAATGTGGCATTTCTTTTTTCTTCTTAAAACTTACAGTGTAAGAAGAGTGTTAGGTAGAGTATTTAGATTTTGGCATTGCTAGATTCCATTTAATGCCATTATGAAGTGAAAATCTTTAATGGAAACTTGATAGGAAGATAATAGTCTTTTGAATATATAGGGAAATAAATATTTTTAACTTCTGATGTACGAAGACGAAAGAAGAAAAAGTATCAAAATTTTTATGTGTTCCCTTCCAGATTAAATTAACACATTGTGTACGGGTAAATCTCGCAGCGGAATTGTACCGGGAGCGGGCGTTTTGCGCATAAATTTAGTTATTCAGTTAAACCTCAATAGATCGAAAATTATTTAATTTTTTAACCAACTTTTCAAATTTTATATTGAAATATATAAACAAATATGTAAATAGACAAATAAACAAAAATATATAAATACAAATGAATATATAATATATAAATATACATATATATAATATCATTTTTGCAAGGATAAATAAAATGTTAATTTTAAATCTAAATTAATTTTTTTAATCAACCTTCTCGTTCAACCTGCTGTGGTTTCGCATTGACTAATGTAAAAACTAGTTTTCATTTGTTTAAATTTCTCCAGAATCTATGTAGTAGACAAGAACATTCGGCATCGTTTTCCTGTATATACCGTTAATTTTGTATCCATAAACAAACCATGTTGTTACACCAACCCATACTAGTAAGTGACCCGCTCTCAAGTAAAATCGTCAGAAAACGAACTAGTACTTGTACCACATACAATGTGTTAATATCAACGCTTTACAGTAAATAAATCCAAAATATCCCTTTTCAAAAATGCTGTGTATCTATGTGAGTAAATAAATAAATGAAATAAACACGATATCTCAGTGTAGTGAGGTATAAGAATACAAGATGTCTCGCTCTTTATCTACCTATATATGTATAGTCCTATATCTGCAAGTATCCATATTTTTCTCTAACTATCAGTCCATGTATCTACCTCTATTTTGAGCTATCAGTCTATATATCTACCTCTACTTCTAGCAATCTGTCTATATATCTACCTCTATTTATATCTACCTATCTATATATCTGTCTATGACTGTGTGCGTGTCCATGAGTGAACGCAATAACTCAGCAGTGCGATCTAAATTGATAAAAATGTCACTTGGTTTTTCAAAACTAAAGTTGTAGATAAGTACCAAAGTGTGAATTGCATTCGCCAACTGTAAAAGGACTTTAAATAAGCACATTTTGGAATTGGGGAGTAATTTTATTATCGACCTTTCAGGTTAATTGCTTTACGGAAGTGATGGGCAAACTATAATTCACAAGGTAGATGCGACTCACCTAGTGATTCTATCCCTCTTACCATAGATTTTGACATAATAATTGAGAAATTTTTCGTGTTATGTCTAATGTTTAAAAAATTATTTAACGCATTAATTTATTTTCGTATATGCAAAATATAATGTTGACAATTTCTATTGAAATGTCCTAAATGTTTAGTATATGAAAAAATGTAGAAAACATCGTTATAAATATAGAAATATTTTGACCGTTTTACTGACTCGTGTTTAACCCGCACCTAAAATTTCACGTACATTATTTTCCAGGACTTAAACTCATTGCTACACGGAAGCAATGAATCAATTGCAAACTCTAATTCAAAAATCATCCGAAAGGTATCGTTCCAACTCTTTATCATTATGTATATACATATATGTATATATATATATATATTTATATATATATATATATATATATATATATATATATATATACATATGTGTGTGTAATATTAAAATCCCTTATTTACGTATTTTAATATTAATTTAATAACTTTTGTTCATAAAGTGAGTTCGGGGTTTGCGCGGTAATTCTGATTTTTCCCTCCAGACACGCTATAGACTTAGTTCAGCCTCTGTCTGGACTACTTTAGCCAATAGTTAGCGCTTTCTATTTAAACATGGGTATTTTGTATAACGTGAACAATTGTGCTTAGGGATTATTCGTAGTCTTTTACCTTAGGAATCCATACTTGAAAAGTGTATGTGCTGGATCACATTGTCTATTCGCACGAGGTTGTAAAGGTGTTTGCCTGTTGTACGGATTTCATGTTTCTTACCAGAAATGAACTGTGTTGTGATTTTGAATGAGTCTCGCCCATATTACATATATATATATATATATATATATATATATATATATATATATATATATATATATATATGTATATATACATATATGTATATATATATATATGTATATATGTATATATATATGTATATGTATATACATATATATATATATATATATATATATATATATATATATATATATATACATATATATATACATATATATATATATATATATATACATTTACATATATATATATATATATATATATATATATAGGAAAAATTGAAAAATATACATTATAATTAAATTTGTCATTGTTATTATTCATAAATTAACACTGGAATAGTAAGAGTATATACAAAAATGCATAAATATTTATGATAATATCAATAAATGAATAGAATACTATTAAATGTACTATAATAAATGTGGTATTTGTTTAAATCATAAATTTCATGAATTTCCGAGGGCCGCACAATTTTACTGATGGGTTTAACTTTTCCCTCGGACTGGTATTTGGTCACCTCTGATATTTTAGTTCATTCAAGGTTCTGGTTTTTTTTATGTATCTGAGTATTTTCAGGTTACACTCAAATAAAAAAAATTGTCATTGAAACAAGATACTACTATATTTACTATAATTAAAGTGGTATTTGTTTCAATTATAAATTTCATGAATTTCGCGGTATACCAGAAAATTTTACTGACGGGTGTCATGTTGCTCCCTGAGCACCATTTGGCATTACTGATAATAATAATTCCTTCAATGTTCTGTTTTCCTTTGATATGTGTTCGAGTATTTTCATGTTACATTCAAATGAAAAACTTTTAATGAAACAAATGTAGCAAACACTTTACTAACAAACAGGATAAAAACTAACGCTAATTTTATTCGCCTTTTGAAAAGTTCATCACATATGAAATGTACTCTTCGGTTCCATAACTTTAATCCTTCAAAATTTAATAATTCTAGAACTTTTCTCACAAAAGTTAGCTCTATCCGTTTTTATTAAATTCTGTTGCTGTACGTGTTATTTTGAATGCTTATTAATGATTATGTCATGGTCATTCAGCTTCTGTTATTTTAATTTAACACCTGCAAAATGTATTCATTGAGTGAAACCTTAGACTTTATGCAAACACGTAGTACAAAGATAAACCCAAATATAATGAACGGGGTGACGTCATGATTTTTTAAATTAACTACAAATTTCCTTGAAAAAACCTTTTGATAGAGGAGAAATTTTTTTTTTCTACAAGTATTATCCTTACGAAGGCTATTATTACATAAAATTAACTTGAAAATCTTCTGAAGCATTGCAAATTCAAGGACATAAAGGTAATAATATTTAGTATTTGCGTTTTCATTCATTTTGTTTAATAAAGTATTTAAGGGGAAATTTAGTTTATTACATCATCCCATCTAAATTCTTTAAAACTTATGCAAACACTAGTAAGATAAATTTTTATAAAGAATGATGAATAACGGACTGAAATAAATGAGGTCATCTCTATACTGTTGTTTTTCCTTCCGTGAGATTTTTTTTTTCAAAATTGGTATCTTTATCAGTTCAACGAAGGCATATATTTAACAATTTTACCTTACTGATAATAATTTATTAGTAGCTCTTTAAATTTACCCAGAATGATGTTTCTTTGGCATGAATTAAAATGCATAATTTTACTGCACAAATGTTGACGAATATTAGCAATTTGGTTTTGAATTTTTAAAAATGGATAATTTATAAGGATATCTAATTGTATTTATTTCATACATTTAATAGGATTTCATAGATATAATACATTTAATAACTATGAGCTATCCTTCAGAACTATCGAAATTGACAACAAACATAAGATTAAATATAAATAAAATACTGTAAAGTGTAGCGTGTCGTAATATGTAGTAAAGTTAAAAATTTAAATTAACTTAAAATAATTTTCCCCCGACGTCAAGCAGTAGCTTCATTAGTCATAAACCTTCTAGCTATCTAATAAAAATTAGCCTTTTATTGATAGTTGTCAGACACAAAATTAGAAAAAAAAAATGATGATCTATCCCCTAGTCTAGGAATAAGCAAACGTTGTTTTAGAGTGGGATAAAAAACAAACAAAAAAAATTAGTGGTTCAATATAATTTATTCTAAAATTTTAGCAACTATAAAAATATTTCGAGGTACATTCCTCTTTAAGAGCGTGGCATTCTGAATCAACTTTACTTTTTTTAGAAGACACTTTGAGGTTGAAATATTTTACAAATATCTACAATAACCTGAACAAGCCACAGCAATGGTATATGTTTTAATATTTTCATCACTATTCACATTGTTTTTCTCCCTGTGGACCAAATTACCGTAAGAAATAAGTAATATTAAAACTAGTTCCTAAAGAAAAAAAGAACTGGGTAGTGAGTAAAATGAACATTATCATAAATCCAAGATCTAATTCGTCTATATTGTATTCTTCAAGCTAATAGAGAAAAATATCCATCAAATATTTCAGTTTTTCCTCAATTTAAAGCGAAACCACAGTAGTGCATGTAGTTAAACAATAGTAGAGAATGATAGAAGTACTTTTGAATTGCACATAATCATTTTTGTTATCGTAATTCGTTATATTATATAGATATCAATTTTATTTCAGAGGACTGGATAAAACCTTGAGGTAGGACGGAATTAAACCACGGTTGTAGTTTGTTTATCTTTGTCCCAGTCAAAAATAATCACCAAAAGATCACAGAATGCAGGATGATTAGTATTAAATTTTATGTAATTATTAGTTAATTATGTTACATATTTTTTACTAAATTTGATAATTATAGTTAAAAAATAGGGAAATATATAATTGGCTAAGTCCAGTAAGAGCCGCCTCCCCCCCCCCAAAAAAAAATAACAATAAATATTAACTAAACCTTGACTACTTTCCTGATTCCTACATATATTATCAGTGAATACTAACTTGTCTACACAATAATACACACATATATTATATTTGGGAACTAATTATCAAAAGAAATAATGAAATTAGAATAGTCTCCCACTTGAAAACGAAATTAGTCCATCATGTGGTAAACAGAGTCATTTTTAGTCTAAATGTACTCCCATACTCGTAGGATAGACATTTTTGTTTTTATAAATCTTTCCTATCGTGTTCCTATAATTGGTCTTGTCTTATTTGAATAATCCTACGTACTGACATTTATATTTTTATTTTATAATATTATTTCATTAATTTGATAAGTAGAGACGTTAATAATTGGTGTCTGTTCATAAAGAAATCTGTGCACAATGTTTGTAGGGCAGGGAAGATTAGAGTAGGAAATAATCAACGGAGTGAAACAGCTCGCTTCGGCAGCTAATATCAAAGATATAAGATGATTGAGACGGAAGATTAATTCCTTCATTTATGAAATATGTTTTAGCATGATTGAGTGAAACCAAATAAATCCTCTTTCGAGGCATTGTAATAACGTTTATCGTACAGAATCGTCAAGTGATCTGTGAGGATAGGTTAAAAAGTGCCAGGAGAGCCAATTACCAATTATACCTACCTCTGTCATAATAGATGTTGGCGCAGCCAATCAGTTTGCGAATCGGATGGACCACGTTAAAAGTGATTAACACGGAGTATACAAAGGATAATTATCAGCTCGGCTTACTACAAAGGTTAATTTTCTCTCTGCGGTCGTTTTCGGTGTAATTATCACTCAATACCCGGGCTTGAATTCATGGCAGACATGCTCATTCAGCTATTACGATTGCGAAGGCTGTTATAAATGGTAAATAAATCAAGCGAGTCTCTCTCTATACTCTGAAGTACCTAATTACTGGGAAAACATGTAAATGATCTAATTAAACTCGCAGAACATATATATTTAAAAGTAAATATATATGCTTAATACTCATTCAGTTATTTTGATTCGTTTGTTCTTCAGGTTTAAACTCCCATATTGCTTCTAGATCACTCATTTTGGTTGCTATTTTATTTTTTTAATATAATAATTTTTAGTAAAATAATAAATAAAACTAAAAAAAAAAGATTTATATATATATATATATATATATATATATATATATATTTTGTAATATATCAAATCATTTTAGTGCATTAAATTTAAGTCGTATTCCTAATTTTTTTTTAAATGTAATCATATGTTTTTATACTTCAGATATCTATAATTTAGTTCCCTTAGGAATAACTAGAACGTCAGAACGAAACACATATATGATTAAGGCTCTGAATAAACGGCATTTACCATTTGAAATTGCATGTCTACTCTCGAAAACAACAATACAAACGTACCACTACAAATCTAAGGTTATTATTACATGAGTTTTAATATGGCGTGCTTTCGCAAGCTGTATTTACTGTTTTCAAATTCGTTTCCATGCTATTGTTCTGTTGAGTATTTTACCATCAACAATTTTATTCTCTGCATAAATTTTTATTTGGTATACAAAGCGAGTTCTTCTTAAAACTAACCCTATTTTATGAAATGAATATGACAAAAGATAATTTTTGAAACATGAAACAACCACAGTAGAATTGTTTCTTAAATCCACAGCACACCGACAAGTGACAACTGCTTTTGGTTTAATATATGTAGTCCGTTTTCCGGTCAAAAATCTCTTCACGCTATTGTCCTCCGAAACAAATTGCAAACACTCCTTTGGTTACCAACTGAGAAATCCCAGGAATATCATATTCAGCCTCCCACAAAGCTCTTCAACCCTTTGTGGTATTGTGGGATAAATTCTGTCCAACTAAGTTAAGACAAAAATTTGAGTCTCAAAACTGCACAAGCTTTAATAATATTTCTTAAATTCATTATTCAATGTTTAATTTTGCTTTTTATAAATGTTGCTACTGTAAAGAGTGTTTTGCAAATTACTTGCAGTTTATTAAAAAACTGTGTGAAGAATGCTCTCCAAATCTAACTTGTTTTTATTCTTTTTAAACAGGTTATTATACAGAATAGCTAATGTACATTATTTACATTGCCTGAACTTAATTTCCCCAAAAAGCATTTGAATGCATTGTTTTAAACTTCTTTATAAGCATTTGAATTTCATAGGTTGAAAACTGTTCTAACCCGCATACTAATATTTTAGCAATTCTGTTTAGTTTTATTTTCCCCTAGTATCCCAATATTAATTACTTCATATAATCTGTATTCAACACTAAGTGTATTAAGCATTCATAATATTAAGTATTCATGAATAATTAATAATACTAAGTATTCATTTTCTAATATTAAGTATTCATAATCGATTGTCTGTTTTTCTTCCCTCATATACAATTTATGTAAATGTTTTAATACTTCAGTTTGCTTCATTCAATAGCAAAATGAAGTAAATATGAAATATGCTAGTTTCGTAGTAGGACTTATAATGTCGCATTCCCTTATCATAATTAAATAGCAGGAATATTTTCATATGTAATGCATTAATAAGTTCATAAAACTCTTTTTTAAGCATAAATTTATATTTAAAGCATACTTTAACATAGTGTACCGTAAAGGGTTAAGCGTCTCACGAAATTCTCACGAAACAATCTCACGAAATTCAACGTAAACTTAAAAAGTATTATCTTCATTGTTTAGAAAATATTATGTATTTTTTTGGTTATTCGGGAAACTTTATATTTATTTCTTTTGGTTATTGAAAATGACTTCACTAATAAAAAAAAATTCTTCTGCGTTTTGTGCAGTAAATTAAAATAAGATAACTGCCAAAAAGGAAAGGTTGACATTCAGAATCAAAGTCTGAGAACTCGAGTTCCAGTGTTAGTATAAATAATTGAAACAATTTTGAAGTGAATTTAAACAGTGAGTCCCATTTTTATAAGCCTTCAATAAATAAAATGTGAACCATAACGCTACTAGCCATAACATAAATCAATTTTCAGATTGCTTAATCTCTCTGTGTGTAATCTTTCATAAAATAGAAACTGTAAACAGCAGTCTACCTTCTACAATACTTTATGTAATTTAGCATTTAACAACTATCTACCTTCATATAAAGGTTAAAATGGAAAAAGTACTTCGTGTATTAGTTCTTACAGTTACAATTTCAAACATAGAAGAAATTGCAACTGGAATTTTCCCTTTGTGGATGTTGATGACAGTTCCGCAAAAATATTCAACCCTAATATCAAACCAAATAGTTAAATATGTTTTTTAATTTTTGATAGATCTCTAATTTCTTAGATAGCTTAAATTTACATCTTATTAATAAACTAAAAATAAAATTAAAGGACAGTTCTTCGGTGGACCAAAATATATCTTGATTCCTCCTAAACAGTGTACTTTTTTTGCTTTACATGGAGCACTTAAATATATGAATATTTTTGTAATGCCAGTACCTTTAGGTCCTCTTTCCAATAGAGAAAATCAAGTATTTCATAAATCTACAAGCCTGTATTTTTGTTCGACAATGTTTAACAGTATCTCAAAGAGTATTCCTAGAAAGTAATTGTACAGATTTTTAATCACATGCACTTTAATGAATACATTTAGCCTTATGGTATATTTTGCCTTTTTAATAGGCATTTTAGATTCGTTATATTACATAATTTAAGTTATAAGAACTCAAAGTGTAAATAACTGAAAGTTTTGCATAAATGAACCAACCACTGGCAAAATCTTTGCAAGGAGTAAAATTGTTTTATTTTCATCAACAATCACATAATGTTAGTGTGAATGCATATGAAAACATCACCATGGTTAATCTTTTCAACTCATGACTATGTTAGAACACCAGTTTCTGTTTGGTGTGGAAAATCTCAAAGTTGTTTTTGCCGTTAAGAGAGTAGGTTTTAAAATAAACTTTTCTGGCTTAAAATATTCGGTTATTTAAAAAGGAACTTTTATAAAACCGAGTTAGAGAGTCCGTAATAATAAATCTCAAGTTTATTTTAATTTATTCTATTTCAGGCAGTAGATATTATTTGTATAAAAGGAATTAGCATGTTAGTATTAAAAAAAACATCTGTTATATTTAATCAATTTACTTCTCAATTTTTTTCGTCTTTATATTATATGCTAAACTTTTGTTACAGTTTTAGCCCTTCCTTTGATGTATTTATTTTAGATTGTGTCTTTATTTTTAATTGCAAAAATTTGCTGTAAATATATATTTTCTCCATGTTTGAGCATACGCTTATAAACAGTAAAAAATAAATCTATTCTGACGATGGAATATTGATTTTAGTTTTCAAAACACTCTTAAATAGTATGAATTTCCAATTTTTTCGAATAAATTCTTTTTTAATTGACTCTGTTAAATCAATAATGCGTTAGCCACCTTTCTGTTCTAATTTATTCCAGAAACAGCTGCTATTATTATTTCATTTTTCTAGTTGTTTAGGCCATCATATACACGCAAACTGTTATTCTAAAGCAATGAATATCTGCTATCTAAAATTGTTATGCCTCTCTCGATTTTTAAATTTATATAAAATAGTAAAGAAGTTTACACGAAATCTCTACAAAATGTCGATTTTCAGTCTAGTATTTTCCAAATTTTTAATACGGTTTAAATATTTAATAAAGGGAAACATAAATGAAAATATTCTAAATTTTTCAACTAATATTTTGAAAGTTCTTTTTTAAACTAGAAGAAATGAAATGCAAAAGAATCATTTTCAAAAATTTGGGAATTTGTTTAATTTTTTTTTTTTTGTAATTATTTATGAAAGTAAAGATCTGAAATTGCTATGCCTCAGTGGATTTGTAAATTTACACAAAAGGTTGAAGTAGTTTACTTTTAATTGCTACGAAATATCCTCATTCTAGTATTTTCCAAATTTTTAAAAGTTTTGCAATAATTAATAAAAAAAATAAATACAAATGAAAACTTCCTAAATTTTTCAACTCATATTCTGAAAGTCTTATTTAAACAAGAAGAAATGAAGTACAAAATAATTATTTTCAAGAAATTTGGAGTGTGTTTTATTTCTTTGTAACTATTTATAAAAGTAAACATATGCATGTTGAGATAGATTATAAAACAATCATTTGTCAGGTACGTTAGCGAGGAGCCTTAATTTGTCAAAGATTCTTCAAGATGTATTGTACTGATTCTATTTGGGTTGAACTAATGTTCATTTTACAAACAACATTTATTAAACATTGCATTTATTAAACGACACAGTAAAAGTGGTATTTCAACAAAATATATTATGTCAATGCGATATTGTCTATATCGGTGACAGGAAATTTTGTGTCTGTGCACAGATCGAGATGCTAATTCTTTTAATTTCGTTTTAATAGGCATGGAATCAAATTAAGATGTTCATTTTCTCGAAATTCAAATTATCTTATCATTAATTATCTTTTTTTATTTTTGAGGCTCTGATTCTTCTTGTGATGCAAATGAAGGCCTAAATATATGATGCTCAGTCTGCCATCTATATATGTAAAATGATGGAAATTTTCATGTCTGTGCGCTCATTCGCCATCTATAAATCCTCATAATACTAAGAAAATGTCTTTTCATTGAAATACTTTATAAATTCCATAGAGCATATTAATTCATTTTTAAAAAATTACTGAATATTAGTATTTTTTGGATCTGGGAAACTATGTGCCATTTTCACCTCTAATCACAATAGTAAATAAGTCGGTCTTAATTAATTAATGTATCTGAGCTGAAAAAAGCCGGAAAAGTATTTTCAAAAAGCAAACGGGACAAGTTTATCCGGACTGAACCTGGGCACGCAGCAGTTAATATATATAGTATATGCCAGATGCCATGGAATAGCTAGTCTACTGCATACGAAACCATAATTCGTGGGTTTGAATTCCATTGAATCCCTCCCCCTTTTTTTTTAAATCTCCCGCGTCGTATCGGGTGATGTCTGAAGAAGTATCACTCTACATTACACTTCTGTGCGGGAGTCTAAGGGTTGAGATCCCACTTCTATTTTTTTTTTTTTTTTTTTTTTTTTTTTAAGTAGACTTTGAAATAGGAATTATCATTTTGAATCTCAACAACCTCGATTTGAAAAATATTTCCTAGAATGTGAGAATAAATTATTTCAGACGTGGAAAAATTAATTTTAAAATTTAAAACATAAAAATAAATTACTGAAAAAATGTATTTTTTTCTTACTTTTTTTTTTTTAAAGGTATAATAATAAAGAAAATTACTTTTCTCTTGTAAATTCTGTCATTACTATCTTTGTGAAAATTTTACTTCTGAACCCCCCCTTTTTTTAACATTTAGTGTATTCCGATCGAACAATAAAGGCTGTAAAAATTGAACTTAGTGTCGACATTTGATTCTAACGCATTGTGCTAGTTGCTGACTTGGACGACAGCAATAATCAACAGAATAGCCCTTTATAAACTAAAGCACTTTTAAAGAAATCATTTCAATTTTTATAACAAGTGGATATGTTACAACGATCTAAAAGGAAGGCTATTTTGGTGACTGACCTATAGAACTCAAAATAAGGCTTGGGATAAAATATTTTTCTCCATAATTTACGCAAAGCTTTAACAGCATTTTTAACATTATAATTAAATTCTAAAAAAATATTCTAAATTTCAGTTATGCTTTTTAAGATAAACACACATCGTGCCTTTAAATAATTAAAAAAAAACGCGTTTTGATTTAACTGGTTTTAACAGTTATAAGCAAATTAGATTCCTGATAAGACATGATTCTAACAAAAGAGGACTACAATTCCAGCATCATTTTAAATCTGTAAGATTTTATTTTAACAATAGGATCAACTTGATTCATCATCTGAGTTAAATAAAAAAAAGAAACATTAAGTAATTTAAATGTAGCCTACAACATGTATTATCAGTTATATTTTTCATGATAAACTTACTGGTACATCTGAAATGCTTCTGAATTATTTTGGGGTAAGAGAAAAAGTTCACATGGAAATCTGAGTAGATGGTTTTCATAACTTAAATGGTAGTTCAATATTTGATTCAAATAATAGATCTGAATATTTTTACCTCGTAATCTGATTCAATTGGATTTGAAAGTTATTCTTTTTAAAGGAAAAAGTATAATTTAGAAGAGCTCAAATATGTCATTGTATTATGTTGCAATTAATATGCAATTACTAAGGCAAGATACTAAGAAAAGAGATCTACCATATCAGCGATGTTTTAAAACCATATAACTTTATTTTGGCAATATAATCAGTTTGATTCATTATAAGAGTAAAATAATAAAAATAAAACTTTAAAAAATTTTAATTTAGTCTGCCACATCAATTATATTTTACATGAAAAACTAACTGGTGCATTTTTTTAAAAAAATTCGCAAGTAAATGTGAGTAGATAGTTTTCCAAACTTTAAACGTGGTTTATTAATTGATTTGAACTCTGGATTTGAGTATTTCTTACATAATTTGATTCAATTGAATTTGAAAGATATTGATTTAAAGGAAAAATATAATTAAAAATAACTGGAAAATACTGTGTTGTAATTAATATGCAGTTCCGAATCCTGATAAGATACAATGCTAAGAGAAAAGAGGACTAGAAGATAAATGGCATTTTTAAATTTTTAAAATTTTATTTTAAGAATATGATGAGTTTCATGAACTATCTGAGTTAAATAATAATAATAAAAAAAAACTTTGAAGTTTTTAAATGTAGACTGCAACGTATGTTATCTGTTATGTTTTTTATGAAAAACTTATTGGTTCATTTTAAACGCCTGAGAATTAATTTTTTTTTTGTAAAAAAATAAACAGCATGAAGATCTGAGCAGATGGTTCTTCCAACTTTAATTGTAGTATAATAATTTGAATACTTGAATTGAATATACCTTACCACTTGAGGCAGTTGGATTTAAAAGTTATTATGGTAAAAGAAAAAATAATTTAATGGAGATCGAATATATTATGTTGCAATTAAAGTTACAGCTGTACTCAGAGTACCATAGCCTGGAATTAGAATACTGGCTTTTATCTTTGAAAAAAAAATTAAAAAGTTTATATCATATACTTTTCCAGTCTGTAAGACTTTATAAATCAGTTTCACGTTTTACTTTCAACTTTATTTTTTCTTCATATTCAATTTTCTTTAAAAAAAAAATACGCTGTTTTTTGCATTTTAATGGATTTTGTTATCTTAACAGCGGCTTGTATTGTCTAAATGAAGTGATTTGTAATAAGAAAAATTTCTGCTGAAATTCAGATTATTTTTCGTGGTAAAAAACATTCGGAAACAAGAAATCTGTTGAAGGCAGGACAGTTCGTTATCACAAAATATATTCAATATTATCAGTTGTATAACTAAAACATACACTAAAATGTTAATGAGATATTGCCTTGTTTTCTCTATAATTAGTGGCAAATTATTTTATGTAATATTATAGGCGAGGTTTTTGGCTAAATATAATTTTTTTTCCTCATTGAAATACTATGCTGACCTACAAACCTAAATAACAAGCAGTTTTATAGGAGAAATGTATTTAGTTAAATTAAAAATTCAGTACATAAGAATGTAAACAAAAAGTAATATATTGCTAATAATATAAGGTATCTGCTTTCCTTTTCAATATTGATTAATATTCAGGTTTTTTTAATAAATTGATAAAGTCTTATTTTATTTGTTCCTCAAAATATTTTTCATAAATTTACTCTGTTTTAATCCTAATATTGATCCAGACATCGATACTTTCCTTATCATCTGGATATTTCACAACAAGATGCTAAATATTTCATACATTTAAAAGCTTTTTCAAAGTAAATATGTGTACCTTAAAACAAGAGTATTCTTAAAAGATTAGAGTGGGGAGTGTTTCCACAATAACTTTACTCCAATAAAACATACCAGGAAAAATATAGAAAAAAATTGCTAATCACTATATTTGTAAAATAACTGAATTTATTTACACATTAAAATGCAGCAATAAACCTCGTTGGTACACCACTGAGATAGCAACTCGAAACAAAGAGAAAGTTTTTAGAAGGGTATTACCACAATAAGTTTACTCCAATCATAAGACTTTTCAAAAAGAAATATCGAAAAAATTTGCTAATCACTGGATTCATGAAAGAATTGAATTTACCCTTTCCCATTATTTTTAAATAGAGCAACAAACGCCGTTGATACACCACTGAGGTAAACAAAGAAAAAGAATTCCCAAACCACGCACTTAATTTATCTACCATCTTGAGTTAAAGTCACTCCTAACAATAAATGCATCGTTTTGTTTTTGTGCGCAGCGCATGTTGCTATTTTTATCTCGACATCGATGAATGAAACTCTAAAGATCAAAATGCATGAAAATAAAAGGAAGACATCCGCAAGGCCAAAAGAAAAATGGGTGCTCTTCCAATCCGACATGGCGGAACAAAAGACAATTTCTGTTGCCTGTGTGCAGGCAACAATAGAGAGCTATGTCGGCGATCTTGTCAAATTCTCCCCCCTCTTCTTTCAGTTTTTTCCCCCGGCGAAAAGAGTAATTGGGGAATAATTCTCAAAAGCCACTTATCACTGGCGGGATCGATACAAAAATCCTGACCTGACACTCGGTTCCGAATTAATGGCAGAGCTCACGCACTCCGACAAACGTTCTCTAGGCGCTGAAGACACTACAAAGAGACCGAAGACACCCCCTTGCAAAACGGGTTGCATTTGCGTCACAGAGGAGGAGGCTATCACCTACAGAATCGAGAAGATTGATTTCCTTAAGGTTTGTAGATGAATATGAAACGTGACGACACTGAATCGGACCAGTTTTCTTTAGCAGAACTTCGGAAGCAGACGAACATGATTGTAAAACCCCTAAGCGCATTTATCGGAAGCTCCAATCTTTTGTGTTGGTGTGTAATTAGGGTGTTGCATCGCAGAAATAGTTTGGGATAATGGTATTACAGAGTGTCCAAAAATAGATCGTGTTACAAATTAGCGTTAGATAAAAATCATCTCCGGAAATTTAATTCGATTAAATGATCTGTGAATGGGATCTTTATTTTGGCTTAAGCGTAAAAAGAGTTTAGTCTCTTTTTATTTTGTCGATCTCACTTTTTGTTCTTTTCTATTTAACTTGTTTTAGAGCTAGTTTAGCATATCAAAATGCGAAATTAAATTTTCATGTTTTTCTACATTAAACTGTTCATAAACTTAATGTAATGAAACATATTTTAATGGAGTGTTTTGATTGCAAATTAAATACGCATTTTAAAATTCATTATTAAATAAAAATGTTGCCTTTTAATGTTGAGAGTGGGAGAGATAACAGAAAATACAGTTACTCAACTATTAGTATTTTATTACTATATTTCGAGAAGTCTAGATTATTCTTTTATTACTTTTCAAGTAAACAAGTATGTGCTTATATTATTTAAAAAAGACTCGAAGTAAAATGTATATTTTATTTGGAATTATACTTCAATATGTAGTATAATAATTTTATTCTGAGTTTGAGAAATGGGAATTTATTTAGCAGAACAAAATGACATGCTTTATAACAGACTTTGAGCGCAAAATGACTCATATTTCGGATAATGGCTTACATTACAAATTTAATTCTACTCAGTTTCTTTACTGATGTTCATTTTTTAGATACATATTTTCTTGTACTTGCATCTTCTTTTAGATACAAGCGAAAATGTTTGTACAAATCCCTTGAGAATGCATAAATCATTTTACAGTCTCGCATCTGAGTGTCGTTCTCCCAAACACAAGCGAAGACTGCACGAAACTTTACTAAGTGTTCTTTAGTACCATGACACGAAACAGCGTTCATTCAAAACCTTGTTAGTATCTCAAATGCAAAGTAGTTCTTCTCACATTATAGAATTATTTTCTTTTGTGTACTTGTATTCTCTATGTCTGTAGGTTAGACAGTGGACTCCACTTAATGTAATCAGTTTGGGACACCATGATTTTGATAACAATAACCGATATGCAAAGTTAGATAAATTTACCCTCCCCCTTTTAACATGGTTCGTACACTTTTTTAATGGAAAAAATTAAGCACCATTCAAACTTTTTAAGCACCTCTTATCAGAAACGTATCAGATAAAATAATGGCTATTACATTAGGTTCAACGAAAACATGAACAAAAGAGAGTGTGTATAATTGAGAAATCATTGTATTTCACAGACACAGAAGTCAAAATTTTGGGGAAAAAAGGAGAAAAATGCAAAAAAGAGGTAGTTGAATAACTATTAAAAATTAATGTTCTGATTTACTTAATATAAAACAAGTGCCTAAATATGAAATATGAAAGCATCTAAATAACTTTTTATCAATATAAACAGGTACTTCAGTTTCCTAGTAAAAAAAAATTTAAAACAGATTCAAATCAGATGCTTCTTCAATTTGCGTAGTTAAAAAAATAAATTCACCAATACAGTTGAACTTTATTATATTAAACTTTGAGGAACCATATTGTTTGTTGGACTTAACTTTAGAAGAAATCGTAGAAGAAAGGTATTTAAAGAACCTTTAAAAACCTTTTCTACTCTTTAATGTTAGATCTCAGAAAATTATAACTTGTATAAGATTTACATAAGATTACATATTATATAAGATTTACATATATAAGATTTATAAAAATATTATCTTTAATGATCTTCATTGACTAAAACCAAACAATTGATGGATTGTCTATTCAAATGACCAAAAATTTAGACAAATGCAAAATTAGTTATTGCTTACTATTTTAATACTGAATTAATTTATAATCTTCTATAGACGTGATGACACTATCAACCTTTTATGATTTTCATAGACGATTTCGAAATATTCAAATAAAAAGTGTCGGCAAGAAAAAAAATAAGGACTTTAGGGGAAAATTAAGCACTCTTTAAGCACTTTTTAAGGCCTTAAAAACGCGTTTCGAAATTAAGCAGTTTTTAAGCACTTTTAAGCACCGTACGAACCTTGTTTAATTCCCAAGAACTAAATTTCAAAACAAAATTAATAAAACATACCTTATATTTATGTACTGTGTACTATCCTTTAACACATAAGAATTGTATACATAATTTAAAAAGTTGATCAATTGTCGACTGTCTACAATATTTTCTAAGAAGCTCATTAATAAATTGTTCGTAATCATAATCAACCTGTCATAACGATTTAAAATTTCGATCTTATGTTTTAATGTTACATCATTTCGCTTTCTGGCTTCCGTATCGACAAGCTACATGAAAGAGAGCAAAACATAAAATATGAATACGCTCCTTCTCATTTCCGATAATAATATGTTGCCTTCTGCTTATTTGACCATCAGCAGCATTGACCATCAGCAAGATGTGTGCATTTCTGAAAAATTTCAGGAACGTGTAATACCCCACTCCTTTGTTCATTCCCAATTTCCCTAGGTTGCAGAGGATTCTCGAAAATTCAAACAGCAGTGAAGGGAAAAAAAAATGGGTTCCTTCTGAATATATTGTGAATATTCCTTTACCAATTAATATGAGGTTCGAAAACTAATCTCATTACCCTACGTAACGATCATGGAAAGCGATAATTTGAACATACAAATGAATAGAGAATATCGGGACCAAGTGATTTCGATAATAATAAGCGATTGATAACATTAACAGCTATCCCATTAAGCGGAGTTCACTGTATATGCACAATCGACTCCAATTGGACTGAAATTCCATCAAACAGGGTATGAAAAATAGTTGAAAATTTTACATTTTCTCATCTTGATGTATTTGTGTCATACTGCATGAAAAAAAATATCTGCATTATCAAGGCAGTTTAAAAAAATAAACTGTATATTTTGACCTTTAAACCTTTAAGTAAGAAAGTTGAATCAGTTCCGGGCCAGCACATAAATTATTCTTTTCTGAGAAATTCAAAAGAAAAAAAAATTAAGTCCAAAACTCTTTGATATTTCAAATTTCTAGTAGTGATATTTAGACGGGTTGTCTGTGTACTATTAAATTAGAAGAGTTTAAAGAGGAAAAATCCTTGACCAAATTATATTGTGTTATGTGGTAACGAATACATATTTAAAAGATTTATTTTCATATATATATCTTACTCGTTGTAATAAATAAAGTAATAAAACTATCTGAAACCCTGTCTAAATTTCATTTAAACATCCAAAAATCTCCCATACAGAAGCTAAATTTTCCATTATTCGTCTTCTTTTTTTTTAAAGCTTTATCTGTGCTAATTAACACCAAAAATCATTATTAGTTGATTGTGCATCATAATTAAATCAGCATAAAACGTAGATTAACAAGAGGATCTTTGTTCGATAATATCAATCAGAGGCCTAAGTTCATCAATTTAAAGCATAATGAACTATCTATGGTGAAATTTCGTAACTAGCGATAGGGAAATGGAGTTGGGGGTCCTGAATAACGTTTCTTTTTTATTTCCACCGAAAAACCGCACATGTCGGACCAAAATGGAGTATAACGAAAGGAAACTTTAAAAACCATTAGCGTTCTGCAATGTTTGGGTGCTATAAATTTGCATCGTCTTGATGGTGAAACAGAGTCTATTTGTGTGAACAGATTACCAGGCGTAAGATCTGGTATCAGGCGGACTGGAGGATTAGTGCCGCTTTCAAATTTAATGAGTCAAACAAAAATGTCACAGTAAATGACTGCAGAAAGAAGTGCATCAAGCATGGATCCTCCAGAAAATTATCAGGTGTCCAAAAGTAAGTCAAGCATCACCATTGAGTCCTCACCATCCTGTGATCTCTCTAATAAAATTATAGTTGAGACGAAAACAGACGTAGATCTTGCATTTAAATGATAGAAAATTTTTCATAGCGTGGTTTAATTTATTACAAGTTAATAAAACCAGTGTCAGAATCTCATACTACATTTGATTTTTAAATTTTTATACTTTACGAAAGTGCTATAATTTTAAAAGATTTGACCTCGAGATTTTTGATGTATGAAAAATATATAAACCTTCCTAAATATAATAATAATAATAAATATTAGATCTCCCTAAATCAAATAAAGAAAAGTTTTTGGAAACGTGTGATATAGTATATGCATGGTTTTCTCTATGTGCAATTTGAATATGCCAGCTAAAAAAATGCAACAAGCAAAATGGGAAACATTTGAATATAGTTTTTACGTCAAACATGCAGATTTGTGTATATCTGTTGTTTAGCTGAAAAAGGTACAGTGACTTTGTCACACATGTTGACACAAGCTTTTTACAAACTTTTACTGGAAAATGTCATTTTGAGTTATTTTAGAGAATTTGTATTTCTAACTAGCCGAAGCACCCGGCTTCACCTGACCGTTAATATATATATGTAGGTATGTATGTATATATATAAATATATATATATATATATATATATATATATAGAGAGAGAGAGAGAGAGAGAGTGTGTATGTGTGTGAATATGTATAAATCCAATGATGTAATAAACATACATTTATCTTGTTATATTAATTGTTTACTTATTATGGAAAGGTAAATTATGTTTCTTACTATAAATTCGGAAATAATTTGCTTTTGTCCTTAACTACTATCAATTTTCATGCCATTAACATTTATTGACTATCCAAAGACATATATATATATATATATATATATATATATATATATATATATACATATATATAATATATACATATATATACATACATATATATATATATATATATATATATATATATATATATATATATATATATATATATGTGTGTGTGTGTGTGTGTGATCATTTTTCCATAATTTTGCTTACATTCCACTCCTGTTTCACGAGTGATGGATAATAAGGTTTAATTTGGCTTGGAGGGTTACGCTCTACTGTTTTGCTCACGACGGCAAATGAGACTGGAACCTACCTCTGAAAACCGATATAGAACAACACAAACATACATGCCAGCAGCGAGATTCGAACCGGCAAACTCCGGAACCGAAGAGCCGCGCTCTACCATTGGGTCCCGGTCTCATTAGCCTTCATGTTGCAAAAAGTAGACCGTAGCACTCCAAACCAAACCAAACTACCATTGGGCCATCGTTCGGCCTACAATAAAGAGTTTACTAATATTTAGGTCGAATAGGGATTCTAGCCATTAGTGTCAATTGAACAAGTTATTTAACAAGAACATCAAAATCTCCAAATATTTCAAATATCTGCAAAATCGATTAACGAACTTTTGAGTACAATAATTTTAAAATGCTGCATATCGTTTACTATCGATTTTAGGAAAACATATGATGCTGAAGCTTTGTAGTTTAAGAGGAAATTTATTAAATCAAAGTTCGCTCTAAGTTTACTAAATAGCATCTAAAATAATTAATAAGAAGTTCACTGTCTAATTAGCAACCTAATTATAAAAAATTAGTTTCAACATTACAAATGCATTTACCTTGTAGTGGCGAAGAGTAATTAAAAATTCTTGATAAGCATGTGAAAACTATTAAAACAAATGCATTTTGATTCTGATTTTTTTTACTACCAGAAACTTAAAAAAAAAGGAAAATTTTAAAATTCGATCGATGCATAGCTAAATAATTTAATGATATAGTAAAGCGTCACATGTGGGATTGCCATAGTATTTGCGTGAGCCAAAATTTTGAACAAAATTTTCATTTCGAAAGTATGATAAAAGATATATATCTTTTAATGGACAAGGAAATCATTAATTACTAGTTTACTTTTAAAATTTTTAATTTTCCTTAAAGAGAAATTTGCATATTTTAAAAATCACTTTTCAGTTTTTAATATCTAAATTAATTTTTTTTTAATTTTATTTTTCCACGCCACTATCCCCTTAATAATGGTAAAAAGTCATTAGAAAATATTATTAAAAATAAAAACCTGAACTATAGGCTAAATCATAAGATTTGTTCAGAAAACGGTTCATCAACTCTTCCTTTAACTTACATTTTTTAAATTATAACATCTTTTTAATATAAAACTATGATTTAAATCGAGAAGCAATTTTTGCTTCAATGTCTAATTAGCAACCTGATTATAAAAAATTAGTTTCAACATCACAAATGCATTTACCTTGTAGTGGCGAAGAGTAATTAAAAATTTTTGATAAACGTGTAAAAACTATTAAAACAAATACATTTGGATTCCAATTTTTTTCTACCAGGAACTTAAAAAAAAGGGAAAATTTTAAAATTCGATCGATGCATAACTAAATAGTTTAATGATATAGTAAAGCTTCACATGTGGGATTGCCATAGTATTCACGTGGGCCAAAATTCTGAACAAAATTTTCATTTCTAAATTATGATAAAAAATATATATCTTTTAATGGACAAGGCAATCATTAATTACTAGTTTACTTTTAAAATTTTTATTTTTCCTTAAAGAGAAATTTGCATGTTTTAAAAATCATTTTTCAATTTTTAATCTCTATATTAAATTTTTTTTAATTTTATTTTTCCAAGCACTATCCCCTTAATAATGGAAAAAAGTCATTAGAAAATATTATTAAAAATAAAAACCTGAACTGTAGGTTAAAAGATTTGTTCAGAACACGGTGACATCAACTCTTCCTTTAACTTACATTTTTTTAAATATGACATCTTTTTAATATAAAACTATAATTTAAATCGAGAAGCAATTTTTGCTTCACTGTCTAATTAGCAACTTGATTATAAAAAATTAGTTTCAACATCACAAATGCATTTACCTTGTAGTGGCGAAGAGTAATTAAAAATTTTGATAAACATGTAAAAACTATTAAAACAAATACATTTGGATTCCTACTTTTTTCTACCAGTAATTTAAAAAAAAGGGAAAATTTTAAAATTCGATCGATGCATAACTAAATAGTTTAATGATATAGTAAAGCGTCACATGTGGAATTGCCATAGTATTCACGTGGGCCAAAATTTTGAACAAAATTTTCATTTCGAAAGTATGATAAAAAAATATATATCTTTTAATGGACAAGGCAATCATTAATTACTAGTTTACTTTTAAAATTTTTATTTTTCCTTAAAGAAAAATTTGCATGTTTTTAAAATCACTTTTCAATTTTTAATCTCTACATTAATTTTTATTTTATTTTTCCACGTCGCTGTAACCTTAATAATGGTAAAAAGTCATTAGAAAATATTATTAAAAATAAAAACCTGAACTGTAGGTTAAAAGATTTGTTCAGAACACGGTGACATCAACTCTTCCTTTAACTTACATTTTTTTTAAATATGACATCTTTTTAATATAAAACTATGATTTAAATCGAGAAGCATTTTTTGCTTTGGCGAGTTACTTTCATTCCCTTTTCATATGTTAAGTCTGCATCTTGACGAACGCAGTCGCATTAATCACTTTTTTTTCTTTTCAGAAAATTTATATATTTATTTTTATCAACGTATTCAGCAGCTTTGAGCATGATTGATGGAGTCTTAAAAGAATCATATCTTCTTTTCGAATCTCTGCTATGAGACAAGCTTGTCAAACTCCTTATGATACAAGGGCCACAGGAGAAGTTTTATATCTCCTTAAAAAGAACATAACGCTTTATGTGGAACAGAATACTAAGTTCAGTTTGGCACCAAATTACCGTTACATTTCGGAGCTTCGGAAAGATTTATTAACATTGGGCTGATGATTTCGGGTTAAATTTAATCACTTGATTTCTGTTGAGATATAGAAACTGAATTAATCATCGAAAAAAATGTTTAGATTAATCGGATTGCCAGATTTACAGAATAATCATTATCAGAAACATAGAGCACTGTAACCGCAACTATACTTCTTTTTTTTTATCTTGGAAAGTAATCCTAATTGCATATTCAAATCCGCTACATCCTGTCCTATTCTTTTACAAATATATACATATGTTTTATTCCTTTCACGAGAAAGGATAAACAAACCACTTAAAGAGTCTGGTAGCTTTTAACTACTGAAAAATCAAATTTATGTTCAACCATCTATAACTTTAAAAGATATATTTTCAGAGAGATGATACTTTTACTGGAAGTAATCTATCATAAATCTATTAAATTTCAATCTCTAGAAACGTTCTAAATTTATTTATCACGCTCGGAAAAATGAAAATTTTAATTTATAGAACTATAAGTTGTTACATTTCAAGAATTAACGTGGTTTTCAATTAGATATAGCCATGATATTTTCAATGAATAAGCAATATCTATATCTTACTACATTTAACTTGAGGATATTAGTATGAAACTTTAAAAAGTATTGCCTCTATAAATATGTAAAACTTAAAAACTTAATAAAGATATTACAATGTCTCAGCAAAAATATTTTAGTTCTATTAAATTACAATTCCCAGAAACGTTTTAAGTATACTTTTTATGAACGGAAAATAGTTTTTTTTTCTGTAGATATAGCCATAGAAACGTTATTTCTTCATTGAAAGAAATATATCTATATCTTACTAACTTTAACTTGGGGATAGTAGTAGAACATCTAAAAGTCTTGCCTTTATTATATGTAATAAATTAAAAAATCAATAAAGAAACTCAAAAAAATATTTTAGTTCTATTAAATTACAATTCCCAGAAACGTTTTAAGTATACTTTTTATGAACGGAAAATAGTTTTTTTTTCTGTAGAACTGGGATCTTAAATTAGATAGAAACGTTATTTCTTCATTGAAAGAAATATATCTATATTTCACTAACTTTAACTTGGGGATAGTAGATTAGAACATCTAAAAGTCTTCTTTTATTATGTGTAATAAATTAAAAAATCAATAAAGAAACTAAAAAGTATCCTTAACCTCTTAAATGCCTTGGGCTTATATATAAGTCTTATTGCAATACTTTTCTTAGTGCTTTCCTGATTGTCATTAAGTAAACTCACTTTTACAACATTTAACATATATGAGGTATACAGATAGTCATTATGGGACAGTTAATGCATCCAAGCGCAAAGTGTATGTATATAAATGCTCTGCAGTTAAAGGGTTAAAACTTTTTATAGATTTTCATAATATTTGCTATGCGTTATTTCGGAAGTCATTATTACTATACTCAAGCTATACTCAAGCATTAGGTAGCAAACTATACTCAAAAGATTTTAGTTATTCTTATACGATGGTTTTATTATATATATATATATATATATATATATATATATATATATATATATATATATATATATATATATATATATATATATATATATATATATATATATATATAGAGAGAGAGAGAGAGAGAGAGAGAGAGAGAGGGGGGTTGATAGGTAGATAGATAGATAGATAGATTGATGTATATATATACATATATATATATATACATATAAATACATGTATATATGTGTATACACACACACACACACACACACACACACACACATATATATATATATATATATATATATATATATATATATATATATATATATATATGCATGCAAGGAAAAATAAACTAGATCGGAAAACTAATGTAGGCATTTTGTATAAAACCCATAAGACACCCCGGGAAAATTCTCAGGGATTTTCAAACTTAAGTCAAGGGCAAAAAATTCCCGCATCCTCTTGCTTTCCCCTTTTTAACCGTAACCCAAATTGACCACTGGGGCTACAGTTTAAGCCTTCAGAGAAGGGGTCTGACCAATTTTAATTCCACATTGCCCTAACGGACAAGTTAGGAAATTTCCAAACAAATAGGAGATGCACGATATCGGAGGACGATTTTCCTAGAGATTTTCCCTCAGATTATGACTAAGATGTTGACCCAGATGTTAAGGGACTTTTACTTCTAACTTCATGCTAGCTGGCCCATCAGTATATATGGTCCCTATAATAAAGTGGGAACACGTCCTCCAACGTTCTGTTAATAAATGTCTTTAACAAAACGGTGTCATTTTATGGGCCATGACTGCAGCCATCCATCGTGAAGTCCATTTTATTACATATACATACACACACACACACACACACATATATATATATATATATATATATATATATATATATATATATATATATATATATATATATATATATATATATATATATATATATATAGTTATGAAATTTCTAGCTACGCCGAACGGTGTCTGAATAGTAAAGTGCTGCCCTTCGGTACCAGAGTTCAAGGGTTAAAAATTCCGGTGATGACCTGGATGTTCGTAACCGTCTGGAATTATGCTTTAAGCAGTAGGTCCCGGTCTCTTTAGGCCTCGTGTAGCAAAACTGTAGACCAACCGAGCCAACCATATTAAGCTACTATTTCTCTCTGTTCTCTTAGAGTTTTCTTGGGGATTTTAGTAAAATTGGAGTGTTATTAAAACAATTCTAAAATGAAGGGTAATTTAATATTTTGTTTTAATTTATGCTTCATAAGTTCTGCTCCCTATAACAATCCACTAAGTAGACAAAAAACTTAAGTTTTAAATAGGCTTAATTATTAATAAATTTTTTACTTTTTCATAGAAGAGACAAATAGATTTAAAAAACGTGTTATTACTACACACAATAAGGTGACTTTAGAAACGAGACAATAATAAGTTAAATTTCAAGTTACTGTTTTCATTTTGAAAACTCTGCTCTTAATTCTAAGAATATTTTCGTAAAATTTGGAAAGTTAATTAACTTTTCCAATTCCCAATTTCAGTTAAAATATTTCTAAAACGAACGGTACTTTAGTTTTAATTTATGCTGCATAAGTTTTGTTCCTTATAACATTATACTAAGTAGACAGAAAATTTAAATTTTAAATACGCTAAATTGTTCAAACATTTTCACTTTTTCATAGAAGTAAGAAATATATTTTAAAAATGTGCTATTATTACACAATATAGCGTTAGATTTATATAAGAGGTAATAATCTATTTAAATTCCACTTTATATCGCAAGTTAATGTCTCCGTTTTGAAAACATTTTTCTAAAACATAAGAGAATTTTCTCAAAATTGGAAATTTAAATTTAGTTAAAAGTATATATACAACCAATGGTATTTTACTTTTAACTTTTAAGTTCTATTCCTTATAAAGGTATATATATATATATATATATATATATATATATATATATATATATATATATATATATATATATATATATATATATATATATATATATATATATATATATATATATATATATATATATATATATATATATATATATATATATATATATATATAGATAGATAGATAGATAGATAGATAGATATAGATATAGATATAGATAGATAGATAGATAGATAGATAGATAGACAGATAGATATGCATGTAGTATATCAAAATTATTTAACTTTAATATTTCCTTAAAAAACCTCTCTCTCCCATTCTAATTCCTTAAAATCTTTTTTATAGTCTCTAAATATCTTAATCAAAGGAGCTTTCTCGACTCAAAATTCTTTCTATACATTTCCCAAAGCTTTCTATTCTATAGATGTAAATTTTCTGCCTATTCAACACCTTTCTCAGCTGTAGCAGGCAAATGGCTCGGCTTTTTTCCTATTCTTACACTTACATTCGCTGAGGTGCACCTCTGTTCGAGCAAAGTGATTTTTGTGTCTTTTTCTTTTGTCTGCCGTTGACTCGTAAAGATGTCCGTTTTAGCAGCTCTGAAATAAAGTTTTAATTTGACTTGTGCCGTTCTCTTCAATGTCGGCCGACTGCATTTTTATTACTGTTAGCGGATTAGCTTTTTCCTTGCCAAGTAGCACGGGCGAGCAAAAACAATAGGGGTTGCATAATTATTGTGACTAGAGGATATAATTTATTACATGCATATATGTATATATATATATATATATATATATATATATATATATATATATATATATATATATATATATATATAATATATATATATATATGTATATATATATACATATATACAAAGCGCAATCATATATATATATATATATATATAATATCTATATATAAATATATATATATATATATATATATATATATTATATGACATTAGATAGAAAGATAGATAGATAGATAGATATATGTATTATTTTGTTATTATAACACATAATAACGTTGGATTTATAAACTAGGTAATTTTTTTTTGATTTACATGTCAAGTAGCTGTTTTGATTTTAAACTTTTTTGCTAATGCTAAGAATATTTTCGTAAAATTTGAAAAATTAATTATGTTATAATAAATCTAAAATGAATGGAACTTTAGTTTTGATTTATGCTGCATAAGCTTTGTTCCGCAAAACATTCTTACTATGAAGACAGGAAACCAAAGTTTTAAGTAGGCTAATACATTTTCACGTTTTCAAATAAGTTAAAATCATATTTTAAATGTGGTTACTATCACAGTAAATAGCAATGGGTTTATAAACTATTTAATTTTTTTGTTTGATTTCTAAAATAAGATGCAATATTTTTCTTTTTAATAAGTCTAGTTTTAATGCTAACAATATTTTCGTAAAATTTTAAACGTTGATTCAGTTAAAATTTTCTAAAATGCACGGTACTTTAGTTTTAATTTATGTTGCATACTTTATGTTTCTTATAAAACTTTACTAAGTTGACAGAAAACTAGAGCTTTAAATAGACTTAACTATTAATATTTTTTCAAATATTAAAATTTTTTTTTACTATTTTACATAACTTTGTATTTGTAAGAGTGGAAATTTTTTGTTGGATTTCCAAGTTTCCATTTAAGTGAATAATCTCCAACAATACTGTTCTGAAGATGCAAAAATATTTTCAGGTGCCACCATAGAAAGTCGCCAAAGACTTTAATTAAAATCAGAGTAATTATTTTAGAGTATTATTAGAGTAATTATTTTTTAATATTTGAAAAAATATTAATAGACTTAACTATTAATATTTTTTCAAATATTAAAAAAATCTTTTACTATTTTACATAATAACTTTGTATTTGTAAGAGTGGAAATTTTTTGTTGGATTTCCAAGTTTCCATTTAAGTGAATAATCTCCAACAATACTGTTCTGAAGATGCAAAAATATTTTCAGGTGCCACCATAGAAAGTCGCCAAAGACTTTAATTAAAATCAGAGTAATTAACGAAGGTCCAGACGTTTGAAAGCCAATCAGTTTAGAATCATTAACCCTCCTTAATTCAGCATCATCCTTTTCCTAATTCATTTGCCATTCTTATTCCACGAATATTCTTCATTTTCTTAACGTACTGTCAATGTTTGTCAAAGGGAAATTACGAATGGGTTCTCTCTAGTTTTGTATACTTTAAACTAGGGTCTTGGTAAATTGATTGCATTCACAAATGAACTTCGGCTGCCGATCTGTTCCAGATGTTAAGGATTTTTTTCTTTCAAGACCAGTTCTCTGGTGTAATAAGATTAAAAATGTAAATTTACCAATCGTTATAAAAATGAGTTAGATATCTACTCAAGTTTCTTATGACTTTTTATCAAATTAAAGTTTATATATAAATTATGGGAATTTGTCATTTAAAATATGTTAAGAATGGAAGAATTCATCTTCTTGTTATACAGGAGGGCTATTTTTTTCTCCAAGGAAGATGAAAAATAAACTTTTCTCAAAGCAATTCTTTCAAAAATTGAGGAACTTTTTCAAGAACAGTTCTCTGATCTAATAAGAATTTGAAAATGTAAACTTACCATGCGTTATAAAAATGGTTTAGAGTTTGATTTGATAAACTATCAAGTTTATCAAATTAAAGTGTACTTATACTATAGTAGATAAATTGTGGGAATCTGTCGTTCCAAAATACGTTAAGAATTGAAGAATTCATTTGCTTATTGTATAAGAAAAATTTTTCTCTAAGGAAGACGATAAATAAATTACTCTTACAGCAATTCTTCCAGAAATTGAGTAATTTTTTCAACAATAGTTCTGTGGTGTAATAAGACTTTGAAAATGTAAACTTGCCAAACGTCATAAAAATGACTGAGATATCTACTCAAGTTTCTTATGACTTCTTATCCAATTAAAGTGTATTTATATTATTAAGAGATAAATTATGGGAATTTTTCATTCCAAAGTATGTTAAGAATTCATTTGCTTGTTATGCAGGGGGGGGGATATTTTTTCCTAAGGAAAACGATAAATACATTTTTCTCCCAGTAATTCTTCCGAAAATTGAGAAATTTTTTCAAGAACAGCTCTGTGATATAAGACTTTGAAAATATAAACTTACCAAGCGTTATAAAAATGATTTAGATATCTATCAAGTTATGACATTTTATCAAATTAAAGTGTATTTATATTATAGTAGATAAATTTTGGAAATCTGTCCTTCTAAAATTTGTTAAGAATTGAAGAATTCATTTAATTATTATACAGGAGAGATTTTTCCCCCAAGGAAGACGATAAATTGTTCTTACAACAATTCAGATAGACAGATAGATATGCATGTAATATATCAAAATCAAAATTATTTAACTTTAATATTGTCTTAAAATCCTGTTCTCTCACTTTCTAATTCCTTAAAATATTTTTCCCAGCCTGTAAATATCTTAATCAAAGGAGCTTACTCGACTTAAAATTCTTTCTATACATTTCCCAAAGCTTTCTATTCTATAGATGTAAATTTTCTGTCTATTCAACACCTTTCTCAGCTGTAGCAGGCAAATGGCTCGGCTTTTTTCCTATTCTTACACTTACATTCGCTGAGGTGCACCTCTGTTCGAGCAGAGTGATTTTTGTGTGTTTCCTTTCTCTGCCGTTGACTCGTAAAGACGTCCGTTTTAGCAGCTCTGAAATAAAGTTTTAATTAGACTTGTGCCGTTCTCTTCAATGTCGGCCGACTGCATTTTTATTAATGCTAGCGGATTAGCTTTTTCCTTGCCAAGTAGCACGGGCGAGCAAAAACAATAGGGGTTGCATAATTATTGTGACTAGAGGATATAATTTATTACATGCATATATGTATATATATATATGTATATATATATATATATATATATATATATATATATATATATATATATATATATATATATATATATATATATATATATATGTATATATATATATATATATATACATATATATATATATATATATATATATATATATATATATATATAGATATAGATATAGATATATATATAGATATATATATAGATATATATATATAGATATATATATAGATAGATAGATAGATAGATAGATAGATAATATAATGTATTATTTTGTTATTATAACACATAATAACGTTGGATTTATAAACTAGGTAATTTTTTGTTTGATTTACATGTCAAGTAGCTGTTTTGATTTTAAACTTTTTTGCTAATGCTAAGAATATTTTCGTAAAATTTGAAAAATTAATTATGTTATAATAAATCTAAAATGAATGGAACTTTAGTTTTGATTTATGCTGCATAAGCTTTGTTCCGCAAAACATTCTTACTATGAAGACAGGAAACCAAAGTTTTAAGTAGGCTAATACATTTTCACGTTTTCAAATAAGTTAAAATCATATTTTAAATGTGGTTACTATCACAGTAAATAGCAATGGGTTTATAAACTATTTAATTTTTTTGTTTGATTTCTAAAATAAGATGCAATATTTTTCTTTTTAATAAGTCTAGTTTTAATGCTAACAATATTTTCGTAAAATTTTAAACGTTGATTCAGTTAAAATTTTCTAAAATGCACGGTACTTTAGTTTTAATTTATGTTGCATACTTTATGTTTCTTATAAAACTTTACTAAGTTGACAGAAAACTAGAGCTTTAAATAGACTTAACTATTAATATTTTTTCAAATATTAAAAATTTTTTTTTTACTATTTTACATAACTTTGTATTTGTAAGAGTGGAAATTTTTTGTTGGATTTCCAAGTTTCCATTTAAGTGAATAATCTCCAACAATACTGTTCTGAAGATGCAAAAATATTTTCAGGTGCCACCATAGAAAGTCGCCAAAGACTTTAATTAAAATCAGAGTAATTATTTTAGAGTATTATTAGAGTAATTATTTTTTAATATTTGAAAAAATATTAATAGACTTAACTATTAATATTTTTTCAAATATTAAAAAAATCTTTTACTATTTTACATAATAACTTTGTATTTGTAAGAGTGGAAATTTTTTGTTGGATTTCCAAGTTTCCATTTAAGTGAATAATCTCCAACAATACTGTTCTAAAGATGCAAAAATATTTTCAGGTGCCACCATAGAAAGTCGCCAAAGACTTTAATTAAAATCAGAGTAATTAACGAAGGTCCAGACGTTTGAAAGCCAATCAGTTTAGAATCATTAACCCTCCTTAATTCAGCATCATCCTTTTCCTAATTCATTTGCCATTCTTATTCCACGAATATTCTTCATTTTCTTAACGTACTGTCAATGTTTGTCAAAGGGAAATTACGAATGGGTTCTCTCTAGTTTTGTATACTTTAAACTAGGGTCTTGGTAAATTGATTGCATTCACAAATGAACTTCGGCTGCCGATCTGTTCCAGATGTTAAGGATTTTTTTCTTTCAAGACCAGTTCTCTGGTGTAATAAGATTAAAAATGTAAATTTACCAATCGTTATAAAAATGAGTTAGATATCTACTCAAGTTTCTTATGACTTTTTATCAAATTAAAGTTTATATATAAATTATGGGAATTTGTCATTTAAAATATGTTAAGAATGGAAGAATTCATCTTCTTGTTATACAGGAGGGCTATTTTTTTCTCCAAGGAAGATGAAAAATAAACTTTTCTCAAAGCAATTCTTTCAAAAATTGAGGAACTTTTTCAAGAACAGTTCTCTGATCTAATAAGAATTTGAAAATGTAAACTTACCATGCGTTATAAAAATGGTTTAGAGTTTGATTTGATAAACTATCAAGTTTATCAAATTAAAGTGTACTTATACTATAGTAGATAAATTGTGGGAATCTGTCGTTCCAAAATACGTTAAGAATTGAAGAATTCATTTGCTTATTGTATAAGAAAAATTTTTCTCTAAGGAAGACGATAAATAAATTACTCTTACAGCAATTCTTCCAGAAATTGAGTAATTTTTTCAACAATAGTTCTGTGGTGTAATAAGACTTTGAAAATGTAAACTTGCCAAACGTCATAAAAATGACTGAGATATCTACTCAAGTTTCTTATGACTTCTTATCCAATTAAAGTGTATTTATATTATTAAGAGATAAATTATGGGAATTTTTCATTCCAAAGTATGTTAAGAATTCATTTGCTTGTTATGCAGTGGGGGGGATATTTTTTCCTAAGGAAAACGATAAATACATTTTTCTCCCAGTAATTCTTCCGAAAATTGAGAAATTTTTTCAAGAACAGCTCTGTGATATAAGACTTTGAAAATATAAACTTACCAAGCGTTATAAAAATGATTTAGATATCTATCAAGTTATGACATTTTATCAAATTAAAGTGTATTTATATTATAGTAGATAAATTTTGGAAATCTGTCCTTCTAAAATTTGTTAAGAATTGAAGAATTCATTTAATTATTATACAGGAGAGATTTTTCCCCCAAGGAAGACGATAAATTGTTCTTACAACAATTCTTCCAGAAATTAAGGACATTTTTTCAAGAACAGCTCCGTGTAATAAGATTAAAAATGTAAATTTACCAAGCGTTATAAAAATGAGTTATTTATCTACTGAAGTTTCTTATGACTTCTTATCAAATTAAAGTGTATTTATATTATAGTAGATATATTGTGGAAATCTGTCATTCTAAAATATGTTAAGAATTGAAGAATTCATTTCCTTATTGTACAGGAGAGATTTTTCCCCCCAAGGAAGATGATAAAGAAATTATTCTTACAGCAAATCTTCCAGAAATTGAGGAATTTTTTTCAAGAACAGCTCTGTGGTGTAATAAAATTGAAAATGTAAACTTACAAAGCGTTATAAAAATGAGTTATTTATCTACTGAAGTTTCTTATGACTTCTTATCAAATTAAAGTGTATGTATAAATTATGGGAATTTTTCATTCCAAAATATGTTAAGAATTGAAGAATTCATTTGCTTATTATACAGGAGGGATATTTTTTCCCCAAAAAAGACGAAAAATAATTTTTTCTCCTTGCAGTTCTTCCAAAAATTGAGAAATTTTTTCAAGAACAGCTCTCTGATATAATGAAACTGCAAATGTAAACTTACCAAGCAATATAAAAATGGTTTAGATATCTATGAAATTATGACTTCTTATCAAATTAAAGTGTATTTATATTATAGTAGATAAATTGTAGGAATATGTCATTCCAAAATATGTTAAGAATTGAAGAATTCATTTGCCTACTATACAGGAGGGATTTTTTTCCCTAAAGGAAACGATAAATAAATTATTCTTACAGCAATTTTCCCAGAAATTGAGGAATTTTTTTGAAGAACAACTCTGTGGTGTTATTAGACTTTGAAAATGTAAACTTACCAAGCGTTATAAAAATGAATTAGGTATCTACTCAAGTTTCTTATGACTTCTTATCAAATTAAAGCGTATATATAAATTATATGAATTTGTCATTCCAAAATATCTTAAGAATTGAAAAATTCATTTGCTTGTTAAACAATAGGGATATATTTTTCCTCAAGGAAGACGATAAATAAATTTTTCTTCCAGCAATTCTTCCAAAATTTGAGAAATTTTTTCAAGAACAGCTCTCTGATATAATAAGACTTTTAAAATGTAGACTTACCAAGCTTTATAAAAATGGTTTAGGTAACAAAATATTAAAAAATTTAAACTTTAAAGTTTTAAGTTTTTAATTTTTTTAAATGGAAATAACTGATTGCTTTTCTGGCAATAGGATAAAAATATGTAATAATTAGTTCTATAATTTTTTTTGCTCTAAAACTAAAGAACAAAACTAATTAACGTCGGAATTCTAGTGTCAGTGATTATACTGTGGAGTGTTTTACTCTTAATATATTTTAGTAAACAACAACTTAGAACATAGATATTAGAACAAAAAATAATTACTGGAGTGGTATCAGGTGACTTGTTATTTGGACGGGATTTCTGAAAGTTTCAGACAACTGTGCGTAACTGAACCTGCAACTGTTGCCGACAACAACTTGGCAACCTACGGCGGAAAAGTGAAATATTACTTTATTTTTTCTTTAGCTTTGGTTCCAAATCCTTTGAATTATTTGATCCTTCAAGCTGGAGAGTTCTCACTTAAAAGAACGTTTTATTTACCATCCCCCTCCAGACAGGTATCCTGGTTGCGAGACTAACCGTTATGTTATATGTATATTACACAGTAGAATAATTGGAAAAGTTCATAAACTCATCTTTCAGCATCAAATACATAGCTCTGCCAGCACGTATATATATATATATATATATATATATATATATATATATATATATATATATAATATATATATATATATATATATATATATATATATATATATATATATATATATATATATATATATATATATATATATATATATAATATATATATATATATATATATATATATATATATATATATATATATATATATAATATATATATATATATATACATATATATGTATATATATATATATATATACATATATATATATATATATATTATAATATATATATATATATATATATATATTATATATATATATATATATATATATATATATATATATATATATATATATATATATATATATATATATATATATGTATATATATATACGAGTTATATATATATATATATATATACATATGGTTTGGTTTGGTTTGGAGTGCTACGGTCTACTTTTTGCAACACGAGGGCTAATGAGACCATATATATACATATATATATGTATAAATATATATTATATATATATATATATATATATATATATGTATATATATATTATATATATATTATATATATATATATGTGTGTGTATATATATATATATATATATATATATATATATATATATATATATATATATATATATTCTTACATTGTGTTTGTGTTTTTGCGTATGTAACCTATTTTTTTAACTGTGCCAGGCATAATGGATTTGATTCATATTTTACTGTACAGACTACATTAAGGTATAGTTACCCTCTGCATTAGAACAATCGAAATACATATGAACCTTAATTAGGATTCAAATTTACATACTGTTATGTGTTTCCAAGAAGCCCATAACTGTAATCAATGTATATTATGGATATAAGTTTATGCATATAAGTGTGAGTATAGCTAACTGTATATGGAAGCATAAATCGTTAGTAACATCTAAATGTTTAATGTTAGTAACACAGTATATCTCCAGTTTGCATAAATATTGATAGATTCGTAAGTTAAAAGATGATTTTAGTGCTTATTTAACTATGTTACAATCCTTAACGGCACTAGAAAAGCAAATTATTAATTTGAAATGTGCATAAAATATTTCCAAAAGGTTTAAAATTCTTATTTCTTTTGCTTTTTAGGAACAATTTATTTGTTTTCACATGACGCTGAAATTTTCTCTGCCAGTGAAGGATGTATGAAGCTGTCTGAGGAATTCCATCAAATAAGGACATTAAGTGGTATGTATTAACAAGAATATATTTTTTTTCAAAAATATAGCCCACCAAATAAATGTACTGAAACGCTTTTTATTTTCGTTGTAGCTATTATTCATGTCACAGCAAACTTATCAACAGAGTACAATTTACAGGAAATATTAAGAAGGTTTTAATAATAGCGAATTCATAGTAAAGGATTTTAACATGCTGCAATTTTAAGTATATTTATGCAAGATAAGCTGTCCTTAAATCTGACGTATAACTATTTTGGGGTTAACGCTCTATCATATTAATCTCTAACATGAAATTCTTGAATTATTTTTAATTAAAGCACTTTTGATATTAATGAATACATCTATAAAGAGTTACAGTGAATAATACTACTTCACCTCGTATTGCAATGTAGTATCTAACCACGTGCTGTATGTATATCTGAAAATAGCGCGAAGCCATATTTTTATTATTGTTAGTTAATCACTATATGATGCTGGTCTGAAATAGATGTTTTGTTTAGCACTCTAATGTCTACTCTTTTGCAACACAAGGGCAATGAGACTAATGAGAGATGGTTTAAGGGTTGCATTCAATACTATTTCTTCTGAGAGAGAAAAACCAACTTAAAGATTTATTTAAATGCAGCATTTTTGACACGTGAATTACATACAATACAACAAATAGCTGAACTACTGTTTAAACTTTTGATTCTACCCAGAAAACAATTGGCGTACATCACAAATACTCATACTGTCACATTTATACAATTCTTTTCTCAATAAATGCTTCATGGGGGAGAGAAAAATCAATTTAGAAGTATAAGTGAATACAGCATCAGTATGCAAGTAAATCGTGTACGGTACACCAAATTAATGATTACATTTTTACTTCATTTTCAACACATTTTTAAAAAAGATTACTATATTCAAGAGTTGATTTTAATGCTTTTTTTTCTGAGAGGATAAAACCAGCTTAAAGGTTTTGGTTTGGTTTGAAGAGCTACTGTCTATTGTTTTGCTACAAGGGTTAATGAGACCAGGGCCTACTGTTTAAAGTCGATTCCGAAAGGCTACGAAAATCAATGCCTTTGAGAGATACGAACCCACGAACTGCGGTACCGAAGATCAGCGCCCTAGCCATTCAGCCATCGCTTGGGAATAGAGAAGTAGAGAAATTTGTTTTTGCCCTTCACTGTGCGATTCTTCAATATGTTAGATTAAACATTTGTGCCATCCCACATACACAGATACTTAAATTTGCAATTTTTTTCTTTCTCTTTTTTCTTACAAATGAATTAAAATTGTTAAGCTTAAAAATTTTCTAAAACTTAATATTACAAAACTTAATATTAATTGACAATGAAGAATACAAAATCTCAGTAGCATAAAATTTAATATTAATGGACTTTAAAGAATACAAAATATCAGTAGTATAAAATTTAAAATTAATTGGCTGGGAGAAATACGATTACTAATTCGCAAATAAAGATATATAAGAACTGCATTATTTACAGCATTATTCAGTCAAGCCCTTGAAGTTGTCGAAACAATCATATCATTATATCGGCGTGATTGACGGAAATAAAAATAAATTAAAAGTTAGAAAAAATAAACTGTTATATGAAGTAAAACATAAATGATTTTACACAGTTTTACACAATTAAATGACTAAACATAAATGATAACATAAATTATTAAAATGGGAAACATAATGTACTGAATGTAAAACATTGATGAATGTTAAACATAAATTATTTTCACATGTTAAATATAAGTAGTTTAGAAGTAAATAATATCTGCAAATCTACAGTGACATGCTTTGCGAATTAAATTAAATCATTGTGAATTAATAAAATCTAAACTTTAAAATTCCTAGATTTTTTTTTATAATGAAGTATATACAAGGAAAATAATATGTAGGCATCCACCTTTACAGTTACATAAAAACTGAAAAAAAAAGAGTAAAATATATACATTTACTGCATTTTTGAGGAGAATAATAGGTCAATATTGCAACAAATCCATCAACCTCTGTAAACTCTTCACAAACTATTTGTAATATAAAATAAAATAAAATTACTAAGCAATGAAAATCGAGTTAAGTCCATGCTGAGATTTAGTACATACCTAAATAGGTAAAATTGGATGATTATTTTGAGATCTATCATTATAACTGTCTTCATAAATATTATAGGAGAAAATGGGGCATTGAATTAAACGAGTTTTCTCCCTGAGTCAAGTGCTAAAAATTTCTTTGATGGATAATACCAATATCTATTTTAAGTCCGTATAAATGTTGATGTGAAAGCATGCATAAAGAATAAATTCCATTTTCGGGCGCATCCCTGCTCGTTCAACTTCAACGGAATGGCAAATTCGAAAGGCCTCGAAATGAGATCCAAACTCGTTCAGCTTGATAATAACGCATTCTTTGAGCAGGCCAATCTTGGGCTCGCCCAATTCCTTCACGCCTCATGTAAGACATAGACAGTGGGGGGTGGAAATTAGTTGGACTGTAGCAGAAAAATAGAAAATAAAAACAACTGAAATGGTTGGCGTAACCCAAAACTTTCCACCATTTACGTGCCTGGGGCAATTAACATCCACGTTGGAAGCGAACGAGAAATGATTTATGGCAGACGCGCAGAAGCCTAATTCAATTAATACCTAACATCGCATACTAAATTTGGCGACAACATCAAAGATCTACGGCAGTAACTTGATTATTAATTATGTTTTCAGTCTGTGTTTATTTATTTAAATTTATACAGCGGTTACATGGTCTATTGTTACGATCATCAAACATGTTTTATGTCTGTACATCACGTCATATTGCGTTCACTCGCCAGTCGACGCGGGCTACGTTCTGCACTTTGCGCCTCACAAGCGACAAAGAAAAGCTGGGCACGATATTGTCTAATTAATTCTCCATTATTCCCTTCCAATTGTTTATATATAAACACACTCGCATGTGACTTCAAAATATTGCTTCAAAAAATATTTTTTTACACAGGTGGGAATAGTAAAAACCTTTTTCTATGATGAAAATACTACAACTTTCCACTCTGTTCCGAAAAGTTTTGGAATTTTTCTCAACTCTAAAAGTTATGTAATGAAGTTCCATCTATCAATAAACTGGACTTGAATTTGCATGTCACTTGTTCACAAAATTCCCTTAAGTTTACCTTGAAATTCAACAAGTAAAAGTTGTAAAATGTTAAGTGTTACCAACTGATAGAACATAGGTAATGAATGACTGGTTCTCCAAATTCTCCATCTATACGAAGTCAAATTTATAGATTTCTTCTTAGAGCTTAGCTAACCTTAATCACACTTTGCTTAGTCACAATTAACTTAATTACACTGTACATTTCTTAAAAAAATAAAATAACGGTACTGCTTCCTCAGGTGACAATCTAAATTAGCAGCAATATTAAATAACATAACAAAAAATGACCGTTCCTACTCTACCACCTCTAACGCCTAAATATTTTCACATACATATATTTTTCGTTGAATATAAGCAGCTTTTGTCTATGTACTTTCATTTTATTTTCTATAGACCAATCTGTTATTTGTCTTATGTGTACTCAGAGCTCATCATTAGACGTATCAATTTATACTTATCGTTTCTTGTAAAAAAGAAATGAAAGTTTATACTCATACTTTTATAAGCATAGATGACATAGGGATAAAAGTCCTGAATGAAGATTCACGGAACATTCAGAAATATCCGTACTGTAAATGTTTAGAGGCAATCTTTTTCCAATGTATTTATTAAAAAAAGATATAAATGAAGAATAATGTTTTTAAAATCTAATGTGTTTTGACGAAAACTATTAATTTTTATAATTTTATGGAATGTTTGCGATATTTCAATGCTATTTTCTTTTTGTTTTTTAGGTTATAAAGAAGACTATATCTAAAATTGTTCAGTTGATGCCTTTAACAAATTTGCCGAAGAAATACCCTTGTTCCTTGGTTTTCGATAATGTATTATATCAGCAGATTTCCTGCATTTATTTCATACAAGTGAATAGTTTTGCTTTATAACACTGCTTACTCATTTCTTAAACAATCAGTTACATGTATGTTTTTGAACTCAATATACTAGACTCTTGTTTAATGTAGTATGTAAATAATTAAAGTTATAAACAGATGTATTTATGGAGGAAAAATAAAATTTCATTCTTAGTAATGCTTTGTTGTTTTTCATTTAATTTATACTCGTAATAATTTTCGGCAATTTGCTGAAAAAGGTTTGCACAAATAATATTTACTTTTTATGTAATATGATTACATTGAATATTTTTCACTGAAAATGAGTTGAAATGCGTTTATAACAAGTATCTATATGGAGTAATTTTTATAAAATTAGAAAAATTAAAAGTTAAAAATCATCACTAAATATACTTCCGTGATTAGTATGATCACTTACACACAGGAGAGTAGTCAGGTTTTAGTTTTTTTTTTTTCGGGGTGGGGGGTTGACTCAAATTGGACTGAGTGATTTATATATTTAATTATTTGTAAAATAAGTAAGCAAAATATCTAGTAAAAATTATAGAAAATTTAGTTTTAATAACAATCTAAAAATTATATAAATTTAACTTTCTATATATCTAAAACTACACGCACAATCTTGTGTAGTAGTATTCAGTAAACGCATAAAACAATTTGGAGCAAAAATAATGAAATTATAATTGTAGATTGGAATTTAAATAATTAATATATATATATATATATATATATATATATATATAGTTATATGTATGCATGTATACATATATATATATATATATATATATATATATATATATATATATTATACATATATATATATATATATATATATATATATCAGTGGCGTGCGGTAAGTGTTCATGCAGGGTGTGCAGAGAGCAACAACAACAATAATAATACCATAAAAATGTACATTAAACACTTCCTTAGCGTTTATTATTCATTTTTACACAAAATCCATACGTCTATCCGTATTACTAATAAAATAACGAAAAGCTTATATTTCCACGAAAAACTTATATTTTCAGCAAACGTAGCACTACACGGCGCCCGCCACTGCGGTTGCCTCATCAGGATGCTTATTGGTGCCGACAAACCGAAAGTCTAGTCCACGTGCAGAGGATTTCACTGCACGCTGGCGCAATAGAACGAACTGTTTCTCGTTCGGTCAGTGGATTAAATTATATTTATTAATTGTTTTTAACATTTGGAAATCATATATTCTGCGTAAAACATCTTCATAATTTTAGAAACAAAACCAGGAATATGGTGTTACATATATAAATTATATACTGTCTGTAAAACACAATGAATGGTAAAATTTGGACTGTTCTGTTAGAATTCGTTTCTTTTTTGTCTAACAAAACAAAATTGTTTTTCAGCGAATTATTTCTATAAATATAATACATCACCGAAATTACTTTACCACGCTAAAACATTTCCCTTTATATTGATGAAATACTTCTTTTATATTTCCATGAAAACAAAATCTTACAATATATAAATTTAAACATTAACCGTCTGCAAAATCGTATGGTCAGTTAATCAGTTAAAAAACCAAAAGCGCTTCAATACGTAAGTCCCCGCTCTAATACAACGCTTAATAAACCGTACCTTCGGATGATTCTGAATGCCAAGTGCAGGAAAAATAGCTGCACTTGCCTCAGTGCTATAGTATGCTGTGCTTCTCCAGTAGCCCATACATATCAAGCGGGATTTTCTATTAGTGAGCAGTGCGTACACATAAAAATTTCTTATGTTTGTTTGCTTTTGAACACGCTACGTGGTGCAGCACCTAGTACCACACGTACTGCGAGAATACAAGCAAGCAAATCAACATAATATTTGAATATATATATATATATATAATATATATTTATTATATACCATATAAAGATAGGTAGACATAGCTGCAAAAAATTGTCTCTCAAAATTTTGCTAGGGTGTGCAGTGCACACCCTGCCCATATGGACCGCACGCCACTGATATATATATATATATATATATATATATATATATATATATATATATATATAATTTAACGAGACGAAATATTCAGTTATACGTGTAAGGCAAAAATATGTTTTGCTAACAGACTTTCTTTCTAGTTTTTCCTATTTTTTCCCTAGTTTCCCTAATTTTTCTCTTTTTTTCTTTCAGCATTTTGCCTTCGTTATTTTATAAAAGTCATTTAACATTTTAATTGAAATGTTTTTTATAAAAAGAATCTGTTGTATCTTTTTTACATATGATGCTTAATGAGTACAACAACTTGCTATATTTAATGTAGATGAAATAAAATATGTTGCTAATTTTTACAGATAATAATTTAAATATAATTTTAACCTATGCACACTTTATTTATTTTTATTTATTAAAAGCTAAAATAACAGCACAATAGCGTTTTAATGCTTTCAATGACGAAGATGACTTCTATTCACATATACGAAGTATTCACTTACACGGAGAATTATGCTTTGCCGTAGTCTTCTATAAGAAAGTTTTCATTACTTATACCTTTTCAGGAGGTATTTGTAAGTGCAGAGTTTCCAGAGGTAACAAATTTTTAAAATTTATGAAATAGAATAAAATAAATTAATTTTTACCTCTTTAACTTCTTGCCTGTGGAATATATCTGAGAAAAAAGTTCCAAAAATGGAATTTTTTTCCCTGTGTAGTTTTGTTCGTTATTATCATCCAAATGTTAGAAATAGATTATTTTTGAAAAAAATTTAAACGAAAATAAGCATTTCCACATATATGGTAAATGTTAATGGATTACAGTAATTTTTCTCAAATTACAGGAAAAGAAATAAAATGACAAAATTTTCAGGATAAATATAATAAACTAATACAACAAGATTATTATCTATATGAACTGTCATGAATTCCATGTCCTTCAGATTCCTTCTAATTTCACTAATCATTTACAGTATCGGAGAAATAGCAACAAATGGCACAAAACTGCCGAATGTTTCGCGGGAAAGTATCTCTATCTATTGGGAATATGGCAAATTAAATATTGTGCTTTGGATGAACCAATTTCTGGCTTCACGGAACTGAAATACAGTTTTTTCTCTTGCCTGAACTCTGATCGGGCACTCCAAAATTGGCGCATTTGCGTTGCCCGAACTGAGTTCGGGTGTCACAGGCAAGGGTTTAAAGCATTATGAAAAGTGATTAATTTTACAACTGCCATTTAATGAAATGATTTTTGAATCATTTTATTTTTAAAATAACCAGAATTTACCAAAAATATCCTTATAAGATATGTTCCTTCACCTTAATGCTTCCTATAAGTGAATTTTCATTGTACATACCTTCTCAGTACGTATTTGTAAGTAGTTTAACACACAGAACATTTTTTTAATTTATGCAATAGAATAAATAAATGATTATTTTTTGTTTTTTAAAACATCATTAAAAGCGATTAATTTTACAACTGGCATTTAATGAATTGATTTTTAAATCATTTTCTTTTTAAAATAACCAGAATTTATGAAAAATAACCCTATAAGATATGTTAATTCTCCTTAGTCTTCCTATAAGGGAATTTTAACCGTAAATACCTTCTCAGTACGTATTTGTAAGTGGTTTAACACATAGAACAATTTTTTTTTTAAATTTTTGAAATAGAATAAATAAAGGATTAATTTTTCTAAATTAAAACATCATGAAAAGTGATTAATTTTACAACTGTCATTTAATGAATTGATTTTTGAATCATTTTATTTTTAACATAACCAGAATTTACGAAAAATATCCTTATATGTTACTTTGCCTTAGTCTTCCTATAAGTGAATTTTCATTGTACATACCTTCTCAGTACGTATTTGTAAGTAGTTTAACACACAGAACATTTTTTTAATTTATGCAATAGAATAAATAAATGATTATTTTTTCTATTTGAAACAGAATAAATAAAGGATTAATTTTCTAAATTAAAACATCAGGAAAAGTGATTAATTTTACAACTGGCATTTAATGAATTGATTTTTAAATCATTTTCTTTTTAAAATAACCAGAATTTATGAAAAATAACCCTATAAGATATGTTAATTCTCCTTAGTCTTCCTATAAGGGAATTTTAACCGTAAATACCTTCTCAGTACGTATTTGTAAGTGGTTTAACACATAGAACAATTTTTTTTTTAAATTTTTGAAATAGAATAAATAAAGGATTAATTTTTCTAAATTAAAACATCATGAAAAGTGATTAATTTTACAACTGTCATTTAATGAATTGATTTTTGAACAATTTTTTTTTAAATAACCAGAATTTACGAAAAATATCCTTATATGTTCCTTTGCCTTGGTCTTTCTATAAGTGAATTTTCCCTGTACATACCTTCTCAGTACGTATTTGTAAGTAGTTTAACACAGAGAACATTTTTTTAATTTATGAAATAGAATAAATAAAAGATTATTTTTTCTATTTTAAAACATCATTAAAAGCGATTAATTTTACAACTGGCATTTAATGAATTGATTTTTAAATCATTTTCTTTTTAAAATAACCAGAATTTACCAAAAATATCCCTATAAGATATGTTTCTTCTCCTTAGTCTTCTTATACGTGAATTTTCACTGTAAATACCTTCTCAGTACGTATTTGTAAGTGGTTTAACACATAGAACATTTTTTTTAATTTTTGAAATAAAATAAATAAAGGATTAATTTTTCTAAATTAAAACATCATGAAGAGTGATTAATTTTACAACTGTCATTTAATGAATTGATTTTTGAATAATTTTTTTTTTAAATAACCAGAATTTATGAAAAATATCCTTATATGTTCCTTTGTCTTGGTCTTCCTATAAGTGAATTTTCACTGTACATGCCTTCTCAGTACGTATTTGTAAGTAGTTTAACACACAGAACATTTTTTTAATTTATGAAATAGAATAAATAAATGATTATTTTTTCTATTTTAAAACATCATTAAAAGCGATTAATTTTACAACTGGCATTTAATGAATGGATTTTTAAATCATTTTCTTTTTAAAATAACCAGAATTTACCAAAAATATCACTATAAGATATGTTCCTTCTCCTTAGTCTTCTTATACTTGAATTTTCACTGTAAATACCTTCTCAGTACGTATTTGTAAGTGGTTTAACACATAGAACATTTTTTTTTTAAAATTTTTGAAATAAAATAAATAAAGGATTAATTTTTCTAAATTAAAACATCATGAAAAGTGATTAACTTTACAACTGTCATTTAATGAATTGATTTTTGAATAATTTTCTTTTTAAAATAACCAGAATTTACGAAAAATATCCTTATAAGATTTGTTTCTTTGCCTTGGTCTTTCTATAAAATAATTTCCACTGTACATATCTTCTCAGTACGTATTTGTAAGTGGTTTAACACATAGAACAATTTATGAAATTGAATAAATAAATATTTTTTACTATTTTAAAACATCGTGAAAAGGGTTTAATTTTATAACAACTGCATTTGTATGAATTATTTTATAAATCGTTTTCTTTTCAAAATAACCACAATTTATGAAAAATATCCCAATAAGATATATCCTTTCACCCTACAAGTGTATTTTCACTGTACATACCTTCTCAGCACGTATTTATAAGGGGTTTAACGGACAGAATTTCTTTTTAAATTTATAAAATAGAATAAATAAATGATTATTTTTTACTATTTTAAAACATCATGAAAAGGAATTAATTTTACAACAAATGAAATGTGATGACTTGATTTTTAAATCATTTTCTTTTTAAAATAGGCGCAATTTATGAAAAACATCCCAATGATATATCTCCTTTCACCCTTGTTTTCCTACTAGTGGATTTTCCATGTGCATAACTTTTCAGTACATATTTGTTAGTTGTTTAACACATAAACACATTTTTTAAATTTATGAAATAGATTTGGTTTGGTTTGGTGAGCTGCAGTCTAAAGTTTTGCACACGAGGGATAATTGGACCGGGACCTACTGCTTAAAGCCGATCCCAAACGGCTACGAACATCGATGTTCTCAGCGGGGTTCGAACCTTTGAACTCCGATTCCGTATACCAATGCCCTACCAATCGGCCCTTTTTCCGCAATTTACGAAATAGAATAAATAAATAATTATATTTTACTATTTTAAAGCATCATGAAAAGGGATTAATTTCACAACTGTCACGTAATGAATTGATTTTTAAATAATTTTCTTTTTAAAATAACCACAATTTATGAATAAAAAAAGGTTATTTAAGGAGAAACGAGCAGCAAAGTGACTCAAAATCTCATTTAGAGGGATTAACCAAATCCATACTTAGTGCAGGACTTGCGGTAGCTGTATTTAAAGGACAAGAGCCATTTATAATGAAGCCAAGGACTTCTTTTCAAAATAGTAATTTCTCATAAAGTCTGTCTTTTCCCCATTCCGTGACATTTGGATGTTCCCGAGTATATTAAATATTGTTCTGTTTAGGTAAACTTGAAACTTGAGAAAACGCTTAGAAAATTAAGAATAACATTTCATTTCTAACAAACTGTTTCAACTTAAATTTAGCTAAATACATGAATTTTTATTAATTTTATAAGTAGATCGATTTTGTTTTTAGAAATTTTTTAGACACAGTAAATTTTTGATGTTAAATATTGTAATGAATTTACAGAAACTGTTTTTAGTGAGATATTAATTTTTCTTAACTATTTGTTATTTTTATTTCAGGTAATAATTTTGCTTATCATTGCTTTCGGATTTTAATGAATATTTGGAAACAGTTTTTGGTGAAATATTAATTTTGCTGAACTATTTATTATTTTTATTTCGGATAATAATCTTGCTTATCATTGCTTTTGGATTTTAATGAATATTTAGAAACCGTTTTTAGTGAGATATTAATTTTGCTTAACTATTTATTATTTTTATTTTGGATAATAATTTTGCTTATCATTGCTTTCGGGTTTTAATGAATATTTAGAAACTGTTTATAATGAGCCATTATTTTAATGAAACCGCAGAAATAGTTTTTACGAAGTTATTATTTTTGTTCCACTATTTATTATTTCAGTTTCTGATAATACTGTTGCTTGCATTTACCTTTTGTATCTCAACAACCTTCAAAAACATTTTCCGAAAGGTTAGAATACAACATTTTCAACTGGTAAAATAAATTAAAAGAATTGAAAATATAACAAAATTCATTGGTACATAATTATATTAAATAAAAACATTTTTCTTAGAATTATTGTGCATTACTTGTATTTATTTTTACTGAGTCATTATTTATTCTTCACTATTTAATACTTTTATTTCGGATAATAATACGCCTCGTCATTGCTTTCGGATTTAACGAATCTGTAATAAATTGTTTCTACTGAACCATTATTTTGGCTTCACTATATTATTTTTAATATTTTTTTTCTTGTTAATAATGTTGCTTGACATTTTTAATCATTTGTATCTAACAGCATTAAATTCAAAATTTCTACAAAATTTATCTTTACATAACGAGTTTGATGCTTCACTATTTAATACTTTTATTTCGGATATAATGTACCTCATCATTGCTTTCGGATTTTAATGAATCTGCATAAATTGTTTCTACTGAACCCTTATTTTGTCTTCACTATATTATTTTTAATACTTTTTTCTTGATAATAATGTTGCTTGACATCTTTACTCATTTTCATCTAACAACATTAAATCAAAAAATTCTACAAAATTTATCTATACTTAAAGAATTTGATACTACCTTTATATGAACCTACTTCTCACTTCTAACTATTTCATGGCTTAGAACTCTGATGTTGGCAAGAGTATTCAGAATCGGCTTTAAGTAGTAGGTCCCGGACTATTTATCCTTCGTGTAGCAAAACACTGATAGTAGAACTCCAAACAAACACATATATCTCCGTTTAACAAAGAGGCAAGAATTTACTTTTTTATCTTGCTTTTTATTAAGTATTTAAGGCTCCTGGACATATGAATTCTCTATCGTGTATAGTAAAATCTGTGTCCAAAGCAGTTTTTAAAAAAATCTAAATTTCATTTATTACGATAAAGAGACTAATCTTGTGAGTTACTTTTCTTTGACTGGTGAAACATTAATAAAACATTGTAGTAAAGCTTATTTATTAGTTTTAGTTCTGGACCGCATCAAAAAGATTTTTATATTTGGAAGATGAATATGTTATTTATCTGTCCAAAATCTGTCTTAAATACTAAAATAAAACATTCATTAAATGTATCTCAAATTTACAGACTGGAAAAATTTGCTTTTCATTTCTAGTGGTTATTAAGTAATTAAAGCGCCTCGATCTATAAATTCTTGTATCACTTTTAGCAAAACCTATGTCCAAAATAGCATTAAAAAAAATCTAATTCGGTGAATGGATTTTGTCTTGCAACTTTAAAGTTTATGTTAGACTGTTGAAACATTAATAAAGCATTCTAGAAAAAGTTGATTTATCAATTAATCAAAAATTCATATGAATACCGCATCAATGCTTCTATATAAAATATATTTGGAATATAATATAGAATATACAAAAGATACAAGTAATTATATTGTTTTACCGAAAATTGTGTTGACTTTGTTAAAGTTAATTTCCTTCAAAAGAGATCTACAAAGATAAAATGACTCCGGGCTTTAAAATATCTCCATTTTCATTTATCTGAAACTATTCGATGTCAGTTTTGAGACTGTTTTTTCAGAAAGTAATAAAAAGAAGCAAATAATGTACTTTTTATAATCATCTTTACCTATAACACCGACCATCATTTTTTCAGCTCTGTTTTTACCATTACATTTTTATTTAATTAAAGTCATAAATGTGAATTATTAAAACAGAGTGATTAAATAATTAATTTCTGACCTTAATCAATATAATGACACTTTTAAACAGGTAGTCTGGGTAGGAGGAAAGTTTTTATGCAGATGAGATTCCAGCCATTATTTATTTACATTTTATTTTCCATAATGTAACATGCAACTGATATTCTTTTACGTCAAGTTGACAGATGCCAATGATACAAAATGCAGATATAATTACGGGAATTCTTTGATAATGAAGATCACATTATTGTTATTCTTTTACTGAACTTTCTGTTTATGAGTTCAATTTAATAATAATACTTTGTATAATAAACGTTTAATTTACTTTTCTTCAGTGAGAGCAAAAAATGATTAACTAAGTTAATCTCATTTTAAATTTGAAAGATTTAATTTATAAATAACATTTTCCAGAATTCTAGTATAATATCAGTTTTAAAAACTTAATAACAAGGTGTCAAGAACACAATAATATATTTTTTTCAATTATAACTGCTTTATAAGAATTTGTTTTCTCAAATATATACTTATACAGTCATTACTATTGATATAATTGTTTACTATAGATTAATGTATTCTTTGAAATTTTAATTGCAAAATTTAATTTTTTAAAAATTAAATTCATTTTAATTTTGATATAACTAATAAACAGCACTTTTAAAATAATCTTTTCACTATGTGTGTAAAAGATAATTAACTTGTCTTCGGTTTTTGTAAAAAAACGATTTTTTTTTTTTGATAATTCATAATGTAAATTTTTTTAAATTTTCGGGGTAATATTTTATTTTATTGGCAATATTTTCAAAACTATTACTAAATATGATTAAACCTTTGTACACAAAAATTTCTAATTGCTATTCGCTGTAAGATTTTCTTGCTTTATTGATCATTATTATCTAGAAGGGCGTGTTTCAAATAGATCAAAGTTTTGAAATTTTCAAAACAAATTTTAATCAAAACAAAATTAATCCCATTTTAGGTTTAAATTTTGAATCATTATAATTTCCTAATATCATCTATAAGGAACACTACTACTAAAAACATTTTAATCAGTGAAAAAGAGAAATATAAAAAGAATCAGCCATTAAGAAAAAATACTTCAAAGTTATGATGAATATTACATCATGTTATGCATCATTGTTAGATTTACGAAAAGTGTTTTAAATGCATAATAAAACCTTGGAGTATAAACTTTAACAAATATTCACAAGTAAACCGTTTGTCATAGAAAACTGCAACCTTTTTTTTCCATTGAATCTGCATCAAGTAATTGCTGTCAATCTGATGAGAGTAATTACAATCTCGTAATGCTGAATACCAGATGTGTATATTTTCCCTTGGAGCAAATCGGTCATTAGTTCATTCACTTACGCTTTTATCACCACTCTTTCGAACCACTTGGCTCAATGAGCCTTATTACAGGATCTTCCTCTGGCAGTTCCTCTGGGGAAATAGATCTTTTTGCTCTAAAATAAGGATATTCCCCCTGATCTTTCTTTCTCTCCCTCTCTTCGTTGAAATTAAGGAACTAATTAAACAATGGAATGTTTCTAGAAAACCATTCATCCATTCATATACCATGTAATTAAAAGGCGTAAAAAATGTGCATTTGCATATGAAAACAGCAAAATTAACAACTCAGCAGCATTATGAGCACCACTTCAGTTTATAAGGATGGCCGTTTTGAAAAAAAAAGAAAAAGAAGAAAAAAAGAAAAAAGAGAAAAAAAATCCCACCGCTTGTATTTAAATCAATTAAAAACTCATTAAGCTGAACTTTTGTTCCATCCCTTTACGGGGATTTCCCACCAACCAATAAAAGAATTAATAAAATACGGAAGAAGCAAGTCGACTGTGTTATCGAGCGCAAAAAGAGCCGCTCTCTGCTTCCTACAGCTTTGCTTTCAAAGGCTAAACAAACACGCACCAGCTCTTGATTTATGTGAAGCTTGCGCGCAGCTCTCTATATCGTGCGCTAATAGAAATAATCAATTAAGGACGGTCAATAAACTTGAGACACGACTTTCCTGCCGTATTATGCGTGCAGTCTTTTTATCAATTTTTTTGTTGGATTTCAGAAGGTGAGAAAGAGGAAGCAGATAAACGCCTGTATTATAATCAGAAACAGATTTATCATTTCACGGTGAAGTTTCGGGTTTTGTAAATTATAGAGGTCCCAGTAGGGGGTTGCATCATCTACAAAATATTTTCTGAAGAGGGAAAATTTATTTGCTGTGCGAAACGTTGTTAAGTTAGGAAGCTGATAATAATATCTTTGAAGAAGTGAGATTTCATCTTTGAATATTTGAGCCTTCGATTTTGGAACTTGAGTGATAACAAGATTAACAGATCTATACTATTTTTTCTATCGGCCCATATGCATGCAACTTAATGTCAACGAACTGCTATTTTAAAGTTCAAGGACTGAAAATGGTAACTGAGATGTGAATTTAAGATTTGAAATGCTCCGTGTTTACGTCTGTTTAAACTTACTGAATGGATTTTCTTTCAAAAGTTTGAATCCACACATTGAAAACAATCCTCCTTTCAATTTAAATTTTAGAAACAGTTAATTATAATCAATATTTTGCTACATATCTATTAATCATTCAAACACTTTTAACATAAGATATTGTGTGAGTAATTTATATCTTATTAAAGATCGGAAAATGCTTTAATTATATGACTTTTTATTTTTATAGATTAATTTATTTATTGTGCGGAGATTTGTTATGTTAGGAAGCTTATACTAATATCTTTTATAAAGTGAGATTTCATATTTGAATATTTGAGCAGTCGATTTTTAGAACTTGAGTGATAACAAGATTAACATAACTAAATTATATTTCCTGCCTGACAACCTGCATACAATTTAATGTCATCAAACTAGTATAAGCTCAGAGATTGAAAATTATAAGCGATTTGAATCTAAGATATGAATTGCATTACATTTTAGCTTTGAGTACAAAAAGCTTTAAATCACATGACACTTGACTGGAAAATTAGCCCCCCCCCCAGGCATATGATGCTCCAATAAATATTATCATTATAAGAAATATCATATTTATTAGAAATTTTAGTTAAAGTTTTAGAAAAAATCCTTGTTAGAAACTTTAGTTAAAGTTACAAAAAAATCCTAGTTGGAAATCATGAAAACTGACAGGAAAGCTAAGAATAATATCCAGCGATCATGGTAATGGATTGCGAGTGATCCATTACCATTTTTCTGCATCTGATCATTTTGAATACAACCGATGAGTGAGTTGGACAAAGCACGACAAATTGCCGCCAGAGATATAAAACAGTCTGAAAGACATCTTTCTTAAATACTTAGAAAGGTCTCTTGTGAATAACAGGGGATTTTCTTTACATCAGTTAATCTAACGAATAAGCGCTTTTACAGATCTACAGGTTACACGCGAAGAAAAGATTAAACTGTAAGGAATCAATTGTTGATCAGCGTGACATTTGAAACGGCCATTTAAAAGAAACTCGGCATTCTCTGCTATTTACTCAAGTTCTTAATGTCGGTGCTTCAAAGATTACTTAAGGCGACCCGGAAAATGCATTAGTTACTTTGCCTCCCTCATCCAATCATCTTTTTAACTGATATATCATAATCCACAAAAGCTTATTTCTTATTTGCTTAGATATGAGCGGTGCCTACAGATAGACACTAAAAAAAGATTGTCCCCGCTGTTTTCTTCCTATTTTGTTTCTTTTAAGGAGCTGTCGCCAACATGATGGATGAGACGATCCAACAATTCGCTTGAGATGAAATATGAAAAGGAATCTGAAATCGGGATTTTTTTGCACTTCCTTCTTTTAGTATCACATGAAAAGGATGAATACTGACGACAGAGAATTGAAATATGCGACAATGATTTATATACCTACATATTGTATTTGTATGCATAGATATGAGGGTGATACTGTTTTTATGAAAAGCTCCGTGTCTTCGTATGTGCAATCTAATTCAAAACCTATCAATGAATTTTTTGTTAAATTCATTGATACTTTCCGTGTATTCTCTGTAGTCTGATTATGGTTTATCTGGAGATTAAAGAGAGAAACCGAAAATGTATAAGGGAAATAAAAATAGGTCACATTTCTAGTACAGGGTTACTACAAAAGATACAGTCATTTTCAAAACGTTATGGATTCAAAATTGTTATGCTTACAATTATGAGTGATAAGAAAATAGCAGAAAACTCATCAAGTTTTCTGAAAACTTTATAAATTTTCTAGGTGCATCTTACGGCATGTTTTTTTTTGTGAAACCATGAACTTCCGCATCACTGGATTGGCAATGTTGGTAACAATGACATCGCTCTGTTCCCTTGGTCCATCTAATTTACCTTGTAACTTCTGCCTTTGAGAGCATATTGAGAGCATTGTTTGTGCATCATGTTACCAAAAAGAGTTAGAAAAGCCCAAAGAACGGATGAATCTGTGATGATTGCTGATAGGATGCTTCTACAAAATGTGTGTTATCAAATTCAGCTTCCGACTGGAGATGTATTTATTTATTTTCACCATTTATTTTCATGTATTGTTCAATTAATGCATTTTTGTGGTAATTCTGCATAGAGTAAGAAATATGAATTTAATGTAATTTATAAGCAACAAAGGTTTACAAACAAAACATTCTCTCTTCACAAGGACATCCAACCTAGACAGTTGATTTCTAACATTGGTATAAACATTGTGTGTTATCAAATTCAGCTTCCCGCCTGGAGATGTATTTATTTATTTTAACCATTTATTTTCATGTATTGTTCAATTAATGCATTTTTGTGGTAATTCTGCATAGAGTAAGAAATATGAATTTAATGTAATTTATAAGCAACAAAGGTTTACAAACAAAACATTCTCTCTTCACAAGGACATCCAACCTAGACAGTTGATTTCTAACATTGGTATCAAAACATAGTGTGTTATCAAATTCAGCTTCCGCCTGGAGATGTATTTATTTATTTTAACCATTTATTTTCATGTATTGTTCAATTAATGCATTTTTGTGGTAATTCTGCATAGAGTAAGAAATATGAATTTAATGTAATTTATAAGCAACAAAGGTTTACAAACAAAACATTCTCTCTTCACAAGGACATCCAACCTAGACAGTTGATTTCTAACATTGGTATCAAAACATAGTGTGTTATCAAATTCAGCTTCCGCCTGGAGATGTATTTATTTATTTTAACCATTTATTTTCATGTATTGTTCAATTAATGCATGCATGTATTTAACAAAGGTTGATAGTTGTCATTGTTCAAAACATAAAATATACCATAGGAGTTAAATGAAAACCGCATGGAAGAATGAAACCCTTAATATCAAATATTGTTAGAGATTCTATAAGCAAATTGTGCTATTTGTAATAAATCAAGTTAACAACAACTAACAAAACAATCTTATTATGCTCGCTGTCAAAATATCATTAAATTTTGTGCATGCTCTAGACATCCAATACGGGAATACAAATAGATATGGCTACGGAAATATATAGTATGAAAGATTCTAAAGATGCCTGTGTTCAATCTGTAGTAAAATTTGTAGACACAGGGTACTAAATGAAGTCCATATAATAATTTACATTGTTTTTCCCTATATCAGCATGAATTTAAGATATGGGTACTATACAATCACACTTTTACTAAATTATTCAATCATTTAGATGCTTTTATGAACTCAAAACAATCTTTCTAGAGAAGAACTACGGCGGAATAAATAGAGATCTGCCATGAGCGCAGGGAGAACTTTTCTAGGGGAGGAGTTTTTCTCACTTCAACTTTCATCTCAAAAATAATAAAACAATGCTACATGCATAATATATGTATATATAAATCCTTACAATCCCACCGATAGGTAATACTTTCGGTACCGAAGACCACTACTTTGTATTTCGCTGGTGGCATGAAGCTTTTAGCCGACATGAAGCTGAATCCTCTTTCATCAACTGGCATAACTACCCAAAATATTGATCTTAGTACTTCGAACTAAACCAGTCTTTCAAAAAGAAGATAAGTATTATTATCCGTGATCAACTGTTAAATATAGAATTTGCATGCCATGTGAAATACATCCAACATGTATTAGTTTCATTATTCAATTAAAGCAACATTAAATATAAATTCATATGAATGCCAATGTGAAAGAGAAAACTAAGCATATTTTTTATAGGCTTCCTTAATGAATTCCGGAGGAAATAAAACCACTATATGGATCTAATCTATGGGTAGTTAGTTTGTGTTCTACTTGTTTGGTCATTATCTGGGGATTCGTTAGATGTTTAAAGGATTTATATCAAAATTTTGCTACTCGAGGGCTAATTAGTTCACGACTTAGTCTGATACTGATAGCTTTAAACACCGTTATATAATAAATCAGTAACCTTATGGTCAACTCACAAATACGCGAACATTTCTGCAGTTTATATATTGTTGAATCTCTTAAGGAGACATAATACCTTTCGAGTTATAAAGTTGTTATAACCGCCATTTTCAATTTAGCTACACAATAAGACGTTTTTCTCTGTTTAGAATAAGACTTTACCTAAATCTTTAATAGGGTACTAATTTTAAAATATCATTTAGTTTTGTTATAAAAAGCGATATATATTTGTAAAATATATAAAATATGTGCACAAAGTGATAAACGTAGAATTCTAATTCTCCTCAAAATAACTTTTGAAATTCGTAAATTAGAAACTAATTTTTGTTATCAAGTAGAAGATAATTACTATTTTTATTCTGATAACTTCAATTATATTTCTCAAACACTATATATTATTTTAGAGTATGAGAAAGACTAATTTTATTTATAATTTTAATTCCTCAAGATTTCTTAGTCTTTTTTTTAAATTTTAAAATGTGAATGAATTTTATTTTTTTGTTTGGTGTATTTTTTCTACGTTAATTATAAAGTATTATACTTAAAATGACAAAACTAAATAACATTTTCAATAAAATGATAAAAAATTGTAGAAAATTCATTCTAAATTGGGCAAAACTGTTTGTTTTATGAGGAGTCAAAAAGGGTAGTTGTAATGAAGGCTTTAAGTATCAAAAGGTACTATAGCTCCTTAAATCTAAGTAATTTAATACTCCTTGAAGTAAAAGAAAAATGATATTTAAACAACTCTGAATATTGCAGTTTATCCTTGGCTATGAGCTGTAATAATTACTAACGTTAATGCTAACGTTAATTATGAAGTATTATACTTAAAATAGCAAAACTAAATAGCATTTTCAAGAGAGTTATTAAAAAATTGTATAAAATTCATTCTAAATTGGGCAAAACTGTTTGTTTTATAAGGAGTCAAAAAGGGTAGTTGTAATGCAGGCTTTAAGTATCAAAAGGTACTTTAGCTCCTTAATCTAAGTAATTTAATACTCCTTGAAGTAAGAGATATATTATATTTAAACAACTCTGAATATTTTAGTATGTTCTTGGTTATGAGCTGTAATTTTAAACATTGTAGGATCTCAATAACAATATAAAAAAAAAGAAATACTTCGTCATAAGAGATTTATTTGAAATCACACGTCAACACAGTATAGTAAAGTAGAGTTCTATAATAGATTTAGATATTCGTCATGATTTCAGTTAATGTACCTGCTAAAAAAGCAAATTATTTTTTGAAGCTCTGAAATTTTTAAAACTTTGATATAAGTAATAAAAACATTAATAATAACAGATACAGGAAAATTTCGGTGAATCTTTATAGAATTGTCATCCTCATACACTAAAAATGAAAAATAAAATATAAAAGAAATTATCATTTCCTAGAAATAATAAAATTCTTATTAAGATATTTTAACTGCTTCCTCAAAAAAGGAAACTAGGAATTAGCGGATTAAAATTTGATATCATAGGAATTAGCGAATTTAAACGAGAAAGGGGTATCATATGCACAAATGATAAGAAATACAATATTATTAGCTGTTTCGTACTCTGCTAGGATTGTTCATCAATGAGAGAAAGTGCATCATATTTGTAAAACTCTTTGGTATTTCTCATTCGCAAACACCTTTCCGAGTAGGTGCTTAAACCCACAGATTGCAAGCCAAAACACTATTGATCTAGCTATATACTTAATTGTTGCTTTAAAATTATTTCAGCATTATTATTTACTAGGAGTGGGTGATGTATCGATACATTGAAGTATCAATATGCTGAGTTGTATCGTGCACTAATATCCAAATTTTTAGTGTGGTGAGGTATCGCGATGTGGAACGAACTTTGATATAGTTAAATCGATTAATTCTTTTTCACTGATCCTCTATGTAAAATCATCTTTCCAATACATTGTCTTAGTTCGATTTAGTAATAAAGCATGTGTAATATAGCACCTCGATATACAAACCCCATGTTTCCGATTTTCCGATTTCGCACATCAGCGATTTATCTCGCCGATATACAAACATTGTCTTCCCGATTTCCCGACTTCCAGTAACAGCTCACGTGCGATATAATCTGCATGATATCGCTGATATCTCTAAATCATGACACCGTTTTTTCTACTTTTTAAGAGAGTTACCTCCTTATATACGTCGTGAAATCGTTTTTCCAGCTGCAGAGCTATACGAAAATTTCTTCAGTAAGACAAAGAAAAATCTTTAATTGAATCTACTTACTAAACATAGAGTTTCATAATTTCTCAAAAAATGCATACATGTTTTTCTGTTGCAAAATAAAAATTATATTCAGTATATTCTTCCATATTATTATTAAGTAATAACATACATATAAAATTTAAATGTATGACTAGTTTGTATTTCTTGCTCCTTCATAACTCTCCATGACGAATAATTTAAAATTATTTTATTAAAATATGACTTTCTACTGAAGTGAAATACTTTTGAAAAGCAATTTTCTAAAACTTTTTATTTTAGACATATTATGTAATGATATAATATAATAAAAGCTTAAAATAAGCTTCAAAGTTTATCAAAACATATTTTCTTATATTTCGTTAAATCACGATAGAAAATTGGTTATATATCGCTATGCAACATTTTCAATATCATCCAGCAATATTATTTACTTACGTTACTCTCAAAAATACAAGTTTTTACCATGATGTCTTTTTTTTTTAAATTTTAATATATCTGTTGCTACATATACAATATGTGACATAGAGACTCTAAAAAAAAAGCCTGGTTTCGTCATGGTACCTTTTTCGAGGCTATTGCTGAATAAATAAGGCTTTGAATCACCAATTTAAGAGTTTTTGTGCAATTATGTTACATTATTTTTCACTTAAAGACACTAAATCACTAAATAAATTACTATCAATATTACTTTCTTTGGGTGTTCTGACATTCAAATTTGGAGATATTTAGTTAGCATTATTAGAACAACATATAAAACTTTATATATTAAAAACAACTAAGATATAAAATTAAGCATAATAATTTTTATACCACTAACATAAAAATGATACTGTAATGATTACGTTTGCTTATAATGAAGTGTATTGATATCTAAGCAAATCATCAGATAGTTTCTGAGATCAGAGTAATATAAGCGAAATCTTATGCATGCAGGTTTGAAATTCCTTACAAATAAAAGCTTGGGTGAAAATAAAGCCACTATAGGAAGTGTAAATTAAGATTCTGAAACGTAGAAGTAAGTTGTTTAATAAATTCTTGACATGTTCATTAATATAATACAGTTGTTGTCTAAAAGATAATTAATCAAATTAAAACTGTAGCTCATAAAAGTGATACATATAAGTTTGAAAAGACGTACGTAATTTCGTATTAATTTTCGCGAACTGAATAGAAGAGAAAGATTAAAAACTTTGGAAACTTTGGGAGTAGCTTTAAAATTATTCGAATCGGGAATGACGTGACGAAAAAGTTTAGATGTAAATAACGCGATTACCCATTAGAATTTAAACTAATTACGGGCAGATCATAAATTTACTTTTCAAAAATCTATAAGTAGCATCTCGTGCATCAGCTCATTCAGAACCACCCTGAAATTATTTTACAGTTCACTTCTCACGTTTGACGCCCCGTATAGTGTTCATTTTGATTATCTCACGCATGCGTCTCTTATATGCAAATCAAGTTTTACCTGTGCTGTACAAGAGACCATTTTTACCGCTTGTAATGAAAACATCTGCCAAGACTGTGACACGAACTATTAGTTTCCTTTTTCGGGAGCTGACAGACACATAAATGATGCTTGGAAGCAGTTTTCGACCAAGTTTAATTCATTTTATAAGCCAGCTATGAGGGATGACTATTAAGTCTTGCGTTGATGTCTTTATCATAAAAACAGGATGTTTTTACTTCAAGAATTATTACATCAAATTAAGCGTGCATCGTTGCTTCATTCGCATCACTTTTGTTGTAATAGGTCATGGATCACGACCGTCAACGGATTTGCATGTTTTGCAACAATTCACCAACACGCAAAGGAATTTGAATTAAATTTCTGTTGAGTGTTATAGACTAGATAAATAACAGTGAGAGGAGAAATTAAGAGAGGCAGAATTGAGCAATTTGCAAAGAGTAGGAAAAATATCGTATCAAAGAATAGTATTTTTTTTTCAATAGGCATAAGAGTACTGTAAGTGAAACCTTAATAATATATCTGTAGCAAAGTCCTTACAGGATCAATCTAGTATAATTTTAAAACATTAAATAATTTTCAAACATTAACTAACACTATAGATTTCTTTTACACTCACATTGGATTACTTTTTAATAGATATTGTATACCACAACATACAGAATATAAATGCATATTAAATGCTGGCATAAATTGATATTTGTTTTAGAATAGCAATGATGTTTTCTGTTGTACTTGAAATAGTGCCACGATTCAGAAATAAATTTGTATTTTTTTTTATAGCGCCAAAGATAATTTTTTTCTTAAACTTCCCCTTATTACTGAATATCTTGGACGTTCGCAATAAGCGATAGTTTTTTTATGAGCACTCAAGAACCGTCATTCTAAACAGATTATATGTATCTAATGGTGAAAATTATGAAAAAATAATTATCTGAAGTAAATAATTTATAATGACTAAAGTATTAATGACTGTAAGGTAATATTTAAATATTTAGACACCTAACACAAAATATCAAATTAAATAAAAATAAAAATTAGTAACTTTCTTTTAATCACAAATATTTTCTTATATTTTAAAAAAAATTACATGTAAACTAAAAATAAAATAAATTAAAGTATTTAAAAAAAAAAAATTTAAAAATTATCGAACCAAAAATGAAAAATTTATATATAACAAAATAATTATATGACAAAATAAAAAAAAAATTAATAAATCAAAAAAACATAATTCGCACAATTAACAACAACTCGTGAAATAGTAAAACAGTAACATAAAGCATAGTAACCATAAGAAACATCAATTGAAATTATAAATAAAATTAATTATAACAGATTTTAAAAGGTAAGAAAATTATAATAAATCAAAAAAAAAAAGAATAATAATCATTACACCATAAATAACAACCGTATTTGAAAAAAAAAAAATTTATATTGTTAAAACTGAATTTAAAAATTTCTGCTCATAGTATATTTTTTAAAAAAAATTTTAAAAATATAAAATTTTTAAGATATTTTTTATTAAACACAATATATAAATAACTCTATCATTAAAAAAAAGAATTAAAAAAAATGAAAAAATATATAACATAAAAATAAAATAATAAAAAAAACCAAATTCGCAACTCTTTTAAAACATGATGAAACCCAGAACAATTAAAACATTCAAAAAAGTCACTTGTTCACACCAAAGAAATTAAACAAAAACCCCCAAAAAATTCCATAACGGTTCCATCACAACTGCACTCAAAAACTTTCCTCTCAACACCGACAGAAAAAATGTTACACACATTTATCCCAAACCAGCATAACCACAAAAACCACAAGTTCATAAAACTGAAAAAACCACAAACACACAATATCAACTCACCGAAATCTACCTCTGGTTTCCAATCTAGGAGGGGTAAGCAATGAAAAATTTATTTAAAGAAAGGTTTGAAATTCATTTCAACTAGAAACAATAATTTAACAATCCTCAATAGAGTTACTAAACAAAAAGTATACCCATTTATAATACATACACTAACTTCATTTGAGACAGACACTTTTCAAGTCCAACAGACAACAAATGAATAAACAATTTTAAAATGTGAAACCTGAAGTAGTAATGTAAAGTCAATGTAAAATGTATACAAACACACAGTGAATTCAAAAACTAAAACCAACAGCTCGGTGTTCCATCTTCCAAACTGCGGGGCGGCTTCAAGCCAGATTTTCCTCTGACACCGGACAGAAAAAATGCTGGCACATTTATCCCTGGAGAGCTATTGGTCAGCATTGTTGACCACGCGAAGGATGTTCGAGGTCAAGCTGAAAATTTATGATGTACACAAACCACAAGTCATCAAACTCCCACCGGGACATTGTCGATTGGCTTCTGGTTCCAATAGAACGAGGTGGTAAGTGACGGGGTTATCTGAAAGACTTATGGTTTGAAATTCATTTGCACCTAGTGGAACAAAATTTTAACAATAGATCTCCTGGGTTTGGGAGGGGACTTAGAATAGTCCATATACTCCATTTATAACTTCTTTCTTACAACTGAATAACACTTTTCTGTGACAGAAGTTTTCTTCAGAAGTCGAAGAACACAACAAAAGATGACTTTGAATGTCATGATGACTTGAGGGTTGGTGTCTTTGAGTCTCTTGTGTAATGAAGTATACAGGACAGTGAAGTTTCTAAATTTTATAATTTTATCTAACTCTTGATTAGCGCATATAACACTGCCAGTATCAGTTTAGACAGAAGGCAACACTTTTACATTCACCTGAGATGTAAAGTTGCATAAGATACCTGGAAAATGCTATGGAATCACTCAGCTAAAAGTTCCGTAAAACTATAACAATTCTACGAAGCTTAAACTAGTTACCTAACCTAGCGTAGGTCTTTTTTTCCCAACAGACAAGAAAGCTTGAGAAATTGTAACATATATTTACACACCTTCAAAAAATTCATTAAAATAAGACCTGAGCATATTTGAAATACGTCATTATTTTAACAAATTGAAAAAATTCTTTATTTTATATGCTTTTTTATGTGCTTTTAGAATTGCTAAAAATTATTTTATTCTTTCAACAACCTACAGGAATAATATTCTCTAGGTAAAAACAATAGATCATCCAAAATTAAGACGCAGACCGCTTAAAACAAATACATTGCAAAAATAAATAAATAAATAAATAAATAATGATCAGCTTTCCCTACTATCTCTGAAAAATAATTTTTGTGTATCTTTTTTAAATCCCAGTACATTTCCATTTTAAAAAGAACTTCAAGAAGAGGTTATGTTGTTGCTAACTTCAGCAATGTCAGTATATATATATATATATATATATATATATATATATATATATATATATATATATATATATATATATATATATATATATATATATATATGTGTGTGTGTGTGTGTGTGTGTGTGTGTGTGTGTGTGTGTTTAAAAAGATAGATCGGTAGATATAAATATAAATATAGGTATGATGGACATAAATTTTAATTTCCTTGCGTAGATTTTTAAGTGTGAAATTTTATTAAAAATGTAAATTTAAATGGATTTTTCTGCTCAAAATCTAGTAGTTTTGATAATTTTAACTTTATTTTCCTTTCAGAAACACCTACAATATCTTTAATCACCTGATCAATAAAAAATAGCAACCGAATGTACTACTTTTTTTTTCATTCAAGTGGTTAGTTTAATCATCACGTTCTATCCCAAATATACTTTCACTTAACATAGTGTCCAAACTTTTCAAAAGGAATTCTATATTAGGTATGCTTTATGTTATCTTAAAACTGTATTGTCAAAATATGATTGTACTACTTAGAGTTGGCCTCAAATTTCTTTAATATATATTTCATAAGTTAATTGTTAATTTGCTTGTATTAAAAGTAGTAATTCAAAATATATAAAGGTAGTCTGCGTTCGTAATTTGTAGTTTATTTTCGTACAGATATGTAGACGTGTTAATACACATCTGTACCAGTTTAGATATTTAGACACAGAAACAAACTGTCTTCTCTGCGTTTTATTTCTTTTTTATTAAAAGAGGAAATAACGTGATGTATAGCTGACCCTCCGACGTTCTAGAAGCACGAAGCAAAACGCTATCGAATAAAAGAGCCTCAGAGGGATTGGGGAGGCAATCCAGCGATGGTATCCGGCGAGGTAGAGGGCTCTATTTGGTTTGCTTCTACGCCTTTGTTAATCCGATCCAAAGGCAGATGTTTCTATTCCGCAAAAATTGACCAAAAAACGGTGGAACAGACGATTTGTCATTTTTTCCCCTTTCCCCGAACTCTGTGGTCAATTGTAAGAAAAGTCTTGTTTACTGCTTCTTTCAGTTTTCAAAGGAATACGATTTCGTTACATGTCAGTAATTTGAGCAAAGTTTATAATTTATTTAGATGTTCTGGTTATTTATATTTTAATTAATCAGATATTAATTTAACACATCTCATTAGTTAGAGAGTTATTTGACTCGTTTGAAAAATGTCTTATAGGATTCTTCGTTGTAACTACCAGGAGAGTGAATCGTAATGGTTTTATTCCACAAAAATTAAACATCAAACTGTGGAAGCAGATAGTTATTACCCCTATACCTGAACTCTGTGGTCAATTATAAGAAATTTTTGTTTACTGCTTCCTTCAGTTTTCAAAGGGATACGATTTCGCTACATTAAAGATTCCCGTCGGTAATTTGAGCAATTTCTATAACTTATTTAGAATGTTCTGGTTATTTATATTTTATTTAATAATGTAAATAACCAATAAATTTATATTATTACAAATTAATTCAACATATCTCATTTGTTAGAGACTCATTTGACTCGTTTGAAAAATATCTTATGGGATTCTCCGTTGTAACTAAAAAGAGAGTGAATCTTAATAGTTTTATTCCACAAAAATTGAGCAACAAACTGTGGAAACAGATAATTATTATCCCTATCCCTGAGCTCTGTGGTCAATTATATGAAATTCTTTTTTACTGCTTCTTTCAGTTTTCAAAGGGTTTCAGTTTTCATATCTCGCTACCTGAAAGTTTCACGTCGGTAATTTGAGGAAATTCTATTATTTATTTAGAATGTTCTGGTTATTTATATTTTATTTAATAATATAAATAATTAATAAATTTATATTATTATAAATTATTTTAACATATTTCATTTGTTAGAGATTCATTTGACTCGTTTGAAAAATGTCTTACGGGATTCTCCGTTGTAACTATCAGGAGAGTGAATCTTAATGGTTTTATTCCACAAAAATTGAACAACAAACTGTGGAAGCAGATAATTAATTATTACTCCTATACCTGAGCTCTGTGGTCAATTATTAGAAATTCTTGTTTACTGCTTCTTTCAGTTTTCAAAGGGATACAATTTCGCTACATGAAAGTTTCACGTCGGTAATTTGAGCAAATTCTATAATTTATTTAGAATGTTCTGGTTATTTACATGTTATTTAATAATATATTAATTTAACATATCTCATCTGTTAGAGACTTATTTGGCTCGTTTGAAAAATATCTTATGGGATTCTCCGTTGTAACTACAGGGAGAGTGAATCTTAATGGTTTTATTCCACAAAAATCGAACAATAAACTGTGGAAGCAGATAATTAATTATTACCCCTATCCCTGAGCTCTGTGGTCAATTATAAAAAATTCTTGTGTACTGCTTCTTTCAGTTTTCAAAGG
>CM063503.1:89153682-89176182 GCA_032207245.1 Pardosa pseudoannulata | reverse complement strand
TTGGTAGCGTATCAAAATCCAGTGTTATTTCAAGAGAAGTGGTAATTAGATAATATAAACAAAACTATTTTTTATACCCCAACAGTTTGTATTTTCTTTACAGAAGCGTGTACCTTTCCGAGAAAATAGTATATATTTAAGCTCTTTGTTATTCATATATCTTTGAATTCATTACGAAGATTTAAAATCCCTACCTGATAATATCTGATTAGGCTACACATATACTTATGCGTACGCATATTCATAAGCATTTATATACTCTTACATAATAATAAGCTAAAGACAGGAATAACTTTGACTTTTATTTCATGTCACTACTGAATAGTTTTTTCATAGGGAACTGTAGCACGGTTTAGCATGAAATGTATTACTTCATGGTTGGGAAAACAAAAATACATAATTTTTAAACTTGTTCTCAAATATTAAATTTTATAAAGAATTTTACGAAACTATGTTAGTAGGAGAGGACAAATATAGTTTTATACGAATATAATATCTCTGTGTAAAGTAGTCCATAAATTGGGGAAATTCTAACAAGCAGGTGAAAAAGCATTCGAAAGAGGAATTAGAAAAATCTTGTAATAAAATAATCATTAAAGGAAGTGGAAGGATGAAAGCTGAAAATTTTGCTAGAAGTTTCAGGGCTATTGAGGTAAATTGACAAAACACACAATAAATTTACCCAATAGATAACACCGGGGTTTGCTGTATTAAAAAAATTACTTTTCTTCATATTGCTTTATAAAGTAAAAAGTAAATCTTGACTAAACAACTAGATCATAGTCTTTTTGGGTAGATCGTTTGTTTTGGCAGTTACAAAGCTTTTCTTCAATTATCATAAAATGGGAAAATAGCCCGAAGGAAAATTTAAAATGTAACGAAAACATTTTCTTTTCGAATCCAGTCTATTAATTTTTACCAAACAAATCGCCATATTAAAAAATATATTTTTAGAAACTATGCTACGAGTAATACACTAAACTTACAACTGAATTCCAGAAAATTAACTTTTCCATATTGAATTTGCTACCGACTAGCTGTAACTAGGTTTCTAGATTTTAATTTGGATTTGTTTGGAGCACTACCGTTTACTGCCTTCTTACAGGAGGGCTAAGGAGACAGGGACATATTTCTTAACGCCTTGAGGACCACACGTAACTGTTATACGAGTTGACCATTGTTAAAACCATTGCCGTTTAATGTCATCTAGTAATTAAATCTAGCATTTAAAAATTAAAATAAAACGTTCATATCTCCTATTACCCATACGCAACGCTGGTCTCTCAATATCAACCGGAGATATCGCGTGGAGGCGACGCTGGACTGATAAGAGTGAAATCGCTCCGTCGCGTATACGAGAAGTTGATCGCGAAGGTGTTAAAGCCGAAACCGAACGGCTATGAACGAGACGTTCATAGCCGTTCGGATCAATAGTAAATCCATAATAGTAAATGTAACTATCGATGAAGAGTAAAGCACTGACAATTATACTTCTAGCGAAATATATATTGTTGAGTAGGGTCAAAACCATTTATATTATCATTAATAAATGCTATTAAACTTATAGTAATATTATTTCTTTTTTAAACATATTAATAAACAGTAGAGTATACATTAGACTCAAGAAAGGCATAAAAAAGTGATAATCAATGTTACTTTAGTTTAATGCTCTTTAAATTTGGTAGCAGAACTATGCTACATATAATTTGGATATTTTTAATATTTATGGATATCTCTTACGTTTCATTGAAAACACTATAACAGTATACTATAATATAGCAATGCCTCTCCCCCCAAAAAAATATTTCTACAACATTTCAATCTTAATATTAGAAGTGTAATACTTTGCGAATAATATAATACAAACCCATAAACATTTCTGACAAGCCATATTTCTCTAAAAGATTTTACACACTTTTTCGTTACGTTACAAGAGGGTAATGTAATGATTCTATTGCCTGCGGAATTATAAATCAACATATATTTGCATTATATAGTAGAAGTCAGTTTGTCTTACACAATTATATTTCTTTATTAAATGTTCGTTCTGTTAACCTCTCGTGAGGCAAGAAATAGAAAAGCATAATGCATTTATGTATAAGAACATGTATATGCATTTATGTATACTATGTAAATTTTATAAATATTCGTGATGCATCTTATAAAAGGCTGTATATAAATGTTTAATGAATGAGTAGGTTTTAGTAATAGTATAAGAAACAACTTGAATTTTATGTTTACGAATCAGAGCATAAAGTTAAAGTTTTATAGAAAAATTTATTTTACTTTTATGAAAATTATTTTATGATTTCAACATACTGTTCGTCGATATATGGGAACAAATAGAGTCAACATTAGTTTCTTTTTCCATTTTATACCTGGTTTCAATTTTAACAATTTTTTTCCTAGAAGCATCCTAAATTATTTACTGAAACTTTACTTCGGAAAAGATCAATTTCTAAGTAATCAGTTGAACCAAAGTGTCTGACATTTACTTGGGAGATAAAGCATTTCCCTACCAATATGTTCTACAACGCTATTTCACGGTTATCGTCAGATTTCAAAAGCCTCATCGATTACCTGTTGATACTGGACACGAGAAAATGTGATAAATACCCGACATTTCCTATTCCGGAGATATATTATTTTTAGCAACAGTAAAATACTGACGTCATCTTTATGACACCGTGTCACTTTTCATAATCATGCAATTTTCAATTGGATTCTGGCGTTAATGCTATACATTTATAAGCATAAAATGTTTTTAAAATATCTACATTCACTTAAAAAGATTCTTGCGGAAATCTACATGATCAAGAATACTATTTTCAATATTGCAATTAAAAATATTTTTCTTTCATTTTTATTTCTTTAACCCACATTGTACCACACCAACTAAATATTTCTGTAAGTTATTAAAACTTAATCCATATCATTAATATGGTGTAACTAAGTATATAAAATCAAAATTTTGAAAAATATATTTTTAATTTTTTATTTAATTGGCTGTCTTATAAGTAGGACAACGGTTCATTACACTACTAAAACTTAACAAATATCACTTACATTGCATTAGGCTGATTCATAGATGAAATTTGGGGAAACAGCCAAAACAAAATTCAACATTACATTTTAAGTATACTGTTGTAGGTTTTCTCTTGCAGTTATTGAACTGGCAGTAAGAGAGTAAGTTTATCTTGCAAAAAATCTCCAGTTTTCTGAATAGAATAGACATTTATTTACCCCTTGATGTGTCCAGGTGTGTGAACAGGTGTTTGAACTGGTTTTCATTGAAAGATAAGAAAAGAATGTGCGCTATCAATCCAATATCGAATTCATAGAAAAATAATCAGGATTGGACAGTTGTCTTAATTTTAAAGCACCTTTTTATGCTTACAAAATACACACGTAAAATATATTTTTCAACAAAAACTTTCCTCTACATTATTAGCTCTGTTTTTAAACTAAAAGTAACCTCCACAATGTTTGAAAAATAATAATAATATCTATAAAAATAAAAATTAAAAATTGACAATTTTTAAGAGGTTGCTGAAAATAAATTTTACAATACAATACAATTTGATTTCTCAGTTTTTTTTGTTACTATTCTAAAGTGTGTCTATTCTAAGGTGTTAAAATAAAATCCACTCAGAAAATATTTATAACTTTATTATTAAATGGAATTTTATTTGCTGTCCTGCTTATAGGACAGCAGTCCAATATGGGTTAACTAGCATACAGCTTGTCATATGACATGATCAGTAAAATTTTTAATTTTCCAGAATTGTAAAGTATCCTATACGGAAAATTAAACAATGGTTTTCTTTTTGGCTGAGAATTATCTGGTACAATATCTCAATAATTTGTTTATCTTCATGCTTCTCTTAACACTTTGACTGCCAAGCCAAAATTGCAAATGTTCACAACGGGGCCAAACTTTTTTTTTGTGTAATTTGTATTTTTTCAACATAAAACTATATATAAAAACAATATTTCAAAACAAACAATATTTTAAAACAAACTCTCTCTATTTATATATATTCCCTTTTTTGTTGCATGTTCCAAATATTTAATTTTTCATAAAACTTAGCTCATAAAATCGTCACATATACCAATTTGCGCAAACCACGTATACCTAACACATCGTAGGGAGCCCAACAATCAAACTCCAATACGATTTTCATGTAACTGATAACATCTTTGATAGCCATGGCCTGAAGTGTTAAAACACCATGGCTATCATATCGGATAGCCAGTGTCTCAACGGAAATATCACTGGATATCACATATGATAGCCATGGCAGTCAAAGTGCTAAGTCTCCCGATACTCTGAATGCAGTTTAGAATCACGTTGAATTCATTTAGAAAGATAATTCAAAGTTTTCTTAGCTAAGTCAAAATTATCATTAAGTTTTTCCCAAAATTTTTTTTCACAGTAATTAATGGAAGTACAGGAATGAAACTATCATTTCCACTACATCCTGGAGGTAGATACAATTTGTTGTTAATATCGGTGATAAAATTTTCATTGCAACAAAAAATAATCGATGATTAAATTTAAAATTATTTGGATTTATGGATTGCTATTTCTTGACTAGCATATGGCTCGTCTTATGACGGGATCAGTAAAATTTTTAATTTTCCAGAATTGTAAAGAACCCTATGAGGCAGCTAAAAAAAAGGTTTCTCTTTTGGCTGAGAATTATCTTGCAACAATAAATAATCTACGATTAAAATTAAAATTATCAATTATGTACCTAATCTATTAAGCCAAATATAAAAGAAAATTATTTACGTAATATCTAAGTTCAGTGATAAAGCGTACGAAAGCAGTTCAGATGATATTTAAATAATGTAAAATAAGAAATGATTAAATGAGATGCTTAAAGAAAGGACGTCAAATGCTAGATATTTTTTTACCTATTTATAATATGATAAATTTAATTGCCTGTTCCTAACCGGGGAAAATAGGGCTTGGTTTGGTTTGGTTTGGAGCTCTACGGTCTACTGTTTTGCACACGAGGGCTAATGAGACCGGGACCTACTGTTTAAAGCCGATTCCGAACAGCTACGAATATCCATGCCATAGTGGGATTCGAACCCACGAACACCGGTACCGATGATCAGCACCCTAACCAATCGGCCAGTGTTCGGCGAAATAGGGCTTGGAATAATGGCATTAAAGGCTAGAAAAGGGGAGAAGGGGTAGATTTCGAACATTGATAACTGTAACTCAACAAAAATCCAATATGGATGCCTCTATCCTTTCCAGGTACAACCGCTTCACAAATTCAAGGACAGACGGACTGATAACTTATGCTATTATTATATAGGGGATTTTAAATTTCATATTTAATTAGAAAGAGGTTTAAACAATGTGGCGTGTGTCAAGACATCGATTCAGTTTCATGATAAAAGAATAGTATACAGTATCAAAAAGTTCATTTTAAACACTTTAAAAAGATGAGCTATGATGATATACAATACTACCCTTTATCTACAGAAGGAAATTATGCTTTATATCAATCTATACTATTTAATTTTTGGAAAATATCAACTAACATCAAGAAAGACAAATTGATATAGCAGGGCCGTAACTACGTTTTTTGGCGACAATGGCAAAAAAAATGACCTGATACCACCCGCTAAATATAATGCGAAAATATATAAACATGTTTTTATTTCTATATCATATACTTAGAATGAACTCACAAAATATTTTGCTAATTCTTAAAATGTTCCTAGTATATTAATTTTTAATTTTTCTTCTATTTTTACCTGATTAACAATTTAAATATTTTTGAACACTCTGGGGGTATTATTTTTCTGATAAATGAAATACTTTATTTGAGGGAAATATGTTTTATTTGTACGTTAAATTTTCATAAAATATTGACGAATTCCTAAATTTAAATTTAGTTTTAATAACTTTAATAAATTCAAAATTTAAAGCTAATACCCGGATTTATATTAAGGCATTTTAGGAGTCTTTAGTAAGCATTTTATAAAAATCTATAACAAGTTTAACCCATATTGTACCACACCAACTAAATATTTCTGTAAGTTATTAAAACTTCATCCATATAATTAATATGGCTTAACTAAGCATATAAAACTAAAATTTTGAAAAAAAATATTTTTAATTTTTTAAGTAATTAGTGGTCCTATAAATAGGACAATGGTCCAATACACTATTAAAATTTAACAAATATCACTTACATTGCTTTAGGCTGATTCATAGGTGAAATTTGGAGAAACAGTCAAAACAATGTCCAACATTACATTTTAAGCACACAGTTGTTGGTTTACTCTTGCAGTTCTTGAACTGCAAGAGTAAACCAACTCTGTAGTTCTGCAGTTTGGTAAGGGATAATAGAAAAAGGATATCCATTGTAGGATGCTAACATCCATAATTTATATTTAAATTTTACAGGTTTATTTTTCATGAACATCTTGCAACTGTGCCTTGCCATTCTTTCATCGATGGTGAGATTTTCAGAAAATATGCCAAATTGCTTCAAGGTTATGTTGATTTTGTCATAAAAATTTCGAATTTTATAATAACGATCTTGTGAATCAATTGAAGAATTACCGTTAAAATGAGTAAAATGATTGGTGTCATAATACCGTTTTTTGGACATAGCGTTAGTCACTAATGTAGAGACTAACGCAATGTTTGAAAAAAAAATAATAACAAATATAAAATTAAATATTAAAAAATGACAATTTTTTAGGGTTTCCTGAAAATAAATTTTACATTGCAATATAATTTGATTTCTCAGTTTTTTTTTTTCTTTTTTGTTACTATGCTAAAGTGTGTCTATTTTAAAGGTGTTAAAATAAAATCCACTCAGAAAATATTTATAACTTTATTATTAAATGGAATTTTATTTGCAGTCCTATTTATACGACAGCAGTCCAATATGGGTTACTCTCTATAAGACCTTTAAAATATAACAAAACTCATAAAAAAAATTTTCTAAACACTTTGGATTTTATGAACAAAACCGGATTTTATAACAAAAATATTATTTTTCAACTTTTTCTTATTTCAACTTGGATCGAATAGTCCTCTTTCGGATTCCATTTTCATCACAGTGCGGTGCCCCTATGACTGAAGAGCCCATGGCAAAGGCCACCTTTGCCACGCCCTAGTTACGGCCCTGTGATATAGTATTTAGATAGATGAATTATAACGAAGAGATACGACAATTTGTAATCCCCTATATAATAATAGCCTAAGTTGTCTGTCAGTGAATTTATGAAGCGGTTGTACCTGGAATGGATACAGGAATCCATATTGGATTTTTTATGACTTAGGGTTAACAAAATTCACAGCGAGTTCGAAATCCACCCCATCACCACTTTTTGAACGTTTAATGGTATTATTTCAAGCCTTATTCTCCACTGTTAAGAGCAGGAGATTAAATGTATCATTTTGGATATCATTCATATATACCAGATAAATTTATGAAGCGGTTGTACCTGGAATGGATACAGGAATCCATATTGGATTTTTTATGTTCGAAATCCACCCCATCACCACTTTTTGAACGTTTAATGGTATTATTTCAAGCCTTATTCTCCACTGTTAAGAGCAGGAGATTAAATGTATCATTTTGGATATCATTCATATATACCACCAAATAATCACTGTCAATATTAAAGCCTCTGCTGTCCATTCTATCACGTAAGCGACCCTGATATACTATTTAGTTTTTTCCTCATATGTTCGCATGTCACCTAAATGTCTCATTTTGGTTGTCGTACTTCTCAGGTTGACGGTTCTGTCCTCGACGCTGCCAAACTTTTCTAAATGTCTAAATTAATATTTTCTGTGTTTTTCTTTTTTTTTTAATTCTTATTCCTAAAGTTTTTTTATTGTCTTTAAAATAAATTTTTAATATTCTTTCAACTTTTTATGATTTTATTATTTTTACTATATTAAATTTACGTATTTTGTACGGATGTCTCTGGCCACATAAACATTTCATGTTTTCTATCCTTAAACTTTCTTCTCGTCTATTTTTATGTGTCCTTTCACCTTTTAGCTGTTAATTTTTCTGCTCACCTTCATTTTTGTGTTTATTGAAAGAAATCTCTAGATTAGAGGGCTCGGCCCATGTATTCCAGACCCATGCCTACCGGGGTGATAGTTTCATTCCTTTACTTCCATTAATGACTGTGGCAAAAAAAAAACTGAAGAACTTAATGATAATTTCGACGTAGCTAAGAAAACTTTGAATTATCTTTTTAAATGAATTCAACTCGATTCTAAACTGCATTCACAGTATCGAGAGACTTTAGAGGAGTATGAAGATAAACAAATTATTGAGCATATACCTGATAATTCTCAGCCAAAAAACAAACCATTTTTTTTTACTTGCCTCATAGAGTACTTTACAATTCTAGAAAATGAAAAATTTACTGATTCCGTCATGTGACGGGCTATATACTAGTAAGATAATAATGATAGTAATAAAAGAAATAATGATTACAAAGACTTACAAAAACAAATCAATATGTCATGTGCTATAGTTGAAGTATAATCAAAATTTATAAGAATTCAAAATAGCAATAATAAAATAATTTGAAACTTCAACCATTCGTACATACAGCAGAACTACAAGCAAAGAAACACTGATACTCGGTATATTCCTTTCTTGTCAGTGGAATAGCGACCCACCAATTAATCGTCCGGTACCACCCAGAGTACGTCGATTAATTAATAGTTTAGTCTGCACCAACAGGCGTTTTCTTGCCTCAATTTGTCACCATGTCATCGTAAGAGAATTCTTGCATCTTCTAATTGGTTGTTCATCACTCTTCGGAATCCTTTCGAAATAATCCTCGAATCCATCTCCTAACGTGAGAAAGTATGACGCCCGGAAGGAAAACTAGGGAAGAATTCCTCTTTCGGTATAGAGGACAAGAAACTTATAAACCATTACCAAGAGGAATTTAAATGGTATGAAATATTTCAAAAGTCAACCCGACATTCATCACTTGTGGGGTGATACGCGACCATTTCAGTGTGTTGATTAAACAAAACATTGGTTTATTTTAGTGAATATCAAATGTACGCTTATAATATGGCGAAAATGTAATCAACAAATTTTCAAAACACAATCTAACATATTTTAGAATCCTCATTTTAAAAGGTTTTTTTTATCAGAGAATGAGGGCACTCGACACTTATAAATTCTATACAAAAAGTATTTTTTTAACTAATATTCAGACTTATATATGTAAAATACCATAATTATTTCACTTTAATATCTCTTTAAAAACCTCGTCTCACCCATTCAAATTCTTTAAAATATATTTTCCCTCCCACAAAATATCTTAATCAAAGGAGTGCCCTCGATTCAAAATTCTTCCAACCCATTTCCGAAAGCATTCTATGCAATAGATACAAATTTTCTGTCCATTCACCGCATTTTAAAGCTATCGCTGGCAAATGGCTAAGTTTTTCCCGTGATCTAACAGTTAAATTCGTTGACTAAGTTTCCGTTTCTCAGGGAAATATTTCTTCTTTGTTTCGTTATGGGTTCCAACTCTGTTCCAGCACTTGTTTTCGTGTACATTCTCTAGTCTGAAGCTGACTGTTGAAGATGTCCTTTTCTAGCAGCTCTTAAATAAAATTTCAATTATATGTTCTCTTCAATGTGGTCCGACTGCATCTTATTTTATTAATGCTAGCTGATTAGGTTTCTCCTTGCCCAGTAGCCCGGGCAAGTAAAGACAATAGAGGCTACATAATTAATGTGACCAGAAGAAATAATTTCTGCTGGATTACATATATGTTCATATGAAAGTTACATTATATGTGAACGCCATTGTTATCTAGTACTTTCTTAGTGATATTCAGCTGTATTAACTTGTTATCTTTAAATTATGTAGCCATGTGATAGCCGAATAGATAGATCATTCTCTATATTCTTTTTATTTTTCTTTTTTTTAACTATAGTCAATAGATTAGAATCGAAACTTCCTAATTTGTTATAGCACTTCAAACCTAACAAAACCACAATTTAGCTACATCATGGTCCTAAAGCTGTATCATTGGCTAAAGAAGAAATAAAAGATCTGAAGGATTAAATTCCCATTGTAAACATTAAAGTTTTACAGTTGGCCTTTATTTTAGATGATTTCAAATATTTGTGTTTAATTTAAGGAGTTACAGGACTACGGATGAGTAAAAACTAAACAGAAACTAACTTTTCGAAAAACTTTTTAAAAAGCTCTAAAATTCCTTGTCAACAGAATTTTTTGCCACCAATAGAAATTGATATTTCCAGTATATATTGAGAGATATATAACTTCATTATTTAAAAAAAGAAATTTTATAGCAATATTCTTTTTTAACACTTCATCTTAGACCTCAAATATTATGGATAGTCTTGCTCGCAAAATGTTATAAAATATTTTCACTTTCACCACAATAGTATTCCGTATAAATGACTTATGTATTACAGGGCTAAAGAGTAGTGAAGTAAAAAAATACGAGCCATACTTTTCTTTAAACCAAAGTTCTAAGATTAATTTACATATTATAATGAAGTTTGTGTTTTACGCTTAAACGCATTTGCCCGTGTCTGACACGGGCGAAATTCAAAATAAACTTGTAATCAAATCTTTTACACTTTGTATGTATAAAAATTTGTTTATGACTTTTACTCCCTTTCTCGCTCCCTAATCAACCCCCACAACTGAAATTGTTATATATATATATATATATATATATATATATATATATATATATATATATATATATATATATATTTCAGAAAGAAACTCGTGCTTTAAGGCTTTCAACACCCCTCAAATTATGACACCAACATCATATAAAAAAGAGGATTCAAATATGTACTATTATTTTAGAAATTTGTTAAGCATAAAAAGTTAAAATTTGATAGGCTAATATTAAGAAGAAAATATTTTTTTTAATTCCCTCATTTAATTTATCCTAGTAAATCTAGTAAAGTAGTAAAATATGAAAGGTACCAACACGCCACTTTAGTTTAGTACACTCATTATTATGAAATTTGTTACTTTAATGAATTTCTAGAAAGGATTTCAGCCTTACAGTAAAAACTAAGCTTAAAAATCTACGATTACTTTAAAAATTTGTCTGTTAATACCAAAAACAATATTTCAAAAGTTAAAACGTCTATAAAAATTCTTAAAATCTTTATTTTTATTTTTTTTATTCATTTAATGGCAAATTTTTCTGAACATTTTGATAGTATATCTCAAATGAAATGACAGTTAAGGAGAATTAAATTATTTGCATCATGGGTCACGTTCCTATATAATTAAAAATTTTAAATACTTTTTGTCAGCTTACATATTTTTAATTGCTTGCATGTGATGTCAAACTGTTCCTAAAGCTTATTAAAATCTGTGGGCGGATGTAAGTACAAATAAATTACGAATCATACACCAAATTGCTTAATTATTGTCCTTTTGTTTTTAAATTTTGAATTTTGAATTATATATTAAAATTTTAGGCTATTTTCTTACATTTTAATATTTAACAAAGTAACATATAATATATGTATGAATATTGAATGATGTACACTATATTGATGTATTATCAATTAAAATTGGGAATGAAGTTGCATTGTGAATACAAAATATTTTCTGATTCCCCGAGTGAGAGATTATCTCTGATTCCTATATTATAATATAGAGGGTAAAAAAAAATCACAGTACAAAATTGATTTTTCATCTAATGAGCGTTATATATTTTTAATAAATAGTAGGTAAATCAATATAAACAGGTATAATTACTGCCATTTGAAAAAGTGTGTTTAAGACATTCTAAAATATTGTGGAAAAATTTATTCTTTCCTCTTCTACAAATTATTAGAAGTCTTCATATCCTGTATTATATGCAATATTAAAGTAAGTGTATTATTAATATTTCTACCCGTATAGAATCATACAGAAACCAGCAGTAAAGTAAAAGATAATATTTTTTAATATCCTCCTCTATTTTATTCGTTTTTAAACAACAATGCTTGTAGAAAATCACTTGTATTAGACTACAGAATCTTTATGGTAGCAAAGAATATGAGAAGTTAACAAATTTAAATATCAATGAATTTATTTTTTAAAACATCAAGATAGTAAACAGGCAGCGAGTCTTTCATTTGCAATATTAAAGTAAGTGTATTATTGATATTTCTACCCGTATAGAATCATACAGAAACCAGCAGTAAAGTAAAAGATAATATTTTTTTAATATCCTCCTCTATTTTATTCGTTTTTAAACAACAATGCTTGTAGAAAATCACTTGTATTAGACTACAGAATCTTTATGGTAGCAAAGAATATGAGAAGTTAACAAATTTAAATATAAAGGAATTTATTTTTTAAAACATCAAGATAGTAAACAGGCAGCGAGTCTTTTATTTGTAATATTAAAGTAAGTGTATTATTGATATTTCTACCCGTATAGAATCATACATAAACCAGCAGTAAAGTAAAAGATAATGTTTTTTAATATCCTCCTCTATTTTATTCGTTTTTAAACAACAATGCTTGTAGAAAATCACTTGTATTAGACTACAGAATCTATACAAAGTTGAGAAGTTAACAAATTTAAATATAAAGGAATTTATTTTTTAAAACATCAAGATAGTAAACAGGCAGCGAGTCTTTCATTTACAATATTAAAGTAAGTGTATTATTGATATTTCTACCCGTATAGAATCATACAGAAACCAGCAGTAAAGTAAAAGATAATATTTTTTAATATCCTCCTCTATTTTATTCGTTTTTAAACAACAATGCTTGTAGAAAATCACTTGTATTAGACTACAGAATCTAATACAAGTTGGATAAAAAATTAAATAATTTTCGATCTATTGAGATTTAACTGAATAACTAAATTTACTCACAAAACGCCCGCTCCAGGTACAATTCCGCTGCGAAATGTACCCACACACAATGTGTTAAGCTAGGGTCAAGAGCAAGAAAATAATTTCAGACAGTATTACGTTTTTCTTTCCATTTCAGTGGAATGAAGAAATTATTTAGAAATGTTATTAGTTGACGGTGAAATATCGGATTTTTCTTAAATAATTAATTCCACAATCCTCAATTTTTCAAATTACATTATATCTTAAACCAACATTGCGGAATCTATAGTCAAGATTAATAAAATGCTTTAAAATTATCAGACAGAGTGTACGTTTTCTTTGGCATTTCAGCGAAATGAAGAAATTATTTAGAAATATTATCAGCTGATAGTGAATTATTAAATTTATAAATAATCCCACAATTTTTCTAATTTTATTATATTTTCAAAGAACATTGTTAAAGCTCTAGTCAAGTGCAAGAGAATACTTTAAAATTATCAGACAGTATTACGTTTTCCTTGCCATTGTAATGTATCAATCAATGTCTAGACATGTATACTTCAGTGAATTATATTCATCCCTTGTCACTCAGTCTTCAGGGAAGCACATTAGCCTTGATACGGTAGTAAGAGCTGAGCCCAATTTTACTATTAAGATTCGGTTTAAGTGAGCATGAAACGCACTTGTAAAGAACCTGGTAAATTATTTTCCTTCCCCACTCACCGCTTTTTTTCGCTAGGCGTACCCATGTGGCGTATAAAAAAAAACTTTCAATGAAAGAAACACTGATTTCAAATCTAGATCAAAGAGGAAAAGAGTAGGGAAGGGATGATATCTCTCGGCGAAAGAATTGAAATCAAAGTATATTCGTACAAAAATGATGACAAAGATTTATACCGAAAGACAATACATTTCATATTCTAGTGATATATTAGTGCTTAGGTAATATATTTACAGCTCGCTTTAATACTGATGATAAATTGCCCCTTTTTTTGTTTAATTTAATCCGGGGAGTATTTTTTTTAAAGATTATTTTCAGAGGAATGATACATTTGCTGCGGATAATCATTTATGTGTGATTTCCTTAGCTTATTCTTTATAAAGGTAATTTGTACCATAAGGCTTGTGTCATTGTGTTGCCCCAGTTCTAATTGGTTGTAAAGTATAAAACTAAAAACAATGATATCCACAATCGCAAAAAATAATTTAAAAATATTTATAACAAAATCAGAACCTCAAAAATATTTGAGGCATTTTCCTGAAAGTTAAAGCTTTATTTCTAAAATTCAGAAATTTAGGGAAATACTTAATATTTCAAATGTATTTTTAGCCATACGAAAGCAGTTTTATTCCGACTTATACACGCTTTGAAATTGTTGATTTTTATTGCTTGAGTCAGCATAAATAGTAAACTAACGTTTACCTTTGTCACTTTAATGAAATAATTTTGTTAATCGTAGCTCATATTTTGAACACATTCTTAATTAGTTTTTCTGATTGCCTTTTTAACACTTTTCTTCTGTAAAACGAGAATTGAAGAATTAAACATTTATTAATTACAAAATTATAGACATGAACCTTAAAGCTATGTTATTAAGTACTATTTTTTTTCTTTCAATTTCAAGTAAATCAAACTGATCGTTTTCATTTAATTGATTTCATTACTTTCGTTTAGAAATTCTGTCAGAATATCTAACATCTGCTTCTACTTTATTGTAGAATATTAAAAATAGCAAAACCCTTTAAATAGCATAAACACTTCTCAGTTTCCAGTAGCAAGTTTCAGTCTAATAAAGGCTTAGCTTAATTTAAGATTCACCATAGAGCTAATAATCTAATTTATCCCCAGAGATATAGGCTGTCTAGATCAGAGATTGCCAAACTGTCTTTCGCGAGTTACAAGTAGCTCGAAGAAAAATATGCAGTAGTACACAGTGTAAATCAAGTTGCTTGATGTTCAGCTTTACATATATGAATTATGTTTCCTTTTCCACTTAGAAACATATAAAAAACAAACAAACCTTACAGAAACTAATAGCCAGATGAACATTTGGAGAACTCTATTCTAATGGCTACCTACTCTCCCAAAGTACAAAACCTCACTTTAAGTAAAAAGAGTGTCATCTTTTTTATTAATGTTAATACGTGTGAGGAAAAATATTTTCTTATATTTACATTTTCTTACAAACGTCAAACTTTTATTTTTTAATTTTTTGTTTTCTTTTAATTTAAATTTCTCTTTCTGATATAGTTTTATTAAAACTGATTTCATATTTACTAGAAACGCATGTTTGCAGTCTATACAAGTTCTTATTTTTGTCCTGAGCTCGCAGTAGGATTTAAAAATGAACAGTTGCTCTAAAACTTTTTAAATTTGGTCTAGAGTCGTGGTTCTCAAACTAGCTGATGCGTTAGCTTAAGATGCCGCGGGCGTATGCCAAGGCTGTCGCAGTTATAATCTGCAATAATGAAAAAAAAATCCCTCAAAACTGTTTAATTTACTGAATTAAAGACAAATGAACATTAATTTTGCACTATTTCTACTTATTTTCCTTTACATTCAAACCGCTTTAAAGGTAGATGTATCACGACTTTTTTTAGCCAGACAAAGGGGTCGAAACGAAAAAGTTTGAGAATCACTGATATAGAGGAATACAGCTTCTATAACGGTAATTATGAACCGTATAATCATTTTAGTCACCTGACTATTTTTTTTACCCAAAGGTTCAAAATTTATGTAGTAGTATCCTAAATTTTACATGTACGATATTATTTAAGGATAAAATGGACATTACTTAGGCCTTATATTTGTCTTAAATAGGAATGTAAAAAGTGAAAAATAGCCAATAGCGAAGTCTTATCAGTGCACCCCATCCCAAGATTTTTAAACCAAAGTTTACTGGGAACGTGGACATTGACAACGGTCCTAACATGGATTTAATAGGAAATCTTAAAATTGACACTTAGCAACTTAAACTGAGTTTGGGTTTCAAAATTTATGTTCAAAATTCAAAGGTCCAAAATTTATGTAGTAGTATCTTAAATTTTACATGTTCCACGTACGATATTATTTAAGGATAAAATGGACATTTCTTAGGATTTATATTTGCCTTAAATAGAAATGCAAAAGGCCAAAAATGGCAAATAACAAAGTTGTATCAGTGCACTCCATACCAAGATTTTTAAACCAAAGTTTACAGGGAACGTGGACAATGACAACGGTCCTAATCTGCATTTAAAAAGAAAACTTAAAATTGACACTTAGCAACTTAAACTGGGTTTCAAAATTTATGTTCAAAATTCAAAGGCTCAAAATTTATGTAGTAGTATCATAAATTTGACATGTTCCCAGTACGATATTATTTAAAAATAAAATGGACATTGCTTAGGATATACAGTATTTGCCTTAAATGGGAATGCAAAAGGTCAAAAATGACAAATAACGAAGTTGCATCAGTGCACCTCATCTCAAAATTTTGAAACCAAAGTTTACAGGGAACGTGGACAGTGACAATTGTCCTAATCTGCATTTAAAAGGAAAACTTAAAATCGACACTTAGTAACTAAACTGAGTTTGGGCATCGTTTTCAACTTATCTGGAATAGTACAGCTTAGATAGAATGACATGAAATCACATGAACGTCCTTTCTGAAGAGAAGACATTAGTGATAAATAGGAAAGGATTTTCCCTCTCAAATGCGCTTTGAAAAATATTGACCAATATTCTGAAATTTGACGTAAATGACTACAATGATTAAAGGCGTTGAGAGGTCGCGATTTAAATACCCTTTTCCTATAAAATCTTATCTTAATGCGATTTTTATCATATTCTTTTGCGTATGAATATTTAATCACGTCATAAATGAAGAACGAAATCTATAATCTGGCTGTCAGGATTCCGAAATACGGCCTTTCGCCTGATCCTTCTGGCTGGTTTTCTTTCCTAGCGGTATTTAAGATTTCACTGGTTATCCTATAAGCTCTATCCTCGGCATCTGTGTTCGCTAGAAACCATCTTTCTATATTTATCTTTCATTTCTTTTTCTATCTCTTTTCCGTTTTCTGTATGAAAGATTACATTGCGCTTGCTCAGTCATCCACCGATGATGGATGTTGCCCGCGATCTTACAACAAACCTCACAAAAAATAAAAGAAATAAAAGTCTGGAAGAAAAAGGAGGGGGAAGTAAAGAACACAAACAAATAAATAAGGGAAAAAAGGGAATAGAAGCGAAAACGAAAGAAAGCTTCCAGATGCAGATAGAAAAGAGATTCCTTGAGTTCATAGAAGGCCAAATGGACTTCCAATAAATTCAGTTCAATTTAATGCTATACTAACATAGTGCTCTTCTTCTAGGCTGCACTCTTTTTTTCGGGGGAAACTTGTTTTTCTTCGGCATAGTTATTTCTCTCTCAAAAACCACATACTTCCAGTTGCATGACGATTTCCTTTTCTTCATTTTTATTTATTTTCTCATTTCTTACACTATACACCCTCCCCCCTCTTTCTATAAAATGAAAGGATTTTTATAAAACCGTTTGTTCGTTGTCTTGCTTATGAATTTGCTTCGTGTATTTTGTTTTTCGAAAATTTTCTTGGGGATTTCTGTTTAGTTTGCTTCTTTTCGATGTTTTCTTTTCATATCTGAAAAAAATAAATGCGTACTGAATTAGTGAGAGGAATTTAAAACTCCAAAAGAATTACAATAGAATCAACTTTTTTAGTGAAAATATTCAGCCATTTCCCCTAAAAAAATTACAAGGGTTTCAGTAATTCTAAGTCACAAGTAAGTTTGGATTTTATTTCGTTGAAAATATTCGAATTTAATTTATAAGATTATATTTTGTAATTGTTTACAAGTAAATACAAACTAATTAAAAACATATTTTTAACCCTTTTTTAACCTCATCTCTTCAGAGTTGGTGTCGTGGATTCGCCGGACTGTGTTTTGTGTAACTTTAGTCATCCATAGGTTTTTGAACATTTAACCCTTAATTTAACAAGATGCTTTATAAATATTTTTTAATTTCTGTTATTTTCCCATGTCTGTATAGACATTACGATCTCTGAAAAATAAACAAAAAAAAAATTATATCATTTTGCATTTTTGAGATAATTAATGCCCGCTGTGGCGAACACTGACAATTATGTTATATAGTAGTTATAAATATACAGGTCCGGTGTAGCGGCCAGACTTAGCCGAATTAAGGGTTAAGAATACTGTAAATTCTAATGTGATAATTTTATTTTTGTTACGCAGTTTATTCCTGCTAAACCTGTTTTAACCCATGTAAGGAACTAAGAACCAACCACCTGTGTTATTTACCAAGAATTTAACTCTAAGAATTATGTGTTACCAATTTTTTTAAGAGATTAAATTAGCTTTATAGGAAGATTTATCTAAAAAGTTATAATCTCTGTAAACACTTTCCTATATATTGAGTAAATACGAAATTCTATTTAATGATATTTACAGCTGCAGGAAATATCATTGTAGGCAGCTTTATACAGTATCATTAGATACAGGTTTTATTGTATGCTGACATCTAACCGGAACAGGAAAGTTTTAATAGCAATATAAAAATTAAGTCTTCGAATTTATGAAGCGGTTGGACCTGGAATAGATAAATTAATCCATATTTGATTCTTGATGAGTTAGAGTTAGCAAAATTAAAAGCGAGTTCGAAAATGTTCGAAACCCACCCCTTAACCCCCTTTTCGAGAAATTATTTCAAGCCCTATTTTCCCCGGTTAAGAGCAGGCAATTAAATTCATCAATTTATCGCATTATAAGTAGATGAAAATAACACTTTTTTCTAGCATTATGGAGTTATTCCTTTAACCATCTCATTTAATCGTTTCTTATTTTAAATTATTTAAATATCGTCTGCATTATTTTCCTACGTTTTATCACTGAACTTAGATATTACTAAAAATACTTTTTTTTTTATATTTGGCTTAAATAATAAGTACATGTGCGATGATTTTAAATTCAATTATCGATTATTTTTGTTGCAATGGAAATTTTATCATCGGTATTAACAACAAATTCTATCTACCTCCAGGGTGTAGTGGAAATGATAGTTTCATTCTTTTGCTTCCATTATATACTATAGCAAAAAAAAAAATTAAAAAAAAAAATTGGAAGAACTTAAAGATAATTTTGACGTAGCTAAGAAAACTTTGAATTATCTTTCTAAATGAATTCAACGTGATTCTAAACTGCATTCAGAGTATCGGGAGACTTTAGAAGAGTATGAAGATGAACAAATTATTGAGTGTGTATCAGATAATTAATTCTATGCCAAAAAACAAATCATCTTTTACCTGCCTCATAAAGTATTTTACAATTCTGAAAAATTAAAAATTTTAATGATCTCGCCAAATGACGGACTATATGCTAGTGTTATATAGCAGTTATAAATATACATGTCCGGTGTAGCGGCCAGACTCAGCCAAATTAAGGGTTAAATAATTGTATCGTACTTTCTCAATATCAGGACATTGTTCAAAAGTATTGGAGAACCCATAAACTAATGGCTTAGGCGATAATTGTTTGACATTTGTAAAATAAATAAAAATATCAAGATCTTCGTTTATTCAAAGGATTTTTATTTAAAGCATATATTTCCTGATTTTCGCAACAGACGGTTAAACATGTCTGAAAATGCTTATTCAAGATGAATTCCTCTTTCATCTAACATTCGCGTCCAACAGAAAAATAAAAATCACTTTTCTTTACTCCGATTTTTTAATATTGTACATAATTTTAATATTATTTTAAAATATCGTCCTTAATAACACTACTTTAGATAATGTCTGATGTAATTTTGATCTTAAAACAATAATTAGATTTGTGATATAAGGATACATGAATATGTGTCCAAAAATCCAAACTTTTTGTCGAAATTGAATAAAACTTAATGTAAGCCTTTTAAAAGAAGCTATATGTGTATTTATATGGTTAAAGTTTTTAAACTGAAAACGAAATTCAGACTCGGAAAGGTTAAATTTCTATTATATAAAATAAATACCTATAAATAATTTCTGTGTGTATTTGAAATAAGAATTTTAAAGTATTTTTTAAGATTTTTTTTATCAAAGTTGCAGTAAAAGTTCTTTTAACACAGGAAAAATAGCCTAGAATTATAAAATATTTAAATAGTGATAAAAAATCAAAATTAAAAATAGTTCATGATTTTCCGAGCAGCTTTTAATCAACTTTTGTTTAACCTTCTTGTTCATCTGAACTTCATATAAAGTTCTCAGTTTAAGCAAATGAAAAACAATTTAAAAGAGTTTTTAAACAATCTTTTATCAACAGATTTTATGAGACACCTTTTACACATCCATGTGTCAAATGTGACATGTGACATTAAATTTGATTTTATTTTCGATAATATTTAGTAGAACATGATTGAAACTTTTATGGAACAGAGATTTTGAAGAAGCTAAATACGGAGACAATTTTTTTAATATTATCTTTAATGATAATTAAATTTTAAAATACAGTTTATAATAATGTAGAACGTTAACATAATTTTTTTTGTCTAAATAAACTTTTCATATTTTTTGAAATATACATGTATTTAAAACCTTCTCCCCCCCACACATACGAACCAGTAATTAAAGCTTCATATCAGATTCTTTGAGTTTTATTTCATAAGAGGATGGCCGAAAGATGGCCAGATGGTTAGGGTGCAGACTTTTGGTACGGGAGATCATGGGTTCGAATCCCACTGTGGCATGGTTGTTCGTAGCCTTTCGGAATCGGCCTGAAAGATCCAAGGAACTCTGGGCAGAGAGCTTAATCAAAAACCCGGTACTGATAAGGAAGGCCGGGAGCCTGGTTGACTGGCTCACCGCTAACCAAGGCGCCATCGTGCGGCCATGAATTTAACCTTATACCACACCGCTAGGGTCAAAGTACCCCTTCACGAATGGCCATCACAACTGCCCTGTGCAGATATTGCTTCCCTCGCAAACACCTGCTCTCATGTCAGAAAGTATCATGTAGTACACCGGACTTCTACCTGGGCAGGACTCCGGCGGAGTATCCCCCGCACTTTCGTAAACTGCATTAATTGTACCTTTTAGTCTAGATTTTCTACATTTATATGTTTATATATATATATATATATATATATATATATATATATATATATATATATATATATATATATATATATATATATTTTCTTTTGTTATTTTAAATATTATGGGCTTGCTTGCTTGACTTAATGCTGACTTGGACCCTGCGTAACGCATTGTTGCCGGACGGCCAGACCGAACCAGCAATTCAACACCCTACACCCGACTTCGGGTGGGTGGCTGGTTACAGGTAGTACACGGCTTTAACCCTTTAACGAACGGTGGTTTTGCAGCGAATCCACTTGATAAAAGTTCCTTTTTTCCACTTTTTAAAGACATATGAATGATTTTTTTTTAATTTTCTATGTTTATGACATTTCAAACTTACAGCAGATAAAAACACTACACTTAATTCATTTTTCCATTTGAAATATGCATTTTAAAACTTGCTTTACCCAGAAAATTCAGAAATTCGATTTATCTTCCTTGTGACCCCAAATACTTATATTATTCAAATAACACTTAAAAACTGTTTAGCTATTTTTATATTCTACACTTTTAATGATAATTATTCATTGCACACCCACCTTAATAAAAATTTAAAAGAAGGTGTTATCTTCACACAGTACAAAGGGATGGTTTTGCATTTAAACCAGGCCTCTAACATTTCTTCCTTCCAATGAATGCACATTTTTTTTTCATATATTTTACATTTATAAGGTTCATAGGTAACATTTATAAACTAATTTTATTAAATCCTAAAAAATTTATATTAGTGTCCTTTAAAGGGTTAAACTGTAGGTCCCGGTCACATTATCCCTCATGTTTTAAAAAGTAGACTGTAGAACTCCAAACCAAACCATAAGAGGATGATGACATTCTTATTACACACTTAAATTAAAACACCATTTTTAATATAGCAATTCACAAAAAATTTTCCCTCTGCTCTTTTATCCATTTACACCAGCATACGTAAAGTAATATTAAGCAAGTGTATCTATTATTCTAGATTAACGCTGAGTAAGATATTCTAAAAATTTGAAAATACCAAATAGCTTATGTCGAAAAAAAAAAGGATATTCAGAAAAAATTTAGGAAATTATTTTAAAAATTAGCAGTAATTAGACATGCAGTTCACTAAAAGGATTCGTACAATTTCTATTAATTAGTTCGCTGTCTGGATCATATGCTTTTTAAAATTAAGCAAATATTTTAATCTAAATTTATTTAATCTGGATAAAATTCGAAGCAAAGCCCACTTTCACTCAAAGCTCTTTTTTCTAGAATTAGTAGGAAAAGGGTGTGACACTTATGTAAATATTCATTCATGTCAGTTCAATTAATAGTTCTTTACAAGTAATTATAGGGGAAATTTAACTATAAAATACTAACAGTATTGATAACTCGGACGGGTGTTAGGTTTGCGTAATCCCTATATAATAATAGTTTAAGTTATCTGTCCGTCTGTCGTCGAATTTATAAAGAGGTTGGAACTGGAATGGATAAGGGGATCCATATTGGATTGATGATAAGTTAGGGT
>CM063503.1:89123682-89148682 GCA_032207245.1 Pardosa pseudoannulata | reverse complement strand
TTTAAATAAAAATAAATATAAAATATTAAAATGCTTTTTATCCTTTTAAAATATTTTTAAAATTTAAACCGAATAAACAAAACGAAACAGATATTAAAAAATATTAACCTGCATTGTAATTTACAAACTAAAAGCACAGCAGTAAACAAATCTCGTGCTTGTCATATATTGAAGTAAAACAGAATTTTAGCGCGAATATTCGTTGGTGAAGGGCTTGCAACAAAAAGCGCCATCTATTAACAAAACATAGAGGAACAGAGTCATAAATATCTCTAAACTTAGGAGCAGTGGATCGTTAATAACTTTATTGGAGAGCTTATTAAAAATAAACTGGAATAAAACAAGGTGTACAGGACGAGAAAAAATAAATGTAAATATGAAACTGAAAAGCTATTAAATTTAAAATAAATAAATTTAAACATTTAGCATTAAGTTTTAATTCAAAACAAGATGTTTATTTTGGGAAAAAGTAAAATTTGAAAGAGATTAGTAGCATAGCATTTTAAAGAAAAATTAAAAGACTTTTTAAGATTTTTACGACTATATCGTTTGATTCTGACTACAAGTAAAAATCTTAGAATTTTTTTTAATATTATTGATAATAACTATACTTTTATTTTATTTTCCTTATATGGCAAACTTTTCTTGGGTTATTTACTGCATGTAAAATAATATTGCATGATAAAAAAAACACCAATATGAGCTACATATTCTACCCTACGCATGTGGTTATCATTTAAGATTCTTGAAAATAGCTATTGATAATTAAAAATTCGATGATACAGTAAAATATCATTTTCCATTTGAAATATATAAACATATTGCAATTACTTGTTATGAACATTGAACATTTAATTATAAAATTTTTAAAAGAAGTGTCAGAGATTTGCCAAGGTTGATTATATAATGTGAAATTAAAATTATATTTAATAATCTCGAAATAAAAATAAAAATAAAGGAAATGTTTAAGAATGGCTTTTATCCAAACGTTAGAAATACGTGTATGACTTTTAATATCATTTAGTCTAATGATATTCCAAGGTCTAATAATATTCCAGTGGTTCATAGCTATGAGCCATTTATTTATATATTGTATTTAAAAATCCATCTGTCATGCACATAAGTGTAAAATTTCCGAACAGTTGGTAGCACTTCTTTTCTATTTGCAGCTGTTTAAACAAAATGATGGGCGAAGATTTCAACACTGGTAATTCTGAGCATGGGAATGTGCTTTTTTTTAAAAGACAAAAAAAGCTGATTTCCGACAGAAATTTAAGCGAAATGAAAGATGTCCTCTGAGAACATGCACCTTCATATTTGATGGTAAACACGTGGGCTGCTGAATTGAAATGTGGTCTTACAAGTTGTGAAGACGACCTCTGAAGCGGGAATAATCGTATAATATTTGGATTACTAGAGAGATATGAATGATTTGATTCCAAATTTTTCTTCCAAAAATAATAAAAACTGGAGGAAAGGAATTAGTGAAGAGCAACTTTATTTGTCATTGGGAGAACAGGAGGAGGTGGTTATAGGAAATGATGTGTATGAAATTATTTCACGTGATAGTAATTTAAAACTAGATTAGTAAATATTAAATACCCCTAATTCTTATGGGTAATAATTTTTCTACATTTTAAAGCATATTTTAGCAATGAAATAAATTTTAAAAGAAACTCTCCAACGAAAAAACACATAATTACATCCTCTGAATTAATTTCAATCTTAAAAGATAATATTGTAATTGTATTAAATTTATTGTAATTGTATTGAATTTATTAAAACAATTACAATCATAAAAATACAATTGTATTGAATTTATTATTATAATAAACTGTATTAAAAATAATAAAAACTGGAGGAAAGGAATTAGTGAAGTACAACTTTATTTGTCATTCGGAGAACAAGAGGAGGTGGTTATAGGAAATAATGTGTATGAAATTATTTCACGTGATAGTAATTTAAAACTAGATTAGTAAATATTAAAGACTCCTAATGATTATAGGTAATCCTTTTCCTACATTTCAAAGCATGATGATGAAGCATGATGACGATGTTTGATGATGAAGCATTGAAATAAATTTTAAAACCAACTCTCCTACGAAAAGAAATATAATTACATTCTCTGAGTTAATTTAAATCTTAAAAGATAATATTGTAATTGTATTAAATTTATTAATACAATTACAATAATACGAATGCAATTGTATTACATTTATCATTATAATAAATTGTATTAAATTTATTGTAATTGTATTAAAAGTAATACAAACTGGAGGAAAGGAATTAGTGAAGAGCAACTTTATTTTTCATTGGGAGAACAGGAGGAGGTGGTTATAGGAAATGATGTGTATGAAATTATTTCACGTGATAGTAATTTACAACTAGATTAGTAAATATTACATACTCCTAATTCTTATAGGTAATAATTTTTCTACATTTCACAGCATGATGCAGCAATGAAATAAATTTTAAAAGAAACTCTCCAACGAAAAAACACATAATTACATTCTCTGAATTAATTTCAACCATAAAAATAATATTGTAATTATATTAAAATTATTCTAATTGTATTAAATTTATAAAAGCAATTACAGTCATACAAATACAATTATATTGAATTTATTATTATAATAAATTGTATTAAAAATAATAAAAACTCGAGGAAAGGAAATAGTGAAGAGCAACTTTATTTGTCGTCGGGAGAACAGGAGGAGATGGTTACTGTAAATGATGTGTACGAAAATATTTCACGTGATAATAATTTAAAATTAGATTAGTAAATATTAAATACCCCTAATTCTTATATTTAATCATTTTTTTCTACATTTCAAACCATGATGCAGCAATGAAATAAATTTTAAAAGAAATCCTGATACGAAAAGACATATAATTACATTCTCGGAATTAATTTCAATCTTAAAAGGTAATATTGTAATTGCATTAAAATTATCCTAATTGTATTAAATTTATTCTAATTGTATTAAATTTATTAATACAAATACAATTGTATAACATTTATTATGATAATAAATTGTATTAAATTTATTGTAATTGTATTAAAAATAGTAAAAACTGGAGGAAAGGGATTAGTGAAAAACAACTTCATTTGTCATTGGGAGGACAGGAGGAGGTGGATATAGGAAATGATGTGTATGAAATTATTTCACGTGATAGTAATTTAAAACTAGATTAGTAAGTAGTAAATACCCCTAATTCTTATGGGTAATAATTGTCGACGCGGACCAATAACACAAACACAAAACATAGACAATAACATTTGTTTTTAAACTTATTTTAATAATCATAATGCTAGCAACAACGTGTGGCCATCACTCGCAAAAAAAGTTCTCCTTTTTTAAATTACAAAAAAGTGTTGCCACAAAAATGCAACTAAATTATACTACAAAAATAAAACATAGCACAAGGAGCATAAAACATAACAGTACAAATTGTAACACATTGAGTTCGAGGATAAACAACAAAACAAAATACAAAACATTAATAAATGATTCAAACAATAATCTTTCTACATTTCAAAGCATGATGCAGCAATGAAATAAATTTAAAAAAAAACTTTTCCTATGAAAAACCATATAATTACATTCTCTGAATTAATTTCAATCTTAAAAGATACTATTGTAATTGTGTAAAAATTATTCTAATTGTATTAAGTTGATTAAAGCAATTACAATCATACAAATACAATTGTATTGAATTTATTATTATAATAAATTGTATGAAAATAATAAAAATTGAAGGAAAGGAATTAGTGAAGAGCAACTTTACTTGTCATTGGGAGAACAGGAGAAAGTGGTTATAGGAAATAACGGGTATGAAATTATTTCACTTGATAGTAATTTAAAACTAGATTAGTAAATATTAAATACCCCTAATTCTTATGGGTAATAATCTTTCTACATTTCAAAGCATGATGCAGCAATGAAATAAATTTTAAAAGAAACTCTCCTACGAAAAACCATATAATTACATTCTCTGAATTAATTTCAATCTTAAAAAATAATATTGTAATTGTGTTAAAATTATTCTAATTGTATTAAGTTTATTAAAACAATTACAATCATACAAATACAATTGTATTGAATTTATTATTATAATAAATTGTATGAAAATAATAAAAATTGAAGGAAAGGAATTAGTGAAGAGCAACTTTACTTGTCATTGGGAGAACAGGAGAAAGTGGTTATAGGAAATAACGGGTATGAAATTATTTCACTTGATAGCAATTTAAAATTAGATTAGTAAATATTAAATACCCCTAATTCTTATATTTAAACATTTTTTTCTACATTTCAAAGCATGATGCAGCAATGAAATAAATTTTAAAAGAAACTCTCTTACGAAAAGATATATAATTACATTCTCTGAATTAATTTCAATCTAATTAATGCAATATTACCTTTTAGGTAATATTGCATTTGTATTAAAATTATTCTAATTGTATTAAATTTATTAATACAACTACAATAATACAAATACAATTGTATAACATTTATTATTATAATAAATTGTATTAAATTTATTGTAATTGTATTAAAAATAGTAAAAACTGGAGGAAAGGGATTAGTGAAAAACAACTTCATTTGTTGTTGGAAGAACAGGAGGAGGTCGTTATAGGAAATGATGTGTATGAAATTATTTCACGTGATAGTAATTTAAAACTAGATTAGTAAATATTAGATACCATAATTCTTATGGGTAATAATCTTTCTACATTTCAAAGCATGATGCAGCAATGAAATAAATTTTAAAAGAAACTCTCCTGCGAAAAACCATATAATTACATTCTCTGAATTAATTTCAATCTTAAAAAATAATATTGTAATTGTGTTAAAATTATTCTAATTGTATTAAGTTTATTAAAACAATTACAATCATACAAATACAATTGTATTGAATTTATTATTATAATAAATTGTATGAAAATAATAAAAACTGAAGGAAAGGAAATAGTGAAGAGCAACTTTATTTGTCTTTGGGAGAACAGGAGAAGGTGGTTATAGAAAATAATGGGTATGAAATTATTTCACGTGATAGTAATTTAAAACTAGATTAGTAAATATTAAATACCCCTAATTCTTATGGGTAATAATCTTTCTACATTTCAAAGCATGATGCAGCAATGAAATAAATTTTAAAAGAAACTCTCCTACGAAAAACCATATAATTACATTCTCTGAATTAATTTCAATCTTAAAAAATAATATTGTAATTGTGTTAAAATTATTCTAATTGTATTAAGTTTATTAAAACAATTACAATCATACAAATACAATTGTACTGAATTTATTATTATAATAAATTGTATGAAAATAATAAAAACTGAAGGAAAGGAAATAGTGAAGAGCAACTTTATTTGTCTTTGGGAGAACAGGAGAAGGTGGTTATAGGAAATAATGGGTATGAAATTATTTCACGTGATAGTAATTTAAAACTAGATTAGTAAATATTAAATACCCTATTTCTTATAGGTAATATTTTTTCTACATTTCAAAGTGTGTTGCAGCAATAAAATAAATTTTGAAAGAAAATCTCCTATGAAAAAACATAATAAATGGGTAAAAATAACATTTTTTTCTAGCATTATGACGCCATTCCATCTCATTTAATCATTTCTTATTTTAAATTATTTAAATATCTTCTGCATTATTTTCATACGTTTTATCACTGAACTTAGATATGAAGTAAGTAACTTTCTTTAGTATTTGAGTTAAATAATAGATTAGGTACATATGTGATAGTTTAAATTTAATCATCGATTATTTTTGTTGCAATGAAAATTTTATCACCGGTATTAACAACAGATTCTTTTCATAGATGTCTAGGAGTCTATTTTAAGGACTGATAAATATCTAGCGTTTGAGTTATATATCTTTGAAAGTTAAGAAGTTTGTTCGTTTGTTTGTTTTTTATACATAGCCACACGGTTTGCAATCGATTCAGTAAATTATTCTGGAAAATTAAAAATTTTACTGATCCCGTCATATTACGGGCTATATGCTAGTTATCCATATGAGTTATTACTATATTTAAAGTTACAAATAAATTTTTAAAATGAGATCCATTATCAATAATTCAATTATCCTACTCATAAAGTCCTAGTAATAATGAAAGCTGATATAATTGAAAATTATACAACTCAAACAATTTATAATATATTTGATTAGACTATTTCATTACTTGAGAATTAAAAACAGCATAATACACGTTAATTAAATATTAAAGTAATTTCAAAGTACTTTATTCAACATCCATGAAAGGTATTTAAATTGTTATAATCTTTAATGGTTCTAAATCACTTCTGTGGAAAATAATAGTAGATAACATTTTGAATCCCACTGGAAACAAAAATTGCACCCAAATTTCTTACGCAGATGATTTTGTAATAGTTTTTTTCTGGAAACCCCAGAAACGAAATTGCACTAAAATATGAATATTTAATAGATTTCATTAACATTTTAAGCAGTTTAAATCTAACAATTTCAGTATATCAGTCCCAGAATATCAACTTTGGTAGATACATGTCTCGTAGTTTACCCATGGTAAAAATTGGTAACACAAGCATTAAATATGTTAAAAGTATGAATCCCATTGGAAACAAAAATTGCACTCAAATTTCTTACGCAGATGATTTTGTAATAGTTTTTTTTCTGGAAACTCCAGAAATGAAATTGCACTAAAAGGTGAATATTCCATAGGAGATTTCATTAACATTTTGATCTGTTTAAATCTAACAATTTCAGTATATCAGACCCAGAATGTTAATTTTGGTAGATACATGTCTCGTAGTTTACTCATGGTAACAATTGGTTATACAAGCATTAAATCTGTTAAAAGTATGAATCCCATTGGAAACAAAAATTGCACTCAACTTTTTTAAGCAGAGGATTATGTAATAGTTTTTTTCGGTAAACTCCAGAAACGAAATTGCACTAAAAGGTGAATATTCGATAGGAGATTTCATTAACATTTTAATCCGTTTAAATCTAACAATTTCAGTATATCAGACCCAGAATGTTAACTTTGGTAGATACATGTCTCGTAGTTTACCCATGGTAGAAATTGGTAACACAAGAATTAAATCTGTTAAAAGTAGGAAAAATGTAAAAATAATATTAGACAGAACTTTTAACTTCTTACATTATCTTGACTTCATAGACACAGAAGTAGACGAACTCTTAATAAATACAAAAAGATTAGGAAATGCTTACTGGAGCTTTAATGTCTGAAATACTTAAAACGTGATATGTAGCAATAGTTGAAAAAAAGATTACTCTGCAGTGTAGAAGCCTGGTTCAACTCTCTTAATTGTCGTAACACCAGATAAAATGTACTCTATACAACGAAAGATTTTAATATAAATACTACACGCATAAATTTGCTAACTCTCATTGCACTGATCATTATTGCTACTAATAACCTAACAAAAATCTTTGAAATTAAATATAAAGGAATTGTTGAAACATATAATTTAATTCAACCTCAGGTGCAAATAATATAATTTAATAATTTAAAAACTGAATATCGATCCAACAGAAACAGTAAATAACTAAATATTGAGTGAAACTGAAAAATCAAAGAAAATTGCAGTGCCTTCTCCTTTTCGCTGATTTCAGTAAGTTGGACTTTGGAACGGGGTATGAATTAATCAATGGTATTGGTGCTTTATTGCAATTCGGAGCTTCAATTGTGAGGTTACTACTCCTAATCTAGTCATCGGGTTGCTACTTAAACATGCCGGTTACTACTTGGTGTGGAATCCATAATTAGTAAAAACGATGACGATATCATCTCTTTTAATATACTTTAACTATTTGCAAGAATTATATACAGTCTAATGTCTACGTAAGCTTGAACAAAACATGCGAATTTGGAAAGGTGCTTTGTCGAGTTCTTCATACCATTATGAAACGCAACATCGACGTCAGAGTGACAAATTAGCATGCGATGCGTTTTCTTTGATGTATCGTGATTTCCTTACTAACTGACGTCATCACTATTATAGCCACCGCATTATAATCAAAAATAAAGATATAATCTGCAAAAGTAAAATAAAAGCTACAAGATGAAAATACTATTTTTCAGGGAGTATACGTGGCCACTTTAGATTCTTCACATATATCACAAAATAAAGAAGAAAAAGAAATAATTATTTAAAGTGGCAGCTAATACGTTATAAAAAGCTTCAATAACCTTTGACCGAGGCCCAACATAGTATTACAAATAAGGTAATTGTACTCAAAATGGCAAGTAAGAATAAATTGGGTAAAGGCTCACGCTGCAATTATAGGAAAGAATATACAGATGTCTTAGAAAAAAAAAATGCTACCAAATTGACAGATAAAAAGGGTGTGAACTGTCTAAATTCTTTATTAAAGTACACGAAAGAAAACATAACAAAATATAAGGAATATTACTGGGATACTAGTGGTAAAATTCGGAAAACTCATCAAATATGTAAAACAGTTAATGATAATAGTCTGTTTAAAAATAACATAAATATTTTGTAACAAGCCATGAGAGTTTCCGCACTTACTTATAATAAGTAAACTAGATAACCTAATTGTCAGTGTGGCTTTCTCGGCAAATCCAATTAATTTTACGGGTTTTGTCTATGACAGTAAAAACTTCATTCAAAAAATATCAAAACGAGTCAGAACTTCAATATTACCAAAATATAGACTTTTACTAAATTATATTAAATACATATATAATCAATTAAATGTCTTCTACTCTTTCACTCAGCATAATTTTTAATTTTTGTCTCTCCAAAATGACATATATAAATGCAATGAAAATGAAAAAAAAATCTGACAAAGGAAATAAAATATAAAGACAGAAAATGCCAACTGTTTTTTTCACGTTTAAGGAAATTGTAATTAAAAATTTATACTTTTTAATTAAAAATGTATATAAATGTTATGTAATTTTTTAGTTGCTTGTAAAGTTCTGTGTAAAATGTTTAATACTTTAAATCGTATATGAAATTTATTTTGTAAAAATGTTTTTGTAAACTTAATAAAATGGAAGGGTTTTCCTCACTCGGTATGGTCCTTAGTTAGCCGTAAATCTTTTGGTTAAATTTTGGTTGTGGGTTGTCTCAGTCCTAAATTCAAAAATTCAAATTTCTACTGCTAATAATTTTTGAGATGTGTAAGGTACATACGTATAGACGTCGTGACAAAAGTTGTTAAAATGAGAGCATGGATGGTCAAAATGATTATCAAAAATTATTGTTCAAAATTGTAGTAAATTATGTTTCAGAATTAAAGTTTCTTTGTATGTAAGGGCACATGTAATGATTTAACTTGTCAAAATTGATTAAAATGATCAAAATGAGCATTTCTGTAGAAATCTAAACTCCGGACTTTTCTGCTATTACAATACTTCCTTTACTTTACAAGGAAGTAAAAATTAAAGAAATTTTTATTTTATGTTAAAGTGATGACTCCCGTGATAGACAAAAAAGTGCGTTTATGTGTTATCTCCTACAGTTAACAGTTAGAAAGTAAAATGGTCCAATTTGAGAAAAGCCTCTTGTGAATTTGACAAATGCGTTTCTGACTATTAGAAACGAATTCTTAGAGTCGAAAATACTTTTTTGTGTTTTAATTTTCAAGGCTACATATTTTTCTGTTGTTTGTTTTTGCTAATGAGGAGCGTACCTTTTGTTTTGGCTCAATGAACACCAATACAAAATGAGAATATAATGAAAGCTATGCGAATTATGATTCAATTAAGCATCGCGAAAAGCAATCCATCCTAATTATGCCAAGCGTGAGATTCTGATGACAGATACCCCGTTAGAAAATGACGTCAGCCCTGTCTAACCAATTAGAAGGCGCTATCGTGTTTCCTCTCTGTGCTCCTACATAACGGACAGCAATTATTATATCCTATGTCGCATTGCACCGACATTGTTGCAGTCACTGCATTATTCCTATTTATATGAAACATGCTTTAGATTTAAATTGTCACACTAAACTGTATGGGACAGAAATTTAGATAAATTGCGTCTTTAATTCTTGAGCCTATTCCGAAGCATTTAAAAGTATGTTATCGCGACAAATTGGTATTTTTAGACTCCGATGTTATTCAGAGAGACAGGGTAATCTTGTAAAGAAGTAAAATTATTATTTTAAGTCTTTCAATAATATTCAACGACATAGTACGTTTTGGGACTAAAACTGTTTATTAGAAAATACTCTATAAAATAAAAAATTATGTATCTTTTAGAATGCATCTTTTACAAGTTCTTTAATTATGTCTTGGTATTAAAAATATTATTTAATTTTGTTATTTAAAGCGGTATTTTTTTAAATAGCATAAAAAATATTCACCAAATGGAAACAAAAATTGAATGAAACTGTAGAAGCATGTGTATTAGAAAGTAAATTTTTATTTCAAATTGAAAAAAGTATGTCTAATTCTGTAAATTAAAACTAATAATTCTTTAGGTCCAAAAAATGATTTAGTTTTATTATTTCATGTAGAATATTTTTGTAATTAATTTAGCAAATATACAGTAAACGAATACAAAATGAAATTCATTTTACCAGAAGAAGAATTTTGAAATGTTTATATTAGAAACTAAATTTTTATGTAAGTTTAAAGCAAAGTAAACTTAAATTTTTTTAAATATCTGGTATTCTAAAATCAAGTATCTAAAAACTATTAAGAAATTCAAAAATTCAAGAAAACAATCTTTTCATCACGCTTTAAAATAAAGAATATCACTCTAATTAATATAACTGATGTTTGCAAGATAAAAAGAAAGATATTTATCTTCAATTTCACAGGAAAAATTTAGTTTCTAATTTACATATTTCAAAAATTATTTTGCTGGTTAGTTAGTTTCTAATTTTTTTTTTTTTTTACTTGTACGTATTTTCTGTTTTTTTTTTTTTTCAATTCACAGGCTTAAATAAAAAACTAAATAATTGTCATAAAGTTTAGAACATTAATATAAATCAATAATTTTCTTAACAGAGCTTTATTTTAAATTGAATCCAAATTAGGCTTTTATAGTAAAGTCTTTTAAGAACTAAAGGTACTATGACTTTTAAAATTTACCATACCGATGTAAATTTTACTAACTAATGTTGTTTATACAAAAAAGTGCTTTTTTTAGATATTTCTAAATCGTTTGGGTAAGTTTTTATTCAAGTTGAAAATTTGTGCTAAAATTCTATGGTTCTTTTTTCAGTGGATCTTTAAAACTTGTTTTTTTCAATAATTTCTCATTAAATACTAATTCATAGTAAATCTAAGTAGTTTATAGATTATAAAAGAAAATCAATTTGAAATGTGTAATGAAAACATTTGTAAAGACATTTAATAAAGATACTTTATAACTACAATAAAGATATTTTAAAATTAAAAAACGAAAAGCCATTAAAAAACTGAACATTAAAAAATTGGCTTGAACCATTCTAAAAAATAAAAAAAAGTATTGTTCATAATAATATAAAGTGAGGTTCACAGAACTAATGATATAATTAGTTTTTAGTTTACAAATTTAAAAAAGTTATTTTACGGGTAAGAGGATTTCTAATTATTTCACTCGGGGGTACATATTTTATGCTATTAAAAATTGTATTGCTTCATGTAAAAAAAAAAAGGAAATAATTTTTATAAAGTTAAATTCTTATTAGTGATGTAGTGAAAATTTTATACTTAAACATAGTGGGACTGATTATTTTATAATGAATCAAAAATAGGCTGTTTTAATGAAGATATTTCAGATCATAAGGTGCTATGCTTCCTTGAGGGGAAAGGGGCTTTCGAAATGACGAATTCGACAAAAAAAATGAAATGATTTTTTTGTTCTGAAAAAATCAATTTAGATATACGCTTCTTTATCAAATGACATTTTTCGAATAACGTTATATTATTGCTATGAGACCTGTAAATTTTTTATAATAAATTAATAATTTCAATATATTTCAGGTGCTTTACTTTTATGTATTTCTTATTCAAAATTTTAGTGATTGCCGATTAATTTTTTATCAATTAACTGGGTATGCGTTTTAAAATTACAAAGTATTTTTACGAGTTACAGAGGACTTGCTACTGCGCAGCCCTCAAAAACTGTATATTGTATCACTTAAAATAATTGTGTTATATAAATATTATTCAAAGTAAGTGAATGCCGATACCCAGTGTTATTTCTTTATAAATTCTAAAGATAAAATGAAAGAGTAAAAGAAATTGGTTAGCATGTTGGGCACTAGAAGCATTTTTAAGGAATATTGTAGTTTCGCATTTTAATTAAAAACTATCTAATTTTATTAAATATTAGTGTCTTATGTGTTTCAAGTAACAACATTATATTTTCTCTATATAAGAATATCTTAAAAAATTTAAAAATAAAACAAAAACTGAAATTCACCTTTACTTGTATCATTAAAGATGCATATTATCTTCTGAACATAAAAGTTTTCTTTATAAAACTTTTTTTTTATTTTATTCATCATAGTATAAAAAATTCTCCTTTAACCCCTTCCAGTATGATTTAATAATGAAAAACTGTGCATGAAATAACCATTTAATTTTTATTTAAAAAACTTGTTTCATTTTACAATTCTTACATATTCTTAATTAAAATCCACTTTTTATATAGTGTTAAATAATATCAGAAACAGTAAAATTAAGAAAATATCAAAGCAAAACATTAATAAGGTATACAGATAATAGTCTTCAAGCTAGTGGTACTTTTCAAAACAAAGTGCAAAGGAATTCTTAATTGTTTACACCGCCAAGTAGTCTCACTTTTAATTTGATTCTTGTAACACACACGGCATTTCTTAGTAGGTTTTCTTTTATTATGACTCATTAATTTGGCAATGACTTGTACCAAGTAAACAATATGCAATAGTGACTTGTGATTTTCACAAGTGATAAAAGTGTTGCCAAATTCAGTACACTAGAAATTTTAAACTAAATTAATTCTCATATTTAACAGTAACTTTAATCGTATGACGAGTGTAGCTCGTCCTTGTACGGTATGGAATGAAAAACTAATGACGAGCTAGACTCGTCATTTTACCGGAAGGGGTTAAGAATGAAGTTTTTTGGTATAACTCTAAATTTTATAGAACTACTCAGTTCTGTCCCTTCAAGTAGTATTTCTTTACATTTTTGTTTAAAAATATAAGAAATATACATAAAATGAAAACTAGGAATTTATTTTCTCGCAAGACAATTTTAAAGTAGGAGTATTAGAAATTAAATTTACATATCAAATTAAGGTATAATATGTATTTTTCTCTGTAGATTAAGGTGATTGAGGTTAGTGTTGCTTTAATATCTAAAATCATTAAAAACCGTTAACAAATTGAAAGCTAAAAACAATTAGAATTTATTATTCAGTAAAATTTACTATGCTTCTTGTATTAACATAATTTTAGTTCAGTGAATAAAAATGAATAAATACATAGTTTATAATTTGCATATTTCAAAAGTCATTTTGCAGGTAAGTAGTTTCCCATATTTTCATTTTATGTGTATCTTTTATGTTTGATTTTTTTTATAAAGTATTACTTAATATAGAAAACTAAATAATTTTTATAATATTAGATCCCAAGTAAAATCTATAACAAATTATTGCATTATATTCAGAGTAGAACTTTCAGAGTAGCTTTAATACAGAGCAGAACTTTTTTTTTAATGAATTGAAAAATCACCTTTTTTTTAAATGAAAGTTATAGCCTCGAAAGCTGCTATGTTCTTAAATGTTTAATAATTTTTGAAGTTATTTTGTGGATATTAAAAATCTATATGACACCCATTATCACATGAAATATTTTTTTTCTTTTGTAGTTCTGCTAGAGATGATTAATTTTAGAGTACTCCTAGAGATTGTAAAAGATGTATTACATATAATCAAATGGCAGTTATAAGGAGAGAATGAGAGAGAAACCAGAAATGGGGAAATTTTTACCATTAGAGGTCACACTTATATAAAGCTGTAATGTTTCGGTTTCGGGCGCTACTGTCTACTTTTTGCAACACGGAGGTTAATGAGAATGGGATCTACTGCTTCAAGCCGATTCTGAACTGCTACGAACTTCCCTGCCACTGTGAGATTCGAACCCACGAACTTCAGTCCCGAAGGTCAGCACCCTAACCATTCGGCCATCGTTTGGCTTAGAGCAGTATTGGATGTGACAGCATAACTTGATATATTTATAAATGCAACTTTTGAGAATTTATTACTGATTTCATATAATTTTATCACTTTACTGTGTTATATAGAAATAATAAAAAAATAATTTTTTTATTTATTATTTAACTTAAAATATTGCAGCATAAAATATTTTTGTGTTCACATTAAGAGTTAAAGCTTTTTATAGCATTTATCCATTGAAAACTCTTGTTTTGTCTAGCTAGGGATTGTACTCCAAATCATGCACTAAACCACTCCTTGTTTCTAAGAAAAACAATTGCTGTTAACATCGGACTGCTTGTTTGTTGATAACTGATTGCTGGTAAAATGTTAAAAAAATATTATACTAATATAATGCAATGCATATTTGACATGTTATCGTTACTTTTCTCACAAGAAAACTATTAAAGACATAGAATGCTATCTAAATTACCGGAAAGCTTGGTCTGGCTTTAACACTTTTCTCTTCAGTGTTAAATTTGAAAATCTTGTTTCGAAGAAAATACGAGGAATGAAACATTATGTTCTAGTAACTGTCGTTAAATTGTGAGTCGGTGATAGCTTGACAACTGATTACTAAAAAATATTAAAAAATATTGCTGTAAAAAACTGCAAATACACATTCTATGTAATACCTATATTTTTCTTTCAGGAGAGCAATCAGTGATATTAAATGCTATTGAAATTACTAGAAACCTGCCCTGGTTTTAACGTTCTTCTCAACAGTGCTGAATTTGAAAATGCTTCCTTCGAATACAGTGTTAGGAATGGAACGTTTTGGTCTAAAAACTGTCATTCATTTGGGATCCTGTGTTAGGCTGATAATTGATTACTAGTAAAATATTTAAAAAAAAATACTGTAAAAATGTAAATGCATTTTCGTATAACAGCGTCACTTTTTTTCTAGATATACGATTAATGATTGAATAATAAACTGGGTATCGGTTTTAACCCTCTTCTTATCAATTCTGAATTTGAAAATGCCAAGTTCTTATGCAGTTGTATGAGCTAGGCATTAGGTTATATTATTGAGACTCTCACTGTTTACCACAAAATGATGGATGTACGTTCCTTCCCAGCGGCAAACAAAACCTCGGTTGACACAATACATGACATATGGTGTGTTAACCTAAGGCCTTATCTTTGTAATTGCCAGCAGTGACAATTGGAGAAGCTTTTTGCCCGCGCGAACATTTTATGATTGATGTAATGAATGTATGGCTTATATAAACTGAAGCCTGTCCGTACGCACGGTTTCTTAGAGTTATTGCTTTCACATTATTGTACTCTTTTATGATCGAGGTTTGTTTTCTTTAATGCGTCAAAGAGAGAAAAATAGTTTCTATCGTCAAGATGAATGAGCTTGGAGTCTTTAGGAAAGACGGACGTTGAAATTAAACAATTGCTGCGATGAGATAAACGATTATTTCGCAGAAAGTTTTTCTCTCAACTTTCCTTCTAGTTCATGCAACCATTTTTAGAAATGGATTAGAAATGCAGAAGAGTGATATTCTCTGAAAAGTTCGTGTCACCTATTTAGAGAATAAATTGCCCATAAAATGCTTAATTGTGTGATCTTTCCTCGGGAAAAGCGAAAGCATGTTTTATTAGAGAAATTTTTATTTTTGAACAAGATTAAAATAAACTTTAAAATTACTATTTTTTCCTCCAAGGACATTAATTGTGACTAGCAAACAAATTTTTATTTGCTGAAAGTTTATGCATCTGATCAAGTAAGATTTTTGAAGTTTTAAATAGTTTGAATAAAAAGTAAGTTACCGTATATTATAAGCCAGACTTTATAAAGAGTTAATTATCGTCAGTTTCTCTTATCGGCAAGAAGTAATATTAACCATGTTTGATTCTTACACATTTTTGGCACAATAAAAGATTAATCGAATCGCGAATTATGAGTAATATCTAAATTAAATACTAACAAAAAGTTCCTATAAATTTCCTATAATTTTTTAAAAATAAATTAAACAAGTCAGTGTATAAATGGATTAAGGTTTAAATATCCATGTCACTTTTTAGTACATATAAGATCTTTTATACAAAATTCTTTGATATCAACTGCCCCCAAAAAATTTTCAAGGTGAATATAGCTCAGTATATTTGATAAATTACAATCTTACTAAAATAAAAAGAAACCCATAAGATGAGCAAATATTAGTTAGCTTCATTTTTTCCACATCTTCCATGGGCCAAGTCATTCGTGTTTACTTTTTACTCATTTTTGGCACAATAAAAGATTAGTCAAATCACGAAGGATGAGCATGATCTACATGAACAAAAACTTTATTTCGTATAACTCTTCTAAAGTAAACAAAACTAATATTCATATAAACTGATCAAAGTATAAATACTTGTGTCCCTTTATACTATAGATAAGTTTTTTAATATTAAATACTACAATAAAAACTATTGAACAAAATTCAAGACGAATATAGCCCAGAATATATATGATAAGTTACAATCTTACTAAAATAAAAAGATACCCATGTGATGAGCAAACATTAGTTAGCTTCAATTTTTCCTCATCAGCTAGGGATGAAGTTATCCGTGTTTAATTTTTACTCATTTTTGGCACAATAGAAGATTAGAAAAAAGTTTATTTCTTATAACTTTTCTGAACAAAACTAAACTAATATTCATATAAATTGATCAAGTATAAATACTTGTGTCCATTTATACTATAGATAAGTTCTTTAATACTAAATTCATCTATATAAACTATTCAACAAAATTCAAGGCAATTATAGCCCAGTGTACACTGGATAAGTTCCCATCGTGCTGTAATAATAAGAAAACCCTAGTATGTGATGAGAAAGAATTGGTAAAATGTTAATTAGCCTCAATTTCTCAATATCGGCTAGAAATGATGTCATCCATGTCTAATTTTTACTCATTTTCGGCACAGTAAAAGATTAATCGAATTGCGCAGGTATGAGCAATATCTGCATTAAGTACCAACAAAAAGTTCATTTCCTATAACTTTTCTGAAGTAAATTAAACCGATCATTACAGCATTTCCTCTTGAAACTCATTACAGATCGCCAAAGATATTTTAAGCAAATAAATGTGTATTTCTAAAGATAAGACTTAATGAAATAATTCGGAATGCTCTCGTTTATTAAGCTAAAATCTCAATTAGTAGAGAATTTAATATTCTATTTAATTGTTTGAAATGGCGCAATATCAGTCTTATTCTACCCCTAGTATAATCTGGATATTAATTTTCTCCATAAATTTTTTAACAGTTTTTTTATTCGTTTTTCCTTACTGCCTTTCTCTTGTAATATCTCCCATATGGTTGAAGATGATTGAGTTGGCACAAATGGTTTCGACAGGTACTGCAAAAGATTAAAAAATGAACAAAAAAAATTTCCCCTACACCCTCTCGTAACTGAACGTACGCAATATTCTACAGCATAGTCTTCAGACATTCGAATTCCCGATATTCGCATCATTTACATAATTGCTTTCAAAGAGCTTTTTTTTTTAATTAAATGGTAATAAGTTAAGATGAGTATGATGATTGTAGCTGAATTCATTATGCAGTTCCTCTTTGGTTAATATATTTCTTTATGACGTATTTAAGAATAATAATTTACTAACAATATCTCGTACTGCTATAAACATTTTGTTTACTTTTAGACAATACGGTAATTTAACTGGTAGCAGATTATACATTCATGCACAAAATTAGATTAATACCGGTTGAGACTCCGATAGCAAAAAACTGATACTACTGGCTCCTAAATAAATACGAGAATCAAAGGAATTAAAATATACATTAATCGCATTTTAAAACAAATAAAACGCTATTTTGGACTATATATATTTTACTTTAACAAATATTTACTAAATTATAAATGTATAGAGTATTACTTGAAATTAAAATTGAAAAGTTTAAATACATTTTTTCTAGATTTTAATTTTATAAACTTATTAATTATCGCTTCATAATTAATACATTTAAGGAAATTGTTTTCTCTATATAAAATTGAAATGGTATTTAAGCTTTCCTCAGACATTGAATTTCTAACACATTTTTTTTTTAAACTTTTTTCATGCTAGTAAATGGACGGTCCATAGTTGCGTTTGAAATTGACATGGTCAAAAATTTTATCAAAATAATTTTCGTATTCTGAAAATTTCATTTCATCTAATGTCTTTTTGTGATAATTATTAACTGATTACTTGTATTCGTCATCTATTAAGTTTAAAAACTGCTCCAAGTCAATTTTAAACTATTTGAATCAATGTCATTAAATCATATTCTTGTCAATGAATTCGTATGCAGCACATAGTAATTGTTTGTCATTATATTTGGGCTTTAGTTGTAAAGGAAACAAGCAAATATTATGACACTTTAAGTTTTATTGTTGAAGGTAAATTATAGTACACAATTCTAATGCAATAAGAATTAAACCTGCATTAGAAAAATCTGTAAAGTTGGGGCCCAGAAGCCGTTTAAATACAATTAGTAAATACAATTTAATAAGAGTATTTCGAATGATATAAACAAAAATATTCAATGCTAACATGCAAAGTATAGGTATACTAGTTCGTTGACGTTACGGAAAAAATTAAATAGATATAAAAAATAGTGGTTGTTAGTAAGGTTTTTAATTGTCAATTTTTAATGTCAATTTTAATGGAAAGTAGTAAATAGACATAGAGATGCAAAATAATCACAAAGAATGTATATATTTAATGTTAAAATATTAAATGTAGATTCTTATATCACAGAGCTTTCTTATCTATTAATGATAGAAAATGAAACATGTTTTAGTAAGTAGAATGATTTACGAGAGTAACTTGAAAACTTAAGAGAGAAGTAGAATTTGTAAGTATTTTAATTTTTAACTCAAATTGTTGTTTTGTTTAGCTTTGTGCAATTTTATTCCTGAGATGCATGTATGTGTGTATACATGCATATATACATGTTTATATATATATATATATAATATATATATATATATATATATATATATATATATATATATATATATATATATATATATATATATAAGCATTTCACAATAGCATTACGGATTGTCATAATGTGGTGACTATAGTCGCAGTTTGTTGAAACATAGTTTCAACAAACAAAAACTGTTAGCTGCTAAAGCCTAAAAATACATTTATTCTTTTCTATTCACTTTCTTGGCTGCTTGAGAATGTACGTGCTTGTATCTATATGTTTTTGTACACTGGAGAATAAAGGTATAATTCATATGAAATGTACCATAAAGAATACTTTCATGCATAACTTTTGCAATACGATTACATTTATACCGTAAACAAAGAATTAATAAAAAATAAAGAAGGATATTCAGTGCCTACTTAATGTTCAGTATAGATCAGTGAATGGCATAAATTATTTTCGAATACACGAGGAGCAGGTTGTTAGGAGATATCAAGGATATAAGCTATCTCGCAGCCTTTTAGATATTAATGCTTACAAAGCATTTTTAGTTCTATATAATTCATAAGCTATTATAATATTATATAAATATTAAGTAGTAAAAATATTCTTCGCTGATCATAAATGAAATTATAGACCATATTTTTTAGTTACCAGAACTGGCGTGTCAACACAACTTTATTGCAGTCATGCCGTAGAAGGTAACTCTCCCAGACTCTAAGATCAAGCAAAGTCTTACCTAAATCCTTTATTTTCATCTCAAAGTCACAAATCTGACTTACGTATCTTACACAGGTCAAAGACAAACGTGCATCTGATAATCTGTGAAAATACCGGTTTTAAGAAGTGGGATAAACACGTGGATAATTTCACATCATTTTGAGATTTAAGTGAATAATTCTTTAGCTACTTGTTAAAACATTTTGGGAAGGACAGTTTGGTTTGGTTTGGTTTTGAGTGCTACAGTCTACTTTTTGCAACACGAGGGCTAATGAGACCGGGATCTACAACTTAAAGCCGATTCCGAACGGCTACGAACATCCATGCCACTGTGAGATTCGAACCCAGGAACTCCGGTACCGAAGGCCAGCACCCTAACCAATCGGCTATCGTTCGGCATTGGGCAGGACAATTGCAAACAACGGCATGAAGATTGCAATGAACCTCAATTTTCCCTGAGAGACTAAATATCTGATTTTGGAAAAAGTAAAGAAGAACAACACGTAGCAGTTATTATTTCCCCCTATAACTTTGAAAAGTATGGAAATAATGCGATATCAAACAACCATGTCTTTGATTTTAATTTCAGTGCCTGGAAAAGTTAAGATTAAGTAAGATAGAACATGACTTAAGAGAATTTTGAAAATATTTAGATACAATAATTATTGATAGAGTTCATGCATAATGCAATGGATAGTACATTCTTTTCTTAAAAATGCCATGCATTCTGTAAAAGAACTAAGAATTCAATAGAATAATGGATTCCCTACCTTGCCTAAAATATATGAAATAACTTTTGTTAACAAGTAAAGATAAAATGTATGGTATTTTTTTTCCGTTTAGTGTATATGATTTTACCTACTAATGTTTTAGTACAAGTAAGTTAAAACATGTACATATATGAGTACAGGACTATACAATTTATGACTGTATGCATAAATGCAAGAATTAATTCTAACCAAATTTAATTCATATTTTCAATTTTAATTAATAACGTTGTATCCATTTTTTAAGTTAAACCATATAGATCTTCATGGAAAATAAATTAAGAAAATTAGTCAAAGTGGCATATGCAGACATTGAAAGCAATTACTACTGGTCTACTTAAAAAAGTCTGCATCAGCGATTCTATTTTATCGATATCTTTCATGGAAGTTCTTAAACCCTTGTTTCATCCCCTTTAAATAGAGTTTGAAAACGAAGTCACGCTATACATTTGACGTTTTACTATCTTAGTCAAAATTCTCTCAAATTTTTCATGACTTTCCATTTAAATCTTTTTCACACTAAACTTTTAATATGCTGGCACTCTTTTAAAGATTCTTAAATATTGCGTGAAATTAATGGGTCATTTACATGCGACAAAATGTCTGCAGGATAAATTGCTGAAATTAATTATTTTTGCAATTTTGCAGCTCATCGTGAGTAGTTTCAGAATTAATATTGCTTTATTGGTTACGAAATTTGTTTACACGAAGCAAAATAGCATAAAATATTTTCTATAATCTTGTCTCCAAAGATTCTAATTGACCTTTAAATAAAAAAAAAAGTTATGGCATTTTTTATTTTACTGATGATTCCTGTAAATATATTTCGGTTTAGAAAAGATGATTTTATAATGTATTTTTCATTGTTTATTTATTAATCTTACTGATGAAACAAAAGAGCTAAATATAATGTATAAATTTTAATAATATCCATATTTTTTTGTCTGCAGATAATATGTTAGTTAAGGTAAATAAATCTAAATATGTACGAAATGTATTAGAAAAAATACCATTTTATTTTTAACATAAAAATAGAGTTAACAAGTATATGAAAATTTTCAAAAAAAGCCATAGTAAACAATTAATAAACAGAGTACTTATTTAATTGAGATCAATTACTGACGAATCTTCAAATTCCTTATTTTTTCTTAAAAGGAAGAGGAAATTTTCGCTTGTTTCACTGATCTATTTGCTACATCATATATTATTTACTTCTGAGGAAAACGTCTAACTGTTATTTATTGACGTCTCTAGAGTAGATAAAGCATTTTAGAATCTCAAATGCAACAGTCATTTGAGCAGAGATTAGTGGTTAATATAAAACTTGTTTGTTACCATAAATATTCAAAACGAATACTAAAAGAAATGAATTATAACAGAGAAAATATCCATTTTCCTCTACAAAATATTTATAACATAATTTTTAAATTCTGATGGAGAAACTCTTCAAAAATGTTTTTTCTGCTTTCGTATAACTGGATTAAACTTACATTCGAAATTTATGTAATGGATCAACATTTTTTTGTATATGTGAATATTTCAGACAGTTTAATATTCGTATAATTTAATAATTTATTACATAGATATTATGGAATTTTCTCCGGGAATGAAAAGTGATTCGTAAAACTAATTATTTCGTATAAAACAGTTTTGTAAAATCAAGTTTCCATTGGCGATTTCGCATATACATAAATTAATTCCTGCAAGAATCAGGAGTCTTTATATAACTTAGTTTCGCTTTACTCCGAGCCATCACATGACTAACTATTAACATACTAATTGGCTGGTTCAAACATCTATATAACGTCATGTATACGTTCTTTTGCATCAGAAGCTCTGGAAACGTAGTATTAAAATAAACCCACAATTTTTATTTAAAAATTTCCTCGTATTCTCTTCAGCCACTGGACTGCTAACGACTGTACCCAATTCAAACTGGATGCCGTTTTCTCAATTGTGAAGCGTTAAAATGACCATTACACACACAGACATACATACATGTATGTATGTGATATATATATATGTATATATATGCATACATATATATACATATATATACATATGTGTGTGTATATATATATATATATATATATATATATATATATATATATATATATATATATATATATATATATATATATATATATATATATATATATAGAGAGAGAGAGAGAGAGAGAGAGAGAGTGAAAGAAAGAGACTGCACACACACACACACACACACACACACACACACACACACATATATATATATATATATATATATATATATATATATATATATATATATATACATATATACAATTATATCATATACATACAGAGAGTGAGAGATGCATATATATAAATCTCATGTTATTTATTGACTTAACTTAAGCCTACATTTAAAATCAGTATATAGCTGCATCCTTTATCTTCAAAACGTATATATAGCCCTCGTTATAAATTAACATTTTATGTTGTTTTGAATTACAACAGAAATGAGGAGAAAAAATAAAATGTGTCCTTGTGTGAAAAATTCTTACTTCAAGCAAGAAAAAAAAAAAGAAGAATTCTTATCACAAGAAGAAAAAGCTGTAAATGTAGTTCGTGGAATAAGGGCCCGAATAAATAGAAAAAAGAAGAACCTAAGATTTGAGTAGAATATTCCGATGAAAGCTCGATTGCGGCTAGTAATCCTGGCTGGCGCTTTTTTGCAATACCCTGGATCAAGCAAAAGGATTTTCTGAAATTCACGCTACACCACCTGAGGTCCAAAACGGTAAGAGAGAAGTGCCTTTGTTTTATTTTTTAACCTTAGTAGGACTTAGAGCTCAGAGGAGGGGTGGTATAAAAACGAAAGGGGAAATATAAAAAGTACGTAAAGGGCAGAATTGGGTTAAATGGGAGGGCTATGATAAACAAATTTTAAAAAAAACTGTATTATGGTATAAGTAAAATTTGGAGTGATTTGTATGTAATTACATTTTTAAACTCATTAGAAAAAAACTCATAATTACTAAGTTTAGACTGTTATTTTTCTTTTCTATTGTATTTTCTTTTATTTCTTCTTTCTGTTCAGTATCCGCTTTAAAAAGCTGATACAGGTCTAACTAACTCCGTATGGCAAAAAATTGACTTCAGCGCTCTTAATTATAATCAAACATGTTTTTGTGACATAACACCAAAATGCTGCTGTAGATATGTCAAAATGCGTATATATATATATATATATATATATATATATATATATATATGTATATATATATATATATATATATATATATATATATATATATGTGTGTGTGTGTGTGTGTGTGTGTGTGTTATAAATCAAAATTATTTCACTTTAATATCTCTTTAAAAACCTCCTCTCTCCCATTCTAATTCCTTAAAATCTATTTTTACAGCCACAAAATGTCTTAATCAAAGGAGTGTTTTCGACTTAAAATTCTTCCAACCTATTTCCCAAAGCATTCTATGCAATAGACGTATATTTTCTGTCCACTCACCGCATTTCTCATCTGTTGCCGGCAAATGGATTAGTTTTTTCCCTTATTTAATAGTTAAATTCACTAAGTTTCCGTTTCTCGGGGAAATATTTCGCCTTCGTCTCGCTATGGGGTCCAACTCTATTCCAGCATTAGTTTTCGTGAATATTCTCTCGTCTTTTGCTGACCAGTGAAGATGTCTTTTCTATCAGCACTTAAATAAAGTTTCAATTAGGGCCAGTCTCACCAAAGTCATTTAACGGCCAACCGCGATTAATCTCTGTTTAAACGGAGAATTGAGCTTTGGTTGACGTCATGGGTTAATCGCGGTTAGCTATTAAACGACTTTGGTGAGGCCGACCCTTAGACTTGGACTTGTGTCCCGTTCTCTTCAGTGTGGCCCAACTGCATCTTACTTTATTTTCCGCTGATTAGGCTTCTCCTTGCCCAGTAGACCAGAGAAGTAAAAACATATATTTGATTCTGGGTGAATGGGTAGCTATCAAGGGAGGGGATTAATCATTCATCATGTTTAATATATATTTCATATTAATCATTCATCGATTATCATTCATCATGCAAGGGAGCTGGTTGACTCCAACTTAGAATGCTGTATTTGTTAAGTATGCTTTATCACCAGAAGTGTTCGAGAAACCATGCTCGAAAAAGGGGAATAAATGGATGTAAAAAAAATATCTAGACATTCACTAATTCTTATGCATTCTGTTTCTTTATATCAATATGCAAAATTACTTTTTGTATAGAAATAACATGCGAGTATTCCAGAGTACTTTAAACTTCACCTCCGGCTTCTAGCTTTACATATGTATTTCAGTTGATTATGAAATTGCTGAGCTGAGAATGCTAGTTTATAAAAGATTGATAGTGGAAGCAAGATTTGTTTTTATACTCACTTGGTTTG
>CM063503.1:89083682-89121182 GCA_032207245.1 Pardosa pseudoannulata | reverse complement strand
TCACTCCGTCAGTCGATTAGCGCGGTTGGCTTTCACAGCAGGTTCGGAGGTTCCGAGTGCGTATCACGCTGGGATTCGTGACGAAAACACAGGATGCAAGTCGATCCAAAATTAGAGTGCAAAGTCACTCTAGGCTGACTACTTCTATGCAAGAAGTTAACTATCAATCAGCAATAACGGGGAAGGAATTCCCAAGTCGAATGTTCGACTATCTAGCAACGGAGACGCTGGCGGTCTCAAAAAAAAAACAAACTCCAGACACGGAGATAAGAGCGGTCCTCGATCGACCAGGCTCTAGCAGGTAGAAGCCTCGAGAGAAGAAACAAAGCAAAGCCCCCGTTCTAGTCCGGTCCTTTCCATTTATACTAAGTACTCCTTCGCTTCTCGGTTCTTCGAGAAGCTTCCCGAGCCAGGGTGACGCAATCTTGCGGTCACTCCCAAGTCTTCGATCAGCTGTCCTGGTTCCAGATGTAGCAATTCTCAGATTCATTAACTTAACCAACTTAATGGCCTTTTTGTAACCGCTAATGGGCGGCAAGGTGCACTCAATTATGTACACAGTAAAGGTCCATTCAACAGGTTACAATGTTCAGACAGTTCGGAGCCGTCGACGCACCGTTTTTCAATTACGGGTTTTAGACCACCTGGTTCTATTATAGGCTAATCGTGAGTCCACGACGAAAGGTCACCTTTTTGGCTCCTTGTTCGTTTTGGGGTCATGTAACGGATCGTTACAATATACACACACACACTGAGACGAGTTGATACATAAATTTATTCGTATATATGTATTCGTTTAAGAAATAATTTATAGTCACTGTTTATTCTCCTAACAAATACACTTCTTTCTAATATTTTGATATTTTACGTTGTTTTAAATAACTATATGAACTATATAAATTTTGAATAACTATATAACTTATGAAATTAGAAAAGAAAAATGTTCAGTGAACGATTAGAAACCAATTCGTTAGTTTCGATGTCTATGATTCTGGAAGTTTGCTACATTAAAAGAGCAAGAAAAATATATAAAAAAATATTTTTAAATTATTTTTTAATTTTCATTTAAGAAGAAAAGAGATAAAAAAGTTTTTAGTTATGACGATAGATGGCGATACTAGTTTAATTTAGTCTGGGATTTAAAGGACGCTGAAGAGCTTTTTGCATTCACCAAATTGATTTTATTTTTCTCCCAATCAATTTATGATTGAATATTGTATTGTCACCGAAATTGAACTTATCTGCAACATTTCAGATTCCTAACTAGCCAGAAAAGTAGTTAAAAACTGATTTCAAAATACCAGCTGACACACAAGTGAAGAGTTTAATAAATTAATATTAAAAATATTAGAAAAGCAATGGGACCAAAATTTCAGTTCGTTATACATATATTCACCTGAACTAAAAATTAATAAAAACGTTAATTTAAGTTGATACATAAATTTATTCGTATATATGTATTCGTTTAAGAAATAATTTATAGTCACTGTTTATTCTCCTAACAAATACACTTCTTTCTAATATTTTGATATTTTACGTTGTTTTAAATAACTATATGAACTATATAAATTTTGAATAACTATATAACTTATGAAATTAGAAAAGAAAAATGTTCAGTGAACGATTAGAAACCAATTCGTTAGTTTCGATGTCTATGATTCTGGAAGTTTGCTACATTAAAAGAGCAAGAAAAATATATAAAAAAATATTTTTAAATTATTTTTTAATTTTCATTTAAGAAGAAAAGAGATAAAAAAGTTTTTAGTTATGACGATAGATGGCGATACTAGTTTAATTTAGTCTGGGATTTAAAGGACGCTGAAGAGCTTTTTGCATTCACCAAATTGATTTTATTTTTCTCCCAATCAATTTATGATTGAATATTGTATTGTCACCGAAATTGAACTTATCTGCAACATTTCAGATTCCTAACTAGCCAGAAAAGTAGTTAAAAACTGATTTCAAAATACCAGCTGACACACAAGTGAAGAGTTTAATAAATTAATATTAAAAATATTAGAAAAGCAATGGGACCAAAATTTCAGTTCGTTATACATATATTCACCTGAACTAAAAATTAATAAAAACGTTAATTTAAGGGAAGAATTTAACATCTGGTAAAACTGCATCGTATACCGATGGGTTAATGCTTAACTTATGAAAGTATCTGCAATTAATCACATAAAATAATAATATCATGAACATGAAATGAATGTAGTAATGTAGTATTAATTTGTATTCTGAAGTTTCTGATCTTGTATAAGTAACCAAGCTGATGTTTTGTAATCTCAACTTTTAGATTTCATTTATTGACGAAATGAGTTTTTTTTAAATAAAAAAAAATCTGTTGTAAATTAGATTATAGTGAACATTATTTTAATAAGTTTAATAATAAAATAATTTTGGATCTCATTAATAATATAATCAAAACGAATAAATTTTCAAAATTTATTGTTTTATAAAATACAAAATTTAAATGTAATATATTTAGCAAGAGAAGTGTTATATTTTTGTTTTAACCATTTGTACCACTGTGTTGCAGATCTGCAACATATACAAAATTTTATTTAACTTTTCTAACAAAGTTTCAATCTTCGTTTGATCAAATGCACATGATCATTATTGAAATAATCTCAAGATATGATCAATTAAAATTGTATGCGCATATCTTTATTTTGTAAAAATAGTTTCTTTCCAAATCAGTTAATAATATTTATAAGAAATGTGTATCCTTTTGTTTGAAGAAAATATACATTTGTTGACAGTTTTTCCTTTTTATGTTTTAAATTTTTAAAATTATTTTTTAGATGTTTGACATAGTGCACTCTAAAATTAAAGGAATTATTTTTAAACTGGAGGTTGAAGAGATACAGGATTAAAATTATGCTAGAAAAGCCAAAGAAGTTGAAAATATATTGAATTAGGGAGTAAAGATTTGATTAATTCTTTAATAAAAATGTAGGCACTATTTTTGTTATCACTTTGGTTTTACTTTCATTGAAAGCTCACACACACAAATATATCTTCTATCTATATATACATATAGTGAATAGTGTTTGCATTATGTTTCAATTTTAGTGAATATTTATGCAGAATCTTCTAAATTATTTAAAAATATTTTTTTTTCTTCATGCCATAAATTACACCATATTGAGTATTTGCAGTTTGAAATTTCTGGTAGTGAACAAAAGTTAAATGCAAGTAAGAAAGCAGTACATTGTCGCAAATACATTGTCGACATACTTATAACACTACATCTATGCTTTAAAATTATTTCGTTCATTGAAAAAGAAGACTATTATTACTGCTGAGTACAAAATTAAATTAAATTAAATTAAATTAAATTCAAAAACAGTGAAAAACTGGGTCTAACTTTGAATAATAGCAAATATATTATAATAAATAATTTTTGGTTATATTATAATAAGATTTTCCTGATCAGTTCAAGTTGACTTTAATGCACTAGTAAACTTTAATTGGTTTCTAAACTTTATTATTTGAAGATTTTTTATGAATTACAACGTCTAAAAAATCTCATTTATTACATCAAATTATTCAGTGGAAACAAATTATCATTCTTCAAAATCAACAGATTCAATTTACAACTTGGACTTTTTCTAAATTTCATCCAAGTCCTTGCATATGTTAGGATTAATTCTCGATGTGCAGTGGTGTGTTCTAATCACACTTGTAACGGCATTAATTGAGCGTAGGCCACTAACCATAATGTTTCGGGTAAAAAAATAAAATTCAGGCATTTAAAGCAATTTTCCTTCCTCACTAAGATCATTGACGCTTTTGTAATTTTTTTCGTAATGTCATCTTTTTCTTATACGTTAGAAAGCGTTTTTTATGCTTTTCCATTCATTCAACCAACCAACCAAAAAATGCAATGTTCAATGCTGCATTAGTGAACAAAAACTAAGGTAAGCTTGAGTGTGTAAGTTCGAGCTTCTTTTAGCGAGTTGCCGATGTAAGCTCCTTACTTTTTTCCACTTCTATCTTTCATTATTATTTTGTTTTCCCATTGTTGCTTTTTTGTTTTACTTATTTGATTTTTTTTTACTGCAAAGCTTTTTTTTCAGTGCTCCGAAAAATTTCCCTCATTTTTTTTTTCTTTTTTTTTATGGTTGTGTGTCCGCTTTAGCTTGGTCCGCTCTTTTTCAACTCTTTCTTCTCCCTCTTTTTTCTTGCTCATCTTTTTAACTCTTCCTTTTCTTTCTTTTTCCTTTGTCCCGCCGCATCGCCCTGCAAGACTAGGCGATCGTGAATGACAAGCGTGTGTCCTTAACCACATGAGAAATGAACTGAGAGTGAAAAACAGGAGTTAAATGTGCCGAAAAGAATCGGGGGAAGAAGAATGGGGGCTGTGGGCGGAACAGGAGAAAAACCTTAAGCGGCAGAATTGTGTCGAAAAAATTCCTCCGCATAAAAATCCTGGACTGAAAAGGAGTAAACCATGCTAATTACTGCCTAAAAAACTTTCTCAATTTTTGCGACTACTTTTGCCAAGTAAAAACGTAACTGGGACAGGGTTTTACTCGATCGAGACTCATTGCCCTAGTGTGCAAGGGAGGAATGTGAGCGATTAAAGGAGAAGCATTTGTTGTCGAATCGGTCCAGAAAGATTTCATTATCTACTGAAAATAAAGGCCAGTACAAAGTTGAAACAAAACGTGACCTATTCGTTAATTGCATTTAAATGATGTTTAGTTGCTTTGATTTAAAAGTGAACATTCAGATTCCATTTACAAATTTCTTTCTATTCCTTCAAATAAAATGATCCCCCCTTTTTTTAAATGCAACGTTAATAAAAAGGTTAGGAAACCTCTATTCAAAGTTCTTTGGGTTTAATGGCTTTTAAAATAGTTTTTTGAATATTAACACAAAGTAAACTTCGTTGATTTTCTCTGAGGCTATTGTTTGTTCAGCCTTATTGAAGTCTGTTGAAAAATACGAAAGATCAATACAAAATGTCTAACTTCATGTTTCTAATTATGTTATACTTGTTTACTCATTAATCTCGTTCTTGCTCTAAATAATATAAGAACTATGTAAAAATTCCTGAATATAATGCGTAAGATTATTATTGTAAGGAGCGTAATTTTACACTCAATCACCAATGCTGTTGTATTTGTTGATCCACATATTTACCACAGACCTATCTATCTATGTCTATGTATGAATGTAAAAAATATTATATTGCTTCAGTGACTGTTTATGGCTGTTTATGATTGTTTATGACTGCTTTTATGACTGTTTATAATATATCCCTGAACTGGTTATGTCCAGTTATATATTATATATGACAGAAAAGTTCATAAAGACAAGGAAAACAGTAGAAAATTTTAACCTTAACATGTTCATAACAAATCTTTTTCCAAAATAATGAATTCTGCAGTTCCAGTTCATTTCCATACAAGGAGAAGAAGGTAAATTCTTTAGAGTTTTTGAGTTTCTTATTAATTCCATCTATCTCTATGACTTGAGAGTTATAACAACTGAAAATTGGTGAGTTCAAAGTTTTGCATTGAATTATATTGTTTATGGAATGTAGATTTGTGTAGTATAAGATTTAATCTACACAATTTCAGCACCGTAACATTATGTTGCTTTAATATTTATTATTCTAGCAAGTATATTTTCCTCTAATAGTAGAGCCGTCATTTTCACTTATAATATCATAGATTTGCTGACTTCTTTATAATGGACATACCTTGTGAGATTACCATTCCTAAACTATCAAGAAACATTAATTTTTAGTTAAATATTGTCTTTTAAGTTTGTATATAAATTATTGAAAGTAAAAATAACTAATAACTTATAATAATAAACATCACATCCAATATTTAATTACTGTCAAATATAGTTAAACTTAAAATATAAATAGGAGTAAATAAGGAAATTTTGAATGTGAAATTATTTGACATATGATATTTGGATTTGTTATAACGATTTTAGATCTTGGAAAAAAGAGAAAAATTTGATATAATCTGTTTTTATAATTTATATTTTTTTCAGGTAGAATACTTTCGTTATCAAGTGAATGGAAAAAAATATGATACTTAATAAATGTTGTATGTAGTAAAACTTAAAATATACTTTGAAGTAAATGGGAGATTTTTGAACCGTTACATTTTTTTAAGTATGATATTTGGAATTAAAATAATGATTTTTGTTGTAAAATAAATGACAAAAATAGCAACTACCAGTTTTGTTTTAATTTATTCAGATAAAATACTGTAATAATCAGATGAATGGATTAAACATCTTTATAAGAAGTGTATTTTAGGTACCCAAATCCTTTTATATTATTGAGATATGCATATATTTTTATACTATGCATATAACCTTTGCTTATATTAGTTTTATTACTGGTAGGGCTGGATATACGGCTGTGAATTCGGCTAACGGGCTGAGGCTATCAGTTTGAAGAAGCCCCCACTTCAGACGTACCAAGGATCATAATCAGAAATAGTCTTTTTAAAAGTTAAACAAAATATAAAAATACAGATGATCAGTTAAAACCATTAAATAGGTAAATTATATGCAATGAATGAATAGTTGCATACATTATTTACGTAAATATTTTCTGCTCTTACATTTTTGGTATGATAGCTTGATTCTAGGAAATATTCCTGTGGTTAAATATTCTTGAATATGGGCAATTAATGTTAGGCATCAAAATGCTAGACATTTACCTTAATCTTCATAAAATATTCATACAGTACCGTTGTGAGACCAGCGAGGCCCCCAGTTTTCATTAGTACACAAGGTCAACTCTTTTGTAAATCATTCACTAGTTACTGGTCGATCATGCTGTTCTATATTTTATATTCTTGACTGTGCCTTTGAATTCGTGTACTTTTGGTTCTTTATGTAAATTCATTAAATCAAGTTAATGTGTATAAATCTGTAGTAAGTACAAGAACTATTATTTTCGCATAAAGACATTGTTGGAGAGGTAAATATGTAAAAAAAAATGAAATTATATCCCGAAACTTTACAGAATACTCATAAATGTACTTGAAACATGACGCAGGCATAAAATCCCTCAGCTTTATTTTGTAAAACAAGTTTCACTTAATAAAAAGAAAACTACAAAGCAAAACTGAGAATAATATCAAACCAGCACTTGAAAAATGACTACCAACTATGTTTATTACACCATAAGGAGCTTTTTGACTGCATCAGTAATAGATCTACTAGAGAAAACTAAATAGAAGCTGAGATAAACATGATCAGAACTATCAACACCAAAGATTATGTTCGATTCCCATCTGTATGGTCAAAATAAAAAAACCTCAATAAATTTAAGTCAACCATCAGATGTGCTTTAAACCATACACAACTTCACGTAACAAATTTATGTGATATTATAACTGTTCTAGCCTAAAGCGTTTCTTTTGTTCTTCAGAAATAGCTATAGTATCTGATATTTTCGTACAGTAAAATAAATACGACTCTGATATCATCAGCTTGCTTGAGTTAAGCTTATTTAATCCATTGCTCTCGGAAACAAGACAATGTGGGATTACGGAATTTTATGAGCCAGTGATTTTGTCCTTTCTAAATCGAAGACGATGAGAGTATATTTCTTTTTCTGCTGAGCGCAAATGATTTGGACGTGATCTGAAATAGTGATAGCTGATTGAAATCGATATTATAGAAACAACGATTAAGCCGTTTCAAAAGGAGACAATCCCAATGATACAACTGTCCCCGAGTTAAATTCAAAACAACTAAAGTCCCTAAAATATCCTTTGGAAATCCTTATAAAATAAGATTCTCTTCACAAAACAAAGTGTTTTAAAGTTTGTGTAACGCAATTTACTGATAAAATTTTAACCAAAGTTAACAATAAAACAGTTTTTATCACACAGAATAATTTACAATGTCAAGCCAACTCAATATACATAGTCTGGTGCATTACTCTTACTAGCAACTCCAGAACTAGAGGGCTTGGCCAGTGAGTTCTGTTGCAAAATCTTCCTGTGAGATCCTGTGACAATAATTTACTTTGTATTTATGAATGATTATTATTATACAACTTCTTTAGCTGATTCGATCATCAATGTTTTTGAAAAGCTTTGCTGTCTTTACTTGTTTTCTGTATAAAAATGCTTCCTTCGGTTACATGAAACGTTTACCTAAATATTGTCAAAAGATAAAGCTATAAGCCAAAAAGGACTCTAAAAGGATTCCTAAAAAACTTATTTTTGAATATAAGCAAAAACAGTACTTCTCAAATAAGAATTCATTACCTAATTTAATTATAAACCATAAAAATTATTTTTCATCATCAAGCATCTGATGTCATGAACATTTTGAAACTTTATTTGATTTGAAAATTTTCGAATAAAGATTAATTTTATTATTGTAGCTTCAAAATAACATTCTTTAAGCTATAAATCATTGGCAAACTCATGGCAATCTTCAATATGAAATTTAGAATTTGATATGCAATGAAGTGTATTTAATTTTTCTTATATTATAATGATGAATATTTAGATAGGAAATGCTTAAAATGTGAATTATACACATAAGTGCTATCAGTAGAATAAAAAATGGCAGTTTCCTATTCCTAATAAACTTCTTAAAAATTTCAATTGTACGGACGAAAAGTTTTCTGAAGGTTTTTGATTATAATAACGCGGTTTTATCACGTGAACATACAATACAATACTTTATCACTTTGATAAGGTATAACTCATTACTTTGTTGGGCTGCTGCATGAGTAATTTAATGTATCTTTGATCTGGTTTCGAATAATTCCTTGGATAGAAATCAATGAGCGAAGTCTCCTTCGTAAGTGTTGTTTGTGGTATCATATAAGTTTAGTAAACCAGTATCAGATTAACTAAATTAAAGCTATTTCATACTATTAAGTTGCGAATTCGTTTTGGAAGGTAAACAAGTTTTCATTTCCTAGATGCGAAGTAATAAAGAAGTGTCTAAATTCTGTGAGTCAAAAATCTTTACGTTAAACGTTAATGAGAATGTCTGTAAAATTTCTTGTTCATCTCTTTAATTTTTTCAATATCTGATATATTGCGCAAAGTTTTAAAGTTAGAATTATTCAATTTGATTTCATAGTTTTTTTATTTAATCAACCATGAACTTTCCCTATTAACTTATTTTGGATTGAGCAATCAGTGCGAAAAGAAAAAAAATTTACTTCGACCTGGAGGAACATTTTAAAGTCTGCATAGTAAATCTATGTAACCTCAATGAATTTTAAAAGTCTATATATTGCTTTTCCTTTCACTTAAACTAAGCACACACACGATATTTTTTATAGCTTTAACTATGCACGTTGGAGTGTTTTGTATATTTTTTTCACCAATAAGACTTTTTTTCAGCATAAGATGTTGCAATGGCTTCAATTAAAAGTATTACTCGACGTTAGCCTACTTTAACCTACTTATGTAAGAACTATTATAGTATAAAGTTAGTCTTAGTGTTTAACAATATCCTGTAACTCTCACTGAAAAATGTCATTATAAGACGAACTTTCTTTTCCATTCTATCTCCCTTTTTTACTCTATTAACAAATTGTAATTTTAAAGAATAGTCTGTAATTTAACTTAACAGATTATAAATGTATTTACTAATATAAAAATCCTTAATGTTGAAAACTTAGGGTTAAGCTGCAAGCATCTACTATAATTTAGCTGCAAAGACATCTGTATTCCCGAAAAGATATTAAAAATTAACATTATTACGAGTGCGTTAAAACCTACTTGCGCGTACTTTTTAAGTGTTATTTAACATTTCCTGAATTTGTCAACATTTTTTCTATTTCAAATTATAGCTACCACTATTATAATTATTGGTTAAAAAGAGTCTTTTAAGATATTTTTCATAATCATATTTTTTGAATTCCAAACTTTCAGTGAGTGACTAATTTTTTTAAGCACATTCTAGCTATTCATGCACACTGAATACTTATTTTATTACAAAGTTGAATTTTAATTATCTTGCTATCTCTTTTGTTTTAACAACTTTTTGAATTTCTAATTCGCATTGACATTTTTAACCTTGTTTAATTTAATAAAAAGTATTTTTATGCGAACCTTTACACCGTTTTTTACTTGTATTTTTTTCTTTTAAGTATTTGATATTGTACTCTACTTTTAAATTATATTTTGTGTTTTAATATTTCACTCTTTCGTTCGGCGCAAAATATCCTTGCTTGGATCTTGCGCCAATAAACCTCAACCAACCAACCAACCTTTTGTTGAAACATAAAACCTGCAGATTTTTCTGATAAATTTGTGCTTTTATTGGAGTTAACTCGTTAAATTACAGGAGGATTAAGAACTATTTTTAAAGCTTTTTGTTATAACATTAGCTTTTTAACAGCTCCTATTTAAACTTCTGTTCTTTGCTCTTTTTTTCAATAAATATCTATGAGGTTCTTACTTATTTTGTGTTATGAAAAAGTATTATCATGGCATTAAAAATAGTTTTCAATTGAAAACTAGTCCGACAGACGTTGTTTTCAATTATAATGATAGCATCTCCTTTCTCTGTTATTTTCCCCGAGTTGTTTTGACAGAGTTTCAGACTCAGACGTTTTCAGATTCGGGAATGATTGTTTGCTAATGCTTGATAGTATGTCCTAGAAATGCGTGTATCTCATTTTTCAATATAAGTTCTTCAAAGGATGATTTATCTGATGTTTCAAAGCATTGCTCATAAGTACTTTTATCTAACTGAATATATCCAAACCAATAAACATGTTCTCTCATCTGTAGACGCATGTATCAACACAATTGCATGCAGATAAGTGTTTTAAGTTATAGAATACATTGACATGAAATCTGCCTCTCAGTTCCTTAGAATCACCTGAATAATACCGAAAGGAAGATCGACTTTTTGTTCCTTTCTTATTTTCGGTTTAGCTTCTTGGTGGATTTACATTTTCTCCTATTTTTCTTCGATGTTTTTATTGATTTAGTTTTTCTGGATGGCGTTTATCACTCCTGACACGTACTTTAGCATAAAAGTTTTCTATGCAAGGTAAGATCATCGCACATACATTTGTTCCAGTTGATGGCAACTTGTCGGAAAATCCTTTTGAAATCTTTTTCACCATGGTTGAGTGATAGTGTTGAAGTAGAAAAATAGATTTTTTAAGTTATTGTTTGTATATGGATACTGACTAAAACAGGTGTTTAAAATTAGGATTTTTCTTTCAAGACAAGACTGTTAGACTTGGGTCGATTTGATTTTCTGTGATTTATTACGCTATTTATTTTGAATGTAAAACTAAGCTAGACGAGACAAGTGATGCAGTAAAAGAATAAAAATGAGATAAAGCTGAGGAGGTTGTATTGGGTGTTTTTTAAACTATGATACTTTATATATGAATGATGATTTAAAAAAGATTAAAATATATTTCATTGATATTTATTAATACGGCTGACATTATTAATGCGCTATACAGAAAATATCCCGCTAACTGAAATATTTTTCTCTAAAGGTAATTTTTAAAAAATCTTGTAGATATCACTTGCATGTTTCACCGTGATTTACGAATAACCCTATCTTGATTAAACACGTTCATTTCTGTAAAAAATATCCAGAGAAAATATCCATAAAATTATTCCTCCATCAAAATTAGTTACTCGTACTATGAAATGACATCTAAAATTTTACAGTAAGCAAAATTTTAGCGATAAATGCAAATTATTATTAGCCATTTATTTTGTAAAATAATTTAGCTATATTTTATCGGAATTTTCTTATGGATATAAAATACTTATACATTGTATGAAATTTATAAATAATTTTTCGGAAGATTAGCTTGGATCTAAGTTCGTTTATGGTTACCTCAGTTTCATTGTGAGTTCTAAGATTAAATGTTGGCTATTGGGGATTTAATTAGATCGACATGTACTGTTTTAAATCAATTCCAAATGGTTACAGCGATGCATGAAAAACTATCACCTGTCTGGACATTACTCGATTGTTACAAACGATTAGGGAAGCGAATAATAATTTAGATTATCGGCGTTGGAAATCCGAATCAGACGTTCATCGTCAATGGTAATATAAAGTTAAGGCTGATGCCTACTTGTCTATCCAGTACTATACTGATAAAAAAAATTACAAAATGCTGCAAGAATCCAAAATATCAACAACAGATGAAAATCTCCTTACTTGAATACCGAAAACATTACCAGTTCGTACACCATTCGGCTGTTATAGGAGATTGGAGAAGAGAATAATAAATCGAATTTTCACCATTTGGTCGTTTGAAATCTGAGTTAGATATTTGTCTACAGTGGGTATTGCTTAGTTATCACTATTTCTACTAAGCTGGTATCTACTGATTAAAACAAATTTAAAAGATTTACAGGAATCCATACCAGTAGCTAAGAACTGTGGTACAAAATGATATCACCCTTTAATACAAAAATTAATTGGTATGGAAGATCAGGAAAGATATTAATAATTTGACTAATCGGCGTTTGAAACCTGAATTAGAAAGTTTGTCATTAGAGAGCTATCACCCATATTAATCTGTCTGTACAGTTAAATGAGCTATTTAATAGTACCTGGTGCCAGACTTTTAGAAGTGGCAATTTTGCTTGCACTGAAATTATTCTGACTGACAAAGTAAAATAAAAATACCTAGGAGTATTTTGTTTTAATGGATAGTGACTAACTTCACAACTTATTCAAACTTTTCCCTACTTTAAGAGAAAAAAGTATTTTTTATAACGATGAACGCGTTATTGCAGTAGCCCGTGGGCACTGGATATCATTGATCTCAATAGAAAATCTTTTTTTATTGTAAAAATTGCCTCACTATATTGCTGGTTAATTCTCCTTTAATTCCTTGCAAGGTTTATTCTATTCTCTTTGGGAAATTGTGTCAAAGGGTAAATATTTTTTACCTATGATTTATTAAATATCCTAAGAGTTTCACTTCATCCTGAAAAGGACGATGTGAGAAGTTCATGTTGCCTTTCGCAAGGTCTCTTATACAGATCTACAGATGAGTATTTTACGTCTTTATACCAACGTCTTTATACGTACTCTCTTTATACCAACCGAAATTTTCACAATGCCCTATAGTTTTTATTTTATTTCTGTCATGATCATTCTTGTTCATACATGGTACTGTAGATTTAGGTAAAGACATGTCATGTGCTTTTTCTTCAAGATATTCTCCTCCGGCTTGTTTTCTCTTACTTTATTTGACAATAATTTTTGGTTTCTTACTGAAAATTTAAATTTTTATAGGCTATTAGTCCGAACTTACAACCCTCTTTATACTCTTACTTGTTAAAGTTAAATTAACTAGTATCGGTGCAGTACTAAATCCTTGCGCATTATAAGTGCACATTAACAATTTGTCTAATTTAGATAAAATTATCAGTTTTTAAAAGGATTTTAAAAATGGAAAATTTTTATTGATGCTTGTTAGTTACATAACTGGTGTATTTTGGAAGTAAGCCTTTTATTATGTTTCTTTGGTGTTAATTATTTATATTTTTATAATATAGGAAGTAATATTGCGATAAGTGTAATTGAGTCATGAAACTTAATGTGAACAGGGTTCCAACAGTGTTTGATGTGAGGACTCACTGAAACTATTTTTTAAAGATCGAAAGACTATAACAAAAATGCAAAAATATAAAATGATTTAAAACAATAATGCTTAATTTAACATAAAACAAGTTGTACATAAAAGTTATTCTTGTTTTAATGCAATGAAAAAATAATGCTTTTAGTTAAGTACCATAAAAGTTAGTACTATTAATTTGAAAGGTGAAATTTATTTCAGCTATTACAAAGCTTATTACTACTGATATTAATTAAATAATTTGTGGGTGCTTAAAATTTATGTAAAATTAATTTTTAATTAGATAAAATATTATCTTTTTAGGATAAGAATGTTAAGATAAATATTCATATGATGCAGTAAAGGAAAATCGCTTTAAATGATTAAAGTTTAAAGAGATATATCCATTGCAAATTCCAATAATTTTGTGTTTATTCTGTCCTATGCTTGTTTTTATAGAACTTTATTTTGGAGTAACTGTATTTCCTTTAAAATACTGTAGTTGTAACATTACTAATCTTAAAGTACTTTTTAGTTCTGATTCACAGTTTTTATTATCATTATTACTGCAGTAATTGTAGTAAAGATTTAGTTTTAGTGGTATGTTTACATTAAAAATTATATATTTCCCAGAGGAAATTCTTCATTTAATAACATCAGTAGAAATATTATTTCATAATTAATTTTTACCTCGATAATTTTTTAAATTTAATATTATATCATGCTTATTATATTATTATATTGTTTTTTTATAAAGTATTAGTTTTTCTTATTTGAATTGCATTACCTAACTCAATTATTAATGCTATATGTATGCTATATATTTTACAGTAGCTTTTTCCTTTACTGTTGCAAAGTTAAATAAAGAATAGATACTAAAATATTAATTGTTTATTTCTTCAAGTTTAAAATATGTGAATATAATTATATTAATTCACTCTGTTACAAGTAGATGCATCAATAGATAAATCTTAATTTTCAGATAAATTAAGTATGTGTGCGAAAAATAGTATTAGTTTTTGTCTTCCAGAAATATTGGCTCGAAAATGAAAAGCATTCTGCATACTTACAAAATAGGAGCAATAGTTTAGCTTCCGTTGAAAACATAAACTTATTAATAAAAAATAATGCATTAAAAAAGCTTCGATGGTAGGAAAATTTTAAGAGAATTACGCTGATTACCCATTAAATCCATTTTTCAGGCGCAAGAATTTATTAAAACTTAAAGTCGAGATAAAAATGGTTCCTTATACCTCACTATACAATTAACGTTTAATTCAGTTTGCGTTCTGTTGTCTTTAAATCATCGATTTTCAAAAGTTTATATAAATTTGTCTCCCCTCCCACAAAAATTGCAAATGTTTCATTAATTTTTTGGTTCTAAATTTGAAACTTCCCGTCCGATTAGCTATGCGTAAAAATCCTGCCTGGCTTGATTCATAAATTACACCGAGGCTAGAGGTTTAACACATACACATTTTTCTAGCCGCGAAATGGTATTAAATGTCAAGAATCGCAGGCACCCGATAAAACTGCTAATTAAAATTTATCGATTTCTAGAGCTCATTAATCTTTTTGCCGCCAAAAATTACATGCTGAAAAAAATGAGTGCAAGAGAAAAAAGGAAAAAAGTATACCAACTTAGACTCTCATGGAAAACTGATTTTTCTGCTGGAATACTCAGAATTTTTCGTCTCAAAATATACGCGTGGCTCGGAAATTAAAGACTTAGCTAAGCTTGTCCGTGGGAACCTTAACATGTGTTGCTCCTGCTGCATAAACCACAGTGATGTGCGTGCTATAGTGTGCCTTGAGTTAAACTGCATAATAACACGGCTAGCCGTTTCGCACACTAGCTTTTACAGCAGTGCGTTGTTGACGCACAATTGCATGAAATTTTATACATGTTTGTGCTTTGCTGGCATAGAGAATTGGGATTTGTTGGCTTTACTTGTTTTCAGCAGTATTGTTGTAAGAACATTTGTTGGAGGGAGTATTTTTGTTTACGCTGAGACAGTTCGCTGGATGTCAGTTTAATAAGTAAAGATTTATTGCTTATTTATGCATTTGAGCCTTCTGAAAGGAAAAAGTCCAGTGACGCGTATACAGAAAGTATAGCGTGAGCCTGATCAGGGCTTCATTTCCATGAACCATCTTCAGAGGATAAGAATGAAATAGATCCTTTAGAAAGTACGAAATTTAAAAGAATAGAGTTTAAAAAAAATGAGAGTAGTTTGGTATTGGGTTTTCTTATTAACACTTTAAAAACTAAACGATAGAATGCACTGTTTAGCAGTATTACTGAAAGATAAAGTATATTCCTTCAATGCCATATTAACTGGTTAGTAGATCTTTACAATTGAGTGAGTAATAAGTAAAATAACACTCTACTTCCTGCGTTAAACTGTAGCCACTTCAAACATGTGTTATGGTCACAGATTTTTATAGAAAATGTTGTTAGTAATGAATATAAAAATGAAATGTGAGATATGGAAGATGATTTTAAGTAAAAATATAGGATTATTTCTTTATAGTTGTTTCGTTTTTATATATTTTTGTTATACGTTAAATACATCTACTCACATGTGTAAACTAATTGATATCGTGCACGAATAAAATATAAATATCAGTGTAACAATTCAAATTTTAAAGTGACTAAAATCTTATATAAATTTCCTCTCTTAAAAATGCATATAAATATGTTAATAAAACATTTATTTGGCAGTCTAAACTATAAATAATCTGCAATGATGAACTTCTGAAAAAGAACTTTATACTAGGGTATTTTTGTACACTTTAAAAGTTATTTAAAACATTGCAATATAACTTTTATTCCTTTTCTGAAAGGAAATAAGAAATACTTTATTTCACCAAAATTTCTGTTTAGTTTCAGTTGCTAATGAAGAGTTTGTAATGTCCCTTTTTATAGGACGTTTATAAAAAACGTCCTATAAAATTGCCTTGTAGCTTTGTAATATTATTTTACTATATTTATAATACATTAAACTATTTAAAATGGGATAAAGTAAAGCTGAAATGTTTTTCAAAATCCTGGCAAAAATCTGACTTTAATGATTCCTAAATATTTTCTACTTTGATTAATAAATATTTAAATCAATTTCCATAATTTTCACATTTGTTAAAACATTACATCTTTACACTTTCCATAAATTAAATCCTTCAGCCATCAAGTACAAGCTTCCTAAACTACTGACAATAGAATGCTTCAAAGACCGAATGGGGGGGGGGTAAGAAAACAGTAGTCTGACCTTTATTACAGACGCTGTCCATACATATATTACACATAAAATTTTATTTTATTTATATCTTCAATTTTTTATATAAAAAAAGTTGTAATTATATTTTTATGTTTATAGAGTTAAACAGCAATATACTACTGAATAACTTTTATTCCATTAGGCTTTTTGGAAGATAATCTTTTATTTTTATTTATAAAATTATTTTTATTTAGTATATAAATATTGTATTAGGTTTTACAGCAACAATTTTGTATAATATCTGCTAATGATATAGTATAATGTGATTTAGATTGAAGTTTGCTGGTTAGAAATTTTTCTAAAATATCTCGAGCTAAAAATGAAATCAGTTACTGAAGTAAGAAAGTTTCTTTTTAAAAATAAATAGCAAAATAATAGAAATAACGATGAAAAACAAAAGCGTCCAGTCTTGTTTATTTTTGACACGGAACCCCTATTTTCAACTGTTTTAAAAACTAAAATTGTGTTATTAAAATTATCAAAGAATATTTCAAAATTTAGGTTTAAATTATTTTTCTCTTTTCGGGTGTGTGTGTGATATGTGGAGCCTTAGGCAAAGTCCCCATTTGCCCATGAGACAATAAGGTCCTGATCAAGTAATAGAAACCAAGATAAGAATTTCCACAAGATAAAACTGTTAAATAGAAACTTAGGCAGTAGAAGTTAGTCTATATATTTAATTATATTTATTGCAAATGATGAAAACCGAGTTATTGAAATAATATATCTAAAATTTGTAGCAGTACCTTTTAAACTATATATATATATATATATATATATATATATATATATATATAAATATATATATATATATATATATATATATATATATATATATATATATATATATATATATATATATATATATATGTATATACATATATATATATATATATATATATATATATATATATATATATATATATATATATATATATTATATACATATATATGTATCAATTTTTTTAATAATGTTTTATTACAATAGTTTACTCTATATAAAGAATAAATATTAATAAGTAAACTTCTTAAAATTGTTCATCATATATATACAGGCACACATAGATTAATGTACAAACCTCTTTTTGAAAACTTCCTTTCCTAGTTCTACTAAATAATGCTTTAATAGTTTCTGGAAGTCTTTCCGATCCAAAATATAGAAGTTCGATTACCGAAAATTTAGTCCTGAGGAAAAGAGTAATTAATATAGAAGCAAGCTATTTAAGTGCACTGATGAGTTTTAAATTAGGATGCCCAAAAGAGCTGATTCGAAAACCATAAGGGGATACAATATCTTCGGCTGTGATATTTTAGTAATCAATAAATTCAAGTTTATAATCAAATTCAAGAGACAGAAAATGAGGAATTTAAGGAATCTTTTGTAGAACATATAGTCTACTGATGGGTAAACGCAACGTTTTTCTGTAGGAGACATCAAAAACTAAAGACTTCTGTGGAAGGACATCAAAACTAAAATTTTAGGTTTGAACAAAATTGTCTATTTAAGTTCACCGACCATACTTGGAGCCAAAATTCTGAAATAAAATTTATGATAATCTTTCTTAAATGTATTCAAAGTTAGAATTTGATAAAACTTTTTAAAAAAGACTTTACATCAATAATCCCAATTAAAAAATATGTAATACACATCACTTTTAACATCCATCATGTGTGCATTGAATTTAAAGAATAAAACTTTTTCAATGTATAAATGAATTATAGCCAATCAAGCAATTTAAAGCAAAAATCCAAGCAAAAAATAGTTTCTTACATGAATAAAAACAACTCCTCTCAAAATGAATCAATTTATAACCTTTTGGCTCAATGTATATATAACATCATCAGAAACATACAGTTAATTTTTCTTTTAAATTATGAAAACTATTATATAAGTTATGACTGCTATAATTGAGTAGCAAAAAATCACAACTTTTCAGAAATCCAATTTAGAGCCCTTATTGGATAAAATGGAGTGAAGTATTTTATAATTTAATAAACATTCATAAATATGCTACACTAATTTTTCTTTACTTAAAAGCTACAATACGCTATTTACTACTTTTTTTTACGTTAACAGTCAAAGGCAATTCCTTACTCTGTGCACTTCCGGCATCTTTTTAGTACGTCATGTGGTGATTAAACAACTATATCTTGACTGATAATGACTGCAAAAAGAAAATGAAAACTGTTTTCAAAGTTTTATTTTTCAAATTATTTTTCAAAGATTTATATTTGAACCGATTACCTAAAATTTATACAGCTATGTTAAATTGCAATTTATATTCTCATTCAAACATACCGAAAACCTAAACTAACCATCAGATGTAAAATTTCATAAAGTTTTAATTGATTCTTGTATTATAACAAAATCCTTAAAGTTTAAACCCTCTAAGCTGTTCGCACATACAATTCCACCAAACGGATGTTGTCTCTCAAACGTACAATTTTCGACCTCCAAAAAGGCTCCAAAAATGGATGTAGTGTACATTTCTGACAGTGCTTTCCACCGTGGAGTTCTGCGGTAGGAAATCAGTTCGATTGTTTAGGACCTGCACCCCTCTTTGACTAACATTTATTGAGGTATGCACCTCTACCCCTAAGGCACACAGACGCTGATAGCTTTTCATCCCTTTCTAAATCTCTATTTCGAAGTATTTCGTTTGCGGTAACTTATGTATCTCTAACTGCACCCCTTAAATATCTTGGACGACTTTCGTAAAATATATAAATAAGTCTCTCAAAGAATATTTTCATTTGTACTTTTAGAATCCATTATTTCTTATCGGATGATCTTCGAGACTTGACGAGCTTTATGTGCATTAAAAATTAACAATCTATAATATCTATTTATGTATCTGTTTATAGCCAGAAGTAAAGGGACAATAAAGAGGGTGGGGTTCGAGTACTAGTCGACTAAGGGTGAAGGAAAAAATCATAGAACGCTTTGGCCACTGACACAGTAAACCTTTAGCGTATTTTTTGGAGACTTTTTTCCTCGATGTGTTCCACTAGGAGGGTTAAAAGTTAAAAGCTTCCTCATACGTACTTAAAACTTAACTATTGCACTAGTCAAAATGGATATTTTTGAAGAAATCTGAAGACTGAAATTTTTGCATTTGTAATAATTCTTTTACTTCATATAAGGAAGTAAAAGTGAAGTTTAGAAAATTACTTTTCAGAATAATTTTTCTTTATTTGTGTCACAATTAACGATCCATGTATGAATGATTTGATATTAAGTAAGGGCTATAACAGTATTCCATTGACTGAAGTATGTATACACATTTCATCAATCGGAGTCATTTATTGTTAGTTGACACGACAGTCGACAAGGAGATTAGGTCTCAATTCAATAAGTACGTGCACCTATTCTTTGCCTGACGAAGTAACAATATTTCAGTCGCTTGTCAAGAGAGAAATGACATCTTCCCCGGCACGTCCAGAGAAAGGGTTTCACCTTTTTTATTATTATTATTTTCAATCGTTAGACCGAATTTTTTTTCTAGTTTTACCGTTCTTCTTTCTTTGAAATCGTAAGAAATATTTGGCTTATATTTGCAACTGAAGTACATCTCTTCGTTATATTCTTTTAACTCAATAGTAAATAATCGTGCTACTTTGGAAATGTAATTTCATTTAATGATGAAATCTCCTTTAATATTTGACTTATATTTCACCTGGTGCAACTGAAGTACATGTCTTCGTTATATTCTTTTAAATCAATAGTAAATAATCATGCTACTTGGGAAATGAAATTTCATTTTAATGATGAAATCTCATTTAAACACATAAGAAGTTAGTTTTATTTAATTACTGTTACGTTCATATTTATTCTGATTCAAAGAAAATTTCTATGAAATTTTATTTTTTGCTACGTAAAACTATTTTTTAATTTTTTAGTTTTAAACACACCTATAGTGCAATACAAGACATCCTTCAAATGAGACCCAGATCTCAAAATTAAATATCTCGCAAACAAAGATTCGTGGAAGAATGTGACAAAAGGTATGTTTATCAGGAAAGCTGTATGGATTTTATGCATACGTATCAAAATAGTTACAGAAGCTTGTAACAGATGGTGTTGCATGCAGAACAGCTCGTATCAGCATAATCTCAGCATTTTCTGCCTGTTGAAACAGATCAAACTAAGCTCTGCTGCAATTTTTCTGATTGTTTGACTTGAATTTTGCTGATTAATTACAGAAACTGAGTCGAAATTTCCGTGAATAACTATAGCTTACCTGAGACCAACATTCCTCATCGGGTCATGAGACATGTGAAATTTGGAGAAAAATCCTGAATAGTTTTCGGCTCAGGTCCTTCTGGAATTTCTTTGAAAATTTGCCTTGTTGCAGCAAGACAGTGTTGTAACTTGTGGTAGTCCAGTACCAGAAAAACACGATGTTCATTGGAATACAAGATGTCAACCTTTCCTTTGGTAAAATAATCTCCTTTTCAGTTTCAATGATGGAACTGGTATCTCAAAGCTCCCAGAAAGTCAAAGGGACAAAAATATTTGCTATGACATTGGCTGAGATTAAGTACAAGTGTTGAATTAAGATGGAAAGATGAAAGTTAGATAAATCGGAGGCTCAAGTTTGGAAAAGATACAGATTATAATAGTACTGATCGATCCAGCATTTTGAACAATATTTATAGGCTTTGTATACCATGACGATTGCAGCACAATATTTTAGGAATTTATGTAACTATTTCAATACTTCTGTTTGAAATTCTAAAGTTTCATGATAAACATATCGCTTGACCAACTTGGAAACGAGCAAACTGGATGTCATTCTCTACCCATTGTATTAATACGACATTACTCCTTCCTATCATCACTTATTAGAATCGATGGCCCATGGCTTGGTTCAGGAGTATTTTCTTTTGTAAGAAGATGTAAAAAAATGGGCAGACTCTAAGATAAAAAGGTATTGTATTTTTTACGTGAAACTCACCTGCTTCGAGAGAGGTGGAAAAAACAAATGGCTAGAGATGGACAAATACTTCAATGACATGTTTTTACTAAAAGTTTTAAATAAATAAATAACTAACCATCATAAAAAAGCAACAAGAACGTACTCAGTATTAAAGCAGTTTTTGAGCAGAAAATATTTAACCACAGACCCTAAATTAAATGAATCAATATCTTATTTTAAATATAAAGTTTTAAGAAATTAAAATTAAAAATTTTCCCGTACTTCAACTATGTGAAATCAAAAACTAGTATTATTTTCTCTGAAGTTTTCAATGAACACTTTCATTCCACATAAAAATATGTTTCCATAGAATGGATTAAATTTCCAATAATCTTGACATGTAAGGGTATTAGAGCCGGTCTCACCAAAGTCATTTAATGAATAACCGCGATTAATCTCTGTTTAAACGGAGAATTAAGTCTCACCATTGGTTGGCGACATGGGTTAATAGCGGTCAGCCGTTAAGCAACTTTAGTGAGACCGGCCATTAATGTTTTAAATACTACTCAGTAATAAGTTAAGCATACTGATAAATTTATTTTGCATATTAGTTATTATTTAAGTAAATGTACTGTAATTTAGAGGTATTAATGCTGATTTTTTTTTGGTTTCAGGTAGCTGTAGAAAGAAGCAACCCACATCATGAAGAAGAAAAATGTTTGCAGTGAGATTATAAAATGATAGTCTTCGAAAGGTCAAGAAACTCTGGGAGTGTATAACACTGGATAGGGACTCTGTAAAAAATTGCCTTTATCTTAAATGCTATTTAGTAATAAGTAAAAACTTACGATATTAACCCCACCATAATTAATAAAACTTATTTTAGCATTCATATAAAAAGTTTTTTAATCGACAGATTTATTGGAAGATAAAAAAATTACGCAGATAAAATAATATTCTGTTTTCTGAATACATCGAATCAAAAACTAAAGCAAACGAAATGTTATATTTTTGTAAAAACATACTATTCATTTCCTAGTGAAAGTAAAGAAAAAGATTCCATCACTGTAAAGTCATAAGAGTTTTAAATGAATTCTACAGAGACGTAAAAAGAATAGCAAATAAAAACTGCCTTTATCTTAAATACTATTTATTAATATGTAAAAACTTATGATATTACCCCCTCCGTAATTAATAAAATATACCGTAGCATTCATTTAAAAAGTATTTTAATCGACAGATTTATTGGAAGTTAAAAAATTTACGCTGATAAAATAATATTCTGTTTTCCAAATACATCGAATCAAAAACAAAAGCAAACAAAATGTTATATTTTTGTAAAAACATACTATTCACTTCCTAGTGAAAGAAAAGAAAAAGATTCCATCACTGTAAAGTCGTAAGAGTTTACAGTGTACTCTGCAGAGGCATGTTAAAAATAGCAAATAAAAATTGCTTTTATCTTAAATACTATTTAGTAATAAGGAAAAAATTACGATATTACCCCCTCCGTAATTAATAAAATTTACCCTAGCATTCATATAAAATGTGTTTTAATCGACAGATTTATTGGAAGGTAAAAAAATTTTACGTTGATAAAATAATATTCTGTTTTCCGAATTCATCGAGTCAAAAATTAAAGCAAATGAAATGTTTTGTTTTTGTAAAAAACATACTATTCACTTTACGTAAAGCTCTACAGAGTACACTGTAAACTTATAAGAGTTTACAGTGTACTGTGTAGAGACGTGTTAAGAATAGCAAATAAAAATTGCTTTTATCTTAAATGCTATTTAGTAATAAGTAAAAACTTACGATATTACCCCCTCCGTAATTAATAAAATATAACCTAGCATTTATATAAAAAAATTAATTTACAGATTTATCGGAAGATAAAAAATTTTTATTCTGATAAAATAATATTCTGTTTTCCGAATTCATCGAATCAAAAACTAAAGCAAATGAAATGTTATATTTTTGTAAAAACATACTATTCACTTCCTAGTGAAAGAAACGAAAAAGATTCCATCACTGTAAACTCATAACTCAAAACAGGAATGAGGGTTATTTATCAAGAGTAGTTCGAGCATTTTACTTTTAAGAGCCTACAAGACGTCGACCTACCAAGACGACTAACCATTTGTTAAGATTTATTAAATTACTACAAAAGGAGGTTACAGAATAAAAAGGCTCAAGCATATCACTAAATGAGATTGCGACGTAAAGGAGTCTTCGAAATCAATGAGTAGGGATAAAAATTGCTTTGCCTACATTAATCACTCCTAACGGAGATTATCAGATCAGATAATGGTCGTTTCAGCAGATCGCGTTAAACGAGAATTAAATTGTTTGTGTCTCATTTTTTTTTTCAGTGAGGAGAAAATAATTCTTCATGTCCAGTCTGACCACACGACTGATTAGCGTTTATTATAAAGAATACTAATACATGAGAGAGACCATTAATGTTTTCTTTCATCGGTTAAATACCACTTATATAAACATAAATAAAGTTCTTATAAGCAAATACTATACTAAATTGTCTATATACGAAGTGAAAGCGTTTGAATACTTATATTAGAATTATATAGAAGATATAAAGACAGGAGATTATGCTGAAAATGCTGTTAAAAACTTTTTATTTGACAAGTGATACTTTTTAACTAATATCATAATACTAGAAATTATTTTGAAGACATGAAAAAATGAGACTGGATTTGAAAAGTATAATTCTTCATCTACAGCATGATCACACGACTGATTAGCGTTTATTACAAAGAATACTAATACATGAGAGAGAACATTAAGTTTTCTTTCATCGATTAAATATCACTTATATAAACACAAATAAAGTTCTTATAAGCAAATACTATTCAAAACTGTTTATACGAAGTGAAAGCGTTTGAATACTATTATATTAGAATTATATAAAAGATATAAAGACAGGAGATTATGCTGAAAATGCTGTTAAAAACTTTTTATTTGACAAGTGATACTTTTTAACTAATATCATAATACTAGAAATTATTTTGAAGACATGAAAAAATGAGACTGGATTTGAAAAATATAATTCTTCATCTACAGCATGACCACACGACTGATTAGCGTTTATTATAAAGAATACTAATACATGAGAGAGACTATTAATGTTTTCTTTCATCGATTAAATACCACTTATATAAACATAAATAAAGTTATTATAAGCAAATACTATACTAAATTGTCTACATACGAAGTGAAAGCGCTTGAATATTATTATATTAGAATTATATAGAAGATATAAAGGAGATTATGCTGAAAATACTGTTAAAAACTTTTTATTTGACAAGAGATACTTTTTAACTAATATCATATTACTAGAAATTATTTTGAAGACATGGAAAAATGAGATTGGACTTGAAAAATATAATTCTTCATCTACAGCATGACCACACGACTGATTAGCGTTTATTATAAGGAATACTAATACATGAGAGAGAACATTAAGTTTTCTTTCATAGATTAAATACCACTTATATAAACATAAAGTTACTATAAGCAAATACTATACTAAATTGTCTACATACGAAGTGAAAGCGTTTGAATATTATTATATTAGAAATATATAGAAGATATAAAGGCAGGAGATTATGCTGAAAATGCTGTTAAAACCTTTTATTTGACAAGTGATACTTTTTAACTAATATCATAATACTAGAAATTATTTTGAAGACATGGAAAAATGAGATTGGACTTGAAAAATATAATTCTTCATCTACAGCACGACTACAAGACTGATTCGCTTTTATAAGAAGAGCTAATACACTAAGAAAAAAACATTATTTTCTTTCCTGGATTAAATGCCACTTGTACATACACACATACACACACACACACACACACACACACATATATAAAATAATATATATATATATATTAGAATATATATATATAAAGGAGATTATGCTGAAAATGTGTTAAAAACTTTTTATTTGACAATATTTTAATATTAATTTAATAACTTTTTTTCATAATTAAGTTCTGGATTTGCGCGGTAATTCTGATTTTTCCCTCCAGACAAGCTATAGACTTAATTCAGCCTCTGTCTGTACTTCTTTAGTCAATAGTTAACGTGTTCTCTTTAAACATGGCTATTTTTTATCACGTGATCAACTGTGCTTAGGGATTATTCGTAGTCTTTTTACCTCAGGAATCCCTACTTGAAAAGCGTATGTGCGGGATCAAATTGTCTATGTGCACGAGGCTTTAAAAGTGTTTATCTGTTGTATGGATTTCATGTTTCTTACCAGAAATAAACTGTGTTGTGATTTTGAATGAGTCTCGTCCATATTACACACACACACACACACACACACACACACACACATATATATATATATATATATATATATATATAAATAAATAAATATATATATATATATATACACATACACACACACACACACACATATATATATATATATATATATATATATATATATATATGTGTGTGTGTGTGTGTGTGTGTCTGTGTAAAAGTTCCAAAGAAGCTATTGCTAATCAAAACTTTATATTTGAAAGGAATAATTTTGAGTATTTTGAACGTCTTGGCGATCTCTGTTGTTTTGGAATATAAAGGAGATACAATTCTTAAATATTTAAAATTTGTATAAATATGAATTGTAAAAATATTGTCAAATTGAAAATAAGATAAGCAAAAGGAACAAGTTTGTAGATATGTATGTAGTCGTTTAAAAATAGTTTAAAAAATGTAACTGTAATTATTATACAGCCATACTGAAATTTTGTAATAAAATATGAAACTTTATTTACAAAGATGGTGTAAGTAAAAAAATTACCTTCAGTGATGCAGAATATTGTTAAATGTTTAAATAGATTTCAATAAATATGGAGTATCATCAATTTTCCCTAGATTATTACTCGGACTGGGTTATACTAGATAATAAAAGTGGATTTTCCATACAATTTTGGAATTTTCATCCATAAATCCTTCTATAGAGACTGGATGTGCGATGGGAGTCAGCAAGTAAGTATAAAGTACACAAAGCTGCAGAGTAAAGAGCCAAACACGAAGACAATGCATCTGACTATAGTTGCATTATACCCAACTTAAAATAGTCACCTTCAGCAACAATGCATGCTTGGACGCATACAATAAGATGTCTTTTCATTTATTGGCTTCTACTGCAATAACGCTTGAGGACAAATCGTTTTCTACATAAAAAGTACTTTAAATTATGTTTATAATATAGTCCGATGCAAAGATGTATGCATCGTAAAAATTTGCATAAAATCGTCTACTTTTAAAATCATCATTTTCAAAGTCATTTTGAAAACTTATGTTGCCTTTTGTTCCCGGTTATCGACATTACTTTTCACAGAAGGAGAGGACCTCTAAAGAAAGTTTTCTAACCTGTGGAAGTATAAGTTTTCTAACACATTGGAAAAATATGTAGTTCGGATACCATATGATTTCCACGTACGTTAATTATAAAAACATTTGATGGAGACTGTAGAGTTAATATCGGATATATTGAGATTTCTTTTTCATATAAAATTCAGATGCAATCAAAATAGGAAGATTAGCACCTACAAGTTACAACAGTCCGAAATACAAAATTTCAACTCAGTACAGCTAATATTTCTCGAGTTATGCGAGATACAAGCATACTTACTTACCTACAGACTTTACGTCCAAACTAGTGAAAAAGCATATATGGATGGTCGAAATGAATATTTCTTATGAAATCAGAAATTCAAAAATTTTTCGCAGTTACAGTACTTCTTTTTCTTCGTACAAGGAAGATATACATACACATCTTGTCTAGTTCAGGGAATGGACACACTTCTCTCATAAAAGCTGTTTTATTCATTACCATTTTAATCGTACTCAACATGGTCTTTGGTACAACCTTTGGCTCTCAACTTCAGACAAGAATTATCCACTCAGAGCTTTCTGACGTGGGTTTACCAACTCTGTAATTCTAAACATTCTCTATCGGTTTGCTTGATATTTACCTTATCACACACCTATCAGCGTTATCAATTAGTTTCCCAATAAAATACCAAAATAAACCCTTATAAACCTAACTAATCTTAAATCTCTGACATAGATACATACATACATGTATATATTTATTTATGAATTATATATATTATATATATATATGTAAATAATATATATATATATAATATATATATAATATATATATATAAAATATATATGTAAATAATATATATATATAATATATATATATATATATATATATATATATTAATATTACAGGGATGCCTCTGGGCTATTGGCCTCCTGCGTGCTACGTAGCATTTGGCCGCCCCATACCAATGGGTAGATATTTTAAAGGCTTCCGTAGAAACATGACCGCCTTCGTGTATGCACACACTGCTTACCTACTAGCCCGAGCTATGTATTTATATATGTATACATATAAATATTTTTTTTGAACAATTAAAATGTTTAAACAATAGCTATGTGCTATTACATCTAACGATGTCCATAAGGTTAGAATGTCGGCCTTCGATGTTAAATTCAGAGGTGATCCATTAGGAATTAATGCTACTCAGCTGAAATGATAAACATTTGTAACATACTAAAATAAAATTTTGAAAATTCTGAATATAGTTTGTGAAAGCTGTTTTTTTTTCTTTTTTTTAACGATTAAAAAATTATAAACATTGGCTATTTAATGTTACTTTTAATGATGACCATAAGGTTGGAACATGGGTCTTCTATTTTAAATTCAGAGGTGATATAGTAGAAAATATTGCAACTAAGTTGATATGGTAAATATCTGTAACATACTAAAATAAAATTTTGAAAATTCTTTGTGGAAGATGTTTTTTTTAACAACTAAAAAGTTTAAACATTAGCTATTTGCTATTACTTCTAACGATGTCCACAAGGTTAGAACGTCTGCCTTCGATTTTAAATTCAGAGGTGATATATTAGAAAATATTGCAATTAAGTTGATATGGTAAACATTTGTAACATACAAAAATAAAATTTTGTAAATTTTTTGTGAAAGCTGGTATTTTTGTAATTAAAAAGTTTAAATATCAGCTATTTGCTCTTACTATTAACGAAGTTCCTGAGAATGGAACACGGGTGTTAGATGTTATATTCAAATTAGATCCAATATGAAATAACCCAATTTAACTAATTTGATGAGGATTTGTAATATATTTAAATTTAATTTCAGAAATTCTGAATATATTTTCTGTAAGCTTCAATACACGAAAATGCAAAAGTAGAAATAGTAGTTTTTGAGCTGAATTCCAACGACATCCACAAGGCTATGTCTTCGATGTTAAATTCAAGGGAGATCTATTAGGAAGTATTAGAACTCGATTGATGCTTATACTATATTTTACGGACCGAGAAAATTTGACTCATTGTAAATTTGATCACTATATAAATATATAAAACTTTAATATCACTTTTCAAAAACATACATTGGTTTTTAGTTAAGTAATAAAATATATGTAAACTTTCATTCCTCTTCCCCGCAGACCCCTTTATTTCGCATTATCCAATGTGGTATACCTATTTTCACGGTTGTGAGCCAGTTTGACTCATAGAATGTATATGAAAATAAATAAATATAGTAATAAATATAGTATAAAGTAAATATAAAGTATAAAGTACATAAAGTATAGCATAAAGTAAATATAGAGAAGAAGACTAGAACACTTCCATTCCAATGACAGAAATTTATGCTACTGACGCACGGAAGAATTGTCAAGTTCAACAATCATGCTAAAGAAACAGATGTAGAAACCATTGTGCTAAATGTAATGGAAATATTTGCGGAAGACAGATTTTATATGTAAAAAATGTTTTCCATGAATGTTTTGATAATAACATTTCATTTAAATTAATTTGGAGCTCTTTTCTTTGCAAAAAACTTCCATTTTCTTGTATGAGTCAAATTGGCTCACTTCAGTAAAAATAAGTATAAGATCAACACCCGTAAATCTAGTGTTAATAAAGGAACAAAATTAAAAAATAAGTGTTTTCTAGTTTTAATATACATAATTGTCCCGAAAACCTAAAGTTATTATATGAGTTCTTGCGTAGTAAAGATATTGTCAATTAAGTCAACAACTGAACAACTGAGTATCCTAATACATGATGATATAACCCTAAAAGTATTTTTATGTATACAAGAAAGAATTTATATTAAAAATACATTAAAATTGCAAATAACTATTGAATTTTTAATATGTTGTTATAACTCGCGAAAATTGAAAGAATTCATAATATTTTTTTATAAATAACTAAAGTCATTATGCTCTATTTTAGATATTAAACTATAACTTTTCAGACTTTTAATACAAGAAAATAGGTCATATTCCCCCAAGAAATGCTTTTTTTCTTCTTATAGATTTATTTTTTCGATTATAAAGTAATATCTTGGTATGCATTTTTGACGTTTCTAATATTAAAAATTTTTTTCAAGTAGTTGTTTCATAAATAATAAAGAAAGTTATCGTACATAGAATAACTTAACCGATTTGTCAAAATACAGGTGATACATTTGCATAAAGTAGCTTCGAATTGTTGATAAGCTAGTATAGATTTCGTAAGTAAAACACTTGGGAAAATGTAAAAAAAAAAAAATTGTAATTCTTGCAACGAATAAATAAAGTTTTTATGCTTTATATGAGATATTAAACTAAAAATTTTCAGCCATGGGATACAATAAAATACATCCCAGTCTACTAAGAAATACATGTTTTTTCATCTTATACATTTAATTTCATTAAGTTGTTTGGATAATAAAATTATATTCTAATTTACAATTTCTGTATTTACAACATTAGATTTTTGTTCTTTCAGCACTAACAAAGAAAGTCCTGGTACATTGAACAAATAACCGATTCACCACAATATAGAGAAGGCAATTGGATAAAGCAGCTAAGCATTTTTGATAAGATAGTACAGTAAGAGTATGGCTATTTTAGATAGTTTCAAAAAATAAAAAATGTTTCCACAATATGTGAATAATTTTTGCCGACTTTAAACTAGCATGGAAAAAAATAACCGATATTCATAAGTATCGTATTAAAGTAATACTATGACCAATAAAATGTAGAAAACAGACCTCACGAGTGAGATTATCTTATATTATTTGCTTCTTTGCATATTTAGCGGGGACTGCAAAGAACAAGGAATCAACCCAAAATGCAAAATAAGAAAAAGAAGTAACAGTTACGAACAATCTTTTTCAAATCAGAAATTATAAAATGCATCATTAGTGGTTTATTCCTGAATTACAATCAGACATTCAAAAAATAAAAAATATAAGCGTTCTTGTGTTTATATATTTATAAAGATCGAAAAGATGGCGTATGATAAAATAAATAAGTACTTGAAAATAAATTTCACCACTCAATCTTGTACAGTGTATATAGCTCTCAGCATATTTAGCGGGGACTGCAAAAAAAAATCACCCCAAATCCTGAATTAAAATAAGAAAAAAATAATTAAAAAGTTACGAACAATCTTTTTCAAATCAGAAATTCCAAAAAATGCATGTTAAAAATAAATAAGGTTATTGAAATTTAATTTAACATTCAAATGACAGACAGTGTCATGTCCTCTCAGATAAAGCCGGATATCCTCTAGTGGTTTACATCCTGAATTACAATCAGACATTCAAAAAAATTAAAAAATATATGGAGAGTTCTTGTATTTTGTTTATATACTTTATAAAGATCAAAAAGATGGCGTATGTTAAAAAATAAATAAGGACTCACTTGAAAATAAATCTTCACCACTCAATCCTTGTACAGTGTATATAGACCTCTCAGCAAAAATAACGGACGGACAATAAAAGCTCACACACTCAAATCCTGAATTAAAATCAGATATTCAAAAAATGAAAAATGTAGAGAGAGTTATTGTATTTTGTTTATATACTTTATAAAGATTAAAAAGATGTCATATGTTAAAAAATAAATAGGGACTTACTTGAAAATAAATCTTCACATCAACCACTCGATCCTTGTACAGTGTCTATTGACCTCTCAGAAAAATAAAGGACGGACAATAAAAACTCAGATACACAAATCCTGAATTAAAATCAGATATTCAAAAAATGAAAAATGTAGAGAGAGTTATTGTATTTTGTTTATATACTTTATAAAGATTAAAAAGATGTCATATGTTAAAAAATAAATAGGGACTTACTTGAAAATAAATCTTCACATCAACCACTCAATCCTTGTACAGTGTATATGGACCTCTCGGAAAAATAACGGAGGGACAATAAAAACTCACACACACAAAGCCTGAATTACAATCATATATTTAAAAAAATTAAAAAAATGTAGAGAGAGTTATTGTATTTTGTTTATATACTTTATAAAGATTAAAAAGATGTCATATGTTAAAAAATAAATAGGGACTTACTTGAAAATAAATCTTCACATCAACCACTCAATCCTTGTACAGTGTATATGGACCTCTCAGAAAAATAACGGCTGGACAATAAAAACTCACACACACAAAGCCTGAATTGCAATCATATATTTAAAAAATTAAAAAATACAGAGAGAGTTGCTGTATATTGTTTATATACTTTATAAAGATCGAAAAGATGGCGTATGTTAAAAAATAAATAAGGTCTCATTAGAAAATAAATCTTCCCATCAACCACTTGAAAATTGAGAGAGAGTTACTGTATTTTGTTTATTACTTTATAAAGATCGAAAAGATGGCATATGTTGAAAAATAAATAAGGACTCACTTGAAAATAAATCTTCACATCAACCACTCAATCCTTGTGCAGTATCTATTGACGTCTCAGCAAAAATAAATGACGGACAATAAAAACTCACACACACAAAGCCTAGATTACAATCATATATTTAAAAAGTTAAATAATATAGAGAGTGTTGTTGTATATTGTTTATATGCTTTATAAAGATTGAAAAGATGGTGTATGTTAAAAAATAAATAAGGGCTCGCTTGAAAATAAATCTTCACATCAACCACTCAATCCTTGTACAGTGTCTGTTGATCTCTAAGAAAAAATAACGGACGGACAATAAAAACTCACACACACAAATCCTGAATTAAAATCAGATATTCAAAAAAATTAAAAATGCAGAGAGCTATTGTAGTTTGTTTATATACTTTATAAAGATCGAAAAAATGGCGTATGTTAAAAAATAAATAAGGGCTCCCATGAAAATAAATCTTCACATCAACCACTCAATCCTTGTGCAGTGTCTAGTGACCTCTCAGAAAAAATAACGGACGGACAATAAAAAACTCCCACACATAAATCCTGAATTACAATCAGATATTTAAAATAATTAAAAATATAGAGAGAGTTATTGAATTTTGTTTATATACTTTATAAAGATCTAAAAGATGGCGTATGTTAAAAAATAAATAAGGTCTTTCTTGAAAAGAAATCTTCACATCAACCACTCAATCCTTGTATAGTGTATAATGACCTCTCAGAAAAAATAATGGACTGACAATAAAACGTCACACACACAAAGCTTGAATTACAATCAGGCATTTAAAAAATTACAAAATATAGAGAGAGGTCTTGAATTTTGTTTATATACTTTATAAAGATCAAAAAGATGGCATATGTTAAAAAATTAATAAGGTCTCACTTGAAAATAAATCTTCACATCAACCACTCAATCCTTGTTGAGTGTATATAGACCTCTCAGAGAAAAATAACGGCTGGACAATAAAAACTCACACACACAAAGCTTGAATTACAATCATATATTTAAAAAAAAAAATTAAAATATATAGAGAAGTCTTGTATTTTGTTTATATACTTTATAAAGATCGACAAGATGGCATATGTTAAAAAATAAATAAGGGCTTATTTGAAAATAAATCTTCACATCAACCACTCAATCCTTGTACAGTGTCTATTGACCTCTCAGCAAAAGTAAAGGACGGACAATAAAAACTCACACACACAAAGCTCTAAAGAAAATGTGATTTCTATGTCAAGATGATCGTATAAAAACGACTATAAATCGTATCAAAGCAGATATACTAAGCATATTTCGAAACGAGATGTACACTGAGATTGAACCTATGGAATAAATGCAAATAAAATATGTGATAGACATAAATAACTAATTATTTTTTGACAGGAAAGAAGAATGAGTGACGTACTTATCAGTATCTAAAAAAATAAATACTTCTTTCGAATTTATGCTTGAAACACTAAAAAAAAATTGGCAAAATGACAGCATTTTTGAGTTTTCGAGACGAAAAGCGTTTGGCAATAGATCAGATTTCGTCACACGAATGCTGACATAGTATGCTTTAATAAACTAGATAAAAATGTTTTTAAATTTCTTAGAGTTAAATCTTTGTCTGTTAAAGGGTAAAAAATTTCAAGTGAAATATTTTTTTCTTAATAACAAGAGAAATTTGACTATTAAGCATTTGCCTGTACAACAATGCAGATTTTGTTGATCATATTATAAAGGCAGCACCATATAGTCGGTTAACTTTACTCCCTATGAGAAGACAACAGAAATGTATGACCAAGCCTTACGTCGGGATTTGAACCCACATCTTCCTGCTTGGTTGGTAGACGCTTTAATCCTGGGATGTACAAATTATAGCCCTCGAGTTTGCTCCGTGACGCCTGAAGGTTCTGTCCGGCCCACCTCTAGTGTCTCTCTCTTTTTCTCTCCTTCTCTCTCTCTCTCTCTCTCTCTCTCTCTCTCTCTCTCTCTCTATATATATATATATATATATATATATATATATATATATATATATATATATATACATATTTATTTATTTATGTATATGTAATATTAAAATACCTTATTTACGTATTTTAATATTAATTTAATATTAATTTAACTTTTGTTCATTAAGTACGTTCAGGGTTTGAACGGTAATTCTGATTTTTCCCTCCAGAGACGGTATAGACTTAATTCAGCCTCTGTCTATACTACTTTAGCTAATAGTTAGCGCATTCTCTTTAAACATGGGTATTTTTTATCACGTGATCAATTGTGCTTAGGGATAATTCTTAGTCTTTTTACCTGAGGAATCCCTACTTGAAAAGCGTATGTGCGCGATCACATTGTCGATTTGCACAAAATTGTAAAAGTGTTTGCCTGTTGTATGGATTTCATGTTTCTTCCGAGAAATAAACTGTGTTGTGATTTTGAATGAGTCTCGCCCATATTACATATATATACATATATATGTGGGTAGTGGACATTTTAACCCTCCACCAAAGGTAAAAATTCAGAAATAGAAAATGTGAGTTATTATAGCATTTCGTCTCCAGGACTTCTGCGTGCTTAAAGCAGATACATGTTGTTATGAAGGGGTGTGTGCCAGCCAATCAGTGTGGTAATTATTAATCCTGTGTTGACGCCGGGTGAAGCAAAACCAAGTTATATAAGGATTCATGTAAGAATTGCTGAGGCAAGCAGGAATTAATTTTGGTGTATGCGATGTCTCCAGTTTTCCAGAGTAAAACGAAAAGAACAATAGAGTTTCACCAAAAGTTGAAATTTAAGGATAGAAGCAGCCGATATTTATTTTAAAATTAATTATAATTAAGCTGGTTAGTTTTGGGTTAAAATATTATTACACACACACACACACACACACACACACACACACACATATATATATATATATATATATATATATATATATATATATATATATATATATATATATATATAGTATATATAGTATATATGTATATATATATGTATATATATGTATATATATGTATATATATATATATATATTATATGTATATATATATGTATATGTATAATATATATGTATATATATATATATAATATATATATATATATATATATATATATATATATATATATATATATATATATATATATATATATATGACAAAACCTCTGAATTTTGGTGTATGCGATGTCTCCAGTTTTCCAGAGTAAAACGAAAAGAACAATAGAGTTTCACCAAAAGTTGAAATTTAAGGATAGAAGCAGCCGATATTTATTTTAAAATTCAATTATAATTAAGCTGGTTAGTTTTGGGTTAAAATATTATTACACACACACACACACACACACACACATATATATGTATATATACATATATATATATATATATATATATATATATATATATATATATATATATATATATATATATATATATATATATATATATGTATATATATGTATATATGTATATATATATATATATGTATATATATGTATATATATATATATATATATATATATATATATATATATATATATATATATATATATATATATATATATATATATATATATATATATATATATATATATATATATATATATATATATATATATATATATGACAAACCTCTGAGAAGTCAAAGAGGTGATTATGTCTGATAATGTCGTCATTCATGACTATTACACAGTTTAACAATCAATCCTTAAACATGGCGGAGATTAGCTAGCATCCACACTTTAACAAAGAAGCTACATTTTGCCAAGGTTCACACAGCAATCCTTCCTCTAAATAATTATTTGTAAAATTACCTTGATATGACAGAAAAAGGTTTACTCTTTGGATAATTTTTATCTATTTTGATTATTTTGAGGTTTAAAAAACGATTACCAATATACCCGGGAACACTCATTTGGAGCTCTTGTACAAAATAAGGAAAGTATAAGTTAATATAGAATTTTTCTTTTTAAAATAAATTTATTTTTATCCGTCTCAGAAAAAGTCTACCAGTTGGGTCGCTTTCATGTATTTTGTTCGACTTGTTTGGAATTTTACTTTTTTACAACTTCGGAAAAAATTTCTTTAGTTAAGATTAGTTAGAGAATTAAGAAATGATTTCTCCATCAGACACGGAAAATGGTCAATTGACGCTCTTTTACAAAACAGGGAAAATATTATCTTAATTAGAATTTTTCTCTAAAAGAGTAACTTATCCTGATCCATTTCGGAAAAAGTCTACAGTTTGGATATCTTTCATCTATTTTGTTTGATTTGTTTGGAATTTTGTGTACAATTCCCCGCATGGGTCATACGGAACTATTAATTAAAACATTTTTACAAAATCCGTAAAAAATCCTTTAGTTAGTATTTTCCTCTTTTTAATGATCTTTTTTTCTTTTTAACGATCTGGATCTGACAGAAAATGTCTACTCTATGGATTTTTTTCATCTATCTGGTTTGATTAGTTTTAGGATTAAGACACCGCTCCTCGAGTAGGCACAGGAATTCTCATTTAAAGCCGTTTTAATAAAAAGAGTGAAAATATTAATCTAGTTAAAATTATTCTCTTTAATGTTAATTTATCTTGATCTCATAGGAAAAAGTCTACTGTTTGCATTACTTTCTATTTTGTTCGATTTATTTGGAATTTTATGTACAATCCCCAGATAGGACATAAGGGACACTTATATGAAACATTTTTTACAAAGTCCGGCAGAAAAAGCCTTATTATTTTTTTAAAAATTATCTTGAATTTTCTCTTAACTACAGAAGTTTTAGTTCGATGTTGTAAAAATGTTTCAAATAAGAGTTTCTTATGTCCTATCTAGGAAATTGTACATAACATTTTAAACAAATTGAACAAAATAGATGAAAGCATTCCAAACTGTAGACTTTTTTTGAAGGAAACCAAGAAAAATTAACCTTAAAAAGAAAAATTCTAACTTAATTAATATTTTCCCTATTTTGTAA
>CM063503.1:88946182-89076182 GCA_032207245.1 Pardosa pseudoannulata | reverse complement strand
TTTTCACTTAATAGATCGAATAATTTTTTTGAATAGAAGAACGCTTATGTATCATCACTCCGTGTGCAGTATTTATAGCAGAATATGTCCATCTTGACAAAACGAAGACGAAGAAAAAAACCGACTTCGTGAATCTATGCTATACGTTTTAGTACTGTACAAATCGCTGAGTAATTGCGACAAAGTATGAACGCATATTCCAAGCTATGATACTACAGTTCAATAACGCCTCAGTAACAAATTTAATACTCCGATCAATAGTGGATATGTGATAGCCATAACAAGGTTTTTAACCAGTGACTAGTTTCACACATTTACGTCTATAATAGTGATACTACTCTTGAATTGTAAATACTTTGAATGCAATTGCCCAGTTCTTAAACTACCCATTGTCGAACAGCAAGTTACATCTGTAACGTGAAAAAAACTCCAAGGAATTATAAACAGCTTATTACAATCTGCAATAGGGATAATTTGAGGGTATTGACGATTGCATTTCACTCTATAGCTTTATCAGCTACCTAATTAGCGCAAATCTCTATTTCTGCAGGCTTATCTAACACGACTTTTTCACCTGCATCTTTCTGAACAACATTTGCATTCATTATGCTAATTTTGAACCCTTCAGTATCATTTCATTCTATCAAAGTAGAAAAATATCTAAGTGCAGAAAAGTTGGTGAAGAAGCAATTTTTTTTTAATAATAAAGTACTTCAAGTGAGACAAAACAACAAACAGTTAGAATGAATTTACATCATCCTTTTATATAATATTTCCTTAGATGATTTAATATTTTTAAATGGTCACTTTGATTTTAATAATTATATAAAAAATTAATATCATTCCCCTTTTGTCAAAGTACTTTATAGTGTTTCTTAAACTTCATTCCTGTTATTTAATACATTAATTTGACATTTTCTTACGGATATTATACTTTCCTCTGCATGAAAACACAATGATCTTATTCTTTTTGTCTTTTAGCTTTCGAAGTAAGTCTTAGCTCTAATTTTCAATACTTAGAAAAAAGATGAGCTTTTTTTCATTTGTGTACCTGTCACATAATAGCGAAAGAATAATTCAATAGGTAAAAAAATAATCGTGAACATGATACAACTATAAAAAATAATTTTATGGTGTATATACAAAATGTTGTTATATCTTTTCATAAAAACTTATAAAGCATGTTTAATCACAAATACAAAAATTTAATTTTTTAAAGCAATTTGATAAAAACATAAAATATAAGTAATAATTCGTTAGTTTTGAGTGAGAGATTTTTAAATATTGCATTTAATAAAAAAAAATAATGGCTTAAAAAACAGTAAAAAGATATTTTTGATATTTATATTTTTAAATCGATACAATATTTTAATTTGGATTTAGTAGAGCATTTTTATATTTAATATTACATTCTAAAACTAACCATATAGCGAAAAAAATTCATTATAAAAAAAAAATACCCTCCAAACTTAAATAAATAATTTTATTCATTCGGTGAAATTAATGTAATTTTGTATTATTCTTCCAAATTTATCAAATTCGTAGCAATTCTTATACTAATAGTCATCTAATTCATATATGCAAAACAGTGTATTAATATCTAATTACAATATTAACATTTATAAAATATAGACGTTTGTAAGAAAATTAATAATAAATATAAAAAAATATAATAATATATGGTAATATTTTGTTTATCAAATATTAAAACATATTTATTCTAAAAATATTACATTCTATAATACATATTAATTTCTAAAACATAATTATAATTTATTTTTTATTGATTTAAGTAATCTTTAATTTCAATTTTCAATACTTATTTGTTATTTTTAAACTACTCATGTAATTTGTTTAAAAAAGAAAAGGTAAAAAAATTAAACTTTTTCAATGAAAAAACAAAATATATTACTTTTATGGTGTATACAGTTGTATCGCACAGCGTTCGATCTTACTTTGTTTCATAAGGGGCAACTTCGGTGCATCATACTATAGCAATCATCTTAATCACTAAATATACAAGTGAATACGATTTAATACTGATTAAAGTAATTTGTAAAACAGTGGGAAAAATAATTCCAAAGTATTTAATTCGTTAGTTTTGAGTGAGAGATTTTTAAATATTGCATTTAATAAACAAAATTAGTATAAAATACATTTTAACACTAACACTAAAAACCAATCGTTGAAACTTTTTATACCTCGTGTAGCAAAATAGTAGACCATAGCTCTCCAAAGTACCAAAATTGTCATAATGCTTCGGTTCTTCATTGAATGTATTTAAATTCATTATTTTGTTCTATTTTTCCAAATACATACGAATTTGCAGCCCCTCTCCCTAGTCATTCTAACCTCTTACACGGTTGTTCGAATTGTACTTAATGCGATCTTAATTACCAAATTATTTTTTCTATAAAAACTAGACTGTTATTTTAAATATAACAGCTTACAAAATTATTTATTTTTCGTGTAATAAGTGAGCAAGAGGTTTAAAATTAAAACGGAGAAACTGTACATGTATCTGCTGCATATTATCTATCTTTTATGTGATCTTTAGAAAAAAAAAACACTGGTAAATAGGGTTTCAATTTATTAGATATACCCATTACCCGTATTATATCATTTAAATTATTTTTCGAAAATTATTAACTGAAGCTTATTTTAAAATTATTACATTTATCTATAACCTATTTGCTATCTTTAATGTTGTCTGTAGAAAACAAAAGTTAAAGGTAAATTGACTTTCAAAATTATTACACTTGTCTATTACTTATTTTCTGTCTTTTATACTGTCTTTAAAAACATATACCAGTAATTCGGTTTTCGAATTTTCATTTACCCCTAAATGAAAAATTCGGTAAATATATAAATCCTAGTAGCCCTGTTATGTTGAAATTACGAGACCCGTACAAGTACTTAGGAGAAGGGACTGTGTCCTTCGTGCCAAGGCAAGTTCTTGTCAAACGAAGCAGGCCTTTGGTTTTTATTTCCATAATTTATTCCGTAACAAGACCTCCGAAACGGCTAAACGCTGTTCTCGGGTTGCGAGAATAGCACACACCCACACCCTTGCTAATTGCTCAGCTACGAAGGTGGGACTGAAACAAAAGAGAACGAAAAATTTTGTTTTCTTTATATCCTCCACCCTTCGGGCGACCCAGAAAAGGAGGTGGAGCGACCCAACATTACACCTGGACCAAAATTCTGGGTACTTCCTGAAAAACGCTTGCATTTTTTTTCGACTAAAATAGAAACCGCAGAAAATGTGTTAGTGCACTCCTACGCTTCCAGCCTTTAGACGTTAGAAAACATTATTTTCAAACAAAGTACAGTTGACTTCTCTAGCATAAACTTCATTCTATCGTAATAAATTCTACTCTGTGATGTTACGTCTTCTATATAAATTAAAATGTTGAATTGTGTGTGAATGCCCGCATCACGAAAAAACTTTTGAATGTATTAAGTTTACCTTTTGAATGCATGGAAGTTTTTTTTTTAATTTATTAGTAATAGTTCTCTGATAAACGTATAGTTTTTTTTTCACGAAATACGAATTAGTAATTATATGTGTGATATGCGATGTGGTACATCGTTAACACATAACATTCGTTGTTATCGATTGAGAAATCATACGATCTGAATATACATGCCATACACTTTTGAATGTATTAAGTTTACCTTTTAAATGTATGAGAGTTTTTTTTTTATTTATTTGTAATAGTTGTCTGATAAACATACAGTTTTTTCACGAAAAACGATTTAGCAATTGTCTGTGTGATATGCAATATGGTATATTGTCAACACTTAACATTCGTTGGTATCGATTGAGAAATCATAAGATCTGAATATACATGCCATAAACTTTTGAATGTATTAAGTTTACCTTTTGAATGTATGAGAGTTTATTTTTAAATTTATTAGTAATATTTATCTGATGAATATATAGTTTTTTTTCTCGAAATACGAATTAGTAATTATATATGTGATATGCAATATGGTACATTGTCAACACATAACATTCGTTGGTATCGATTGAGAAATCATACGATCTGAATATACATGCCAAAATTTTTTTAAATATATTAGTTTATTTTAAATGTATGAAATTTTTTTTAAATTTATTAGTAATATTTATCTGATGAATATATAGTTTTTTTTTCGAAAACGAATTAGTAATTATTATGTAAATATATACATTGTCAAACACATACATGTGGTATCGATTAGAATTTAAAGATAAATATATTTTTTATAATTTTAAATTTTTATTGTTTTTAAATATGAATTTTTTTTAAATTTATTTTAATATGTTAAATAAAACATATTTTTTACAATAAAATTACAATTATTATATAATATGAAATTGATAAATATTTATATTATCGATTAAATAATAGATATATACTATATAAAAACTTTTAATGTATTTAAGTTATACATTTTAAATATACTATTTAAAATTTATTATATATATATATATATATATAATATAATTATATATATTATATAAATATATATATATATTATATATATATATATATATATTTTATAATATAATATATGTATATATATTTATAGAAATATATAACTAATAAATATATTATATAATAAATAATAATAATATTTATATAATATTTATATATTAATATATTTATAATATATATAAATATTTATATTTTAAATATATATATATATTTTAATATTTAGATAAAAATATTTTATATATATATTATATATATATATATATATATATATATATATATATATATATATATATATATATATATAAAATATATATATATATATATTTATAAATATAATATATATATTATTATATAAATATTACAAAACATGTATATATGTATATATAATAAATATAATTATAAACGTACTAAACGTTCTATACGCTGTTAATGTACAACTGTAGATAAATGTGATTATTAAATATTACGAATGTTAGAAAAAAATCCCATATTATTTTAAAATTTTATTTTAAATAGAATATATATAAAACATATATAAATAGAAATTTATAAAACAAAAATAATATTTTGCAAACAAGAAAAAACTATAATTCTTTTGTCTTGATAAATTTTATTTATAGAGTCTATAGAAAAACTCTAATTTAGTATTCTTATTTTTGATGTTATGCGATAAAAAATTTTTATTTATACAAAAGATAAAAACAGTGGATAATATTTATATTTATATATGTATAGATATATATATATATATATATATATATTATATCTATATATAATATATATATATACCGCTATTTTTGTACCCACAAACAGACCATGTTGCTACACTAACCCGTCTAACCCGTACTAGTACATGGCCCGCACTCAAGTATCAATCGTCAGAAAACGTACTAGTACGTGTCTCACATACAATGTGTTAAGATAAATAAATCTAAATATGTACGAAAGGTATTAGAAAAAAATCCCATATTATTTTGATCATACAATGTGTTAAAATTGTGTTTTACGAATAGATAAAATCTGAGAACTGTTGAGATAGTAAATTTTAAAGAAAAGGAAGTTCATATGTCTTTGATTAAAAATGAAGAAATTATTGCAAACAAGCTAAGCTATCTTGAAGGGATTGTCTTGAAACAAGGTAAGATTCACGTTTCTCTTATAGGCAGTCACTCTAATTTCTTTCTATTGTAATAATTCTTATTTTTTGATGTTATGCGATAAAAAAAATCTGAAAATTGTATTTTACAAGTAGATAAAAACAGTGGAGACAATAATTTTTCAAGCATGTTTTTAACTTGAAATAATATGCATTATGTTGATTAAAGAATAGACAAAGTTATTATAAACATCGGTATAGACAGTGTCGTTACGCAGGCTAAATTGTACATTCTTGGGCAGAAATATTTATAAAATCTTTAATCCTTGTTAAAAATAAATCTTAAACTACAGCAATAGAAAAAGGAACTCAAACTCATTTAGTTTCTTATTTTTTATTTTTATCAATTCATTTACCAAATCCAAAATAATCATACATTTTTTACGTCCATTATTCATATAAGATATATTTCAAGCAGTCAAAAATCACGGTTTAATTAGAAGACATAATATCTCTATTCATTATACTCTTAACAATATCCTTTTAATCAGCTTAACGTGGCCTCACTCGTGTCTGTTAGATGAATTATAACTCATAAATCTTTCCTAGGTAGGTTTTTTTCCCTTTAAAATCACAGTTCTGACAGACCTCTCTTGGTGTTGATGTATTTTAGAAGCAATATGTAATTCCATCCTTCCGTATGCCATTTTAGTGTTCCCTTCATAATTTGTCTTATTTCGTAAAATACAAAATTCATGTATATTAATGTATCTCACAATATAAAAATCATGTATCATTATGTAATATATATAATTATATCAAAGTTCTACGGATTAATTATCTAACCATTAATTTTGTAGAATAAAATTTTCTGACTGTTACCCAACGAATATTTCCTATAACCATCAGGAAATAGAAACAGAAGTGCAATTTGGGGACACCTGCATTTTTAAAAGAGTGAATCATTTTCCTTTTGGGAAAAAAAATTTTTTTTTTCAGCATCTGTCACGCAACCAATACACTACTGACATCTAACGGCAGCACATGCTTGCAAATTTTTTTTTCATCTGTTTCAGTTACAGATTATTTATTTCACTGATATTATTCGTTTCACCAGTATTTCTTATAGTTTTTCAAAAGGAAACTTTTTGTTTTTAATATTTTATAAATATTTGTTTTTCAAGTATTTTATAAATATATGTTTTTTTAGTATTTCTCTTTAGTAGTGGATTTCGATTTATTTTTCATGAAATCTAAATTAGAGAATATAGCAGAAAAAAAACATAACAAACAAACAAAATTCTCCTACTTCAGTTAAAGATTATTTATTTCACTGATATGGCTCTTTTCGCATGTATTTCTCATGTTTTTAAAGGAAAAGATTTTGTTTTCCAAACTAAATATATGTTTGTAAGAATAAATTTTTTTTTGAAGAATTCTCTTTAAGACTGGAGTTATATATTTTTAATTAAATTTCAATTAGATAATCAGATAATAAAGATATAGCAAAAGAATAGAACTTATTAACAATAGCGCTTCTTTATGTAGAGCACTTGGATATATCTCACTTTTTTTATGAGTCATTTTTTTCTATTGAATGTAAGTGTGAATACACATGAGTATTTGTGTTTAAAATTGAAAAGGTAAATTGAACTTCTCTTTATATTACTGCACTTGTACTGTTAGTTTTATAATTGTACTTCAAGTGTATATGTTCATAAAAGTATACTATACCACATCCCTCTTCAGATATATCGCACCATATGATAAATCGCTCATCTTGTTAATCTACCTATAAGCACGATAAAGAAGAGCATCTGTATATGGATTAGGGCAAAATTCCTAACTTTGTGATTAATCTTAATATAATTTATTTATATATTTATTCAAAGAGCTAGCAATTTGTTACAAATTATTTTCTTTTTATTTAGAAGATCGTAAAAATATTGGAATTACTTGCAACATCAAACCAGGCATATAATGATTTTTAGTTACTTTAACCAAGGTAAAATTATTGCTAATTGGCTAGGTGTTCGTAGCTGGAGTCAGCATACTTATGTTCCACTCTTATCTCCTATATAATAATAGCCTAAGTTATCTGTCCGTCTGTCCTCAAATTTATGAAGTGGTTGTACCTGGAATGGATAGAGGCATTCATATTGGATTCTTGATGAGTTAGGGTTAGCAACGTTCGAAATCCACCCCTTCCCCCCTTTTCTAGCATTGAATGTCATTATTTCAAGCGAGTAAAGTTTACCTTCTCCTATAGATTCTATTTTAGAATAAATTGATATAAATATGCTTCATACCACAGTAAAATATACTGTCGTCTTTAAAACATTCGAAATCCACCCCTTTAAAAACAACATTTTTTTCTAGCATTATGACATCATTCCTTTAGCCATCTCATTTAATTATTTCTTATTTTAATTTATTTAAATATCATATGCATTATATTCATCCGTTTTCGTACTCAACTTAGATATTACGTAAATAGTTTTATTTTATATTTGGCTTAAATAATAGATTAGGTATATATGTGATAATTTTAAATTTAATCATCGATTATTTTTTGTTGAAATGAAAATTTTATCATCGGTATTGACAATAAATTCTATCTACCTCCAGGGTGTATCGGAAATGATAGCTTCATTCCTTTACTTTCATTAATTACAGTGGCGACAAAATTGGGAAAAACCTAACGATAATTTCGACTTAGCTAAGAAAACTTTGAATTATCTTTCTAAATTAATTAAACGTGATTCTAAACTACATTCACTGTATAGGGATACTTTAAAGGAGTATGAAGATAAAAAAAAATTATTGAGCGTGTACCACATAATTCTCAACCAAAACACAAACCATTTTTTTATCAGCCTCATAGGGTACTTTACAATTCTGGAAGATTAAAAATTTTACTGATCCCGTCGGGATATGACGGGCTATATGCTTGCCATGAATATTAGATATTATTAGAAGATTAGACATTATTAGATTTAGAGTATTATTAGTCAGATAATTCTCAGCCAAACACAAACCATTCTTTTATCAACCTCATAGGGTATTTTACAATTCTTGAAGATTAAAAATTTTACTGATCCCTTTATATGACGGGCTATATGCTAGTCATGAATATTAGTAACCGTTTAGAATCGGCTAAACAGTGAGTACCAATCTAATAATTTCCTGAATAACTTACCATATTATGCTTAGTTAATCATCAATCTTTCATCATGATGTGTACTGTAGAATTAAACAAATGCAAAACAGAAATATATTGAAAAAATTTTCTAAATCATTAACTAATACTCTTTTGATTTTCAGTTTCCGAGCTCTTAGCTGAAGCGGTCATATTTGAATATATTTTTGGAATTTTTCTCACATTTTGCATTTAAATGTAAAAGTTGTATATCCAAGGTAGCATTTTTTTATTACCCTCTAGAATGAAGATAAAAAAAATATTGAGCGTGTACCAGATAATACTCAGCCAAAACACAAATCATTATTTTATCAACCTCATAGGGTATTTTACAATTCTTGAAGATTAAAAATTTTACTGATCCCTTTATATGACGGGCTATATGCTAGTCATGAATATTAGTAACCGTTTAGAATCGGCTAAGTATTGAGTACCTATCTAAAAATTTCCTGAATAACTTACCATATTATGCTTAGTGAATCATCAATCTTTCATAGCATGATGTGTACTGTTGAATTAAACAAAAGCAACACAAAAATATATTGAAAAAATTTTCTAAATCATTAACTAATACTCTTTTGATTTTCAGTTTCCGAGCTCTTAGCTGAAATAGCATATTTGAATATATTTTTGGAATTTTTCTCACATTTTGCATTTAAATGTAAAAGTTGTATATCCAAGGTAGCATTTTTTTATTACCCTCTAGAATGAAGATAAAAAAAATATTGAGCGTGTACCAGATAACTCTCAACCAAAACACAAACCATTTTTTTATCTGTCTTATAGGGTACTTTACAATTCTGGAAGATTAAAAATTTTACTGATCCCTTCATATGACGGGCTATATGCTAGTCATGAATATTAGTAACCGTTTAGAATCGGCTAAGTATTGAGTACCGATCTAATAATTTCCTGAATAACTTACCATATTATGCTTAGTGAATCATCAATCTTTCATAGCATGATGTGTACTGTTGAATTAAACAAAAGCAACACAAAAATATATTGAAAAAATTTTCTAAATCATTAACTAATACTCTTTTGATTTTCAGTTTCCGAGCTCTTAGCTGAAATAGCATATTTGAATATATTTTTGGAATTTTTCTCACATTTTGCATTTAAATGTAAAAGTTGTATATCCAAGGTAGCATTTTTTTATTACCCTCTAGAATGAAGATAAAAAAAATATTGAGCGTGTACCAGATAATACTCAGCCAAAACACAAATCATTATTTTATCAGCCTCATAGGGTACTTTACAATTCTGGAAGATTACAAATTTTACTGATCCCTTTATATGACGGGCTATATGCTAGTCATGAATATTAGTAACCGTTTAGAATCGGCTAAGTATTGAGTACCGATCTAATAATTTCCTGAATAACTTACCATATTATGCTTAGTGAATCATCAGTCTTTCATAGCATGATGTGTACTGTTGAATTAAACAAATGCAACACAAAAATATATTGAAAAATTTTTCTAAATTATTAACTAATACTCTTTTAATTTTCAGTTTTCGAGTTTTTAGCTAAAGTAGCATATTTGAATATATTTTTGGAATTTTTCTCACATTTTGCATTTAAATATAAAAGTTGTATATCCCAGGTAACGTTTTCTTATTACCCTCTCTCAATGTATTTCACGTAGTATATCTCCACCAGCAATTTTTATTTGCTTTTGAAGTGGTATTTAACTGGGAAAGCTCTGTGAATGACATCGTGGCACGTGTAATCCGATTCCATCATATTAGGTAACAGGCGTGAAAGCTTACAATTCAGTTCATAAACCTTGCTGTATCACGAAACGGATGTCAATCTCGAGTGGTGTAGTTGAGATGGCGTGCAGAAATGGGTTTTACAAATATGATTACTTGCATTAATAGCAGATGAACTTCTGGGGTAGTTCTTAACATATATTGTTTGTAAAAGTGGTTATTACTTTTGTTCTAATAACACAAAGGCTATTACTTCAAAGCATTTATTTCGGAATTGCAAATTTCTCCTTCACTTATAACATGAAAATAAATGAAAAATGTAGTTTTTGAACTGGTATACAAAAAATAATAGTCTAGATTACTTAGTAGAAAATAATTTGGTAAATGTGAATCTATTAAGTAGAATTAAATGAATCTTATATAAGCTACAATTTGGGGTTGAGAATCACATTCTATATTTTATTTAAATAAACCGTTGGAGTTATCATGTTCCAGTACACGCATCCACACTAATATAATTCTAAAAATACTCTTTCGAATTTCTCTCCGTTTGTCCTCGAATTTATGAAGCGGTTGTACCTGGAATGGATAGAGGCATTCATATTGGATTTTTGATGAGTTAGGGTTAGCAACGTTCGAAATCCACCCCTTCCCCTCTTTTCTAGCATTTAATGTCATTATTTCAAGTGAGTAAAGTTTACCTTCTCCTATAGATTCAATTCTAAAATAAATTGATATAAATATGCTTCATATCACTGTGAAAAATACTGTCGTGTTTAAAAAGTTCGAAATTCACCCCTTCAAAAATAACATTTTTTTTCTAGCATTATGACGTCATTCCTTTAGCCATCTCATTTTATCATTTCTTATTTTAATTTATTTAAATATCGTATGTATTATTTTCATCCGTTTCCATACTGAATTTAGATATTACATAATACTCGGTTGGTACTAGCCATATTGGATTTTCTATATCAGTGGGTTTCCCGGACATGAATACGAAAGAAAGTGGTTCATATGGACCCCAGGTTCAGTGTCATTGCTGAGGGAATGCATTGTAAATAAAACTAAATTTAGGTGTAGTGGGTGAGCAATATTTTGGGCGCTTAAGAAAGGTTTAATATAAAATAATGATCATCGCTTTTCATTTTTACAGAATTTAAAATAAATAGCAATAAATAAATTGGTAGCCATGTTTTGGTATACACTTAAAACGAGAGGAAGATTAGCTTTCTTACAATCAACATTGAAAGGTGCTCCGCGGTAGCTTAGTGGGCAAAGGAGTCAATCATCTAACCGGAAGGTTGGGGGATTGAGACTTGAGCCGACCAAAATTCTGCCGTGTTTATTAATAGCAGCTGAAGCACGTAAAATAAGTTTGTGGTCGCCATATTTTGTACGATACCTCTGAAGATATAGGCCAAGCTTGTGGTGTGTCTTATACTTCATCCGTGCTTTTAAAATAAGAGGACCTACTTTGTATGTTTGTGGTGTTCTAGGGAGTAATGTTGGACACCTTTATAGTGACCCATCATAAAACGACCTGCAAACCCCTTGTCGTTGCATGGGCAAATGCTTATTAGGCTAGTGTCCCCCTTCAGTAATTAAAAATACTTAATGGTTCTTATTAAATATGACCTTAAATTTAAACAATAATGTCAAGACATTCTTCACTTGGTTGTCCCTGATTGGTTGTTTGAACTTTCTGCAAGTTAATTCACAAACTCATTTGAATTCATACTGATAAAGGAGCAACTTATTAAATATTCCCAAATAATCTTTTTTATTTTTTGAGTGCTACGGTCTACCCTTATGCAAAAAAAAGAGAGCTAATGAGACCGGTACCTGTAGCTTAAAGTCGATTCCGAGATTCTACGAACATCCATATCGCAGTGGGATTCGAACCCACGAACTCCCGTACCGAAGGCCAGCACCCTAAACATTCGGTCATCGTTTGACAAATCTGTTTGTAGAATAATAGTAAAATCCAGTTACAGAAATGAGAAATGATTTACACAATGATTTTATAACATGCGTTACGGGTTACTGTATAGAAAGCGTTGTTTTCTAGTCTTACTATTTAGTAGAAAAGTGGATACAGCGTAGTTCTGACTCTCATCAAGAAAATAAAAAATCGACTGCAAAATAGTGCTCTTGGAAGATTATGAATGTTACTCACAAACATAGAGCAGAACATTCATATCCACCTATAAAGAATCACTATTCTCCTTAGTAATATTCAAAAATATTATCTTTATAGTTTAAAACGAATTGTAATAATTTCTAATGATATAAATTTAAATATCAAAATTTTTTACTTATATTTTATTGTCACGTTATTATTAAAATTCAAAGCTAAAAGTAAACTCCAACAGTTATGTAGTTGTATAGATTTCTTTCATGGCAAGGGGTTTTCCTCAGGAGAACCGGTCCTTGGGCAAAAAGGTTGGGAATCACTACTCTAGATCCATGTTAACCTATGGAGAAAATTCCTCTATTTCTCTGCAATTTGCATATAAAGACTTTTTTAAATATATTTCACCACATGTTAAAGCAAAAATTTCATCCTGAACAACTAATTTATTTAAAATAAAGACTTTTAAATATATTTAATTTTAAATTATTTGTAAAAGCTTTTGTCCGTTTTCTTTGAAAGCGAATGCTAGCATTTTACAAACATAAATTTTACGAAATATGAATTCGTGGGCACATGCTGGATAAATTGTAGGTATAGCTATTATGTGTGGTAGTTGTAAATTCCCGATCCTTTATATTACCGTCGTTGTAGTGCACTAAGATTTCAGCTCTCATTTCTCCTCCCGCTGATAGTTTTTGAACACACAGAAAGTCGCGCAGATCAAAATCCATAGCCAATACTGTCTAGTGCATGGTCTGGATGTGATGAGTAAACACATGGTTCGTCTTTAATACCGGAGCTATTTCCGAAGGTAGGCAAAATGATCAACGCTGCTGCCGGCCATTTGTCATCATGAAGACCTTCCAGCATTTAGTAGCCGATCTTGCTTTCTGCGACTTCCACCTTTTCTAGCACTAGGAAAAATTCCTGCTCATTCACCACAAACAAAACCAGCAGACAACTGTGTCACACTGGCTCCATTCTGGCACACTTCTATGACACCGAACTGTAGAAATTTATCAAACGGTATGACAAGTGTTAAAATATCGGTGGTTATTACGTTGAGAAATAGTTAAAATATTACTGTATATTTTGCAACCTTTCTTTCCAGTTGATGATTTTGGTTCCTTTTTACAGGCCATGGGAACCTCACTTCCTGGATTCAGATTTACATAAAAAATTACATTGTTTATTTGACCTTCAATCCCTGAAATCTAATACCTATTTCATGAGCAGCGGTACCTCAGTCGGCAAAGGGAAAGTTAGAGAACTTTCTGGAGGGTTGTGGGTTCGAAGCTCGATCTGGCCTAAGATCCACCATGTTCGTTAATGGTGACTGGGGCATGTAAAATATGTACTGGCCACAATGTCCTCCAAATTCTCAACCAACACCTCTTTGGTGGCAGGCCAAGCCTATGGGTCTTCTGCTTGGTTCCTGCTTCAATATTACAAGGACTCACTTGGATAAAAGTCGTACTTTACCCTTGAAGTGCCAATTAAAACGAAAGGCTCACCTCTTTGTCTTAATATGAGCCGTTTATAGCTCAATTGGCTTGACCTAATGGCACAAGATAGCAACAACAACAACAACAAATATTTCATAAATAAACAAGTTTGGAAAAAATAGCCTTTGCTACATAGAAATTGCTTCATACAATGGTTTAAAATTTTAATTCAATAGCATATTGGTATTAATATATCAGTTTATGACCCCGACAGTAGTCTGACAGAACAAATCACACTATTGATTATGTTACTCAGAATTATTAAAGTATATTACATTTTACCTCTGGTGAAAAAAGACAATGTTAAAAGCAAAAATAAATCAGCTGAGTAGGTATCCTCTTCAAGTCAATCTCACATAGATATCTCTGCAATCATATCTCTCAATCTCATATAGATATCGCCCTGAAATAAAGATATGTCTGCGATACACGATGAGAAGTTGAAAAATCTCGACATGAAACTCATATGATAAAAGATTCTAGTGATTGATTATAAATCAATATGTGAAAAAATTAAACAGAGAATTCAAGATTCTCCGAATCCCATATGTACTAAAACGTAGTAGTTCAAATATCAATAGGATTGAGAGAGTTAAAAAACCAAATTTTATACTAGTATAACCAGCAGCTTAGACAGTTTTTTCCGTGGGAGGGAGAAGTTTTAGTATTGTATTTTGAATGTGTATTTTTGTATGTAACGCGCCCTCCATTTTGTCAAATTATAATATAATTACCTCATGGCCCGTCATATGACGGGATCAGTAAAATGTTTAATTTTTAAGAATTGTAAAGTACCCTATGAAGTAGGTAAAAAAAAGGTTTGTTTTTTAGCTGAGAATGATTTTTCACACGCTCAATAATTTATTTATCTTCATACTCCTCTAAAGTCTCCCATACTATGAATGCAGTTTAGAATATTTAGAAGTTTAGAATATTTAGAAAGATATTTAGAGCAGTTTAGAATCCCGTCACATCCAGACGGGATCAGTAAAATTTTTAATCTTCAAGAATTGTAAAATACCCTATGAGGTTGATAAAAGAATGGTTTGTGTTTGGCTGAGAATTATCTGACTAATAATACTCTAAATCTAATAATGTCTAATCTTCTAATAATATCTAATATTCATGGCAAGCATATAGCCCGTCATATCCCGACGGGATCAGTAAAATTTTTAATTTTCCAGAATTGTAAAGTACCCTATGAGGCAGGTAGAAAAATGGTTTGTTTTTCTGTTGAGAATTATCTGGGACACGCTCAATAATTTATTTATCTTCATACTCCTCTAAAGTCTCCCATACTATGAATGCAGTTTAGAATCATATTGAATTCATTTAGAAAGATAATTCAAAGTTTTCTTAGCTACGTCGAAATTATCGTTAATTTCTTCCCATTTTTTTTGCCACAGTTATTAATGGAAGTAAAGGAGTGAAACTATCATTTACACTACACCCTGGAGATAGATAGAATTTGTTGTTAATACCGGTGATAAAATTTTCATTGCAACAAAAAATAATCGATGATTAAATTTAAAATTTTCACATATGTACCTACTCTATTATTAAAGCCAAATATAAAAGAAAATTATTTACGTCATATCTAAGTTCAGTGATAAAACGTATGAAAATAATTTAGACAATATTTAAATAATTTAAAATAAGAAATGATTAAATGAGATTTTTAAAGGAATGACGTCATAATGCTAGAAAAAAAAATTATATTTTTGAAAGGGTGGATTTTGAATGTTTTAAAGACGACAGTATTTTTCGCTGTGATATGAAGCATATTTATACCAATTTATTTTAGAATCGGATCTATAAGAGAAGGTAAACTTTACTTTATTTGAATTTTGCTAACCCTAACTCATCAAGAATACAATATGGATGCATCTATCCATTCCAAGTCCAACCGCTTCATAAATTCAAGGACAGATGGACAGATAACTTAGGCTATTATTATACAGGGGATACACGTGCTTATTGTATTATCATTTGATAAAAGTATAATACAAATGCAAAAGACAAAGCAAAATTTTTACATTAAAATTAAAATATTTAGTGGTTGTTTTTTTAGTTTATCGGTTTGTTGGGGGACGAATAACACCCACATATTCCTTTTTTTGTGTGTATACCATTGAATTTATGGTATTTATGTATATGAGTAAATTCATGTCTACTCCAGGAAGCAAAATCAATCCCAGATTAGCCGATTAAAGTGCTGATTTTGTTATAGAATTATGACAGGCCAATATATTTTATCAGTAGTAAACGAAGTAGAAATAAATCAGCTGAGTAATCATTTATTTCAAGAGCAGACAATTTAATATGGGTCTCAAAAATAGATGTATGTCAATGTTACACAGTCAGACGGTAAAATATCCTGATATACATTTTACATGGTAAAATATAAAGTGATCGATTGCAAATCAATTCCTTTGGATATTAATCAGGTATTTACACAAATAAAACTACTTTAAAATTTATTACCTAAATCGTAGTTCTACTTGAATAGGGAAGATTCAGATTTAAGATCCAGAAAAATAAATTATTTTGAATAAAAATTTGATTTTTCTCAAGCAGATAAATCAGCATTCTATGCCGTAAGGAATAAATATGTTTAAAGACATTAATTCTACTTAACAATTGCTCCAATACAAGGTTTTAAAACTTTAATTCAATTTCGTATTTATATTTATGCTTGGGTTTATGAACCAGGCAGTAACTGAATTCGGTTGATAATTGAAGCAATTACGGTATTGATTATGTGAGTCTGAATTACAAGATATTTAATTTTATTGATGATGAACGAAGACAATGTTAAAAAATAGAATTAAATCAGGTGATTAAGCCGCTTCTAGAGAAAGTGATATAATGTGTACCTGTCTCTAAAACTAAAAATAATATCAGCTAGACTCGGTTAAATGTTGAAAAATCTTGAAATGCATTTCGAATGATAAAATAATTTTATGGTATCACATGACTTCTTAGTACGTCTATTATATTATATACCTTATTTTTTATTTTTATCATGCGTCATCAAAATTACCGTTTGCACATTAAAAATTGCACATTCAAAATAGGTTTCGTTTCTCATGTCATCCATGTTGTCCAAGTAGAGCTGAAGTACTGCCATCTGCCGGAGACCCAAGACATTAATACTCGTCATAAAGAGACTTTCTGTAGTACAGATATTTTGTTCTAATCCAGAATGTTTCGTGTTTACAATACTTTCATCACTTTGTACCAAGAAGTAATAAACAATAAAAACTCAAAATTATTCTCTGCAAATAGTAGATTTTTATTTTTCTCACTACAAATGATCTTTAAAAGCATTCTGTCCAGTCTTTAGTTAACATTATTAGAACTGCATATGATTCCGTCGATATTTTTGATTTGCATTGCTGAAAGTCAGTAACACTAATTACAGTTATATTGAGATGTTTCGTTATATAGAGGGGAAATTGCTATAAAATTGGAAAATGTAGTGGCACATATTGATTTTATAATGATTTAAATACAAAATTTCCCCATTTTACGGCTAACAGTTTTATAGTTATGCCCTACAACAGTGATATATTTTACATTGAAATTTTTCGTTATATAATGTGCACACTGCAATCAAAAAAGCAGTTCCACAATTAGATTTGATTCAGTATAGCATATTATGGCCTTTAATCGGTTGAAAAAATTATTGCTAGCACAGAAGAAATCATTGAAAATTATCACCTGGAAATGAAATCGTAAACTGAATCCATTGCTTTTTTTGAACGGGAAGGCTGTTAGTATTTTAATAATTTCCTCATATTCTTTTTCATAAAAGATGTTTTAATTAGCAACAGTTAAAATTTGTAATGAAAAGAAACAATCGTGCTACTTTAATTAATATGCAAAAACCTGTTTATCATGCTCCATATTTCGTAGGATTTTAACAGAAATCATAGAAGAATACATCCGAATTTTAGCCTGAAGTATAAAATATATTTGTAATGGTAATTTTTTTTAACAATTTCATAAAAGATACATAACTTTTCTCATAAAAAATAACCATTTCATTGGTGACATTTAAAACTTATATGAAATGGAGAAACAATCGTGTTTCCGTTGATAAGATGAATAAATTTTATTTTCTATTTCAAGACGAATAAACTTTTTTTTCTAAACGAGACATTTAGTGTCGACATTTAAAATTTATACGGCCCGGCGAAATGATTATGATAGTTTTGATATGTAAAATCTGATTTTCTGGCTCTATAATTCATGTATAAATATCAAGAGAAGAACACTTGTGATTTTTGCTATATTATATATATAATTTCCTCAAACACGCATATTTTTTCATAAAAAAATTATTTAATTAGCGGCATTTAAAATTTGAAATGAAAAGAAGCAATCGTCTTGCTGTAGATAATATGCAAAAACCTGTTTATCATGCTTCATATTTCAAATGATTTTAAGAAAAATCATTCAAGAACACACCCGGTTTTTAGCCTGAAGTATAAAATATTATTGTAGTGGCAATAATTTTTTAGCAATTTCATAAAAGATACATGGTTATTTTCATAAAAGAATAATTTTATTGGCAACAATTAAAATTTATATGAAATGGAGAAAAAAATCCCAATTCTGTTGATAAAATGAATAAATTTGATTTCCTATTCCAAGACTCATAATCTTTTTTCTAAACGGGACATTTAATTGGTGACATTTAAAGTTTATATGGCATGGCAAAACGATTAGAATAGTTTTGATATGTATAATCGGATTTTCTGTATTTGAATTTTAAAAATTCAAATACAGAAGTCAACGAAGAACACTTCTAATATTTGCTATGCAGTATATATATATATATATATATATATATATATATATATATATATATATATATATATATATATATATATATATATATATATATATACATATATATATATATATATATATATATATATATATATATATATATATATATATATATATATATATATATATATATATATATACAATTTCCTCAAACACGCATTTTTATTAAATATTTAACTAGCGACATTTAAAATTTGTAATGAAAAGAAAATATCATATTGCTTTAGATAATATGCAAAAACATGTTTATCATGCTCTATACTTCAAGGTATTTTAACAGAAGTCATGGAAAAACACACCCGATTTTTAGCCTGAAGAAAAAAATATAATTCTAATGGTAATAATTTTTTTATCAATTTCATAAAATATACATGGTTTTTGTTTTCATAAAAGAAACATTTCATTGGCAACAATTAAAATTTATTTGAAACGGAGAAACGATCACAATTCTGTTGGTAAAAGGAATAAATTTAATTTTCTATTCCAGGATGCATAATTTTTTCTAAACGAGACATTTAATTGGCGACATTTAAAATTTATATGGCATGGCGAAATGATTATGACATTTTTGATAAGTAAAATCTGATTTTCTGACTCTATGATTCAAATACAGAAATCAAGGAAAAACACTTCTAATATTTACTATGCAGTATATATAATTTCCTCAAAGGCGCATTTCTTCTTAAAAAAATATTTAATTAGCGATATTTAAAATTTGCAATGAAAAGAAACAATCGTGTTGCTTTAGATAATGTGCAAAAATATGTTTATCATGCTTCATATTTTAAGGGATTTTAACAGAAATCATGGAAGTACACACCCGATTTTTAGCCTAATTTTTAAGTATAAAATATTATTGGAATGGTAACAATTCTTTTTAACAATCTCATAAAAAATACATGTTTTTTTTTTTTTAAGAAAAGAAGCATTTAGTTGGAAACATTTAAAATTTATATGAAATGGAGGAACGATCATGATACTGCTGATTTAAATTACAATGATTATAACTGATAAATATTTAATGATAAAATTAATAAGTTCGATTTTCTATTTCCTTAGTTAATACAGGAAATTTTAAAAGAAATAAGGGAAAGAATAAAAATATAGTTTTAACAATACTAATCTTTAATGATTCCCTCAAAGCCGTATAGTCTTTTTAATAAAAAAATCATTTAATAAAGAACATTTAAAATATATATGAAACAGAGAAATGAGCGCTATGCTGTTGATAATACGAATAAATCTGATTTTCTGTTTCCATAATTCCCTTTACAATATACATCAAGCTCCACCGTTGAAAACATTGCACGAGAAATGGCGTGACAAAGAGATAGACGAAAAAATATTAATTACATGAAAAACATCTTAAAGAAAAAGTCGAACTTTCTCCCCAAAAAAGAGAACTCCCCTGTAATTGAACTGGATGGAACCGCAGCTCCCTCTAGGAGGGCCGCAGGCTAATGACATGTTTTATTTATAAGAACTTGATGTATAGCATGTGTGCGGATGATAGAAAACGCTTTCATCTAGTTTTTAGGAGCTCTGTGCTCCACAATATAGAAAGTAGAAGCTTAACAAGTGTCATAAATAGGTTGGAAATGAATCCCAAGCACATTTTTTTGTCAAATCAGAAGAATAGTTTTCAAAATTTAGCGATATTTTTCATTAGAAATATATGGGAATTATTATCATTGTAACGTGTGTATTCTATGACATCTGCTGGAATTTAATTACAACAACAAAAATAATAATAATAATAATAATAATAATAGTAATAATACTAACACTATTACTGATGCTAATACTAATGATAATTTGAGTAGTATCATCTGCTTAAATTATTGGCTTTAAAGTTAAATTCAGAAATTAAATTTTATGATCGGAAGAAAAAAATTATCTTTATTTTTAAATACACACATAATTTCTATCCAAAATAGCTTTGCTGAGCTAACGAGAAAGATACAATAGTAAATATTTCATAAGAATTCGATATATCAAATTATATGAAAGTGTTGTAATATGAAATACTAGATCAAAACGTTTAAATATGAAGGATTCATTTTTTCAAGATTTTCGAGCTCTAGAGTCTACTTTTTTATATATATATACTACGCAAGGGTTAATCAGACCGAGACCTCCTGCTTAAACTTGATTCCGAATGGCTACGAATATCCATACCGGATGTAGGATTCGAGCCCAGGAACTCCAATAACAAAAAGGAGTACCCAACCAATTTGTCCTCGTTCGTTTCTAATGCTGTATGAATGTCTGATATAGTTAGATTATCGATAAACATAATTACAATAATGTACTATCATATTAAATTTTAAAGTATTTTGGAAATTAACGTATCAAAATTGTTTTTCGGCTTTTATCCAGTTTTAAATAGTATGCATTTTTGAACTATTTAATTATTATAAGTTAAACATACAAAAGTAGCTGTCTATAACGCTTTACTATAAGGTAAAAACTCTTTTACATTTGATTTGTGACGGTATTTGATTCCTGAAATAGTTTCTGTTTCAAGTTTTTTATAATTAAATTTTTCTGATCTAAACAAAACACGATTAAACAGTATTGTTAAATTCAAAATTATTCAAACTTACTGTGAATATATTCTACGCAAAATAATATTATAATAAATATTTCATATTTTTAAAAAATATTATATGCAATTGGAAATTTTTATTTTAAGTACGGTAAAACCTGCAACTAATCAAGCTGTACGGACCTAAAAAATTATTGTTATAAACAAGTTATCTATATAAACAGTTTGATCATTTGCATATCCATTGTTTATGCATTTAGTGTGCACATAATATCTTGAATTTTTTTTTTCCAGATCTAATTTGATTTGTAGAAAATTTAAAGGGTAAATATTCAAAAAACAGTTTCTAATTTTTTTATGATTTTGCATTGAGTAAATACGCAAATCCGTGGTTTGATATTTATTCCTGGCCTGTCACCTGATGTTCAGTAAAATGTTTAATCAATTTGTAGAAATTATAACAACTTTTTTTACATGATATTACGAAGAAGTTTATAAGTACCAAAAAGCATACGTTTGACATTTGATTTGTATAATTTCCAATAAGAATAAAAACTGTCATTTGTTTTTATAAAACTCTTTGGGTATAGTTTCTTTGAATATTACTGGAAGAATTTACAAGAAAGATTCTTGAATTTTGTTACTTAAATAACTTTTATAATTGAGTTTTAAAACTTAGATGTAAAAGTTTTGAGTCCCAAAAACCAGTTAGCCTAGGGTATAGCCTATTCGCCTCTTGGCCCTTCTGATCACTACTGAGGATAAACTGTAGTATTTCAATTAATTTCCTACTTTTTTTTTAAAACTTTTTGCAATTTATAATAACTTTGATTTAAAATATACTTTTAGAACTGGGACATAATTAGGTTAACAAATTCATATTTTTAAAAACATCAAACAAAACAAATTAATTACAAACATGTTTAGTTTGTTTAGTTTAAAATTAACTTTATCTCTTCTAAAAATGTTTCTTAGTATGTATAAAAGTCTTTCTTATTTTTTAAGGCTATAAAATATGTTGTGGTTGTTTTCAAACAACTGCCGTTTGATCATATTTCTTTGTTCAGTCAACTGAAACATTGTTGACAAAGCATCCGTAAAATATTTCTACGAATGCATCAGGCGGGAGTAAAATACGACTGAAAAATACTGCTGTGTATGATAACATCTTAAGATTTAAATGTGAAGAAACTGTTGCAAAATATTCATATACACGTGCATTATGTATTTCGTATTCAAAAGTTAAAATGAAGAAACAAAGATTCTATTACCCCTTTGTATTTCAAAAATGAAGTAGAAAATACTTCTTCAAATGCTAGACTACATCATTTATAGCTCGTCAAAATATTCAAAAGATTTTAAGACATCAAAATTTTTTGACAAAAAAAATGCATTTTCTACAAGCATAAAAATATGCGTTTGCTATATTGTAATAACTTAGTACAAAAAAAAAATATCTGTTCATAAAGAATTTAAACCAATCTGTATTTCTTTTGTTTCTGAATTTTTAACTAATTTATTTGTAATTTATTTTAGTAATAATCCTATATATTTGATTAAATGATAAGTGAAACTTTTATATGAAAATTCAATACAATATCCCAATTAGGTAAAAATACAAGAACTTAGTACTGTGCTAATTGCAGTGTTGTAGGATAACAACAATCGACAAAACCATGTTTTATAAAGATTTCTGTGTAAATTGTAAGTGATACCAATTTTCGGGAATGTTACAGTTCTGCAATATGATAATACAAAAGGTTAAATTTAACGTTTCAGAGCTTTTCTTATATGAGCTGCACTATGGATAGACCTATAATTGGAGTATAAAACATATCCGTTTTGATTAAAGAAATTTTTACAATGAGAGTTTGTACACTACTCTTTTACTACTCTTTAAGAGACCTCAACAATTAAATCATTTAAAGAGGGTAATATGGTATATTTTTCTATAGATATAGAAAGAGTGAGCAATTTATTTCATATATTACCTATCTAAAAGTTAAAGTTAGGTACACTATTCTGAGCATGCAAACTTTCAGTTTAGTATTTATATATATTTTCCTGAGAATCATATACTATATTTTTACTTGTATAAAAGTCACTAAAAAATTAGGGTAAAATCTATAGACACGAGCTAAACACAGAATAATTTTTACTGCTTCAGACAATCACATGTTATAGCATGAATCAAGACAGATATTAAAGGAAAAAATAAAGCAGAAAAAAGTCTTACTTAATAAAGTATTGTTGCACTTTTATTTCGCTCTATTGTATTTCTTTTATAAGATAGTTTTAGAAACACTATTCTTTAAATTTATATTGTGATTCTAGATACATTTTGGACATGTTATTGGGAACCTGGAAATTGTCCAGTTTTTAGAATGTGTATTCAAAGATTAACAGTTAAGATTCTTTAGTTCCTATGATCAAGTTTTGTAAAATTGGAATCGCCTAAAGAATGACGTTGTAGAAGCGTTGGAGGTTAATTCATTTGATTCCCTTAGCAATTAGTTTACAATCCGAAATCCACTTGGATAGCATATACTGTACTGTACGCTATATGAGATAAAACAATTTTCTCACAAAGAATAAACAGTAAACACGTAAATTTAGTAATTTAGTATGTTATAACTCTAATAGCTGCTTCTCCCTGCTATTTTTCCTGAAGCACAGATTTCAAAATGTTTATATAAAATCCGTAACCCGATTTTTTTCTTCGCATATTAGCTTTTAAACTGGTATTTTTGATGAATCGAAACAAGAAAAATGGTATATCTAGTTCTTTAACAAATATAAACTTTGAAGAACAGACGTTACTGCTCCAGTAGAAAGCATAGCACATCATGAAATGTCCTTGCGTGTCGAAGTTATTAAGTTTATATGCATTAATTGTCTGCATACATCACTTTACTTTTCTTAGCGCTTCAAAACTGAGAAGCATTTAGCCCTTTGTCCCTACCCATGGCGGGTCTTATACACGAATGTGATAATGAATTGTTTATTGTCTGGTTTGAGTCAATTAGGACTGTAAACCATCTATTTGAATATGGATTGCATGCATGAAACACAATTATATTTTTAAATATTTCGAAGAGTGTTTCTGTTGTGTTTTACTAAAGTCACAGTTTGTAAAATGTATATATAAAGTGCAAATCCCAATTTTTTTCTCCACACATTAGCTTTCAAGCTGGTATTTATTATGATGCATCGAAAAAAGAAAAACGTCACATTCCGTACATTAACAAATATAAATTTTGAAGAATATACGTTACGGTTCCAGTAGAAAACATAGCACATCATTAAATGTCCTTGATTCTCGAAGTTATTAAGTTTATATGCATTAATTGTCGGCATACATTACTTTACTTTTCTTGGCACTTCAAAACTGAGAAGTATTTAGCACTTTGTCCCTATCCATGAGGGATCTTATCCACGAATGTGATAATGAATTGTGTAATACTTAGTTTGAGTCAATTAAGACAGCAAACCATCTTTGTGTGTGTGCACTGCACATATGAAACAAAATTCTATTTTTGTTTATTTCGAAGAGTGTTTATTCCTGCTGTTTTTTACTGAAGTCAATTATTAAATTATGTTCATATTAATACTGAAGTCAATACATTTTACAAACTGCACTGTTTGTAAAATGCATATATAAAGTCCAAATCAAAATTAGGACATTCGTATTCAAGCTGGTATTTATGATGTATCGAAAAAAGAAAAACGTTACATTCTGTGTATTCACAAATATAAACTTTGAAGAATAGAAGTTTAATATTCCGACAGAAACATCATGAAATGTCTTTGTGTTTTGAAGTTATTAAGTTTATTTGAATTGACAGCATACATCACTTTGCTTTTCATTGTGCAATAAATCTGAGAATCATGTAACACTTTGTCCCTATCCATGGAGTGTCTTATCCGCAATAATGTGATAATGAATTGTGTGCTATATTGTGGAATGTGATAATGAATTGTGCGTTGTCTGATTTGAGTCAATTAAGACTGCAAACCCCCTCTCTCTCAGTGCGTTTGGAATTGCATATGCATATATGAACATAAATTTTGAGTCTTTCGAAGGATGAACTAGTCAAATATTTTTGCATCATGTTTAAAAACGAGAATAAATAATATACTGATTCATTCACTAGATCCGCTTAATACATAGACTAAATGCTAATCCTTTCGCCTTAAATCGAGTATACCTCATCCAAGTGGCATTAGGAACAACTATATACAAGAAAAAAAAACTTCAAATTCTCTTGTAGAATAAAATATAAAAATTCTTTTACCAAGTATTGAAAGAAATTCTTTCAAATGAAGTAATATATTTTAATGTTTTCTAGATATTCCTAATTTAAAAGAAATAAATGGTTCATATAGTTTAAATTATTTCTTTTGCTTTTCAGGATCAATGAATATAACTTTACTTTCGCAAAGTCATACATAATCTTCAATTCCATTTATTAAATTTTTGAATGACTTATCACTCTCATTACTAGCAAGTTTTTATAAGTTCTCATGTATCACCTGTTGTAAAGATACTGCATTTCCTTTTACTCTATATATACCCACAAAAGAATGACAGTTATAAATGGTAGGTAATAGTGAATGTGCTTCTATGTAATGCAACTAAATGTTCTCAACTAGCAACCATTAAAGTCTTTTGTATTCCGAGGGTGATTAACCTGCTTAAAGCCTTAAACCAACTTAATTCGTCAAGCATTTCCTTATCAAGATAACCTAGACCAATAAAATTGTTTCAAGCTCATCGAAATGTTGGTTCATATGGGAAAAATACTTTGGGATTATCACTAGACCAATTGGTTCCTTTTCAAAACAGCAAGGAAAAATAAGAAATGTTAATCTTTTCCTTATCGAGATAACCCAGACCAATAAAATTGTTTCAAGCTCATTGAAATATTGGTTCTTATGAGAAAAATACTTTGGAATTAGGACTACACCAATCGGTTAATTTTCAAAGCAGCAAGAAAAAATAATAAGAAATGTTAAGCATTTCCTTATAGAGATATAACTTAGACCAATAAAATTGTTTCAAGCTCATCGAAATGTTGGTTCTTATGGGAAAAATACTTTGGGACCATGACTAGACCAATTAGTTTCTTTTCAAAGCAGCAATAAAAAATAAGAAATATTTGGTAGACAATTGAAAAATCATTTGATACTTAAGTAGTTAAATAAAATAGCGGGTTTCGGCAATTATAGTTACTAATAATATACTTTTAAGTAACGCTTCTAATATTGTTGACGAATTTTTCCCAAAATTTGATACAGATTTTCAGTTTTAGTATAAAGACATCGTGGTAAATTTTGTACATCTAGTTTTGTGGACAAACATTTGGCAATTATAATTCTTTTCTATGTGTGTTTCATGTAAGAGAATATTGACACATTGTGTGCGGGTACATTTTGCAGCGGAATTGTACCGGGAGTGGGCTTTGTGTGATTAAATTTAGTTATTCAGTTAAATCTCAATAGATCGAAAATTATTTAATTTTTTAACCAACTTTTCGTATTTATATTGAAATATATAAACAAATATATAAATAGAAATATATAAATAACAACTATAAGATTTTTGTAAACAAAAATATTTTTTTAGAGGATAAATTTATAATAGTATTGTAAATATGAAAAATCAAATAGAAATAGTAGTATATAGTTTTAGTTTTTTCGAATTATGTTATATAAGTATTTTCGCATTATAAAAAATGAAAGACAAGAACATTCGGTTTCGTTTTCCTGCATATACCGTTATTTTTGTACCCACAAACAAACCATGTTGTTACACTAACCCGTACTAGTATGTGACCCGCGCTCAAGTATCAGTCGTCAGAAAACGTACTAGTACGTTCCCCGCATACAATGTGTTAAAATTGAATAATGATTCAATTAAAGGTAATAATGGGAAAGTTTAAATATTGACGAACGAAAAATATTTAGAAAAAATGTTACTCTTTGAAAATTTCAAACTTTACGTTTGATTCAAGCGAAATAACAGATTGCAATACTGAAAGAAAAAGTCATGGTAAAATATTCATTGATATTGGCTGAGTATTCACCCTTTTGTAAGTACGTTCTCTGCATGAATCCTTCTAAAAATAGTCTTTAGGTGCTAAAAATAGAATAACATAAAACAAGAATTTACTATTGTCTACTGTCACGTGATGTATTATACTCATTTTCTCACTTAGTACTAATCTGATTGGAACGATGAGTCACTGCCTGTAATCATCTTGTTATTGTGTACCAGCCTTCTGGGTCTAAATGCACGTTGGAGTCATTCGAGCTCTCCTCATTTGAGTTACAATGTATAATTACACCTCATATATACATATTGTTCTGGATACTGAACTATTCACGAACTTCAAGTCCAACACCCGATATTATGAGAACCGGTAAAAGTGAACTTTTTCTCACCCTTCGTGGTCATCTTTCCCGCTGGTGGACAGAATAATTGGATAATAATGACTTTCGCATAGATGAAAAAAATAAAGAAATACTTGACGGAGAATCAAGATTGAAGAGTAGAATCATTAGGGTAAAGGGGACGAACCCGTTCGTTACAGAGAGTGGCTTATTTCTTAGCTGCTGGAGGGTTTAAACTTATTTTGAAGAGGTCGTAACTAGACTGCTTTCTACTAATGGATCTTTTGCTAAATTTATTCACATAGAAAAAAAAAACAGCTCCAGAACAAAGTGGGTTAAAAGACATAAGATAGTTTAAGAACTTTTTTTCTCATTTTAAATGTTTAGACTTAGACAATGATCTGAAAAAAATATATATTTGTAAGTTTAAAGATATTATGATGTTATAAAATTAATCCTAAACTGCCTTTTAAAAATCGTCATCGTTGTGTAAACAAGAAATATCTTTTTGTAACGGAAAAGAGTAAAAAGTATTCGTTTAAAAGAATTCCTTCTAAATAAACTTATGTGCTTTAAAAGTAGAGTGTGAGTTAATTACTGAAGCAGGTAGGTATAAAATTAATCAAATAAAGAGAAAAATATCAACAACATACCCCAAAATTAATCTTGAAGAGTGCATATAGTCATTGCCATGAAAGAAGCAATTTCTTTAGTTTTTAATTACCACTTGGTAATAATTAAAGAATACGCTATATGAATCTGATTTTTCCTATTTGAAACTCTTCAAGGTTTAATAAAATTTTAATCACGTTACGAGATTTGTTAAAATCATCATTTAGCAAATCTCGTAACGGGATCAATGTAACATAATCATATCAACAGCATACCCCAAAATTAATGTTTAAGAGTGCATATAGTCATTGCCATGAAAGAAGCAATTTCTTTAGTTTATAATTGCCACTTGGTAATAACTAAAGAATACGCTATATCAATATAATTTTCCTATTTGAAACTCTTCAAGGATTAATAAAATTTTAATCACGTTACGAGATTTGCTAAAATAATCATCATTTAGTAAATATCGTAACGTAATCATATGAACAGCATACCTCAAAATTAATCTTGAATGCATATAGTCATTGCCATTCAAGAAGTAATGTCTTTAGTTTATAATTACCACATGGTAATAACTAAAGAATACGCTATATCAATCTAATTTTTCATATTTGAAGCTCTTCAAGGATTAATAAAATTTCAATCACGTTACGAGATTTGCTAAAATAATCATCATTTAAGATAATTAATAAAGACATGAAGACAAAAATGTCTACCATCGATTCTGATACACCTAAATATTACCTAACATCACAGATTATCCAAGTTAAGAGTTTTGGAGACAAATTCAAGCCAAATGCATATTTCTCGTATCTCACCTTCCTTCTGAAAACTTGTGGGGATAAGCAAGTTTTGGGTTTGGTTTGGTTTGGTGTTCTACGGTCTACTTTTGCATCACGAAGGTTAATAAAGCTAGGACTTACTCTTTAAAGCCAATTCCTAATGGCTAAGACCATCCATACCACATTGGGATTTGAATCCAAGAACTCCGGTAGGTTCGAATTGAAGAGGAACACCGAATTGAAAGTAAAACACAAGGAATGCATAACTCTTATTTGCAGAGGCAAAGAAGGAATAACCCTATGAGAGACCTAAAAATTATTTTCAACACAGCCAAAAATGGAATATCAAAGAAAAGAGGTTATGAAGGGGGTTTTAAAGCAAAACTTGAGGTAAATTCAAATACGATTTCCAGGTAACAAAACCAACTAGTAGTTCAGTTATCATGTTGATAATATTTACGTATAATTGGACTCAGTTTAATAATCCACTTTGAAAAAAGAGACAGTTGGACATCATTTTGTAGATAAACCAGTAAAATTGGAAAATTTCGTTTTTTGTTCTTTGATTAAAATTCCTACGATTTTCCTTGCAGAGGATTTTTGTTTAAGTTTATAGCTTTTTCTAAATTTTTACCTATTCAGACAAGAAAAAATCTACAGTTTTACTTCGAAACATCTTTATAATAGTGACATGCAGTTTCGTCTTGAATTAAAGCACCGGGTAGAAGAAAACATCCCGGCAAGCTTATGAAGAGAGTTTTTAATCAAAACTTGAGGTAAGTTCAAATACGATTTCAAGGTAACAAAACAGTAGAAAGCAGGTAAAAAAATTCCAATCAAAGATTCTGAAGGTGAACGCCTACTCGGTGGCATGAAAAGAAACTTCAAATAACAATAATTCTTACAAACTTCTCATATTGTTAAAATAAAGCATGAGTCCTAACTGCAGTGACAAAGAAGAAGTAACAAACCTTAAATGCTGATATAGAGGGAAAACGACATGTGATAATTAGAAAATCTCCTACTAACAATACAATACCAAATAAATGACTAGTTATTTAAGAAAATTTTCGAGGCACTTTTTAAAATTTCTTACGACACAGTAATGAGCTGCGGCACACAAGTTTATCTGAAAAATTGTAGGTTGATTGGTGCCGTGTCCATTTACAAGTCATATGACTAGATGGGTGCCATTGCCTCGAGAGGCTGGACTTCTAAGTGTGAGTCATAGTAATTTAGAAGCAGGGACCAAGCAGAAGAATTTGATAATTTTCCTGACACCTCCAAAGGTATCGTTTGAAAACTTGTGGTCGTTGTGGACATTGTGGATATTGTACCACGAACCTACTCTACGGGCTCCAACCGACATTAATGAACACAGGTGGATATTCTCCTGAACTACCGAAAATGCTCCTATATTAACTGTTTACTCTTTGTATCACAAGAGTAAATTTTAATATACGACTATTAATTCTTTGTATCACAAGAACTCCCAAACAAAAATCTTCTCCTCTAGCGTTGGAATACTTTATTATAAACATGTAAAATATTATTAAAAATTTTAAGTAGTAAAAGTAAAAATTTATCGACAAAAAAAATTTACGTATTTTTTATGAATATTGAAAAAAAAGTGAATAAAAATCATCTTTGTATAAAGAATTTTAAACTATATTTGTAAAAATTTTATTTTACTTTTGGTATATACCAATTTTTAAAAATTTTACAAATCCAAAATTTATTTCAGTAAAATTCTAATGTATTTGATCAAATAATAAATAAAACTTTAGATTTAGAGTGATGCAGAAACTTAAATTAAATTTCATGTCTTCTAACAAACGCTTGTCAGCCATTTCGAGGTAACAAGCAGTCACTGAAACGTCGGTAAATTTATTGTTACAGTTAAAAATCAGCAAAATAATATATACTATTTTTTAAAGCTAACCCAAAATTGTAATTTGCTATATATTGTAATATTGTAATAGGCTTTGACCTTAGCTAGTGAATTTAACTGGAAAGTTGACGATACAGTGTATTTTCACAATTTAAAAGTAATTTTCCAAAAGAAATTTTTTTAATCTTACCATAATTAGTATATTAAATTCTAAAATTTTACCAGTTCTCTGTAAATTTTACTATATATTTCTTTGTTTTTATTTAATTAAGTTTATTATTTATTCAACGTATTTAACAATTTTGAATAGTTTGAAAAAGTTATCCCTTAATTTATGTTTCTTTTTGAATTTGTTACTGATGCAGGAAAAGATTAAAAATATTTTTAAAATTAATTTTATAGTAATTAAATATACAGTTAGGAAAACTGAAACTTTATTTTTAAGCGTATATACATAAATGTAAAAAAATAAATGCATGTATTTTCTATGTTTATATCTATTAAAGTAACTTTTTAAATTCCTATAGGGTTAAAATAATTTTTTTTTTAACATTTTAAAGAATCTTTTTCACCCATATTAGATAAATACAACTTTACAAAATTTGTGCAAATATTAAAAGTATAAAATCTTCCATTATTTTATTATTATTTTTTTCAAGTTGGGAAAAAAATTATTAAAGCTAACTGGTTGAAATGGTTTTTTTCTTTTAATTATATGTTTATTCATTATTTCATTGCAAGAGAGTGAAATCGAAAAGAAAATTTCATACGATAATAAAATTTCGCTCTAAAAAAAATTGTTCTCGTCATATTTATCTCAATTCATGAGTAAATTTAAAAGATCTGTGAACTATTTAATTTTTAAAAATGACTTTTATCTTCTAATGCCATGTAAAATGTTTTTGGTTATTTTTCTTAGTTGACAAAAATTATATTCGTTCACCTCTTAGTTAAAAGCGAATATAAAAACTCTAGTGGTCCCAAACTAATGAATTTTAATATGCGGTTCGAGTACGTTTTCAGAATAAAAATACAATTTGATTGCGATACTCATTTAGAACAATAAGGGGAACGTGATTCCCTTGTAATTTGGTACTATGTAAGTAAATCACGTTTCAAAATGTGACACTGATATATGCCTCTGTCAGGTTGTGCCATCTAGTGGCGGGTTGTGTGATTAATGTCTAAATGTCGGAATTTGATTTAGAGCTTTATGTCATATTTCAGCACCAGATGTCACTAGGAGGTCCACAGAGAGAACTTATCGTGAATGAAAAATTATACCACCTCCGACTTTAACGCACGTAAATTATTAATTTTTAGCAAATTAATAGTTAATTATGAAGTGAAGTATTACATAACAGCTCAAGAAGGGAACTTCATTTTAGTGTAAATTTAGAAGATGATATATTAGGTCGATCCTCAAGGAAAAGATTTATTTTTAAGTTGTTTCCCATAAATTAAAGGAGGGTTAAATGTATATTATCCATGTTACCAAATTTGCTGTTATGTAAAATAAACCAGGAATATTAAATATTAGGAGGGTAATGGATTTTAAGTGAATACTGATAGAAAATATTAACGAATCTATTTAATATAAAAGCAAATAGGTTTGTGTATTTGAACATTTGACAATATACAAAATACTTAAAAATGCCTAATGCAAAAACTGAAATTTTAATTTAAATAAAGTTGATTAAGATTTCTTATACTAAATTAAAACAAATACGTTTAAAAATCATTGGGTGAATTTTCTTTCCACAGAATTATTTTTTATTTCAAAATAGGCTTTCTAATAATTAATCGTTTTATTTTGGAATAAGATTATTTACCTTAGCTATTTTTATGTACCATGTATTGCTATATAAAAAAAAGACATCCCATTGGCAGGGTAGAATCATGCTATTACAACTAGAGTGTATTTCCAGGGTGAAGAAAAAAATTAAACATATGTTAAAACTACATCAAAATAAACATCATATTTGTAGTGTAGACTCGGGTGAATACTAAAAAAATCAAGTGGCTTTCCCAGTTGAAGAAAAAAAATAATCGAACAAAACTTTCCCCTTTATACAGATAATAAACTACAATCTAATACCTTCCAAGTTTGTAGCGTAGGGTTGGGAGAATATTATAAAGACAAAATGTGTTTCAACTTCGAAAAAACATTACTGACTAATAGTTTTCATTTTAAATAGATATTAAAATTTCAATAAAAGAGACATCATAATTACAATGTATAATTTGACGAATAGCAAACCTACGAAATGTATGTCAAGTTTAAAAAAAATACTAATAATTTTTTCATTTTATACACAGAACAGATTTGACACGTAATTATTAAACTATATAAACTAACATCATCTTAAATAAACTATATACTATTAAAAAAGGCCTGTATCATAGATTGTTTCCACTTTTCTATATGTTTGATTTCTAATAGTTAAAAAATGTTTACATATAGAACTTTTATTAAGAACTCTTCTCAGAAATTCGTTTTCAGTTCGATCCAGATTGTAATTCTACAGTATCTCAAAAATGCTTAACTAAATTTAAATAAATATTTTCAAATGCAATCAATTGGTATAACAGATTACGTATTTTAAAAACAATTATATGAGGAGTTACATAGTTTGATATGTATAATTACATTTTTCAGGGGAAAAATTATGAAATAACTGAATTTTAAATTTCACTCTTATATATTTGGTTATCTAAAGAATAAGACATCTAAACTGCCTCTCTGTGTTTGACTGTACCCAGTTGAGAAAGTAAAGTTCATCTCACAACTTTTACAGTTATATGAGGAAGATTGAAAAAAATAAATACATCTATGAATAGCCAAAAGGGAAATCACTGAAGAGCTTGTTTGTAAATATTTCATCTGATTCAACAAAGGAGATCTCTACTAGTCAACTGAAACTTCGAAATTATTTTCATTAAACCATATGAAAATACAATGACGCAAACACAAAGAAATGACTCAATGATTTCTAATAAAGCAAATACTAAAAATCTACTTTAAATCATTCAAAAAACTGAAAGCGTATTAGTTCTTTCAGCATGATTTTAGGATTGCTAAATAACGCGTTAAAGTAATAATAGTTGAATATCTTATTAATTCAGTGCAATTCCATAATAATCCCTGTCTATAATTAATGCTTATTACTCTTCTTCGATAAGCTCAATTGAGAAGCTGAAGTTCAGGTTACAACAAAAAATTGAAGTAGGAAAAATTACAATAAAATTAAAATTAAAATTGATATATGAATATTGACAGAAAATATTACATCTATGAGAGCCAAAAGCGATATCACTGTTTAGCATATTTGTAAAAATTTAATTTAACAAAGAAGCTCTGTATTTGCTAACTAAAAATATCGAGGCATCTCCATTAAAAGATTTAAGATCATATTCAATAAAAAAAATTAATGCAATAAATTCTACTAATACAAATACTAAAATGTACTTAAAATCATCAATATATATTTTATTGTGTTTTTTCATGGGGATTTTTATTGTAGTTTTATAGTTAGTAAATAGCATAGAATCAAAATAATATAATAAAATACCATACAAATTCCTTTTCATTCCTAAAGTTCATCATCCTGTTTGGACGTGTTCGACGAGACACTAAAGTTTAGATATAACATATAGAATTAAAATAGGAAAATTGAAAAAAAAATTACATCTCTGACAACCACTAGTAATATCGTTGCTGATAATATTTTTGAAAATATTTCATTTCATTGAACGGAGTTCTGTAGTAGCCAATCGAAAATTTCAAGAAAGCTAAGGAATAATAAATCGTCAAAACTTTTGATTTTTGATGAATTAAACTTCAAATGCCACCAAATGTCAAATGGAAAGAAAATTAGTGTGAATTAAGCTAATTGCATCATGAGTCCCGTTAATACATAATTTAAATTAATAACGCCATTAAATTTCATGTACACACACATATGTATATATACACACACACATGTGTGTGTGTGTGTGTGCGTGTGTGTGTGTAAGGAACAGTAAACAAAATCGGGAAACTAATGTAAGTATTTTGTATAAAACCCCAAAAACAGCTCGCATTAAGGCCCTAAAAGATTCTTAGGAGTTCAAACCTTAAGTCAAGGGCAAAAAACCCCGCGACTCTTTGTTTCCTCTTTTAACCCCTAATCCAAATTGACCACTGGGGCTACAGTTTAAGACCTCGGGAAAGAGGTTTAACCAATAAAACCTTTATACCACCCTAGCGGTCAATTTAGAAAATTCTTGAACGTAAAAGAGGTGCTATCGGAGACAGATGTTGACCCAAGTGTTACTTATCCTTTTACATAGACCTTCTTTTTAGCTGTTCTCTCAGTTTGTCTCCAAGACAATGAAGTGGGTACCCATACAATACCAACTTTCTGCTAATAAAGGTCTTTGACTAAAACGGAGTTTGTTTTATGGCCATGATTACAACCACCCGAAGTGAAGTCCGTCATAATAAACACATATATATTACGATCATTATATTTTTTAATTTGATTTTTCAATATTTAAAATTTAAGGATTTTTCATATTTTTAAAATTTTTACCTAATTTACACATAAATAATTTGTGTACAGATTTTAAAGAATGTGTACTTTAAAGATATACTATTGTCAATTATTATCTTAGATAAGTTTGTATTGTAAATTTAAACAATCTTCTAATTTTTATGCTCGCTGGTCTATCTCTAATTTTTGAGTTTTAATTCAGAGTATAAGGAACGACTCAAACTATCAAACTTATCAAGAAGAAACCAAGGCCCAAAACAATTATTTATAACACTTGCGTGTCTCCGATTCCAAAAGCCATTATAAATTTTTTTTTTAATCATTTACTGAGATTCAACGGATTATTAGGAGTTTTCATTGCTGAGTTCTATTTTTATTGTAACGTAATATTACGGTCAACAGAGAAAATATTTTAACACAAAATTTTGGCAGTATTTTTTTTTTTTTTTTTTGTCACTTCAGAAGGCATTTCACGAATTTGGCTACATCTATTTTGTTTTTATTGGTTTCGTTTTTATCCTAGAAAATAAAACATTTATTTCTATTTTCTTGGTGTTAAAATCAGTTTTTGGTAAATTAATGGGTTTCTTAATAGATTATACAATGAAAGTTTTAAATTTTAAAATACTATTTAGATATCTCAGTATGTATAAATGTCAAAAATCCAAGATAAAAAGTTCATGTTAGTTCATTTTAAATTCATGAATAGTCACGAGTTCCCTTAAACAGTCTAAGGAAGTAATTAACAAAAAAAAAACGACGTAATGAATTCTTATAACTCAAACCTAAAAATATGTTTAAAATCATTAAGAAGTCTAAAGGCGTATTTGTTCTTTCAGCATAGTTTTAACATTATTAAACAACGTGTTAAAGCCATAATAAACTCTAAGCCAATAACTTATGTCAACGACCAAGGCCAGAAACAATCATTTATAACACCTGCACATCTCCTGTTTGAAAAACCATTAATTTTCCTTGCAGCTAATGTTTTCCCGCAATTCTTGCACAACATTCAATAAACCGAGAGAGATTTGACGCGTGCCAGAGACAATTTAAATACCCGCAAAGGTTGCTCTATTACTTTTGAAAAAAATAGGGGGAAGTTTTCGAAGAAACTTCATTCTGTTAATTGTAGTTTTGTGTTAACTGGGATCAAACTTTGAAATGTTGGTTACGATTTCGATGAAAATATTTATCTGCTTTTATGATGCCCTAAATCTTATTGTGTTAGAAAGATCAGAGAATAAAGCAATATTACTTTCTTTGAATATTTTCATTTCCATGAGGAAATATGTAACACTATGAAATGACTATATTTTTGGAATGAAATAATTTGTATTGTTTGTAGTTTGAAATAGTGTAGAAAAATTACCATGGTGTATAATCAGTTACTTATATAAGTTTATTTTTACACGTTAAAGCTTTTTTATGTTAATTGTAGTTATGTGATAACTGGGACCGAACTTTCAGATATTGGTTATGATTTCGATGAAAATATTTATCTGTTTTTATGACGCCCTAAACCATATTGTGTTAGAAAGATCACAGAACAAAGCAATATTAGTTTCGTCGAGTATTTCTTTTCCCTGAGGAAATGTGTAGCAATATGACATGACTACAATTTTGGAATAAAATAATTTTTATTGTTTGTAGTTTAAAACAGTATAGGAAAATTAGCATAAAATATTCAGTCCTTTATATAAGTTTATTTTTACACGTTAAAACTTCCTTCTGCTAATTGTAGTTTTGTGATAACTGCATCCAAACTCCAAATATTGGTTATGGTTTCGATGAAAATATTTATCTGCTTTTATGACGCACTAAATCTTATTGTGTTAGAAAGATCAGAGAATAAAACAATATTACTTTCTTTGAATATTTTCATTTCCATGAGGAAATATGTACCACTATGAAATGACTGTAATTTTGGAATGAAATAATTTGTATTTGTTGTAGTTTAAAATATTGTAGAAAAGTTGCCATTGGGTATATTCAGTCCTTTATATAATTTTCTTTTTACACGTTAAAGCTTCCTTATCTTAATTGTAGTTTTGTGACAACTGGGACCAAACTTTCAGATACTGGTTATGATTTCGATGAAAATATTTATCTGCTTTCATGAAGCCCTAAACCATATTGTGTTAGAAAGATCACAGAACAAAGCAATATTAGTTCCTTCGAGTATTTTCTTTTCCCTGAGGAAATGTGTAGCACTATGAAACGACTGTAATTTTGGAATAAAATAATTTGCATTGTTTGTAGTTTAAAATAGTATAAAAAAATGACCATAAAATATCCAGTCCTTTATATAAGTTTATTTTTACACATTAAAGCTTTCTTATGCTAATTGTAGTTTTGTGACAGCTGGGACCAAACTGTCAAATATTGGTTATGAGAGTTTCTTCTGGTATTTTCTCTTCCTTGAGGAAATGTGTAGAACTATGAAATGACTATGATTTTGGAATGAAATAATTTGTATTGTTTATAGTTTAAAATATTGTAGAAAGATTACCATGGAGTATATTCAGTCCTTTACATAACTTTATTTTTACACTTTAAAGCTTTCTTATGTTGATTGTAGTTTTGTGATAACTGGGACCAAACTTTCAAATATTGGTTATGATTTCGATAAAATATTTATCTGCTTTTATGACGCCCTAAAACATATTGTGTTAAAAAGATCAAGGAACAAAGAAATATTAATTTCTTCGAGTATTTTTATTTCCATGAGGAAATGTGTAGCATTATGAAATGACTGGGATTCTGAAATGAAATAATTTGTATTTAGTTTAAAATAGTACAGAAAGATGACCATGGATTATATTCAGTGCTTTACATAAGTTTATTTTTACACGTTAAAGCTTCATTCTGTTAATTGTAGTTTTATGATATCTGGGACCAAGCTTTCAAATAGTGGTTATGATTTCGATGAAAATATTTATCTGCTTTTATTACACCCTAAACCATATTTTGTTCGAAAGATCAGAGAACAAAGCAATATTAATTTCTTCGGGTAGTTTGTCTTTGAGGAAATGTGTAGCACTATAAAATGACTGTAATTTTGGAATGAAATAATTTGTATTGTTTGTAGTTTTAAATATTGTAGAAAAATTATTATGGATTAAATTCAGTCCTTTATATAAGTTTATTTTTACACGTTAAAGCTTTCTTATGTTAATTGTAGTTTTGTGATAACTGGGACCAAACTTTTGAATATTGGTTATGATAGTTTCTTCTGGTATTTTCTCTTCCTTGAGGAAATATGTAGCACTATGAAATGACTGTGATTTTGGAATGAAATAATTTGTATTGTTTGTAGTTTAAAATTATGTAGAAAATTTACCATGGATTATATTCAGTCCTTTATATAAGTTTATTTTTACACTTTAAAAAGCTTTCTTATGTTAATTGTAGTTTTGCGAAAACTGGGACCAAATTTTCAAATATTCTATATGATTTCGATGAAAATATTTATCTGCTTTTATGACGCCTTTAACCATATTGTGTTAGAAAGATCAGGGACAAAGCAATATCACTTTCTTTGAGTAGTTCCATTTCCATGAGGAAATATGTAGCACTATGAAATGACTGTGATTTTGGAATAAAATAATTTGTATTGATTGTAGTTTAAAATATTGTAAAACAATTACCATGGAGTATATTCAGTCTTTATATAAGTTTATTTTTACACTTTAAAGCTTTCTTATGTTAATTGGAGTTTTGTAACAACTGGGACCAAACTTTCAGATATTGGTTATGATTTCGATGAAAATATTTATCTGCTTTTATGACGCCCTAAACCATATTGTGTTAGAATGATCAGAGAACAAAGAAATATTAATTTCTTCGGGTATTTTCACTTCCTTGAGAAAATGTTTGGCACTATGAAATGACTGTAATTTTGGAATGAAATAATTTGTATTGTTTGTAGTTTAAAATATTGTAGAAAATTTGCCATAGGGTATATTCAGTCCTTTATAAAAGTTTATTTTTACACGTTAAAACTTTCTTAGAGTTTTGTGATAGCTGGGACCAAACTTTCAAATGTTGGTTATGATTTCGATGAAAATACTTATCTGCTTTTATGACACCCTGAACTTTATTGTGTTAGAAAGATCAGAGAACAAAGCAATATTAGTTTCTTCGAGTATTTTCTCTTCCTTGAGGAAATGTGCTCTATGAAATGACTGTAATTTTGGAATGAAATAATTTGTATTGTTTTTAGTTTAAAATAATATAGAAAAATGACCATAAAACAGTCAGTCCTTTATATAAGTTTATTTTTACGCGTTAAAGATTCTTTATGTTAATTGTAGTTTTGGGATCAAACTTTCAAATGTTGGTTATGATTTCGATGAAAATATTTGTCTGATTTTATTACACCCTAAACCATATTGTGTTAGAAAGATCAGAGAACAAAGTAATATTAGTTTCTTTTAGTATTTGCTTTTTCTTGAGGAAATGTGTAGCACTATGAAATGAGTGTGATTTTGGAGTGAAATAATTTGTATTGTTTGTAGTTTAAAATAGTGTATAAAAATGGCCATGGAATATATTCAGCCCTTTAAATAAGTTTATTTTTACATGTTAAAGCTTCATTCTGTTAATGATAGTTTTGTGATAATTGGGATGAAACTTTGAAATTTTGTTTACAATTTCGATTAAAATATTTATCTGCTTTTATCACCCTATCCCAATCACGTTATAAAGATCAGATAACAAAACAGTACTAGTTTTCTCCGGTGTTTTCTCTTCCTTCAAGAAGTTTGATCTCTCAAGATCTCACAGGATGAGTTAGCAACAGAACTCCCTGGGCCAAGCCCGCTAGTTCTGGTGTTGTTAATAATGGTAATGCATTAGTCTATGAAATTGAGTTGGTTTGACATTTATAGAGTTTATTAAAGTAGGGAAAGGGGAAAGAGAAGAGAAAATGCTTGAGTTTGGGCGGGTGAGAATGTACATAAAGTTTGAAGCACTATGAGATAAAATAACTTGTGTTATTTGTAAGAAAAAGTGGTGTAGGTAAATGATATTCATTTTTACAAGTCAAACAACTCCTTTGAAAGATTTAAAAAACGACATTGTTGGTAGAAGTTACACCAGTATATAGTTGAAACGTTACAATAGGAGAGACTAAAATTAATAATTAGTGTATTTAAGCATGTTTAAATGTCCTTAACAACAATTTTGCTTTGTTGGTAGAAGTTACAACACTATGTAGTTGAAACTTTGCAATATACAACACTAAAATTAATACTTATTAACGTATAAAGCATGTTTAAATGTCCTTAACAACAATTTTGCTTTGTTGGTAGAAGTTACAACACTATGTAGTTGAAACTTTGCAATATACAACACTAAAATTAATACTTATTAACGTATTTAAGCTTGTTTAAATGTACTTAATAACAATTCTGTATTATTGAATAAAGTTTCTAGAAAGAATGTAACACTGAACTCCGGTAGATCAGAAAAAATCTTACTGAGACGTAATGCTCAAAATATATTTTTAATATTTTAAGTATTACTTAGAAAATTGAAATTGTTTTGTATTTTAGAATCCAGTTTAAAGTATAGTCAGGCAAGCAAAGTCTTTCAGTACAGTTTATGAAGCTAAAATTTGAAATTTGAAAAATTTTTAAAGATTCTTTTAAAATTTGTGTTTTTTGATCTATCACAGAAATTGTGTTTTTTTTATTCTACACAGAACTGTGTTTGGATTTTCATATACCTCTATTTCTATAATCATAAAATCTGTATTTTATGATATTTTTTTTTTTTTTTTTGCTAACACAGTTAAAGGAATGAATATTTTGATAGTTTTTATTTTGTATATATATGCTTATAAACAAGGAAAATAAACAAACTATTATTAATTCCATGCACAGTTTTACTCAATAATTGTAGAAATCCCGATTCCCTCAAATTTTTCTCAAAACATTTACATTTCTACCTTAAATGTTAATAAAGCTTTAGCATGTTTAAGGTTTTATAATAACTTTCGAGACAAAATATTTCTCTATAACCATTTTTTTTTTTGGGGGGGGGATTCATCATGAAATAAAAGGTTCTGCTCCTTTCAAAATGAGTTTTTTACAAGTTGTTTAATAAAGCCCCAACTTAAGAAATGACTGCATTTTATTATTTTAATTGGTATATCTTTTAAAATAACACAAATAATAGGCAGAGAAACTTAAAAGTTTCCTATAAGATAAACCTCAGGAATGGAAATATTGTTTAAATTTGAGTTAAGCTCAAAAATGTTTTGGAAGCATAGGAAATATAGTAAGAGATATAGTTTTACTTAACATATTTTCTTGTTTTTGATACAGGAACTAGTTAACACCTCGAGTTGGTCAGTTGATGCCATGTCCATTTAGTAGTCATATGACATCTCATTCAAAGATATTTGTGCCATTGCTTCGAGAGGTTGACACATAGAGTAAAAAAAGATGTATAAATACTGACTACACGATGACAGCAATCCAGTAAGGCAGAAATTACATTATGAAAAGAAATACTTCTAAGAGCCTTAGTGATGTTAATCCATCAATATATAAATAGAATCTTTAATGCTGAAAATATAGAACAAAACTATCCTCAGTAGTAGTTCGATAGCGAAATTTTAAATTTTTATATTCTTACATCAGAAAAAATTATAAAAGCTAGGGTATGGCTCCCAAACGCATTGAAAACATAGAAAATCCATTAAGGAACATAGTTTATTTGTCAAATTCTCTTGTTCCTGATACAGGAACTAATTAAATCTTCCAGCAAAAAAACATGTCTAGATACTAACCACACATTGACCTTCAGTTGCGGTTAATTTTTGACTTCATTTTTTCCTGGAAAAAAATAGCTCAACATATTTCTCGTTAAAATCTTGTCAATTACCAAAAGTGTGGACGAACACAAATTCTATTTAAATAACAGCAAAAAGGTAAATCGTCGTAAATCAGCTTCGTTTTCTTTCTAATTAAGGCGTATCAGAGTTATTGATAAATTTAAAAATGATAAGAAATAAGAATTTTCACCGAATTAAAAAAAAAATAAATCTTTGATGCTTCTTTTCAACTGGTATTCAGGTTTGGTTTCTTTTTTGCTATATGAGAGCTAATGAAACTGGGCCATACTGCTTTAAACCGATTCCGAACTGATACAAATATGCAGGCCAGCAGTGGAATTCAAACCTACATACTGCGGTAGAGCAACGTCCTATCCATTCGGCCAACTGGTGTTTTGCTACTTAAATTTAGATACCAGTCTCAGAGTTATTGATAAATTTAAAAGTGATAAGAAATAAGAATTTTCACTGAATTAAAAAAACAATCTTTGGCGCTTTTTTATAAAGGCTTGGTTTCTTTTTTGCTACATGAGAACTAATAAAACTGGGACATACTTGTTTAAACCGATTCCGAACAGATATAAATATGCACGCTAGCAGTGGGATTCAAAACTACATACTGCGGAAGAGCAACGTCCTATCCATTCGACCAACTGGTATTTTGCTACTAAAATTTAGATACCTAATTTTCATTAAAAAATATGCGATATTCATTACTATATTTACTGGTTTAAAACGCACACATTAAAAAAATAGGCCGAAATCTGAAGGTGTGTGTTAAAACATTTACTGCTTTTTGTAATCACCTGATATACGCATGAATTTAAAAACGAAAATATAAACGTAAATATCTCACTCGATGCAAGTATTGCTGCATCAATTTTTTATTCTAATTGGATTTATTGCTATCTCTAACTCATAAACTACCAAGGATGAACTAATTCATTCGAATGTTGAAATATATTACTTTCTATTTCGTGTGTTTTCATTGGTAACTTTGGGAAAATTTTTAGTAGCTTTTGAGGTGGATTTAAAAGTTGTAAAATATTCTGTGGCTCTCAAATTTTAAAACTCATTTCTGAAGAAATTATTAGAATCTTGTTGCTCTGAAACTTAAAAACCTAGAATCATTGAACTCATTGGTGTGCATAATTATATTTGCCTATACTTCCAAAAAAGATAATTTTCGCTGCATTTCGATACCGGAGTTGGTGGTTTCAAATTCCTGGGCTGGCAAAATTGTTCATTATTATTCGAAATCTTCCTTAAGCTGATATTCCCAGTATAGTTATACCCCGTGAAACAAAAAATTGACAATATCATTCCAAATGAAATATCTCCTGAATTAAAATGAATACGGCAACTTAAATTTCTTCAAATCCTATGTGTGCATACATAGTTCTTTGTATTTTCCTTTTATATGATTAAAAATAATATTAAATGAAAATACAATGAATATATTAAATACTATTTAAAGTCTACATAAATAAAAAATACTTTTCAAAATTGCAAATGTCTGATAGTTGATTTCATATAAGTTGAAAAAAATCAAGGATGAAAACTGATTACTAACTTTTTTGACTGAAAATGAAATATAAAAATTATTTTTTTCTTAAAAATTGCTTTTATTTAACAAAAAAAAAGAGAAAAGAAAAAGATTATAAATGCTGTGAAAAGTAAAAAAAAATTTTAAGATAGCGCATGAAAGAGAAATTGTGGGAAAGTTCATATATGAAAAATGTAATGTTCTGATACAGAGAAATTGCTTGAGGAGCTTCTATAGGATAAGGGTTATATGTTATGATGGGGTATGTGACTAAAAATATAAGGTATAGCATTTTAAATAATATTTGCGAAATACATTTTATTGTGAATGTAAGATAGTTTCTTATAGCCTATACGAAGTTTCTTATAGCTTATGCTAAAGATATCTAATTTTCGCATTTTATTAATACAGAGGAGTAAAATAACTCATTCCAAAATAAGTTTTACAATTTTTGATTCAATAGTTCCAAGATAGCTTAAATATATTTTCTCTCTTATACAGAAATTTATTTGAGTTATTAATCATAAATTATGTGGACATTAACACAAATAGTTATAAAACAACCACTATTATATCATCCTATACCTTCGGTTAGTTTTTGACTAAAATAAAATTGATGATGGCCTTTAGGTTGGGTATTGCTTTCAGTACTGGAGTTTGTGGGTTCGAATCCCGCTGCTGCCATAAATGTTCGTAGCCGTTTGAAATCGGCTTTAAGCAGTAGGTGCCGGTCTCATTAACCCTAGTGATAAAACAGTAGACCGTAGCTCTCCTAACCCAACTAAAAGTTATTGTTTTTAGAGAAACTAAACTTTTAAACTACATTCACTTACACAAAAATAAATTTTTTTCCATTTTTCTTCCAAATGCATACAATTTATAAAAGTTGAACTTACCATTTTTCAGATTTTGGAGAGCGTGTTAATAACTTGTAATACGGTTTCGACTTCCAGTAATTAGTTATTTAATCGATTTCATATTAAAAACATTGCTTTTACTTTCCTAAACTGACTCTGATAGTTTAGTACTGCTCTTTATGATTAATATACATTTTTTTTTCAACAGCGTTTAATGTAATTTTCACAAGTTTAAAATTTTGTATTAAAAATATTTTTGAACCAAAGTTTATAAATCCTTTGAAAGTCTATATTCGGGTAACATACCCCTTCATTCCATATTTTTATTCATGTAATGACTCTACATATATTTATGCTTATTTTCTACACCAGCTGAACTGGGTTGTCAACATATCATAATCAATTACTCTCATTTACATAAACACGTAAACGGACTTCACCTAAACACTCCGTTTAAAAAGATTTTGCATGTCTTCCAAATTTATATTCAATGGAATAAAATAAGCTGGCTTCCTTTTCGCAGGTGTTTCGTTTCCAAAAGCAGATATATTCCTTTTTCGAGTCCATTTGTTATTTAGAATATGTTATCAAATATAAATGCTTAGCTTTTATCTGTTAATGAAGGATCAGCTAGTCAAAAGTTTATGATAGATAATATATTTAGTTTATTCGTTGCTTTCCTAACAAAAACAAAAAGAGTGGTTTCTATTTTATTAGATAAATAGGTTTGAATTAATATTTTATAATTGTACTAGAATATCCTAAATGGTGTAATGTGCCCCAATAATTAATCTTAATTTTGTGCATTCAAATATATCATTTTTACAAATTTGCTACTGCTAAAGCAAATGATTTTGTTTCACGAAATACAGTAATTGAACGGATAAAAAGTAAATATAGTAATATAATAAAAGCAACATAATATTTAAGCTCTTTGAAGAGCACATTAATTTGCTGCTTTTCTGCCGAAAACAAAAAAGAATGGTATCCATTTTATTTTATTAGATAGATAAGTTTGCACTAATATTTAAATAACTATACTAGGATATCCTAAATCGTGTAACGTGCCCCAGTAATTAATATCAATTTTGTATATTCAAATATATCCTATTTTTACAAAATTAATCCTACTAAAGTAAATGATTTTGTGTCATGAAAAGCAATAATTGAATGGATAAAAAGTAAATATAGGTTTAAGCACTTAAAGATCACAGTAATTCACTGCTTTCCTGCCAAAAACAAAAATAGTGGTTTCCATTTTATTTTATTAGATAAGTTTGCACTAATATTTTAATAACTGTACTAGGATATCCTAAATGGTAAACGTGCCACAGTAATTAATATTAATTTTGTGTATTCAAATATATTCTACTTTTACAAACATGCTCCTACTAAAGTAAATGGTTTTATTTCATAAAATGTGATAATTGAACAGATAAAAACTAAATATAGATTTAAACTTAAGATCACAATGACCTAAATACCTAAAAATTAATTTTCAGAACACCTAAAATTCTAAATTTACGACTAAACTTTGTCGACCAAAAGAACTGTATGTGGCTTCGAGTTATCGTTCATTAAAAAAACTCAGGACTAACTGCAATCGTTCATTAAAAAAACTCAGGACTAACTGCACCCTTAAAAGGCGAAGAGAAGGTTCCAAGACCTCATCCCTATACCTCACAGCATTCACAGTGCCTCTTTCAAAGACATGGAGGAAAATGCGGTTAATCAACATAATACCTGTTATTGTTTCTGATACCACTTATTCACATCAAGCACGATTGGGCAACACGCTGTTCGTATTATTGAAAAGGGGTGCGCTTTTTGTTTTAAAGAGCACCGTTAAGGTGAAAAAAAGACTTTACTCAAGTGGGTCCTCGTAATTTTGAAGCAGGGACCAAGCAGAAGACTCGTAGGCTTGGTTTGCCACCCCCAGAGGTATTGATTGAAAACTTGTAAGACATTGTATCACGAACATATTTTACGTGCCCCAGTCACTTTTAACGAACATGGTGGATCTTAGTCTGAAATCCCGCAACCTCTCAGTAACAAGATCGTTGACTATGCCAACTGAGCTACCGCGGCTCACATAATGCCTTCCCATACCATTAAAGCTCCCTTCGCCATAATGGTTTGTTTCATGGACATTGGAGGTCAGATAGCTGGTTCCTGGTTCCCTACATATGAAATTACGGCTGGAATTGGGGGTTAGTCTGAACCGGGACTCATCAGTAAAAAGTACGGTCACCCATTGTTCCGTCAAGCTTTAAGCTCTTTGCACCATGCTAAATGGACACTCACCTTCGTCAAAGTGAACGGTACATCTTTGGGGGGTGGGGTCAGATTTTCTTTTAAAACATGAGATGCCATTTTAAATTTAATAACAGATGTGCGTACTTATGCCAGGTCTGCATTTTTTTCCTTATTCCCAGTCAAATGTAAACTTTGACGTTTATTTGCCTTTTTATTAATAATGTTACTTATCTTACGTGTAGAAATATTAAAACCATGTTTTTACACCTGTTTTTAATAATCTGATATTAGAATGTTTCTTTGAAAAGAGCAAAAATATAGCTCACGATCCATTGTTTCTTTCTCAGCAACATTTCTTAACGCAAAATTGTTTAGGACTGCAGACAATATTTAAACACTATTCTAATTAGATTCCAGCCATATATTTTAACGTAATGTTAATTTCAATTGATGGAAAAATTTGAAAAACGTTACGTAAATATGTGAACACCTCTGCAGATTTCGATGCATCAATTAATAAAACATCGTGGGAGATGGAGAAGTGTTACTGATCACAAAATGCAAGTCATTCTTACTCCTTTTTAACCTAATCTCGAGCTATATACCATAAATAAGTGCAAATTTATCTCAATTCGAATTTCAAAAGAAAGTACTGCTCTTTTTCTCAAGGATAGAGTTCAAATTACTCCTACGCATTAAGTCATAGCGTGTAGGCGTCTCTCTTCTCCAAAAGAAGATGAATTTCATCTGCGGATCGAGATCACATGAATATGTACTATTATTTATGTTTAGTATTTTTATATGTCTATTGAATTATGGAGTACTTTATTCACTATTAAAATGTAGAAGGTCACAAGTTTGTCAAAAGACAATAAAAATAGACAATTTAAATGTTCCAAAAAATAAAATATTATATGTTTTGGTCAGGAGTGCATAACGTGAGGACTAACCAGGACTTAGTATATAAAGCAGATTCCTGGCAGCTTAACCCTTTCCGGTACGATTTAATAATGAAAAACTGTGCTTGAAGTAACCATTTATTTTTTATTTAAAAAACTTGTTTTATTTTACAATTCTTACATATTCTTAATTAAAATCCACTTTTTACATAGTGTTAAGCATCAGAAATGGTAAAATTAAGATAATAGTCTTCAAGCTAGTGGTACTTTTCAAAACAAAGTGCAAAGGAATTCTGAATTGTTTACATCGCCAGGGAGTCTCACTTCTAATTTGATTCTTGTAACACACACGGCATTTCTTAGTAGGTTTTCTTTTATTCTGACTCATTAATTTTGCAGTGACTTGTACCAAGAAACTTTAAATAAACAATATGTAATAGTGACCTGGGATTTCCACAAGTAACAAAAGTGTTGCTAAATTCAGTACACTAGAAATTTTAAACTAAATTAATTATCATATTTATCAGTAACTTTAATCGCATGACGAATGTAGCTCGTCATTGTGCGGTATGGAATGAAAAACCAATGACGAGCTAGACTTGTCATTTTACCGGAAGGGGTTAAAACATACATGAAGTGGGATTTGAACTAACTCCTTTGCTGAATGTCAGAGTCCTACACTTTCGATTATAGCCTGGCCAAGAGCTAAGAATAAATGTTCTCTTCTGAATGGCGTTATATCTTGGCTTGTTTCGGAACAGAATTTATAGAAATCGAGAACAGAACAAAGAGATAAATGGTTATCAGTGTCAAAAATTAAAATTCAACTTCGAGCAAAAGTTGTTACTTAAAAATGAAGATTAAAAACTTCTTGGAGTAACAACGATCCGATTAACTGACGTTTTTTAGCTAATCATTATGTATGTAGCTTATCCGATGAATTTCTATTTTTTTTAGTTCAGGTATCACGTGTATGGCAGAACAGCTTCTGCCGGATATTACAGTTATTTAGAAATACGTAATGACAGTGAAAATGTAAAGTTAGGAATATATAAATGGTTTTCAAATTATAAGTTTGACTGCCTAAATATAAATGAACTTGTCGGACTGGTGTCATAGCCTGGCTTGTTTAGGAAACTTTTTTAGAGAAATCGCAACAGAACAAAGAGATAAAGTTTTATCAGTGTCAACAGTTAAAATTCGACTTCAAAAGGTATTACTTAAAAATTCCAATCTTAGAGTGCAGATACATATTTTGGAATTCCCTTTTTTAGAATTCCTTCTCACAAGTACAATCCTTGGTATGGGTGTAGTCTTCCCCACTTTAAAACATCCCTGTTCTAAACAAAAACACCCCCCATTTCGAAATTTGGAAGGTCAAACTACCGAGTCCCAGACAATCGAATGTTATTTACCAAAGATGATAGTACATATTAAACTAGATGATTATTGATGAATTCTCAATTATCCGAAGTAGGTTCGGCCCAAATTATTTCGAATAATCGATGTTCTCCTGTATGTGAATAATAGTCTGCTTATTCTGTAGTTAATTTTACATAAGCTCAGATTTTAACTCTACAACACGATAATAGTTCTAAGAATTTTCATTGACTTAGCCTTTTTTATTTAAGCTTTATCATGCGTTGTACATGTTGAAAAAGAATCGGATTCAATTTAGGATCCCTTTTCCAGGAGAAGAACGTGTGTATTTCTTGTGTTGCAGCAAAAAACTTTCAAATTTATTATTTTGGTTCTGGTTTTCCTGTGTTAAGGATATTAATCGGTTGAAAAATTTTTCTCTTTTACTCGAGAAATCCTCGTATTCTTCAAAAGGTAAAGGAATCCTAAACTGAATCTGTTACTTTCTCAACATGTACATGTTGACGTGTGATAAGGCCTTAAGAGTACTTCCAGCTTACGAAATGGCCTAATGTTCAACGTGCGTTGCTAATTACTTGAGAAGACGTTATATAAGCAAGAGAGGTACCCAAAACATCTTCCTGTGCAACCAGAGAACATGAAAAAGAAATCCGTTAATTTGAATATTCTCTGGCTAGGAAGTTGGCATGACCTCTAAGACAGAAACAGCTAGAATTTAAAACCTTCCACCAGAAAGAAAATTTTGCTTTACATCATAAAAATATACTTGAAAAAAGGAGATTTTGCTAATTTTCCTACCGAAGGAAAACTTTATTTACCCACTTTTTTGAGTATGTGAGGATTTTTATTTAAAGTAGAAAGCGCTATAATTTTTAATTTTGATTTAAATTATCAGTTTGTTTATTATAAATTATCTGATGCTAATACCTGTCCAGAGTTTATCTTGCAAGGCATTAAAAAATGTATAGTTCTATAGTTATTTTCAGTAAAATGTTAAGTTTTAAAATTTGAAATTTTGGTAATTCATCCTTGTGCCAGATATGGCCTTGTTGTCAGTGATGAGGGATTTGAAGCTGGAATGTGCATGAAACACCTCTCTGTGCAATCAGTAAACATAAAGGATGAATTTGTGAATCTGAATAGGCTAAGATATCTGGCTATGATGCTGGCAACACCTTCGGCAGAGAAACAGCTAGAATTTAAAACTTCCCATCAAAGAACGAATTTTACTTTACGCGGAAGGTATTTGAAAATAGACGGTTTTGACAGATTTTCCTGCATAAGGAAAATTTTATTTACCTTTTCTTTTGAGTATCTGATGATTTTTTTTTACTTAGAATAAAAAAATTTATAATTTTTAATTTAGATTAAAGTTATCAGTTTGCTTTATTATAATCGATCAGATGCTAATACCTGTACGGAATATAATATGTAGTTTATAATGCATTAAGAAAAACATGAACAATCCTAGAGCCATTTTCAACAAAATGTTAAGCTATAAAATTTGAAATTTTGGTAGTTCAGTCTTGGGCCAAGTATGGCCTAGTTAACAGCGATGTCAGGTTTGAAACTGGAAGACGCATGAAACTTCTCCCCGTATACCAAGAAAACATGAAGGATAAAGCTGTGAGTCTGAATGTTCTATGACTAGGTGATTGGCAGGACCTCCAAGAGATAAACAGCGAAGTTTAACCCCCAAACCATCAGAACACGAAATTTATTTTACACAAAAGATATATGAAAAGAGATTTTGCTGATTTTCCAACTTTATTTACCTTTTGAGTATGTGATGATTCTGTGCTTAGTAGAAAGTGATCTAATTTTTAATTTTGCTTTTAATTCTCAGTTTGCTTTGTTATGAGCAATCAGAACCTAAAATCTGTCTGAAACTCATTTGCAATGCATGAAGAAAAACATAAGTAATCCTAGAGTCATTTTCAATAAAATGTCAAGCCTTAAAATTTGAAATTTTGGTAATTCATGCTTGAGCCCGATATGGATTGGTTGTCAGCGGTGACGGGTTCGAGGCTTCAGTCGAATGAAACATCTCCTTCTATACCCCCCAAAAAAGAGCTGGTTAAGTTTGTGGGTCTAGATATCCTCTCGTTGGTAGGCTGGCAGTGGTAAAGAGGTACAGAATCAGCTGGAACAGTCATCCTCCTTTTTCTCAGAATGTTTGAAGCTGAGATTATCTCCACCGTTGCATTACAAACACCTTGTCCCGGAAAGGGTAAACAATCTTTTCTGAGTTTTCAAAATTTTATTAAAGGTTTAAGTTTAAAGATCTAAGGGATTTCCCGATCTTCTGCGTACGCATGTCTGATCCATACTACAGAAAGTGGAAATCAGATCAAAAATTGCAATGTGAATACATATATAAATAAATGTCTACATTTTTGAATTTCTTTATTGGATGAATAAAGACTTTTCCTGATTTTTTAATAACGATTTTTTTTGTCATCTGTCAGTTTTCAGTCACATATTGATGATACTGTTGTCATAAAATCCTAGGTCATATTTATGGGACCACTCAACATTTTCAGTTTTATTTACGTTTGCAATACTTTTGGGCATTAAATAATTAGGTATTAGTCTAAATCATTGTTTTATTTACAAATTATTTATCTTACAATAAAGTTAATAATAAAACAATATTTTAGAGCAAAATATCTTAGTTTTTAAAAATACTTTTAAGAAACTTCCTTCGCGTTAATTACTGCTCTCACTCATTATGGTATGATATCAGTAAAGTGTAAAGCCTTTTTCTTAAGTTAAGTATTATGATTCCAATTAAAAATTATTTCTTCATTTAAAGTAGTCTTTGTTGGTAACTCTTTCCATAGCTATTTATCTTTTTAGTAGCTCCCACGTATTCTTAATTCGATTTATAACCTGGACTACCTACTGAATCTAGAATTTGTACTGTATTGTCTGATACAAAAATATTTTGGCAGAAATATGATGAGACATGCTTAACTCCTTAATGCACAGCTTTTTTTAAAGGCCGTCCAAAAAAATCAATTTTTTTAATGAAAAAAACACAATTTACAGTATGATGTGGCATTCCTTGATGCATAAGTATAAAATATGAAAACCTTATGTTTCATAACTGAAGAATAAAGTATGTAAAATGACGCCTCGAGTCAAAGATGTCTTTACAGCCAGAGCTTAGTAATAAATTAGTTAACAATTATATTTTATTTTACATTATATTTTGGTAAAATATATATTGAAAAATGAGCGAATCAGAATCTGAATATGAATACGCTATCGGAAAGAGGCTCACAAGGAAGAGATAAGTCGTAAGTGATAAGTAGAAAAAAATATTTTATACTTGAATAAGTAATTGTTAGAGCTTACAATCCCATGTAAATGATAAATATCAATAAAACTATTGGATTTTTATTTTTAGCTTTGACATTCTTATTTTCAATTCTCGATTGCATTCGAGTGTGAAAAATTATAGCAACGTAAAGGACAACGCCGCTCGAATTATGTAGAGTGTTCACAGTTGGGCCAGTTTAGAGAGCTCGAGTTAACTCGAACATGCCCGTTAAAGGGTTAATTATCATAATTATCAATTAAGGATTGAAAAATTACCAATCCTTACTAATGATAGAAGTTTTTATCATTGTGTGTTAAGTATATCACTTTATAGTTATATGCTTTTATATAAACCTAATACCAGTCTATATAAAGAATTACGCTTTAAGTGGAATATTTTATAGGGACAGTAGCGAAATTACATTTACATTCCAAATTATTATTGGAGTCTAGCAAGTATTAAAATCATTTTAAGATAAGAAATGTCAATGAATTAAAAAAAACTTCAATGTATTTTATATATTTGACTAAATTTTCAGATAATAATTATAAAGAACATCCCTTTTTAAGTTTTAATGTAATTATTTCAAGCTTGAAATTATGCCGAAGAAACTTTTCAGCAAGTTATAAAGCACTTAATCGTGACAATTTTGTTATCTGATAAATAATGTTTAATTCAGACCATTACTGTCAGTATCGAAGACTTCTGAAGGAAAGTATTAAAACTGTTTGCAAAATAATAAATGTCCTCCTATTTTAAATGTTCGTTTTATTTTACATATTTGTCTAAATTTTCGAACAGTAATTATAAATCATATAACTTTGTAAATTTTAAAGTAAATACTGCAAGCTTAAAATTGTGTCAAAAAAACTTTTCTGCAAATTATGAAGCATTTAATTGAGACGATTATTTTTTTATCAGAAAAATAATGTTTAATTTGGCATATTACTTTTGTAGATTTGAAATTAGGTAATAGAAAACTTAAAATCGCTATTAATCATAATCATTAATATGATCTGGTGTGTGCTTGTTGATTGATAACCAATTTTCCCATTAGCATTTCCTGTTACTTTTAGGGTTTTTTTAATACTTCTTAGGGGGAGACGCGCCAATATCTTACGGAAACATCCGAATCCGCGGTTATGCGGTGGCCCTTTTTTTTAATTTCTAGTATATGTGAGGATACTTTTTTCCTACCCTAAAAAAGATAATGCATTCCCTAGCTATGCATTCCAAGATAAAGTCCCCTTACAATAGTTTCGCTGCAAATGATAATAATTCTCTGTGGATTCTTATTGATTATAGCAGCACGTAATGATAATCACAGTTCCGTTTTAATGCCAAGGCTAATACGCGAATTAAAGCAATCGTTTTTTGTGGAATTAATTGATAAAAAAAATCGAAGCGGTCGCTCCGCAGTGCTTCCCCTTAGCAAGTTTTGCCAAAACATAAAACAGAAGCCTATCTGAGAATTATCGAATTGAAATTTCGGAAAGGTTTATTTGATTTCTTAGGTAGAAACAACGATTAAAACTGCGCTTATCTCTCCAATATTAGTTCTATTTGTATTGGAAGTTACAGAGTAAGCTGATAAGTATTCAAGAATAAAGAGGAAATATTTCTGTAAACAGATTAAAAGAGATAAAGGTAATATCTTAATATTCATTGCTGGCATTAGCTGTATATTTTTATTGCTAATGAGTAATTATTAAAATGTGATTGGCTAGAAGTTTATTGTTAATGTCCTTAAACGAGATTGGATGAATTAGTGGTTAATTTATTTTCAATAAAGTTATTTTCATGATTAATATTTACGTAACTTCTTTGTCTTCAGTATTCATTTTCATGTTTGGAAAGTAAAAAAATCTCTCAGGAATGAATTTTTAATGCATTCTTTCAGATTTATCTTAGATACTAATTAAAAAAATTATTCCGCTTTTTATGTTTAGACGAAAACCTTATTTGGCAAATTTTTAATCTTTATAAAAACTTTTATTTTGCTTTAAAAAGAAATAAAACACAATTTTTATTGTAAATTTGATACATAAATCACACATAAATCATTAAATCACTTATGTTTTTTGACTTCCATATGAAGCAATTATTATTTAATTTCAACAAAGTTCATATCACCTCTTGATTTCTTGATTGTGAAAAAAATTTCGTCTTTTGCTTCATAATTTACCTATATATATTTAAATTGTAAACTTGTTTAGTATTCAGTCATTTGCTATGTCCAATGCGTAGTTATGCATAGTATTTTCAAGTCTTCAAATCTTCACTAACACCGCCTTTATTCAGTTTATCACAAAATATAAAATTTTGTTCCTTTTAAAAATGCTTTTTACTATTAAGTTCCTTCATAATGTTCTAACTTTAAAATATATTTATTATTGTCATTTCAAGTAGTATATTTTTTATAAAATTTTTTAAATCATGCACAAAAAGAAAAAATGAAATTTATTTACCTGCAATATAACTTTTGGAATATGTATATTAGAAACTAAATTTTTATATAAAATTGAAGATAAAACTTTAATCTAAAGATCTAAAACTTTAAAAGTGTCTGATATTTTAATATATTTGAAAAACTTAAATACCATTAAGAAATTTTTTAATTAGTCTTTATTATGTTATAAAAGAAAATATATAGTATAATGGGGTTTTTATTTAACATATAGATTCAATTTAATATAATTTTTTTTTTTTTAATTTACATAGTTATTTTGAGGGGAATACATTTTTATTTTTTCAGTTTGTGTATATATCTTTATATATAATATTTTTCTATCCGTATGTTTGTAATAGAACTCCTCCTAAACGGTTGGACTGATTTTGAGGAAATGTTGCGTATGTGACTAAATTGATTTGAGAATGATTTAGATCCACAAACTAATCCAATAAAAAAAAATTTTTTTTATTAAAAATCTAGAATTGCGCGCTTATTGAGATTATAATAATGACGCTTGAAACCCATTACGCCAAACGTATCTGTGGCTCAGTGGTCAGCGCAACGGGCTTCAATACCAGAAGTCTGTTCGAATCCCCGTACTGGTGATATGGGAAATTTAATTTAATTACATTTCTGATAGCTGTACGCGTGGTGGCTTCAAGTGTTTTTAAAATATATTTTTAAATCAAAACGGTCCAATTTATTTAACAGGACACATCACCTATAAGCGACTTCAAAATGAGGAATTTTTGTTATTTTTCGATTTACCATAACTTTTTTTCTTATTACGCAAATTACTTGGAAATTTTAGCACTTAATCTCTGAATCTAGTTAATTATTTAACTGTATTTACTTTGTTTCTGGTAAGTAAGAACTTTTTTATAAAATAAAATAAATGTTCTTGTTTTGAAAATTTAAAAATTTTATTGTCACACTGCGCGCAGTTTTACAGCAACACAAACTATATTTCAGCATTAATTTTTTCATTTTTATAAAGAAAAGACATTAGGTATTATTCTCCACCTATTTAAAATTCAAAAGCTATCAGAAATTTTACACCAGGAGAATAAATTTCAAAAAAAAAACCTAAAATAACATTGGAAAAATAAATTTCAAATACAATAAATAACCCATAAAATAAAAAACTTTCAAAAAAGTAGGTGGAATTTCATTGTAGTACTATAATGTACTTACCTTGAAAATTATAGATACATACGGGAGATAGTTTTTATTCTAGAGTGCGCGCAAGTTTAAAAAACATCATTTTGAGTAAAATGCATTTAAAGTTAAAACTTTAGATATTTTCATCCTATTTCTATTAAAACATTTGATAAAATGGTTTAAAATTGCCTATATGTATACATTGTCCCTTCTGTTTCTAATATTTTAACTTTTATAGCAATTTTATATCTTTTTCTTGCTTTGCAAGCCACTAACGTAAGCATCTCAGCCGATCGAATCAGCTGTTGATCACTGTTGTATGTAAATACTCTTGCATAATTGCAAATTTGTTAAGACAGTTCTTGCATCGCAGTGGTTCAAATAACATGACCATCATTAAATACATAAAATGCATCATTTACCGCTATTTGAACAATATTAATCTTAAAACAGTTTCAACGCTAAAAGTGATGACACAACGGCAGGGACAATCATAAACACCAGCTGGGTGATTTAAATGATCCATGCTGCCAGTGTTTCATTTTTAAGTTATAGTTTTACAGGTTGTAATTTGAATATTACAATGGGGTTTGTTTTAAAGGATTCAGAAAATTCCAAAGATTGTAAAAATGCAAAAAACAAAAAATCGATTTTTTGAAGGTTTAAAGGTGATATGTCCCCTTAAAAGCATTTTACAATTTTTTGTTTTACACCGTTAAAACAGGACAACGTCTGACGGGTCATCTAGTATATATATAAATTGTTTTTTTTTATAAATGTATTACTTCACATAACAAAACTATTCTTTCTTTTAAATAAGACCCTAGAGTCCCACAAACACAAATCTACAAAACATATTTAAATGCAAAAGAAATTTTAAAAACTCTGGCATTTTTAAGAGAATCAAACTTTTCTGGAGTATAGATGAATACAATTCTTTATTGCTTTCAACATGAGCAAATGTCCAAGCTAAAATTTCAGAATTTCTATCCGGAATTTAAAAATAAATAAATTCGATTACTATTTCCAATGAGTATGTAATATTTTACAAGAAAAAGGAACTAATTTAAAAAAAAAAACATCAAATATATACATCAAATGAAAGAAAACGAAATTCAGTTATCCCCGAGGTATCTTTTGAAATTGATGTATATGCAATTGAAGTTAAAATATTTATTCTGTAAACCTATAATTTTAATTAAAATTGAAAAATATATTTAAACGTGAGTAATTTTCATGCTTTACTCTAATATGCATAGCTTGTAATGAAATAGACATTCACAGGATAAAATGAATACTTAGTTTAACTTGATTTAGTTTCAAATTTACACAATTTCGTAGGTAATCTTCTAAAAACTTTATTTTTTCATTTAGGACACACACCATATACATACATACATATATATATATATATATATATATATATATATATATATATATATCTTCTATATATATATATTTTTATATATATATATATATATATATATATATATATATATATATATATATATATATATATATATATATATATGTATATATATATATATATATATATATATATATATATATATATATATGTATATATATATGTATATATATGTATATATATGTATATATATATATATGTATATATATATATATGTATATATATATATATATATATATATATATATATATATATATATATATATATATATATATATATATATATATATATATATATATATATTATATATATATATATATATATGTATATATATATATATATATATATATGTATATATATATGTATATATATATGTATATATGTATATATATATATATATATATATATATATATATATATATATATATATATATATATATATATATATGTGTGTGTGTGTGTGTGTGTATATATACCACATGTATATATATGTATATATTTATATATGAGCCGTTTTCTTTGAAAGTGATGTAAGTGTATTTTCTTTTATATGGAGATATTTAAGGTTTTACTCTTGAATAATTTGAAAAGTATATATATATATATATATATATATATATATATATATATATATATATATATATATATATATATATATATATATATATATATATATATATATATATATATATATATATATATATATATATATATATATAAATTATTACACTAGTTTTATATTTCTATATTAAACTAGTATTTTTATATAAAGCTTATAGTAAACTGTATTAATTTTTATCATTAACTAATTTTTTTCAACATGGACTTAACCGCTTTCAAAGAAAACGGTACATATATATATTTCTTGAAACAGCAAAACTTTCTTTTGTAGTTTAGAATCGCATTAAAGAAGTCTAAAAATTAGTTATAAAACTGAAAAAAAATATTTTCATGTATAATGAATCAAAAAAAGAGATGCCATTATTAAGAATTTTTAGTTTGAATAATATTCTGTCGATTTAGTTCCTTTATTACAGGAAAACATGATGATACCTCGATATTGAAATATTTCACACATTTTCTAATTATTCATTTAGTCATTTTTTAGCTTTAGATAAGTATAGATCATTTTCAAAATTAAGCCTATAAAAGAAAAAAAAAACATTGTAGCTGATCAAAATTACTTATATAAAACTAAACAAAAATTGAAATAAATATAATCTTTATTAAGATCTTTTACTAATGTCACTAATGAAACTACATTTTTAAAGTTTCCATGATCTAATTAACCAGTATGTTTCTTAAAAAGTAGCGTTTTAAGAAGTAAACAAGTATTATCTCCCCTTGATTCAAATTGAAAAATCTTCCCTATGCCAGACTATTTTTGATTCATTATAAATTAAAAATTCTGCTCTGTTTATAATAACATTTATCTTAATTCATTTATAAGAATCAAGCTTAGTAAAAATTTAAAAATTATGTTATTGAAAGAAATACACTTTTTAAACATCATAAAACATATATACAAAATGAAATAAAAATCCACCTAATCACAAAATAAATTTTGAAATTTGTAAATTATAAACTATTTTTTTATATCAAATAAAAGTTAATTTACTTCTGTATTCTGTGAAACTCTATTATACTTATACGAGCAATATACTTTTTATATCTTGATAATGGCTAATTTTCTTTTAAATTTTCACTTTGCTATCAGCTCTTTTTTATTTAATTATAATTTTTTGATGTATATGTATGTTTGTATATTTGTCCTTTATTTAAATCCACACGGTTTTTCAAAGAGTCACATAATTTGGACAGGTATCTCTTGATACCATCAAGAGATCACTGTCAATAATAAAAATTTTTTCGTATTGTATTTTACATAAAATTTCAATATAGCGAATTTTGATGTTCACAATCTCCATGGACCAGTACTCAAATCAGTTTTTCTCCTTACAAAGACCGTCGAAAGATGACTGAATGGTAGAGCACTGCTCTTCAGTACCGGAGTTTACGGGTTCAAATCCCACTATTATCATGGTTTTCCTTAGCCGCTCAGAATCGGCTTTAATCAGTAGGTGGCAGTCTCCTCATCTCCCAGCAATGCTCCAAACCAAATCTTGTAAAGACCAAGAATTTAGAAACTTTATACTCACTTGAAGCACTTTTAAAAACCAAAAACTGGTATGTAATTTATTGAAATCAAGAAAACAATTTAAGATTTGTTATTAAAATGTCTATTTGATACACCAGCACGATTTTAAATTTTTTTTCTCTAGATCTAATCATTCCTTTAATAGTTTGATGTTTTTGTGCCTATTGCCTTTCAAGATAGCTACACATATGATTGGAAAATTCACTTAAGTGGTTCAAAAGATATTATTTTTTATTTCTGCAAATGAAGATTCTCTTACTGACTGAACTGCAACTACTAAAATTGTACATCACCGGAATTCTACAATTTTTCAAGTAGTTTAATTCCTTGATTTCTCTACAGATTGATGACAGTTTCAAGAAATTCAACAGAAAGATGAACATTTATAAACTTCCGAAAAATATTACTTTGATCTCACCACGTAAATAAACTACTATTTATTTTTTCTTTAATGTTTATAATTTTATATTGTCACGAAAATATTATATTCTCTCTTAAATTTACTTCACTTTTATTTATTGTATTTTTGATAAATGTTTTATAAGTTAATTAATCCAATTTTTAATATTTTATCATTTTACTCATTTTTATGGAGCGCAAATGCTGAATGGGTAGGGTGCTTCTCTTTAGCACCAGAGTTGATGTGTTCTAATCCAGAAGTTTCTATGGATGTGTGTAGCCGTTTGAAATCTGCTTTAATCAGTAGGTACCGTTCTAGTCTTTCTTATCCCTCTAAACGTTATGCACGTAATTTTCTCCCCAGGCGACGATGAGGTTAGATTTAAATCTCAAATTTTTATTACAATCCCAACTGTTATAATCATCTAATTAAAAGATTTTTAATATGGATCTAAATGATCTCATAATACGTTCACACCCCTTTAAAGATATAATCGGCTGTGCAGAAAATTACGCGTGTAATGCTTAGAGTACTACAGTAGCGAAAAGTAGATCGTAGCTCTTCAAACCAAATCGTATTTTCATTACTTATTCTAAATCACCATTTTTCGTACGTATATTTATATTTTTAACCTGTTTACACAGACAGTCTGAATTTCAAATTTTTTTTCATTAACGTGTATACTTAATTTTTATTTCTATTACTTCATTCCTATTTATTTGAGTTATTAAAACCGATAGAAATGATGTTTCTAACATTCCAATTAACTTCAGGTATGACTTCATGTAATAACTACCTAATACTAAGTCTTTTTGCATCTGTCTGTGTTCATCAACTCTTTAAAAGCGGCCGGAAGTTCGTAGTCAAAACAGGTATCGTAATTAGAAATTTTGGGCAACTCATTTCTTTAGGTTTCATCTTTGTAGGAACATAATTGCGGCACATTAAACGGAGATATTAATTAAAAACCATCAAAAATGTTAATTCTTTCAATTTAAATGCACATTTTTCATCTCAAAGGATTTCTGTTCAGTTAAATTCTGAATGAAATGAAGCCAAGGATTTTATACGGTGTTATTACATCAAATCACAACTAAATTACTTCAGAACAGCCATTAAGGCTTTTCTGGTGGATTTAATATACATTTTATATTAATATGAGCTTTAAAATTTTTATTCGTGTCCGCGAGTCTTCTGCCGGGTAAGACATGGTAGTATTATATATGAATCCTATATATATATATATTTAATTTCCGCAGGGCCGGATATAACATAGAGCCTGGCAGGAAATGACCCTTGAACCTTAGTTTGCTCATCTTTACCTTAATCATACGCATTTCAGCAACCTGGAATTGTCAGAGAAACTAATCTCCTGAATGATTTAAAACTCAGCTAATTAGTAGTTCTAGTTAAGTGGTCAAAATATCTAAAACCTCCATTTAGTTCTGCAATTAATATTTGAATATTGCAAACTTCAAATAGTGTTTTCTAGCTCAAGTAATAATTGCTATAATTTTCAATAAGGTTTTTCTCACAGTTGCAAAGCTAACATCTTTCTTGTAAAAAGGTTTTCCATTTTCCTTTTTTTAATCTCTAAAGGCAAAGCGTAAAAAATTTTTGTAATGCTTTTCAGTATCTAATAACACAGTTCTTTTTCTCTTTTTAAATATACTTCCCATCCATTCATATCACTACTAGGGTTGGATTCATTCTTGGAAACCCTCTTCCCCCAAATATAGCTGTGTTACAAGCATGAAGGGAATCACGGACATATTGGTCCGGATCGGTTGGTGCTTGAAATGTATAGCTGTAGAAACTTGTTTTGGACAGCATCCTGTAATCCAAACTAACTTTCCAAAACATCAGGGCTTCGTTTTTGCTTTGGTTCGCATTTAACATTACTTCATTACGGACTGGTCTCACCGAAGTCGTTTAATAACTAACCGCGATTAATCCATGGCTCCAACCAATGATGGAACTCGATTCTCCGGTTAAACAGTGATTAATCGCGGTTACCCGTTAAACGACTTATGTAAGATAGACACTAGCTCTACCATTTGTTATTTTGTTTGTTTGTTTCAATATTCTGTTTTACTTACATTAATACTGCAAATGACTATCTTAAAACTTTCCTTCTTCTATGAATTTGGATTAATTTCTTCCAAACAAATGATATCAACCAGTTCAGACTCATCAGTACCTTCTTGTATTTTTTTCCCTACAATTTTGATTTAGTTAATGTTGTGGAGTGAACTTTCATGCTAAATATATTCCTTAGGGAAGACTGTTTACCAGCGAGCATCGAAACCTTGAATTCATAAATATTTCCTCACATGTTTGAATACACAGTTTCTACGACCTAAAATATAATTAGCATGTGCTGTATTTCTTGTAAATATTTTAAACTACTTTGTATGGAAATTATCTTTGTAAAGGGAATTTAAAATTTTCACTGTGAGATGTCTACATTTGATTCCTCTGTTTTTGATTAAATTTAATAAATCTTCATTTTATTTCAGTAACAATTATACTTATTTCATCAAAGGTTAAATGCAGATTTCATATAGAAATTCAATTTGCTATCACCATTTGTTAGGAATTCTAGGCATAAACTCAGTTAATTGTAGTGTTGCAGGAAGCAACAGTCATCAAAACTATCGTTTAAAGATAGCTGTTTAAATGACATTATTTTATTTGGTATATTTCAGATCTACAAATATGAAAGATGTATTTCGTATATATAATATAAATTTTTGTAAAAAAATTATCTTTAAATACAGAATTTGAAATTACAATTGAGACATCTACTTCTGTTGCCTCTAGCTTTTTAAATTTTAAAAATTTAAATTTTATTTTAGCAAAATTATGTTATCTAATCAAAATATAAACGCAACTTCACTATAAAAATTCATTTTACTGTCGTCATTTGACAGGAATTTGAGGAGTTTATTAATTTCAGTGTTGCGGGAAAGAAGCAATCAACATAACTATCATTTAAAGATAGCTGTTTAAATGACATCAATTTAGAGGATACGTTGCAAACAGAGTGATTTAAATGGTTAAACATTTGACTATTGTAAACATTACGCAAATTAAAAATTTTATACATATAGTAAATAAATATTTCAAGCAATGAAAGTAAAACTTTTATCATATATTACTCTTATCATCACTTGTTAATTCTCTAACACATGCCCACCTTAGTAATATGACACTGGATATTTACACAAATAATACAGTAGATATACAGTATCTCTATGATACAGTATCTCTAAATACAATGAACTAAAAATTTTAAGCAAAATGAATTGTTATAGCATAAACTATAATAATTATTTTTCATTTGTAAAATTGTAAAGTAATTTATGCTTAAGAAATAAGTGTTTCTGAAATTGAATTAATACTTCATACACACTACTTTTAAACACTACTTGTAAACATTCAAACACTACTTGTACACACTACTTGTAAACACACTACTTGTTACACACTACTTGTAAACATTCAAACACACTACTTCATATGTTCTGAACCTGTGAACTGATATACATATTTTACTAAATATTTTATGTTTACAGATTATTTCGGCTACCTTCAATCATGTGATAAATAAAGGATATTTATAGTTCATATTAATGTATTATAAAATCATCTTAATAACAGGCCGAACGATGGCTGATTGGTTAGGGTGCTGGCCTTTGGTACCAGAGTTCGTGGGTTTGAATCCCACAGTGGCATGGATGCTCGTAGCCTTTCGGAATCGGCTTTAAGCTGTAGGTCCCGGTCTCATTAGATCTCGTGTTGCAAAAAGTAGACCGTAGCACTCCAAACCAAACCACCCTAATAATATATTCTACTGTTACAGAATACTACTATTAAATTATCTTTCACATTGTAATCCAAATTTTTAACATGCAATAAATATAAATAGTTGATATCAATAAAAAGTTTAAAAAAATTTTTTTACTAGGTTTGACTTTAAAAATGTTAACAGTTTATCTTAGGTTAGATCCTTTTCTATATAAAGATATATTTTATAGTTTTTTTAAATTCTAATATGTTACACAGTATTTAAATTTAAAGATGAGTTCTACCAATGAGTACGGAAGTTTTGGATATAAATCAAATAACGAAAGACAAGAAAGTATATATCCTCAATGGTTCCCAACATGATGTCCCTACTGAAAATCTATATATATAAAAATGAATTTGTGTGTGTCTGTCTGTCTGTCTGTCTGTACTCAATAGACTCAAAAACTATGCATCCAATCGCCGTGAAAATTTGGGAAATGTTTAGGTATATCCCTGGGAAGGTTTTTGTAAATTTTCAACGTTCGAAATTCATTCCTTCCCCCTTTTTCGAGCATTTCATGTCATTATTCCAAGCATTATTTTCCCCGGTTAAACGCAAACGATTAAGTTTTTAATTTATCGCATCATATCTAAGGGAAAGAAACAATATTTCTAGCAATGTGACGTCATCCCAAGTAATTGTTTTAAACGCAGTTTTCCACGGTTAAAAGCAGGAGATTAAAATGTTCAATTCATCACATAATAAATAGGCGAAAATGATATTTTTCTATCATTATGACGCCATTCCTTTAAATATTTCATTTATTCATTTCTTATTTTATATTATTTAAAATCGTCTGCTTAGTATCTATTCGATTTGAACTGAAATTTGAGATATAAAGTGATTCACTTTCATTTTTATGTGACGCAAATTATAGCATTTTTATATGAGAACTAATTTTAAATTTAATTCTTGGTTCATTTTTATGTTACAATGAAATGCATATCAACAATATTCTAAGTACAAAAAGTACAAATTTCAGTGACTCTCATGGCCAAATAAAACCTATCATTTTATATAGTTATCTTCATATTCATATGGTTGTCGATATGAATGTGTGTTTCTGTTTCATACAAAACTATGTAGTTTGTCATAAATTTCCTTAATTTTGGAAAACATTTATTACTACCAACAAAATTAGCACTGTTGCTGTCAAAACCTGTGCTTCCTATTCTACCACGTATTATGGCAAGGTATATTAACGTTGTTAATCAACGTACAGTAGTAATACAGTAATGCAATTTAGGGTTAAGCTTATGTTTTACAATAAAAAAAGTTTGAGCAAATTTAATATAAGACTAATTCGATTATAAAAACTGAATAATGTTATAATACGCTTATGATAGAAATATATAAACATGCCAATGACTCAAACTGAACTGTGACGAATTTAGAGAGTTAGTTATTCACGAAAAATAAATCTTTGTTTAAAAGTAATATATTAAGTTCACCGTAGCGAAGCACGGGCAAACTTGCTAGTCTAAAATAAAATTGAAAAACAGACTTTAGAAAAAAAAGGTGGGGGGGAGGTTGAAACTAAAATATGATTTAAGAGAAACATAGAGAGAAGTAATAGAATGATGTTCACCAGAGGGCGCTCTAAACTCGAGTCTTTGTTTGCGGATTTAAAATAAAGAATAGAGAGGGAGAGTAAACAAAAAGAAAAAGAATTAACACCGCCTCGAATGTAGAAAGACGGGAGCCGTTGATGAAAAATACAAAAACTCCCTGGAACGGGGGAAAAAAAAGCATGTAAGGATTATAAAATTTTCCTCATTTTTGATTTTCCCCTTTCAATTTAGCCGATAAGCAGACTGCCGTTAGAGAAGATAAGAGGCTGGGGTGGGGATAAAGAAAAGGAGGTAAGTCCGAATTCTATCATGCAGAAATATCACAAGTTTCGTTACTAGCTTCAGTTATTATCATCGTCAGAGATACTAGGCTTCCCTTTGTAGGGACGACAAAGAGGCAATATAATTCGTCACGACCTTGTCAATAACTTTCTAACTTTTTCCATTAATGAAGAAGAAGTGAGGGCGAGGGTTTGGTTTTATCTTTTAGTTCTTCCTCCTTTAAAAAAAAAACTCAAAATGAAAAAAAATAGAGGGGAGATGCTTTCCTTTCTAAACTGATTTTTTTTCTCATGTATTCAAGAAGTAAATCATATACTGTAATTCAGTTTTCAGTGTCTGCATATCTGCAATTTATCTTTAGTATGACGCTCTGTAGTTTTTGAGACAGTTTTTTTTTTATTTTCTGTTTTTTTTCTTTACTTGCCTCGCTTTTCTTGATCTTTTGAGAACGAATCACTAGCGTTAAGGTCGGACTTAGAAACACCCCCTCATTTCTTTAATTTCTGTCTCAACTTCCTCTCTGAGCTTAATTCTTACAGTTTAGAGGAAATACACTTTCTTGTTATTTGATTTATATTTAAGAATCTCGTACTCAATTTAAAAGCTTATATTTAAGTTTGAATATTATATAATATATTTACAGGAACTAATTACATTAGTTTGTAAAGTATCTTTATGTAAAAATCTATCTTTTGTGTTAAAAACATTCTTTGTGTAAACTGACATTTTAAAATAAAATGGGGAAGTGTTTTCGAGTGTAAACTTGAACCCCTCTCACAAATTTTTTACTTTCAGTTTCTACATCCTCTCTAAATTTAATTCTTGCAAGCTAAAGGATTTGGTTTGGTTTGTTTTGGAACTCTACGGTCTACTGTTTTGCACACGAGGGCTAATGAGACCGGAGAGGTTGCTACTGCCTAAAGCCGATTCCGATAGGCTACAAACATCCATGCCATAGTGGGATTCGAACCCACGAACTGCGGCACCGAAGGCCAGCACCGTAACACTTCGGCCATCACTCGGCTCAAGCTAAAGGAAATAGATTTTTTTTTCTTAGCTATGCCATTTATATTCGGGAATCCCGTAGATACTGCGCCCCCGAAAAAAAAACTCGTGTGTATATAATATGTTTAAATATGTTTAAATAATGTGAAAATATGTTTCAAGCCCTTAAAAAGGGGATTAAAATATATATTTAATTTTGAGTATTGTATAAGAGGAATAAACTAGTTTTTAAAATATATTTGTGTTAAAAAAAACACGTAATATAAAGTAAAAATTTGTTTCGTTCTGTAAACAGAAATTAAATACATTGAGGAAGTCCGAGCTTAAAACACTCAACATTTGTTTAATTTCATTCTCATATTCCTCTCTATATTTAATTCTCGTTTTTTACAGGAAATATACTTCTTTATATTTCGTTATTTGACTTATGTTCCAGAAAGATGTGTCCATTGAAGAAATTATAAGATCTTTTTTAAGACTTAAAACACCTCTTCATTTTTTATTGTAGTTTAACATCCTCTATGATTAAAATTAATAGTTTAGAGCTGTGGTTCATAACATTTTTAATGATCTGCACCCCCTTTCTATATGTAATTTTGTTCTCCCAACCACATGGAAAATTATTGTTTTTTGTAAACTGGATATAGCTTTTTTATCTGTATTTTGGGATAATGTTTTGAGAAAAAAACTTTTCTCACACTTCTGGTAAAGCTATCCCGCACCCCTAGTAGTGCGGAGGTGGACACCTTGTTCAAGACTAGTAAAAAAAAAAAAAAAAAAAAAAAAAAAAAAAAAATTAAAAAAAACTTTTTATTGATATCAACTATCTACATTTATTGCATTTGTAGTATTCTGAATATATTATTATTATGATTTTATAATGTATTAATATGAACTATAAATATTCTTTATTTATCACATGACTGAAGGAAGCCAAAATGATCTGTAAACAAAAACATTTTAGTAAAATAGGTATATCAGTTCACAGGCTTAGAACATATGAAGTAGTGTGTTTGAATGTTTACTGAAATATTAATTTAATTTCAGAAAAACTTATTTCTTAAGTATATATTACTTTACAATTTTTCAAAGGAAGAAATAATCATTTTATTTTATGTTGTAATAATTTATTTGGTTTAAAACTGCTAGTGCATTTTATCTAGTGATACTGTATCCCACTTTTTTATTTATGTAAATATCCTGTATCATATTACCAAGGTAGGCATGTGCTAGAGAATTAACAAGTGATGATAAGAGTAATATATGATACTAAGTTTACTTTTCGTTGTTTGAAATTTTAATTTACTATATGTATGAAATTTAACTGGTTGTATTCCTTAGCTAATAGTATAATTGTTAAAGAAAACTAAATATTGAACAGACTGAAAAATTAGTATTTTAGATTGGTTGACTGAAAATAAGCCTTTTGAATGTGTCTGATTTTTGTAAAACTAGTGATTTTTAAACACAAATAAAAATTGTATACTAACTTTTATTTTAACACTTACTTAAACACAATTTTTTTAATCTTCAGTGATACCTCCTGCATATCTAGGCCTCATATGGGGTGCCAAATTGGTTTTAGTTCTTGATAACAGTAACTAGCTATCGAGAATTAAAGATTGAACACAAGAGTGAAAATTTGATGTCTCGGATTTATTGACTGAAATGAAACATTTTTTTCCTGTATTACTTATAGCTTTTAAACACAATAGATATTACAGTGAAAAATTTAATATAATAATAAAGTATATTATCTAAATGTACTGTCTGCTTTATTTAATTCCCTACCTCACACACACATATACACACAAGAAATTCAGGCTTCTTTTAAACGTCATGGAATTTTAATTTAGAGGTTTATACTGAACAATTAATAATTCTACACAATCTATAATACCACTTTATGTATAAAAAATTACAAAATTAGTTTTTCTTTGATTTCCCTATGATAACTGAGTGAAAGGTTTAAAAAACTAAATGGAAGAAGTTTGTGTCAATCTCTGTCAGATAAAAGTACATAAATAACACTACATTACATAAGATTACACTACCACAATTTTTTGTCTTTAGAATTAAGTCACAGACAAATAAAGCATTAAATATTCAGACGAGTAATTATGGGATTTTGACAAAAAGTTGCAAATATTATATTTAATTTATCACAGCCAACAAACCATCTGCTGGCATAAATAATCGTAGCCTTTGGAATTGACTTTAAGCTGTATATCCCGGCCTTATTAGACCTCAAGTAACAAGAAAGGTATACTGTAATACTTCAAAGCAAAGCTACAATTCACAGCAAAGGGAAATTTTCGCTTGTCAGTATATTTAACTTTTTTCTATTAAAGTAACTTGAGAGATTTCTCCTCATCAGGGCGATCTTAAAATTGGTTAAATATTTCAAGATCACAAAACTTATAAGAATGTTCGCAAGGATTTGCAATCACTATCATATAAACACAAATTTACGATTTGTGTAAAGCATGAGACCTTGCCAAAAGAAAGCCCTGTTGTGCCGTATATCTGTAACGATAGACTGATAATGTTGTAATAATAATAAAAAATCCCGTTTTTTTTCATTTGTCGTATAAATTCCACATTGTATATGTACGTAATATTTACTTTATCCCAATCACTTGTAATGTCTTGGATTAGTAGTGACAGGAGTAAAAATAAAATATTAAGAAAGCTTATCAGAATTCTAAATATTAAACGAAACTGTAAGTTTTGTGTTTTTACAAATTGGTTAACAATTTCTAATTTTTTTCCTTTTAATGACTATGTTAAAAGGTTTGTATTTTCTTTTTTTAGTAGTCTGAGGGTCATTTTATACGCATTCATCTATAAGTATATCCTAATGTTTATCCTGACTTAAGAATCCTTTATGATATTTTTAAAATATTTTATTGAACTTCACTTCGTTTCACTTGATATTTTGATATCAATTTTTAATTACCTTCCAGACTAGTTAAAGATCTGAAATTTTGAACATAATTTGACAATACAATATTCAATCATATTATGTTAGATTGGAAAAAAAATAAAAATCAATTTGATAAATAAAAACTGGTGTTCAGAGCACTTGGAATCCCAATTGCAGAAATTTAAAGTAGCCATCTATTTGCAAGTGGTATAACTAAAAATTCAAACAAAACGTTTACTTTTAATGCAATTTTTATAGCTTTTCTAGGTAAATAAAAGCGATTTAAAAAAAATATTTTTTATTTATAACTTATTCTCCTCTCGCAACAAGAATATTGATTTTTACAGCAACTTTAACAGTGTAAGAAAGTGTTGACAGTGGGTAACATGATATCGATGTCAAATTCTGGCCCCTTTTTTTCTGAAAGAATTGAACACTAGTTCATTTTTATCGAGAGGAGGTATGGATCTATTTATTTACAGTGATAACGTAGATGATAGTTTTGCTTTTAACTTTATTTTCTTGGAAATATATTATATATGAAATGAACAACTTTCCTTTAAGAGTTTAGGAAGTATAAAGAATTGAAAAAATAAAATTCTTGATATGATCAAATATTTTAGGACATTATGATTTTTCTAAAAACGTACAATTTATATAGTTTCCGTCAGATTAAAATATTTTTAGTGAAACCTGTACAAAATGTTTTGTCTTAGCTACTAAAAAAGACATTTATTTTTTATTTTTTGAGACACGTTTTCATATTTTGGTACTGTTTTTGAAAATACAATTTATGTTAATCATACATGGGATACTTGATTATACAATTAAATTAGTAGTATGGAATCTACTGAATTTAAAGTTTATATATATATACACTTACACACACGCATATATATCAACGCGTATGTGTGTTTTCTATGTAATATTTTAACTAAAGTAACCAACTTAATTATAATTGTATTCTAAAATAAAGTTCTGGTGAATCTATCTCTAAAATTACAACCTTTTGTGGGATGTCTTTATTTCTTCTCTTACTGTGCTAAACTCTGGTGACTTCGAGAGTGCCTGCTTAGCTCAGCTATTCTTATATTACTCCGTTAAGTAAATTAGTTTGAATTCTAGCGTCCCCCTTGTGACAATCTTATTGGCTGGCTCACATCACTACAAAAGCGAATCTAAAATATTTTGGAGGAAGAATGCCAATTATTGATTGCTTGAATTAACTCAGCATTTTTATCTCCAAATTTTGGTGTCTGCATACTGTCCATTTTAACTTCATAGTGAGCCAAAACACCTATTACACACACAAACACCTGTATGTGTGAAGAAATATTATTAATATGAAATTAAGTATTCAAAACCTCCATTTCCTGATATATTTTTCTGTATAAACAAGAGTACTGATCGCTAGAACAACTTTTACAATGATGGAAAGTGTTATCAAGGGATAAAATGATATTGATAACTGATTCATGCCCTTTATTTCTGAAATAATTGAGTTTTAGTTCATTGATATCGACATGTACAGATTAATTTATCTTAACAATGTGGGTGATATTGTTCAGCTTTTCATCGTTTTGAAAAACATTTCCTTTGAAATAAATAACTTTCTATTAAGGGTACTGAAGCCAAGTAATAATAAATGAGACGTTCATTCAATAGTCAGTCTATTTATACCAAGAAAACGAAAATTACGTTCCTTTATTGAATTAAATCTTTTCATTCTTACCTGATATAACATAGTTTCTTAAATCTTTTAAATTAATTGCTTTATATTGCTACTGAATCAATTTAGATGGATTATTCTATTATCTGAAATAAATCTCAAATATTACTCCTTTTTTTATAATTTTGTTCAGCGTTTAACAATTTTTAACTGAACATAACTGGTACACATTCAACATTCAACGTGGCTCAACAAAAGGTATATAATCACTTTCAATAAAAAAATTATTAATTATGAAAGTTTTAATTTTATGAATATTTCATAGAGAAACTCTGTATTAGCATTCTAGTTTAAAACACATTCTTCTTTGGTGAAATTTTGTTATTTTATTTTATAATAATTTTTGCATTTATTATAGTGCATTCACTTATGAAATTCTTTTCAGAGCCATATTCTTTAAAATAGGGAATCAATTTTTAAAAAAATATTTTTCAAGAAGGTAAATAGAATGTCAGTGACTTTAAAAAATATTTGCACTTTTTTTCAACATCAAATACATGGTTTTATCTGAAAATATAAGAATCAGAAATGGTTTTTATTTGAATATATATAAGAATATATATATTGAAAGTATATATATATATATATATAATTTTTCATTGAGAGTTAAGTAAATGCACTGAATAATTTTGCAAACCTTTTTTAATGTTTAAAATATTATATCTTTCCACTTATTCTCCATAAATTCTATGTCATATACCAACATTAAATCAAGATTAATTATATATTCTGGCATGAGTAACTTTTATACTCATCTCTATATAATACAAAAAATATTTTCTTTAGAGTTATTTTAAACAGGTTTATTATCTTTTTAGAAACATTAGAACAAACTTTTTGGAAAATACGTAACGAGTACTGAATTAATGGTTAATTTACTAATAATGAATGTGTTTCCACTTTGGTATAAAATACGAACAAGATTCTAGTCAGGAATATTGTTTTCCACTTTTATGACACATTTTTCCCTGTATGTTAAATTATGTTTCCCATACCTTATTTTGCTGTCATATTTTCAATCTTTATCTCAAGGTCTAATATCACTGTTTGAACAGTTTCCTGGGAAAAAATCAGTGTTCCCATTGTTTATGACCTTCCCATGTCCACTGTCTTTGAAGTTTTCGCTTTTGATTCCACATGTCTGGTAACCTTTTAGACTGATTTCATAAAATACGAGAATCCAATTCAAGACACTTAAAACCCATTTATATTTTCTTTTGTCTGCAAAGTCAAATAAATCATTCTGAAGGAAGGGATTATTAAGGATTCTACTGTAAAATGCCATTTATTTTGTTTTTCAATAGAATGCCTAGTTGTTTCTGATGTGACAGGCCTTTTCTCTTTCGACATTCGTTCATTCCTCGCCCCAAGATAGATTACAGATTACACTCAGATTCGCAGTCAACACTTATAGTCAAGGGTTTATGACTTCCAAATGTCGGGGGGAAAGGAGGGATACGAGATGTATCACCCAGCATCCAATTATTATTATTATTATTTTATACAATAGTAAATAACATAAATGTTTTTAGCCATAAACATTGATGTAATGCTATAGTGATAAAGTAGTTTAAAAACATATACTATTACATTGATACAATACTGCCCTATTATACAATACTGTCCTATTCCAATAGTTTAAAACATATCTATACATATACCCACATCATAATTTTTCCATTATAGTTTTGCAATACAGTTCCCCAAAACTGTATACTTCTTTTCTTAAATGATTTCTCTATTTGTGTCACATTTCTTCTAAGTGAATAACTTCTAAGATTTTCAATTTTCATTACTTTTGTACTATGAAAACCTTCTACTACATTAATACAGTAATAATCATATTACAGTGAGATACATGTCAGATAATGTGTGCTCAAATATCACAATATTGCAACATCAGTTATTAATTGAAAAAAAAATTCACTATATTTTTTTATGAATTATTCATTTTGTCATAAAACAAAATACAATAATTATACAAATTCTTACACTGTAGATTTATTTTACTGAAACAGAATATTAATTAACAAGAGTAGACAATATAAAAGAAAATTTTTGCCCCAGGACTGATGACCCTGTTATATGCAATCTCTGTTTGTGATATTAAAGATCCAGAATTAAAGACCAAAGTGGAAAAAGATGACCATTTCTACCAACTCCAAAGTCACAGTAAATATATTACATTCAGAAAAGTATATTAAACAAACGTATTGGATGTTATGCAATTTTCATAATATTCCTGATATATACACATTACTAAAAAAATATTCAATATTCACAATTTTAAATAAGTTTAAAGCTGTTACTGTATAATTTATGACATAATACACTGAACTCTGCACTAAGTCACTATCATATGTTGAAAAATTTACAAATAAATTTTAAAAACTCAATTGAAGAACATTTCTCATTTTTTCACTTTTGTGGATGAAAAAAATGACCTCGTATTATTTGTATAATTTATAAAACATTAAAAAGTATTACATACTTTCAGAGTGTTAAAATCATGACATTTGTAATAAAAATGTACAATTTAGTACGAAAAAATCCAGAAAATTATTATTTGATGAATTGGTATTATTTTAAAATCATTATTATATTAAGTCATAAAGAACACTATGCATAATCATTAACATATAAAATTTTGAGAAATCGCTGCTCGAACAAAACAGAGTTACAGTTATTGAAAATCAGTAAAAGACAAAATAAATTAGTTGAATTTTGAATAGATGAATGATTAATGGGAATTTAATATATTATCTTCATTTTCTCATTCTAAAGTTATTGTTGGTTATTTAATAACAACTACATAAATATCTACTTTTTTCTTTTAATATTTTTATTGATTAGAATGCATTTTGTTTACGAATAATGATGTTCGTGACCATAGGTAACACATGGGTTGTTGGAACATCGGTTCATATCAACATAAATAGGCCATAGTATTAATTTTTTTTTCATTCTGCAGTGAGAGTGCTTTCTCCAAATATTGCACCTATCTCTCACATTGAGAGAACTTTCGAACTTAAACCACTTTTTTGTAAACCAACTTCATTTATGTGGATTAGATTGATAATCTACGAAAAGTTAGAGCTTCATAAAATTAATGTTTCCCCAAAATTTCTATTTCCTATTGATTATTATATGCTTTTATAAATACATTATGTTGTACTTACCTGTAGATACGTAACAGTAAAAAAATATCGCTATAAATTATTAAACTCTATTTTTTATTTTTCATTTTATTTTGGTGTAGAAATTTATTCAGAATCAAAAACAGATAAAGAGTAATCATAAATTTTTCCTGTGAGCTCTAGAACGTGCATATGGTAGAGGCATAACGCCAGATGAGCACTGTTTGAGTCTATACTTGGCCCTTAGACCGAGAGAAAACTCCCTTCCTACTTGAAAGTTTTCCAATGCATCCGGCAATACAGATACGTATACCTTAATGCCAATACATGGCCACGAAGCTGTTACCCATTTAGCACCAAAAGGCGAGCACGTGTAGCTTAAGGAATTCTACGGATGAGAAAAACAATACCCCTGCTGGATCCTCGTAATTTAGAATCAGGGACTAAGCAGAAAACCCCCAGACTTGGCCTGCCATCCCTATAGGTATGGTTTGAGAACTTGGAGGACATTGTGACCACAAGCATATTTTACGTGCCCATTCATCTTTAACGGACATTTTACTGCAATATGACTTTGGTTTGGCTTCAGGCGCACATAGAGAGCTAGAAAGTAAAAATAAATGTTTATTTTTATGCTCCAGAAAATAAAGAGGTTTTGGCCAAGACTATCCAAGTTTGATTACCACTGTGTCTTGTAGAATTATTGAATTTAATTATATCCATACCATGGATAAATATTCTAAATCTATCTCCAGATTTTTTTACTTTTCTCCGATAATTTTCACCCCTTCATATGTATACACTAAAAAGACAAAATTCATTGAAATCACATTCAAGTTTTAAATTTCTAAAATATTCTTGGCGATTAGTTCTTCACTAACTTTAGCCATGTAAAAACATTCTTAAACTTACACTTTCCAATAAAGTTTCGGGAGTTTTTTCAGTTAGTAAACCATCCGTATATTATAAAAAAAGTTTTTGATAATCCTACATTGTTAATAGCTAGAAATAATTTGCAAGTTTTGAATAACATTTATGTAACTCCACAATGATTATGAGATTTTGTAACAGAAAATCTTATTGAGTTTTGAGTTGAATATTTAAAAGAGAATAAATATATTAAAGAACTTTTATTGCCTGATTTTTTTATAAAAAACTTAATATAAATCTGAAAGTAAAAATAAATGGCTAATTTTTATGGTCCAGAAATTAAAGGATTTTTGGCCACGACTATCCAAGTTTGGTTACTATTGTGCCTTGTAGAATTATTGAATTTAATTATATCCATACCATGGATAAATATTCTAAATCTATCTCCAGATTTTTTCACTTTTCTTAGATAATTTTCATCCTTTTATATGTATACACTAAAAGACAAAATTCAAGTCACATTCAAGTTTAGATAATTCTAAAATATACTTGACTATTAGTTCACTAACTTTAGACATGTAAAGAACATACTTAAACTCACTGTTTCCAAATAAAGTTTCGGAAATTTGTTCAATTAGTAGACCAGTCTAAACAAAACAAAACAAAAAAAAAAAAACGGTTTTGATAACCCTGAATCATGAATAGCTAGAAATCATTTGCACCTTTTGAACAATATTTATGCAGCCCGACAATGATAATGAGATTTTGCAACAGAAAAAGTTATTAGGCTTTGAGATGAATGTTTAAAAGAGAATAAATATGTTAAAAAACTTTTATTGCCTGATTTTTATAAAATACTTAATATAAATCTGAAAGTAAAAATAAATGGTTAATATTTATGATCCAGAAATTAAAGGATTTTTAGCCACGACTAAGTTTGTTTACTACTGTGTCTTGTAGCAATATTGAATTTAATTTTATCCATACCATGGATAAATATTCTAAATCTGTCTCCAAATTTTTTTACTTTTCTCAGAGAATTTTCGCACTTTTACATGTATTCACTAAAAAACAAAATATTATAGTCACATTCAAGTTTAAATATTTGTTTAAATTTCTAAAATATACTTGGCGATTAGTTCACTAACTTTATACATGTAAAGAACATTCTTAAACTCATACTTTCCAGTGAAGTTTCGTGAGTTTGTTCACTTAGTAGGCCACCCGTATATAAAAAAAAAGTTTTTGATAACCCTGCATCATTAATAGCTAGAAATAATTTGCAACTTTTGAATAACAATTGTGTGGCTCTACAGTCATTATGAAATTTTGCAACAAAAAATGTTATTGAGTTTTGAGTTGAATGTTTAAAAGAAAATAAATATATTAAAGAACTTTTATTGCTTGATTTTTACAAAATACTTTAATTTAAATATACATTTTATGTTATTCAACTCTACTAAAAAAAGTTAGTTTTAGTTAATTAATTTTAAGATCGTCTTATTGAGTTTGAACTACATGATGGATTAAAATTATGAGAGAAAAAACAATAATTCAAGTAATTTGTACCTGAAAGTAAAAATAAATGGCTAATTTTTATGATCCAGAAAATAAAGAATTTTTTGGCCACGACTATCCAAGTTTAATTACTGTGCCTAGTAGCAATACTGAATTTAATTATATCCATTACCGTGTATAAATATTATAAACCTATCTCCAGATTTTTTTACTTTTCTCCGATAATTTTCACTCTTTTATTTGTATACACTAAAAATACAAAATTCATTCAAGTCACATTCAAGTTTAGATGTCGTTAAAATTTCTAAAATATACTTGGCGATTAGTTCACTAACTTTATACATGTAAAGAACATTCTTAAACTCATACTTTCCAATGAAACTTCCCAGTTTCGAGATTTTTTTCAGTTAGTAGACCAATTGTATATATAAAAAAGAGTTTTTGATAACCCTGCACCATTAATAACAAGAAATAATTAGCAACTTTTGAACAATATTTATGTGGCTCGACAATGATAATGAGATTTTGCAACAGAAAAAGTTATTAGGCTTTGAGATGAATGTTTAAAAGAGAATAAATATGTTAAAAAACTTTTATTGCCTGATTTTTATAAAATACTTAATATAAATCTGAAAGTAAAAATAAATGTTTATTTTTATGCTCCAGAAAATAAAGAGGTTTTGGCCAAGACTATCCAAGTTTGATTACCACTGTGTCTTGTAGAATTATTGAATTTAATTATATCCATACCATGGATAAATATTCTAAATCTATCTCCAGATTTTTTTTTTTTTTTTACTTTTCTCAGAGAATTTTCGCACTTTTACATGTATTCACTAAAAAACAAAATATTATAGTCACATTCAAGTTTAAATATTTGTTTAAATTTCTAAAATATACTTGGCGATTAGTTCACTAACTTTATACATGTAAAGAACATTCTTAAACTCATACTTTCCAATGAAACTTCCCAGTTTCGAGATTTTTTTCAGTTAGTAGACCAATTGTATATATAAAAAAGAGTTTTTGATAACCCTGCGTCATTAATAGCTAGAAATAATTTGCAACTTTTGAATAACATGTATGTGACTCGACAATGATAATGAGATTTTGCAACAGAAAAAGTTATTAGGCTTTGAGATGAATGTTTAAAAGAGAATAAATATGTTAAAAAACTTTTATTGCCTGATTTTTATAAAATACTTAATATAAATCTGAAAGTAAAAATAAATGGTTAATATTTATGATCCAGAAATTAAAGGACTTTTGGCCACGACTATCCAAGTTTGTTTACTACTCTGCCTTGTAGCATTATTGAATTTAATTATAACCATACCATGGATAAATATTCTAAATCTATCTCCAGATTTTTTTACTTTTCTCCTATAATTTTCACCCTTTTATATTTATACACTAAAAAGACAAAATTCATTCATGTCACATTCATATTTAGATATTTGTTTAAATATCTAAAAAATACTTGACTATTTGTTCACTAACTGTAGACATGTAGAGAACATACTTAAACTCTCTCTGTCCAAATGAAGTTCCGGGAGCTTGTTCAGTTAGTAGACCAGCCTAAACTAAAAAAAAAAAAAAAAAAATTTTTGATAACCCTGAATCATTAATAGCTAGAAATAATTTGCAACTTTTGAACAATATTTATGCAGTTCGACAATGTTTATGAGATTTTGAAACAGAAAATCTTATTGAGTTTTGATTTGAATATTTGAAAGAGAATAAATATATTAAAGAACTTTTATTACCTGATTTTTATAAAATACTTAATATAAATCTGAAAGTAAAAATAAATGTTTATTTTTATGATCCAGAAATTAAAGGATTTTTGCCACGACAATCCAAGTTTTGTGACCACTGTGTCTTGTAGAATTATTGAATTTAATTATATCCATACCATGGATAAATATTCTAAATCTATCTCCAGATTTTTGTACTTTTCTCAGATAATTTTCATCCTTTTATATGTATACACTAAAAAGACAAAATTCAAGTCACATTCAAATTTAGATAATTCTAAAATATACTTGACTATTAGTTCACTAACTTTAGACATGTAAAGAACATACTTAAACTCATTGTTTCCAAATGAAGTTTCGGGAGTTTGTTCAATTAGTAGACCAGTCTAAACAAAACAAACAAAAAAAAAACAGTTTTGATAACCCTGCGTCATTAATAGCTAGAAATAATTTGCAACTTTTGAATAACATGTATGTGACTCGACAATGATAATGAGATTTTGCAACAGAAAAAGTTATTAGGCTTTGAGATGAATGTTTAAAAGAGAATAAATATGTTAAAAAACTTTTATTGCCTGATTTTTATAAAATACTTAATATAAATCTGAAAGTAAAAATAAATGGTTAATATTTATGATCCAGAAATTAAAGGATTTTTGCCACGACAATCCAAGTTTTGTGACTACTGTGCCTTGTAACATTATTGAATTTAATTATATCCATACGATGGATAAATATTCTAAATCTATCTTATTAAATTATTTTATCTATCTTATTAAATTAAATCTATAATTATTTTATGTTATTGAACTCTACTAAAATAAGGAATTAGTTTTAGTTAATTAATTTTAAGACCGTCTTATTGAGATTGAATTACATCATAGATTAAAAAAAGAGAAAGAAAAAATAACAGTAATTCAAGTAATTCTATTTAATTTTTCTGCGAATCGAAAAGATATCAAACATTTTAGGGAGAGAAAAAATATCCCCATTATAGGTTAAAAATGAATTATCATTTTTCGGTATTTCCAATGTCGCGAGGGAGAAACTTTTAAAATTAGATATCAGCCGAAATTCGTTTTCATGCAAAGTGGGCAGGGTGGGAAGCTGAATTCCTCATAAGCATTGAATATGCGCTGATTACGAGTTTGTTGATGACCCCTAAATGCAATAAATTCCTCACCTCAACGAAGTCAGAATTAATTGAATATGGGGACCAAGATGGGGATAGGGGTTCCAGGCGCGCTTCATTATGTTTCTATAAAGAGACTCAATGCGGTGTCGAGATTCAAAATCCTGGTGTATGTTCAAGAGAATTTAACTCATCGCCAGCGAAATATATTTGAAGAAAACGTATCAAAAATAAAAAATGTTTATTTTTTAATTTTGTTCGTTAATATCATCAAAATTTTAGAAATAGATTATTTATGAAAAAAATTAAACGAAATAACTACTATTTTCAATAGTTTCACATACATGGGAAATATTAATGGATTAAAATAATTTTAGCTCAAATGACAGCAAAATAAATCAAATGACATAATTTTTGGATAAATATAATAAACTAATACAACAATATTATTATCTCTATGAACTGTTATGAGTTCCATGTCCCCCACCCAGATTCCTTTGAATTTCACAAATCCTTTACAGTATCCGAGAGGTAGTGATAAATGGCGAACTTTTCGGGGAAAGTATCTCTATTTTTGGGGAAAATGGCAAATTAAATAGCATGAATGGGACGAACCGATTTCGGGCTTCATGGAATTGAAATATCGTTATTTTCTCTTACCCGAACTAAGGTCGGGTATTTTAAAATTGGTGCATTTGCGTTGTACGAACTCACATACGGCGTCACAGGTTAAGGAAACAGATTGAAAAAAAAATGGTTAAATGTTTTTTAATTTAAGTTCAAAGATTTTTTTATCTTTTTTATAATATTTAATATTTAAATTTAGGTCAAATTAGAAAACGAGTGGATATGATTTCAAAAATATAATTAATTTAATGGTTTTAAAAATATAGATATCAAATGTACGGCCATAAAATTTATTTATTTGCAATTATATATGTATAAAATGTATTTTGTCAGGCTTAGATAATGCTTATAATAATAGAGAGCTCAAAATATTGGTCAACAGAATTGAAGGTAGCAGTTTACCAAAAAATATTTTCGATGTTTTATATTTCAAGTCAGGACAAAATTGAAAATGAATGGGTATAATTTTAAAAATAAAGATTAGATAATGGTTTAAAAACACAAATATGGTAGTTAAGGCTGTAAAATTTATTTTTTTTATATTTATAAAAGAAAAATTTTCTCATTTAGGGTATAGTACAAAATATGAGAGTATTTAAAATCTTGGTATATCTTAAACAGAATTTAAAAAAAAAACATTAAATATAGGTCGACGACAAAAGCATTTTCTATTTGAATTAAGGTCAAAATAGAAAAGAGAAAATACAATTTCAAAACCTTAGATTGTATAATGGGTTAAAAACACAAATACGACAGTTATGCCATAAAATTTACTTATTCCTTTTTATTTTAATTTATGAAAGTGTATTTTTTTCTCATTTAGGCTATACTTCAAAATATAAGCGTATTCAAAATCATGGTATATTTCAAACAGAATTTTAGGAAATAACTGACAAAAAATAGTTTGACACAAAAGTATTTTCTGTTTGAATTAAGGACAAAATAGAAAACGGTAGGATACAATTTCAAAACCCTAGATTATATAGTGGGTTAAAAACACAAATACGACAGTTACGCCCTAAAATTTATGTATTCCTTTTTTTTTTAAATTTATGAAAATGTATTTTTTCTCATTTAGGCTATACTTCAAAATATAAGCGTATTCAAAATCTTGGTATATTTTAAACAGAATTTTAGGAAACAACTGAAAAAAAAATAGTTCGACAACAAAAACGTTTTGTATTTGAATTAAAGTCAAAATTTAAAGCTAATCAACACTGTAAACCTTACTTTTCTGTCTTATTCTACTCTGAAATATTAGAGTATTCAAAACATTGGTGCATTTTTAGAAAATTATAAATTCTAATAATGTAACCATAAAATATATTTATTTAATTATTCCTTTATATTTATAAAAGTGTAATTTTTTCTGACTTAATAATCTAACTTAAAATTATTAAATATAGAGTATTTAATTCCTTTATGATTATAAAAATAACGACTTATTACTAAGAAATCTCGATTGTTATGACTTTGAAAATAAAAGAAAGTCTGTTTTGTACTGAAGTTAAACTCAAAATCGAAAAAGAATGTATCAGATTACAAAAATATAGTTTATTTCACGATTATTAAAATATAAATATGAAAAATACGATCACAAAATTTATTTATTTAACTGTTATTTTATGTTTATAAAAATACATTTTAGGTACATTTTAAAATAGAGTATTTTTTAAAAACCTGGTTCAGTTTCAACATTTCAGTTTCATTAGAGAAAACAAATGACAAAAATTGTTTAAAGTTTTCTGTTTGAATTAAGAGCAAAATAGGAAGCAAATGTATAACATTTCAAAATATAGTTTGTATAATGGGTTAAAAATATAAATGCTAAAGATGCGTCCATAATTTCCTTCTGATAATTGTAATTTTATATATACAACATGAATGTTTTTGGCTTAAGATACAGCTAAAAATATTGAAAAAGGGAGGACTTAAATTTTCCATAATTGTAAAATTGACTGATTTAGACTATTATGAAAGCTCTAGGTGCTGTGGCATTAAAAGGTATAGAAAGTATGTTTTAAAAATTATTCTCATTTAAAAACGTTTTCACAAAAAACATAGTTTTTCTTATTTTACATTATGTATAACTTACTGCATATTCCCCATAACCAAAAAACAAATTATCTTCTCATTCAAAAAGCTCCACTAAATTGCATTTCTTTGATTACCATTTTCTTAGTATTCTAAAAAATTCGAATTAAATAGTAATAGGGATATATAATTTCATTAAATACAGTTAATTATCCTTCATTAAAATGCTTTTTATATTGTGATTATAAAAGAAACAAATTACATAATTACTATGGAAGCTACAGTTGCAGTGACATTGAAGCATTTATGATTTACTTCATATTTCTGCATCTCAATAACTAATTATATTTTCATTCTAAAAGCTTCATTTAGATTTTTTTCATTATCCGATTCACAATATTCAAAAAGAAATTTAAGTTCAGTAGTTATATGGATATATATGTTTAATTAATATAGTAAATTATTCTGCATTATAATTCACCTGATATTATGATTACAAAAATAATGACTTACATTACTATGGATGCTCTAAGTGCTCTAAGTGATAATGAAAATAACAGAAAATATAACAAAAAATCGTTTTTATTAGAAATGTATTTAATTTAATTTATTTGTTAATTATGAGCTATTTAAAACATACTTCATATTCCCTTTTTTTTCAGAAAATATAATTACATAACTCAGTCGTATTTTTGTCAGTCGTTTCCTCAGTGTAAAAAAAATACTGAAAGCAGCAGTTTTAGTAATATATATTTTTAATAGATATAGTAAATTATTCTTCATTATATCGCTCCTCATAGTAAATGAAACTTTGTAAACATAAAAGTTATTTTAAAATATTTCTCTCTTTCTAAATACCCATTGATATTTCTCTTTTTTTTTTCCTAATCTCGTAGATCGAGAAGAACAGGTGAATTTGATTTGTTCGCGCCTTTTATGGAAATGAGCTTTGCGATCTATAACTACTGCATGGAAATCATTGATTTAAAATAAAATACAAGAACTCAGATATAATGAATTAATAACAAAAGCTTTGGAAATATATCTGAGGCAGTAGAAAAGAGCTAGCGCAAAGTAATAAATTAAAATCAAATATTTCCATGCATCGGAAGTTTAAACATTATTCATGAAAATTTTGAAAAATAGGTTTTACGAAAAAAAAACGAATTTAGAGATAAATAGATAAACGCTTAGTATCTAAAATATTTTATATATTGAAGAATTAAACGACATCAGTGAGGAATTTAAAGCGGTATTTTATAATACAGTTAAAAAGTTCGGTAAAATTGCAGTAACAATGTATAAATTAAACGAATTATTTTTCTACTCACATAAACAGCTATTGTTCTTTTTCATAGATTAGCTTAAAAGATTTTTATAAATTATATTTTATAAGTAATATGACTACTGCATGTCATCTGGAATGAATGAGCAAAATGTGAACTCGGTTTAATAAGGAACTAACTTAAGGAACTAAGTAACTAAGGAGTAAATTAAGTAAGTCTATTCCTTATTTAAAGACCTAACTCAAGGAATGTGAACTCGGATTGATTAAGATTATTCATGTTTTTATAGAATTAATTTAAGCTTTACTTTCACTAAAAATTCGATTATATATATATATATATATATATATATATATATATATATATTATATATTTATATTATATATATATATGTATATATATATATATGTATTTATATTATTATATATATGATATATATATTATGTATATATATATGTATATATATATGTATATTTATATGTATATATATATATATATATGTATATATATATATATATATATATATATATATATATATATACATATATATATATATATATATATATATATTTATATATATGCCAGGTCTAAAAAAGGGATAGTTGGGAATTATATAAAATTAAAAACGATTCTAAAAATAGAACTCTTTTATAATAATAAAATAAACGAAAAAGACCTACGCTCGCGTAAGCTTTCAGGATAATCCGGTCAGGCGGAAGTATTTCTCAGGGATTTGAGGAGCTTGCAAACATATAAGTTGGGATTTGGCCTGTGGGCATGGAGCGGTCAACACCTTCAAGCATAGCTCCCGATCGATTAATGAAAATAACGCATGTTGCTTTCCTTAAGAACGATGAGTTCATAAAACTTATTATTATCAAGAAGACTGTTGTCCATTCGCCTTAACACTGCACCACGACTTAACACAAACACAAACACAAACACACACACACACACACACACACACACACATATATATATATATATATATATATATATATATATATATATATAATATACATATATACAGAGAGAGACGTTACTCTAATTACATCTTAAATTAGACATCAACGACATCAGTGAGAAATTTTAAAACGGTGTTTTATCATACAGTTAAAAAGTACGGTACAATTTCAGTAACAATGCAAAAATTAAACGAATTATTTTTTTATTTATAAAAGCTATTTCTATTCACATAAACAGCTATTGTCATTTTTTACAGATTATCTTAAAATATTTTTTTAATTATAGTTTATAAGTAATATGACTACTGCATGTCATCTGGCAAGTAGAGAGCAGACTGTGAACTTGGATTAATAAGGAACTAAATTAAGGAGCTAAGTAACTAAGTAACTTATATAAGTCTATTCTTCAGTTAAGGAACTAACTCAAGGAAAGGAAACTTGAATTAATTATGATTATTCATATTTTTATAGAATTAATTTAAGCATTACTTGCACTAAAAACTTGATTTTAAGTGTATATTATATATATATATATATATATATATATATATATATATATATATATATATATATATATATATATATATATATATATATATATATATATATATACATATATATATATATATATATATATATATATATATATATATATATATATATATATATATATATATATATATATATATATATATATATATATACATATATACAGAGAGAGATGTTAAGCTAATTACATCTTAAATTAGACATCAGTGAGGAATTTTAAGGGATGTTTTATAATACAGTTAAAAAGTTCGGTAAAATTTCAGTAACAATGCATAAATTAAATGAATTATTTTTCCATTTATAAAAAGTATTTTTTTATTCACATAAACAGCTATTGTTCTTTTTCATAGATTCATAGATTATCTTAAAAGGTTTTATAAATTATAGTTTATAAGTAATATGAATACTGCATGTCATCTGTCATGTATCTAGCGGAATGTGAACTGGGATTAATAAGGAACTAAATTAATGAGTTAAGTAACTAAGGAGTAACTTAGGTAAGTCTACTTCTTAAGTTAAAGAACTAACTCAAGGAATGTGAACTCGCATTAATTAAGATTATTTATGCTTTTATAGAATTAATTTAAGCATTACTTTCACTCGATTTTAAGAGTATATATATATATATATATATATATATATATATATATATATATATATATATATATATATATATATATATATATATATATATACAGAGATGTTACACTAATTACATCTTAAATTTAGCTACTTTTAGATACAATATATTATATATATCCAAAGAGCATAGATGAATGGTATACCAAACACAGAGATACATAACATTTCGAAAATGGCATCATCATTTTGGTAAAGGGAAGACATCACATTTAAACCTTTAAAATTTAATTTTTTTAATATTTAAAATCTCTGGACATTTCTGAATCATTTTAGGCAAAACCCAATGAAATATTTGAATTAAAACCTGTAAAAGTATACATTTAATATCATAGTTTCTAAAAAAATTATGAAAATTATAAATGTGTGTTACTAAAAGTGACACTTTTCTCATCTTTCGCGCACTGTAACTAAAAAAACTATTGCATATATTGATTTCAAAAATTCACTATAAATACTTTATAGAGCTATGATGAAACTTTAACAACTTTTCTGTTGTCATTTATTTTATTTTATTTTATTTAGTATTTAAAGTATTTGGAATGGAATTTTAAAACATTATTTTAGCTGTTTTGAAAATTCAATTCCCTGGTGTATTATTTTTGATATCTTTTAAAAATTTAAATAGGTGGAGAAATATATCGAATAATTATTGCTTGAAAATATTAATATTTTGTGTTATTTTAATTCTGCGAACTGTTTGTTAGAAAAGTTTAAAAAAATTTTAAACAAGCTTATACTTTTTACTTTGTATAGAAAGTCCTTATTTTTTTAAGAAATAAAGTTAATTCAGAAAATTAATTAAATAAATATACAGAACAAATTCTGAAAATTCCATGCATTTACGATCACAAATAAAAAGTATATGATAAAGTTAAAAATAAGACAAAATTTTCCATTTAAAGTTCTTAAAGGGGATATGTCTACTTAAGAAACTGGCTACCTTAATAGATCATAATACAATCTCATTCATTGAAGAAAGCAAGTGATTTCTCCCTACGAATACTTATATAGATTACAAAAAAGTTGGTGTAGTACCTACGTCTCGTCAGTGCTACACGTGTGGTGTGAATTCCGTAAGTGATTCGATAACCCATGCAGCTCTCAGAGAGCTACCTTTTGATTATATTTAAATTTAGTCTCCCGACTAGAGAAAAATGAGTTTCGAATATAATAATCACCTTATTCTGGCATCACGCCCACATACATACATATATATATATATATATATATATATATATATATATATATATATATATATATATATATATATATATATATATATATATATATATATATACATACATACATACATATATATACATACATACATACATATATATATATATATATATATATACATATATATACATATATATAAATATGTGTGTGTATATATGTATATACATGTATATATATATATTTATTTATTTATTTATTTATACATATACTTACATATTTCTGTTCTAAATTTCGTACTATTAATAATAATACTTATATAGATATAAGTACTATTAAAAGACGTAAATATTCCAAAGACAGTCTATTAAGATTTAGAGGTGTATGCCAGTCCAAAAAAACCCTTCCTGGTCTTCACTAGGAGGATTTGTCCGTTAGTTTAGTGTTTTTTTTTATCATTTCTTGATGCTTTGTTTTTCTAAAAATACTGTAGATCAAAATACTCAATAGCTTACATACAGTTCGTTTTTTCATTTTTAACCTTCTCGTTCTCTTGAATATAATATATTATTCCTTATTTAAAGAACAAAAGATAGTTAATAATATTTCATGGTATGTTTTTTTTACAGGGACTCCTCTTATATACTTATGTCTTATATATGGCTCTTCAAATTTTATTTTATTTTTGATTCTCGATAACCGTTGCTACAAATAAATATTATGTCTCAAATATATTAGAGAAGTACATACGAAAACAAACGTAGTAACCATTGTAAAGACGTATTATTACAAATTCTTGTATGATTACAAAATTTATCATGTAACTGTCTGATTTTTTCTTAAACAGTCTGATTTCTTTGATTTTCAACCACTAATCTAGATATTCAACCTTTTATAAGCTCCTTAATAATTATTTTTTGTTTTTAATATACCTTTATATTACCTTTAATATATATTTATATTTTATAACTTTTTTAAAGTAAAATAACTCACAAAATTAATTTATTTTTATTTTCATATTGAATACACATATATGAAATTCTCCGTCAAAATCGAAACGAATCAATCTAAGCTGTAGAACAGAAACCAACATTTGAAGACACTGAATCACTTAAGAGCTGTTGTCTTTATCCTTCGGTACTTAGCAAAGTTTTGTCTATCCTCAAGAGTGCAATGCCTTCATAACTGTTGGAGAATCCCTTCGATTTTGAACATACTCAAGCAGTTGTCTTTATCCTTTGGTACTTAGCAAAGGTCTACCAACATTTGAAAGCACTGAATAACTTGAAAGCTGTTGTCTTTATCCTTTGGTACTTAGCAAAGGTCTGCCAACATTTGATGGCACTGAATAACTTGAAAGCTGTTGTCTTTATCCTTTGGTACTTAGCAAAGGTCTGCCAATATTTGAAGGCACTGAATGACTTGAAAGGTGTTGTCTTTATCCTTTGGTACTTAGCAAAGGTCTGCCTATCCTCAAGAGTGCAATGCATTTATAACTGTTGGAGAATCCCTTCGATATACTCAAAGAGCAATTTTTGCATCTTCCTTAGTAACTTTCTCCAAACTGCCGATCGCCTAACTAGAGGACATCCAGATCCACTAATTTACCCCAATACATATTTTCTGGGTATACGAGGAACCTGCAAGGCTTGAACATGACTCTCCATTCTAGCTCCCCATACTGACCTCTAGGCTATCTCGACCCATCTGTCCTTATCTTATAATCATCTGTCCTGGATGAATCAATATTATTTATTCCTTGTTATTTCCATTATTAAGTTTATCCCTCGTAATTCTTTTTTTAAATTAATTCACCAAATTATATGTATTTAGTGTTTACAAGATTGTTATATACTCTGAATAACTTAGAATAAAAGAACAAAAGAAACTCTTAAAACCGTGTAGAGGAAAAGAATAGAAATTGTTGCTGAATTTTGCATCTAAAAGTCTAAAAACTTATAAGAAACTAGACGACCCGACAAACGTTGTCCTGTCGCTGTAAATCCAAAAATTGTAAAATGTTTTAAAATAAATTATAAATTGGACCGTTTTGATAGAAAAGTAAGGAAAAAATATTTTAAAAATACTTGACGCCACCACTTGTACAATTATCACAACTCGACTTATCAATTACGTGTGAGCGTATCTGTATACTGTAAATTTAAATGTGTTGAGCATAAACTTAAAATTGTCTTAAACAGTAGCAAGGAAGAAAAAACTCAAATCGTTCTCATAGTAGATATATGTCTTTTTAACGTACAAAAAATAAATCTTGAAATGTATTTTTAATCTTAATATTAGCATAAATGAAATTGGTTTTTATCTTAATGCGATCTGATGAACAGTATTTTTTGTTCATTCCTGAGGGGTATAAAAGAATAAACTAGATGGTTTGCCAACCCTTGAGCATGCAACGTATAATTGGCGATGCGAAATGCACGGACTTTCTAGATCCAACCCACAAATTAGCATTGTTTGTCCTTGTGACTTATTAATAATCATACACCGTTCCAGTAAATAAAACTATGTTCTAGAACTTCTAGAAAAAACATAAACATAAACGTAATTATATTAAATTTAAGTTTAAGTATGGGGATTCAGTCCTGAGCCTTCTCGTATTGAAGCCCATTGCTCTGGTAGTGATGGGTTTCAAGCGGCATTATGAATATCTCAATAAGCGCGCAATTCTGGAATTTTAATAAAAAAAAACATTTTCTATCGGATCCAATTGTGAATCTAAACCATTCTCGAACCAACTTAATTACATACACAAATTTTGATCAAAATCAGTCCAGCAATTTAGGAGAGTTCTATTACAAACACACGGATAGAAAAAAATTATATATAAAGATTAAAAATACAGAATTTCTATTAACTGATTTTTATGCACAGCTTTAATCTTTTGTATTTTATATAATTCTACTCTAAAATCCGTTGTAATTTTTATGATTCTACTCTAATAAATTAATTCTGTAAAGAAAATGACACTTTTAATTTCCAAATTAGATTTATTCAGTATCTTCAAGTTTTTTTTTTTTATCTGGTTTGAGTAAATTACAATGACAAAAATAAAAACAACTCTTGAAATTTTATAGAGCAAAGAGCTAGAAATTTTTACTGACTTCCGAGTCAAAAGTCTAAAAATCTAAAAGAAAACTTTTAAATTAGCAAATAGAAGTTAAAATCTGACTATTTCTCAAGAACAGCTTTAATCTAAATATACTAAATTTTATCTAATTATAATTTAATAAAATTATAAGTTTGTTATCTAGTTTGGGTAACTTAAAAGGAAAAATAAACACTGCTCTTTGTATTGTATGGAGAAAGCGGACAGAAATTGTTATTGAATTCTGAGTCCAAAGTCTAAAAATCCAAAAGAAAAAAAAATAATAAAGAACTTCTACTGGCTGATTTTCAAGAACAGCTTTAATCTAAACTTTCTGTATTTTATCTAATTCTACTCTAGTAAAATAATTCTGTATAGTAAAGATTCCATTTTCGTTGTGAAGCGTTGTTGCGAAAAATAATGAGGTGAAAAGATCCAGAGGCTATTTCTTTTCCTTGATCGAACCATAAGTCCCGGATAAAAAAGGGAATCAACTATGTTACTGTCAGACTTTATAAAAAAAATTACAAATATTTCTTCACCGGTTGCCGAAACTTTGGAGTTACTATCCATTTTTCGCATAGGTTTGCTTTTAAGAGAACCTTTTCGTTATTTACCTACCTAGTAAAATGTCTCGGAATAAAATTTATCGCTTTAAGTTCACAGTTCGCCACTAAATCTCTTTCCCGCAGGAAATTTTCGTTTTCTAAAATTTTACATGCGTCAAAGACAACCCCTGAAACCAAAATATAAAAATCAAATAAGTACTATGTTCTATATGCCTGCCTCAACAAAAGAAAGACTTTCACGATAACACAACACCATGCTTGCTCGAAAAAAAAGGGGGAAAAAGTAAAATTTATCGAACACGTTTCTTTTAAGAAAATATTGTACAGATTGGGGAGGGAGCGAAGGCAAGACGAAAAAAAAAAAACGTTTTGTGGTTCGTACTATCTTTATGTCAGTTTCTCCCTTGACTTTTTTCAACTAATCAAATCGCTGCGCGATCGCGGAAGAAACTATGAGCGGCGTGTTTCGCATTTCTTTTATGTTGCATGTTCCCGGTTCTGCTGCTATCTCTTCTGAGAGAGGGGTGTCGACAGAGAGAAAGAGCGACAGACTTGCTGCTAGCTCATTCATATTATTATCTATCAGACGTCGGACTTATCTTGCTTCCCTTTTCAGCGGTTTCGACTTTCGTCTCTCTCTCACTCTCTCTCTCTCTCCCTCTCTCACTCGCTTCTTTTCCTTCAGTCTTTTCTCCTCTTCAACTTGCTTCCATTTCTTTTATTCGAATTTTTCTTTCATTTTCTTTCTCTCTATCCGTCAAGAAAAGATGATGTTAGTATTTTTATGATCTATATCTTGCGTCTTTTGTTTCCGTTATTTTATTTAAACATTTAACAAAGCACTGCATTTATAAATACATTAAAATTCAAAATCAATTAAAATATAAAAACAAATTAAATAAAACCCTCATGTCCAAATTAAATGGAACTCCTCTTTAGTTAAAACAACACTCTAACTAACGGGATTAATACTATACTTTTCTCCATTAGTTAAGTGATTTCCCCTTGAGAACCACGTTTCACAAAAGAGATAACCAATAAGGCTAGAATTTTTATGATCTGAAAGCTTTTGTTTTCATTTCTTTATTTAAACATTTAACAAAGCACTGCATTTATAAATACATTAAAATTCAAAATCAATTAAAATATAAAAACAAATTAAATAAAACCCTCATGTCCAAATTAAATGGAACTCCTCTTTAGTTAAAACAACACTCTAACTAACGGGATTAATACTATACTTTTCTCCATTAGTTAAGTGATTTCCCCTTGAGAACCACGTTTCACAAAAGAGATAACCAATAAGGCTAGAATTTTTATGATCTGAAAGCTTTTGTTTTCATTTCTTTATTTAAACATTTAACAAAGCACTGCATTTATAAATACATTAAAATTCAAAATCAATTAAAATATGAAAACAAATTAAATAAAACCCTCATGTCCAAATTAAATGGAACTCCTCTTTAGTTAAAACAACACTCTAACTAACGGGATTAATACTATACTTTTCTCCATTAGTTAAGTGATTTCCCCTTGAGAACCACGTTTCACAAAAGAGATAACCAATAAGGCTAGAATTTTTATGATCTGAAAGCTTTTGTTTTCATTTCTTTATTTAAACATTTAACAAAGCACTGCATTTATAAATACATTAAAATTCAAAATCAATTAAAATATGAAAACAAATTAAATAAAACCATCATGTCCAAATTAAATGGAACTCCTCTTTTATTAAAACAACACTCTAACTAACGGGGTTAATACTGTACTTTTCTCCATTAGTTAAGTGATTTCCTCTTGAGAACGTGTCTCAAAAGAGATAACCAATAATGTTAGAATTTTTATGATCTTAAAGCTTTTGTTTCCGTTTCTTTATTTAAATATTTAACAAAGCACTGTATTTATAAATACATTAAAATTTAAAATCAATTAAAATGTGAAATCAAATTAAATAAAGCCCTACATAAATGGAAATCCTCTTTTATTAAAACAACACTCTAACTAAAGGGGTTAATATTGTACTTTTCTCCATTAGTTAAGTGATTTCCTCTTGAGAACCACGTGTCTCAAGAGAGATAACCAATAATGTTAGAATTTTTATAATATTAAAATTTTTGTTTTCCTTACTTCATTTAAACATTTTACAAATAACTACATCTATAAATACATTAAAATTCAAAATCAGTTAAAATATGAAATCAAGTTAAATAAAACCAATCAAGTTAAATAATAATTAGAAATTGCGTTTTATTTTAACAAAACTCTTTAATTAACAGGCTTAATACTGTACTTTTATTGAGTACTTTTATTGTACTTTTAATGTCTCGAGAGTGGTAACCAAAGAAAACTTTAATTGATTCTATTTGGAAAATCTTTTATAGATAACACTAGATTTTATTACTTGTTAAAAAAGTAAGTCTATAAAGACAATGAAATTTAAGCTCCATAAAAAATTAATGTGAAATTAAATTAAATCAAGATCCAGCAAGATTCTAACTCCTTTTCTTAAAAAAAAAACGCACAATAACCAATGCAGGTTAAATTTCTGCTTTTATTAGTTTTTTTTTGTTTAATTTAGTGATTTTCTGTTTTTTAACACACGTTTCAAAAGAGATTATTCAGAAAAAGTCTTTCCTGTATTATACCCACACAATTAAAGAGGGTCTATGCCTACAATATAAAATTAAAATATTAATATTAATACTATAAATTTAATATTAAATTTTTAAATTATTTATCAAAATTTTCTTTCTCTCCATCCAAGAAGAAAATAGGATATTAATATTTGTATTATCTATATATTATACCTTTTATTCTAATCACTTAACAAAGCACTGGATCTATGAAGACATCAATTATGAAATCATTTTAAATCAAAATATGAAATCGATTCAAATTTAATGAATTCATGTTAATTTTATGTTTTTTCTTTTCCATGTTTTCTCTTTTTTATTTCTTTTTGGAACCCCATGTTCCCGAAAGAGACAACCAAAGAAAAAAAATTTACCGGATTCTACCCGTAAAGTCTTTTATAAATTGAGTTTGAGTTTATTACTTATATTTAACAAAGAAGTGCATCAATAACATTGAAATTAAAAATCAATAATCAAAATTAATATAAATCATACAAGAGTGAATATCATTGTTTCTTTAACCCCTTCCGGTATGATTTAATAATGAAAAACTGTGCATGAAATAACCATTTAATTTTATTTAAAAAACTTGTTTCATTTTACAATTCTTACATATTCTTAATTAAAATCCACTTTTTACATAGTGTTAAATAATATCAGAAACAGTAAAATTAAGAAAATATCAAAGCAAAACATTAATAAGGTATACAGATAATAGTCTTCAAGCTAGTGGTACTTTTCAAAACAAAGTGCAAAGGAATTCTTAATTGTTTACACCACCAAGTAGTCTCACTTTTAATTTGATTCTTGTAACACACAAGGCATTTCTTAGTAGGTTTTCTTTTATTCTGACTCATTAATTTGGCAATGACTTGTACCAAGAAATTCTAAGTAAACAATATGCAATAGTGACTTGTGATTTTCACAAGTGATAAAAGTGTTGCCAAATTCAGTACACTAGAAATTTTAAACTAAATTAATTATCATATTTAACAGTAACTTTAATCGCATGACGAGTGTAGCTCGTCATTGTGAGGTATGGAATGAAAAACTAATGACGAGCTAGACTCGTCATTTTACCGGAAGGGATTAAGCAACACATTGTAACCAATGTTATTTAATTGTGTATTGTTTTATTTTCTTGTTCGGTTAGTTAGTTAACTGACTTTCTCTTTGCACCCCATTTTACAAAAGAGATTACCAAGAAAAGACTTTTCTTAATAGTACCCGAATTATTAACATCTTTATTTTAGATATTAAATTTAGTAAAGTATTCACTTATAAAGGCATTAAAAGTCAAAATAAAAAGATAATGAAATCAGACTTAATAGCCCAACATGAATGTAGTTTCTCCTTTCTTTCAACAGAACTCTTTAACCAATATGGGCTTTGTCCTCTAGCTTTCTCTCTTCCTTAATATGATTTGATTTCCCTTATTTCAATTTTTCTTTCCACCAGAAAAAATTATGTATTTTATGATCTATAATTTGAATCGTTTCTTTTTATTATTCATTTTAATTTTTCAACAAAGCAATGAATCTATAAAGACATTAAAATTAAAAATTAATTGAAATATGAAATCAAATTAAATAAACGGCCTTCTTGAAAGGAACTGCCTTCTTTAAACAGCTCTCTTTTAATCAATATAGGTTATTTCTGTAATTTTTTGTTTGTTTAATTAATTGTATTATTAATATATTATGTGTACATAGTTTTGAATTTCTAAAGGCCTTATCACACGTCAATCAGTAAGCGATGAAAAACCTACGGAACAATTTGTGATTAAATTCCAGATGAAGTATTCACGGATTTCTTGTGTTATAATGAACAAAAACTTATCTGATATATTTTGTTTCAGGTTTAATTGATATAAGACTTTTAATCGGTTGAAAATGTTTCGTTGTCAAATGAAATCCGAAACTATCAGAAAAAGGAATTGTAAGCATAATCATTTGCTTTTTTAAAGCTTACAAAATAACGCGTGATAAGGCCATACATAACTGAATGATTTTCAGAATCGTCTTGTAATTTGTACTATCTTCTTAAATGAAGATTTTGGATCAATCATTACACCGCATCTATCACTGCTAGAGGAGATAGATTCCATTACTCCTGTGTACAAGGAATAATTGTTATTTAGAGAAAGAAAAAATCAGACTTAAGGGCACAACACGCATGGACTTTTTCCTATCTTTAAACTAAACTCTTTAACCAATATGGTTTTTGTCTTGTTTTTTCCTCTAATTTTCTCTTTGCCTTAACGTACTTCCATTTTCTTTGAACTTTTTTACTGTAAAATCCAACACAATTCATTCTATCTCTTCAGTAAAAGAAAACGTGTTGCCTATCAAACACTACCACTACGTTAAAAAGTGTTGTTTTAACACATTGGATATGAAAAGAAATACTGAAATCTCTCCCTTATTTATTATATGAAAATAAAATAATTTTTTTTGAATTGTTATACGTTAAATGGTATTCCAGATTATTTATAAAAAATAATTTGTTTAGCATGGAGCTTTAAAAGGGCTTTATAAGAGGTTAAATAGCTTAGATGTGGATAGCAAGCAAAAAAAATCAAACAGTTAAATTATAAATTTCATAATCATATTAAAAATTTACGTCTTTAAAAATTATATTTCAAAAGTTAATATTAGTAATGAGACAAAAATCAAACACAATGTTTTGTTTTTCTATTCACTTCTTCAACGCATCTGAGACAGCAACTTTTCAATTTAGTAGCAACCAAATGTTATCAAGAATCAATAATTGAATCAAATTTGATGCCAAATATGAGACAAAAATGTATAAAGCGTGTCCTTTAAGATAACAATACATAAAGTACTATTTTTAACTATTTTAGGTCGTTAAATTCAAAATCTAACATGAGATTCAGGTGAGCAAGAAGGTTAAAAAGAAGTTAAAATTGCTAAATATATGTAACCTGAAAAACAATTTTGTTCTATAATACTTTTAGAAAAACCTAGAGCTAATGAAGAAAACATTAAACTGATAAATTCTCTTTGAAGATTATCGTTGCAATATTTATTTCTCTTATTAGTAGTAATAGCATCAAATTTTGAAGAGAAGTATATATGTGTAAGCATATTTTAACCAAACTAACAAACTTAATTATAACTGTATTGTAAAATAAACTTCTGACTATTTTATCCCTACTATTGGCTAGATGTATTTGTTGCTCATTTAATTTTGGTAACCTTTAGCTATTTTGTGAATGCCTAAATTAGTTCCTTAGCTAAACTATTCTTATATAACTTTCTTACATAATTTAGTTTCGATTGTCGCTTTCCTTGACTAACTTTAAACATTCTCATTTGCTGGATCACTTGTACACCAATACCATTATAAAAGCGAATGTAAAAGTTTTAGAGAAAGAGCACCAAAGATGGATTGCCAACTCATTATTTTTCTCTCCAAATTTTGATATTTCTTTTCAAAGCTTGAATTTATAAAGCAGGAAAACTGTTACATTTTCCATTGAAATGGGTCTAAAACATCCATTAAATACATATTGATATTTTTAATAGATCATTTTTTTTCAGTGAACACTTTAAATGAGCAGAATCGTTCATCTGAATATTGACCAATAACATCAAAGCTGTCTGAATTTTTTTTTTCTACAAAGTCATTATTTGAACCATCAAGATCTATCATAAATACTTCGTCCCCTATTAAAGCGTCCAAATTATAGCCAAATTATTCTATTTTAGGTATTCTTCATACTGTCTTTATATTCAATTGTCAATATGCTGTTTAATATCAACCTCAGTTTTTACTGCTTAGTATCAGCCTCAAATTTCAAGTTAAGATCTTCCTTGTAGCAAGATTTATTATTGGTTTAATTTGAAGAGGTAGGCCAACTTTTTTGCTACATTGCAATTAACAAAACCCAGACTAACATCTGAACGCTGATTTTCAACGGATTTAGATACCCATGCCAGCAGTGGGATTTAAACCATAAAACTCCGGTACAGTTAAGCAGCGTCCTATCAAATTGGCCACCGTGCAGCCTTACATTTGGTAACAATAACTGCTTAAAATGTCAACCTAAGGAAATTGGTGTCCCTAATATCTAATTTCTGTGAATGATTGATGCAAGAATAAAAGTTTGTGTAGTTATCAATATTTTCTCTGTCAAATATGAAAACAATAATTCAATCATATTTTATCTTATTCTTAAATACTTTTTTAAAGTTTTGCTGTACATCGGATGTTATATATTACCCATATAAAGGTTAAAAATAGTTTGTTTATATAATATAAACATTTTTTAGAGTTAAAAAAATAAAACTGGACTACTTAAAGTTTTTTAAAAGCTTTTTTTTTAACTAGCAACAAACACTATGACAAATATATGTAATTGTAACTATATATGTATGTGATAATTTCTGTTCCAACGGATATCATTATATTAATTATTACGCATTTATTAGCTTTTACAGAGGTGCAATAGAATTTAATTTTGAAGAGAAAATTTGAATTGTGATCCATAGGAGAGTATTTTAATTTTAACATTTCTCCCCATATTTTCCAGATATATGATTTTTGAGATGTTCAAACATCTCAAAAATATTCTAACCCTTTTAAACTAAATCCGTTACAAACACTTTCAGATAGACGTCGAAGATTTCTTTTTTCCTTAAAACTTTCCGTTTTTTATTCGATCTTGCAGTTTTATGAAGTTTTATAAAAATTTTGCAAATGCGTGGCGATATCGGCATGAGAAGTAATATATTTCCCGGTGCCGGACTGAAAAAGAATTTTAAAAATTTCAAGTATGTATTGGCAGATGCTCTGCATAGCGAAGGGAAGAGTTTGAACTATCATCAGTTTTAGGCAATCAGGGTAAGGGACCGTATATCGATGCGGTACTCAAGCTCCAACGAACATGGAATGCGTGGCACGACAGAAACTGCATTAATCTTTCGCCAACGAACTTTCCACTTGCCTGGATAACTTGCTCAAGAATTTGCCAATCACAAACTTTCAAAGTCCTACTTTAAAAATACATTCTTAAAGGAAGAAAAAGAAATTAAAACGCGCCCGCGAAGCTTGCAAAAAAAAATTTTTCTTTGTTGTGTTTTTTCCCGAAATATAAGATTCTTACGGGAGGTGTTTTCTTAAAAGCTTGTGTTAAGAGTTTCAAAAGAGACTAAATGCTTTTGCTTATTATTATCAAGGGGGTTTGAAAGCGAAGAGAGGTCGGAGCAAAGAACTGGCAGAGGGTAGGAGGTTGCACAAATTAAACTTTAATGCACGTCATTATTTTAGCCTTAGTCATCACTCTTAACGGTGGATTGGACTCGGGTTTAGGGGTAAGTGATGAGTGAAAAGAATTTGCCCGAGCACAAGTGGATTTTCATCGAGTGGGTTTGCACAACCGCGAAATTAAAGCGGCGCTGCTTTCAATGCTTCGCATTCAACATGTCCTGAAGCAATTAAAGCTTGAATTAAGGGTTTTCTGTGGATACTAAAGCTGCGTCATCTAGATTTCTTATTTCAATCTTATGTATATAATCGAGAAATAATTCGAGGGGGCTCTTCAATGAAGGGTTTAAAGGCACTATAGAGGTTCTTTACAATAAATTTCATTCTGGCCTATGTATGTTAGCTCTACGCAAGAATGAAAGGGAGTCATATTATGTACTTATAATGTATGTTTTTTTTTTAATTTGTGTAAGAAATATTTAAAGGTTTTATAAAGTGAACAATTATCTATTATGAAGTCTATGAACAAAAAATATATAAATTTGAAATTCGAACTTGTTTCTTTTGAGAATAAATCTATTTTAATGCTTGTACTGATGTAAGTACTAAGCTGCAATCTTTTAACAGTGCAAAATAATTATAGTTTATAAACATATATATTCAATAACTTATAACGTTATGTAAACATGAATGCTTTAACACGATTATTATATAAATTATTTATAGGTTTTATAAAAAGCAATTAAATATGTTCTGGAGCATTTAAAGCCTGAATTAAGTAATTTCTGTGTACATTACAGCATATATAATCTATTTCATTATCACAATTGTATGCCTATAATCGAGATATAATTCGAAGAGGCTCCTCAATGAAGACTTTAAGAATTAATCTAGAGGTTCTTCACAGTAAATTGCACACTGTCTAATGTTTGCTATAGCTTCTAGAAAATGAATAAGGAGTCATTTTTCCTGTGTAATGTAAATATGAATTTCAGCTTCATATGCGAAATATTTCTTTCTCTTAATTAAATACGTAAATTTTGCCAGTTTAGTTATCTATTATGAATTGTTCGTAAATAAATATGTAAATATGGAATTTCAGTCCTGTCATTTTGAAAATGAACTTCATTTAATGATTTTGTAAAGAGGTATGACTATGAGGGAATGAATTAACTTTGACAAATGAGTTGTTAAATATCACGCAATTAGAATTTATCTTATACTTCTTCTTACTTTCTATTATGGTAGGAGACCGAAGGCTTACTAGAAAGAAAAAAAGAAGATTAATTTTGATCCAGAGAAGAAACATAGTGTATATATCGAGCAGTGAAGTAGATGAAAAGAAAATAAAGAAGACGTTGTAAGAGAAGAAGAGTCGGAGCTGAGAAAAAGTAAGCAATCTGAGGCTTTCCAGTTGATGAAAGGTGTATATATGGGAGGTTTTTCTTTGGCTTGAACATAATTTGGTTGATAATTGTGTGTTGAAGAACCCTTGCTTTTATATAGGAAGAACAGTTTTGGGAATTTAGGCCTAAAGAAATGTACACCCTCAATACTATTATTTTTTATTATTGTTTGTAATATATATATACATATATAAAAGTAAATGCTTGTTTTTATACATCTAAAGCCTAATGTGTTATGCACATAAAAACTAATAACATTCTATGTATAAAGACAATAAGATAAATTTTGAAATATAACATCAAGGCAAAGTTATATATATTTTAGAAATTCAACTTGTATGGTAAATATTTTCCTTTTGCTCCATTATTTCCTTACCACAATAACGTAAAAAAAGGATAGTCTCTTTTTTACTTTTACTCTTTGCGATATCCTAGATGAATACTGGAAGACAATTAGAAACTCAGACATCCCCGGGTTCCTAAGATAACACAAGCATTACATAAATGAACTATATGTCTTATAGATTGCAAGCAGTTTAGAGTTATCTAAAAAGTAAACTATAAATAATGTTTTACTTTTTGCTTGTTTCACTTCTAGTAAAACTGGTATTGCAGAAAATTAATGGTTAAATAAACGTTTCACGCCAAAAGAAAGAACTGAATAAAATCAAAATCACTTTTAATATCAGCCTTTGTAACTCTGACAATAATGCTTGCGGATCGTACCACCTCAAAAAAATTTGATTTTGTGAATTATGTTCGTTACTATAACCCGAATCAAATTAAAACTGTTGAGGTCGTTTTCTGTGAAAAATTAAAAATGATTTATACTTTGATATATATATATATATATATATATATATATATATATATATATATATATATATATATATATATATATATATATATATATATATATATATATATATATATATATATATATATATATATATATATATATATATATATATATATATATATATATATATATATATATATATATATATATATATATATATATATATATATGTATATATATATATATATATATATATATATATATATATATATATATATATATATATATATATATATATATATATATATATATATATATATATATATATATATATATATATATATATATATATATATATATATATATATATATATATATATATATATATATATATATATATATATATATATATATATATATATATATATATATATATATATATATATATATATATATATATACAGGGCCGTAGGCAGGGGAAGGGATTTGGGGGACAGGTCCCCCCCCCGAAATTTTGAAAGACCATTTTGTAGATAGACAATGTACCACGTTTGCGTGTGTATGTATGTAATATCTGCGTAGCTGTTCATGACCATGGACTGTTATTCTCGTAGAAAAAAAAAACCACTGAGACCATAAAAGTCTTGCTTGGCCGCTGGCAGGAAATACAGTGTTTTCCCTTTCATCAGTTGAAGTATCATTCACAAATAACGATGTCTTTCTTCCTTGGTCCCCCTCCGAAAATAATTTCTGGCTACGGCCCTGTATATATATATATATATATATATATATATATATATATACGCCATTGTAATGAAGTTTAATTTTAAATTCAATTCAGTTATATTATCTCATATCATGGGAGAATATTTTGTACGACTTTCATGAATCAGTTTTGTTTAGAATGAATTCATAAAACTGTAAAGCTAAAAACTTAAAGTGATATTTTAAAACAATTTACTTATCCGTTGCAAACTTTATGTGTTAGATAGCTACATATACATTTGGGATTTGAAATTAGTGGTACATATTTAGTTTAAAAAAAAAAAAAAAAAAAAAAAAAAAAAAAAACTAAACGCCTCGGTGCAACAGGCCAACTTGGTTTCCGAGACCAAGGACCCTGGGGTGCGAAGCGTAGGTCCCATTTAGGTGGTGCCCTAACCCCCAGTGCTTTGTCCCCAAGCATGCTTGGTCCTCAGTTTGTCTACCCACTGAAGAGATAAAAGACTAAGTAAACATTGTACAGCCCGGGAATCGAACCTCGGACCTGTGGCGTGGGAGCGCGATAAGGGAGATACACCACTGAGCTTCACATATTTAGTTTATGTTATTAAATGTTATATAACTATAGAAGATGGGTAATATCTTCTGGATGGGTAAGAGAATATTCTTCCGGTTATCCTAATAAACACAGAATTACTGAAGAGAAACAAAAGAATACAACTAATATGATACAATAAGTTAATGACTTACGAAAGACTGAAATTATTAATAAATTGATAATTTCTACATGTTAAAAACTGCTGAAAAAACTTGTATGATACGTAAATATTATTTATAACATTGTCTTCTTATATCTGGTAAATATTTAGTCAGAAAAATTTATTCTATAGAATCAATTATTATAGAATGTATACTAAAAATTTTCTGTTGTCAAGATTACACAAAGCTTCCAAAAGACCAAGAATGTGTTGGATTTAATTTGCTCTAAATATTATCAAGTGTCACAGGCTAGTAAAAAAATGTATGTCTTATTTCTCTAAATTATACATTTCTGTACTCAATTATAAATTAGAAAACCCTCTAGATCATTTAAAAGCAGTAATTTTTATTTTTTCATTTTTAAGATAAATCGACTTATAATATTCGAAATGATTTCTTCTTCTTAAATATATTTAGTTTCAGATGATTTTATAAAATCTAGTGCAATCTGGTACTTTCAAAACCAAAATTAGGGAATTAGACGTAGAATTTTAATGCCTAAGTTTAGCTTTTCATTTGGTCCATAATGAGACAACGAAAGTAAAATAAATTAATATTCTATAATGATGAAATATGCTTCTCTGGATGTTAATTGAAAAAATTTCCATTACTAGAACTGATATTTTTAATGTACTTCTGAACTGCTTAAATGCTGCAGAACTTTAAATAGTTGTAATACTGAAGATTAAAGATTGATTTACTGTAACATAACTAAGAAAACTAAAAAAGAACACAGAGTAAAAATTTTTAAAAAACTGGAGTGCTGTGTAAACATTTAATTTGTAATATTTAGTATATTTTTCAACCGTTAAAATACATTCATATTTCAAAATGTTATGATATCAACACATACACATCCTTATATATATATATATATATATATATATATATATATATATATATATATATATATATATATATATATATATATATATATATATATATATATATATGTCAGGATTTAAAATATAGAGTAATTTAAGAGATTTAATTAGGGATTCTTTTAATGGGAGTAACGCGCCTCGAGTTATTAGCCACATAAATACGGCTCACGCGCAGTGATATGGGCAGAGAGCGATAAGCAATTACTATAGACGGACCTGTGGCTCCTCGAAGCAGTGAAAACTGCCTTTGTTAGCAGATTGGGCTCCAATATGAGACGCCATTGTTGAGTATAGTGTGGTGAGATCAAAATAAAGATATGAAGCTGATGTCAGGACTCTAGTGTGTTTACTGGGACCATGTTATATATATATATATATATATATATGTGTGTGTATATATATATATATATATATATATATATTATATGAGTGTGTGCGTGTGTGTTTTCGTGCTTGTTTCTGCATGTAAAAAAATTTTATTTTTTAAAAATATCAGCCATTAAAATGTGAACTTTTTTTTAAGAATTGAGCAGTTTAACATTATAATTAAAAGAAAAAATGTGTGTATGTATGTAAATCATGAAAACCAGTAGATCAAATTCTTAAGGTAAAATATTCAGCAAATATTTAATATAATAAATTTTATGTTTCTATGCATGCATGCATGTATATCAGTTGATGCAGGATATTACTTTTTTTCCTTATACATAATAAGTATTTATATTTTCAATAAGAATCGGAAAATATATTTCACAGTTTTCTTCTCAAAACGGCATTTATTTGTTGCAGTGTGAGTAATTTTTTTCAGTTTCTATGAGGATTTATTTTTCCAGTCCCAACTCTTAATTGTAAATGGAATAACAGAATTTTTTCCCCTTTTGGTTAAGCTCCTTGTCAAACCTTATCCCCTTTCATAAGCAAAATAAATATTAAACCTGAATCGGCACAAAATAATCCTAAATTCCAGCATAATATGTAATACATAAATGCAATTACGCATAATACGCATTATGCAGGTATGCATATATATCCCTTTCTGCTAGATATTAATTTTTTCTTGTTATGTATAATAAGCATTTGTATTTAAAATGGGAACTGAAATATATTTCTAGCAATTTGCTTCTTAAAAGATTCTAATATTTGTTGCATTGTAAGTATTTTTTTTTTCAGTTTCTATGATGATTTGTTTTCTAGTCACAAATTACAACTGTAAGAGGAATGGTTTTTTTTTTCCTTGTTGGGTAAGTTCCTTGTCAAACCTTATCCCCTCTCATAAGCAAAATAAATATTAAACCTAAATCGTCACAAAATTAATTAAATGTAAGCATAATATTTAATATATCAAATGTATGTACGTATATGTATATGCATGTATATCACTCTCTGCTAGATATTAATTTTTTCCTTAATATGTATAATAAGCTTTTGTATTTCCAATGGGAACCGAAAAATATTTCTCGCAATTTGCTTCTTAAAAGTTTCTCCTATTTGTTGCACTGTAAACAAATTTTTTCAGTTTCTACGATGATTTGTTTTCTAGTCGCAACTTGCAACTGTAAGAGGAGTCACAGAAATTTTTATTCCTGGTTGGATAAACTCCTTGTCAAACCTTTTCCCCTCCCATAAGCAAAATAAATATTAAACCTGATCGTCACAAAATTCCCTAAATGCCAGCATAATATTTAATATATCATCTGTATGGACGTATGTATGTATGAGTGTATATCACTTTCTGCCAGACATTAATTTTTTCTTTATTATATATAATAAGTATTTCCAATGGGAACCGAAAAATATTTCTCCCATTTTACTTCTTAAAAGGTTCTCCTATTTGTTCCACTGTAAGTAAATTTTTTCAGTTTCTATGATGATTTGTTTTCGCAATTGTAAAAGGAATAACAGACTTTTTTTCCCTGTTGGGCAAGCTCCTTGTCAAACCTTATCCCTTCTCATAAGCAAAATAAATATTAAACCTGAATCGCCACGAAATTCCCTAAATGCCAGCATAATATTTAATATGTCAAATGTATGTACGTATGCATGTATGAGTGTATATCACTTTCTGCTAGATATTAATTTTTTCCCTAGTATGTATAATAAGCATTTCTATTTCCAATGGGAACTGAAAAATATTTCTCGCAATTTGCTTCTTAAAAGGTTCTCCTATTTGTTGCACTGTAAGTAATTTTTTTCAGTTTCTACGATGATTTGTTTTTCTCGTCGCAAATCGGAATTATAAGCGGAATAACAATGAGGCTGTTTTTTTCCTGTTGGGTGAGCTCCGTGTCAAAGCTTGTCCCCACATAAACAAAAGATTAAACATGAATCGTCACAAAATGCCCGAAACGCCAGCAGTCTTAATAATAAGGTTGAAAAACCAATACCATACATATACACACACGCACTGATCTCCAAAGGAACTTTTGTCAATTAGGAACAACATGCAGTCATTTACGTACAACGGCGGATTTTTTTTTGTTCGCCTTCCCCCCTCTTTACAAAGCAGTAATGGCGAATGCTCACGTAAACTTGGCAATATTTTCATATCTTTTCAAGAGGCATCATTATTGAAGCGAAAACAAAAGGGCAAGTGGAAGCCAAAAAAATCCCGCTGCGATATCTCTCGTGGGGCACAAGAGTCAGTAATTAAAACAAAATGCGATACAGGGCTAATAAATTTCCATAATTAGCGTAGAATATGGAAAAACAATATTATCTATTGTTGTCGCTGGGGGAGTTGCAACTTCTGTTTTTGTGAGGCTTATTAACATGGACGTACTTGACTGTAATTACCGACACCTGTTTATATTAATGCGGGATAATTATTATTTCATTGGAAATCTATTAATACTACTTCTGTTCAAGTGGGAGACGTCATAAAATAAATTTAAACAATGCCACGTTGATTTTAGAGACTTTTAATTGACTCCTGAAATTGGTCCGGGGGGATTTTAAAATTGGTTGATAACAAAAAATAAGAAGAGCCTGTGGTGAGAAAGGAAATTAGTCACTTACGACAGCATTGAGAGCGTTTAGCATTCCAATGAAACAGGTTTTTTCTTACTATAGAATTAAAGTAAAAAATAATTCAGTTTATTGAGTTGTATGAAGAATTTATATTAATTCTAGGTAGCCGTTACCTTTCTTTTCAATTTAATGTTTAACAACTGAAGTAATTAATTAGTGAAATACATGAGTTCGAAGATCTTAATTCTGAGTGTGGATTTATTTTTTGATATTTTTAGAAAATGATTATAGATTAATAGAAAATATTTGAGTAATATTTACTGGATTATATATTTAATAATAATTGGTTTCTATGAAAAATATACTCAAACTAATGACAGTTTCTCACCTTAAATCAGTGTTCTAGCTACTAGGGTGAAATATTTAGGTATCGTATTTTTTTCTAAATAAACAAGCTATCATATTTGAAAAAAATAAAAAAATAAATAAAAACATTCAAGTTCCCAGTTTCGTTCCTAGAAAACATAAACATTTTGAAAAATCTGATTTAATTTTTTCCACATGCCTTTCTCTGCATTCATTCGAATTTTGTGAATATAAGGTGAAATTCCTAGTCTAGTTACTATAACCTTTTGTTCTACTTTCTTTACTTTGAACTTGTTGGATAAACAATCTACAACTCAGAGTATCGATACTTTTATGCTTAACTATGAGTTCCTTTATTGTAGAATGCAGTCTACAGCTATCCAAACAAATCTAAAACCTATATTGCAGCTATGAAAGACGTAAACACAAAGAAGCTAATCCTATTGAGTGTGATACACAAAGATAAAGAAAAGGTCTAAATGTACAGGAATTACAAAAATATTTGGCGCTTTACTGAGCCATGATTTTGAACAGGATGAACCAGGTAGGTTAATTCCCTGGTTAATCAAACTTTTTCAGAAAAACATTGCTTTACCTTAGATATATATATATATATATATATATATATATATATATATATATATATATATATATATATATATATATATATATATATATATATATATATATATATATATATATGATAAAAATTGCCTTAAAGTTTACATAGTTTCATTCGTAAGTTAACATTACATTTTTCTAAAACAGGTCATCTTGCTTTAAGAATATGTAATGTTGTAAAAAAATTACTTTAATTCTATTTATCATACATTCATTTCGCATAGATAGTCTTTTGCCGATTAGCATCTTTCATGAATAAGATTGTTAAGCATTTGCGAAATGCTGCTTTGTGAGCAATTTGGTATATTCGTGTAAGGTAGCAATATCAAAGTATACAATTGGTTAGTTATTATTTGCACCAGGATTCTTATTTTTTACTTTTTTAAATTTTTTTTAAATTTTTTTTTTTTGAATTGAATTTTCCGTGTTTCATATTGAACTTTTACCTTTTCCTTTGGTTTATTTTATCCAGGAAAAAAATATAAAAAAATTTAAATCTACTCTAATAAAAAATTATGTTTATTAGAGTAATATCATAATTAAAAATGTATTGTCGTAGTGTAAGTTGTTATTTTTCGTCTAGTAAACATTTTCTCTTTTGTTTTGAGTTTGGTCTTCAAACTAATCAAACAAACAAATCAGAAGAGCTGCATAAGGTTTATCTGGCCTCACATTTAACAAAAATATCAAACCTTTACCAGCAAATCTCTTTAAGCGGATATTTGTTCTCTGCATCTTTTTGCTGACACCTTGAGACCCAACTTAGCTCCAGTTAGAAAAAATGCTATAGTGTTCTTAAAATAGTACATTAATAATCATTGATATCTATCAGTATATTGGTTTTACTAATCTTATAATTTATCGATATATTGATAATAATAATTGGAATTTACATAAGTTTGGTAGCTGTTCTCTTGGATAAATAATTCTGAGTCTTGATTAGCTTGATAGAAGAATAATGGGTGTTGTTTTGCTCACTGAATGGAACTTGTTGTTTAAAGTCGATTCTAAACGGTTATAAATACACATTCTTACAACTGTACTCGAGCTTACAGACTTTAAATACAAACGAAATCACGTCACATATTTGGTGTCATACGAAAACTAGGCATTAAATCACTATTTCAAGAAATAACAATTTTTTTATTTTTTGGATTGGGATTATTACTATCTCATTTCGAAGCCTATTTCTAACAGTTTGCTGAACAGGACTTTGATAAATGTAGAGTTAGAAGATTTAGAACGTAAATTAGAAATTTGTGTTCTGTGTTTGCCAAGTTATAATCAAAGTGTTATAGGTAAAATTCTGGGTGTTACATTTTTAGATGGAGTTTATGTTTAACTTATCTTTGACAATTCAAAAATTTCTAAATACTTTTTGTTAGAAGCAAGTGAATAAAGATGAAATCATGGATGTGAATAAGGTTGTGACGAAATTTACTACTTGTCAAGTTTAGACTTCAAATGTAATTGATATTAGTTGAATGAACAAAACAAGCAAAAACGGTAAAACACAACATTAATTTAATGATTAATTTTAAATGAAGAATTCTGTTTAAAAATCTTTATATTATACACTTATACAACTTTATATTAAAAACTCATAGATCTATGATTCAAATTTATTTTCGATGCTTTAAATGAAAACTATCAGTTAAATGCAAAGAGTAGTTCACTAAATTCACAAGTGAATAACTATATCTACATTTGCATTATCTACATAACGAGCAAGTTTATCATAGAATAATTAATATTCCTTGTCATGTTAGCTTTATCCGTATGTTTGTTTTCACAAACTGAAAAGCTCGTATAATTAATGCTTGGAAAAATTATGCATTCTACTCATACATATTTAAATGAAAATATAATTTATGAAACTCCAGCATGTGATAATCTTTTCTTCATGTTTTCAACCACTATAAAAGTTTTTTTCTCAAAAATTATGTCATTCTATTTATTCCTTAAATGCTTAATGTAACTTATATTTTATTTGATTTTTCCAATTTTACATTTCATAAGTATTTTGTTTTATATAAAACAAATACTTTTAAAGTGTAAAATTGGAATTTTGTTTTATATAAAGCTTTAAATGGTGTATTTTCATAAATGTATTTCGTAGTATATAAAATCTGAATACATGAATACATAAGTTTTAACAAAATTTTTCCATCCTATTTTAATCTGCTTTTATGAAATATTTCTTTGAAAGCGATATACTATCATCGGTTGTATTAAAAGTAATCACTGGGAAATAGAACTTTCTAACTTAAATTTTGGGTAATACATTGTAGATAAATATTTAAAATTTTTCCATTCGTCTAACTTAACATGTTTCCTTTTCTCCCTTCTTTCTCGTTGCTTTTTCAGATTCGCTAATGACCGTTCAGATAAAAATGAGAGCGTATCAGAAAAACCTCCGTGTGACTGAAATTCAAAAAAGAAATAAAAAGTTTAGGAAATTATACCCCCTGAATGCAGTAAGTATTTAGTGATTCACGTCTTTAAAAGACGACCTCTGCATCAAGCGAGGAAATCTGGGAACCAACACTGACTATCTATCCGAACAGAATAGAAAATAACAACAAAAAACTGGGGTCTTCAAAAAAAGTTCTTCTGAAAAGTAATACTGGGTTTATCAAAAACCCCGCAACTTGTAAGACTTCATTTTATCACCCCGTCGTGGTTTGCATACGAAGACCACAGGAAAAGAACTCTGAAATTCTTTCCTCACTAGAAATCCGTCAAACTGTCTTCTTAGCATTACCAGCGTAGAGCGCCAGAAAGATACATTACAGCCTTGATGAACTCTAACCCACTCTATGCATTACACAATGTAATTGCTTGAAGGAGAGGCTTTTGAGACATAGATCTTGGGATGGGGAAAGAACGTACGTGGTCTTCTATGTTGCTTAATAGAGTTTTCCTGCAAGTCAAGACGTGTTAATTATTCAGTGGCGTTTGGAACGGCAGTGGTGTTACGCTGACAGCTAAGGTATTCGAGGAATTAGAATGTCTCAGTTTCTATCTTTATGCGGGCTAGGGAAAATTAGACACAATATGGAGCGTAATTGAGGGAAAAACTCTGGTTTCGAGGTATTAATTCTAAGTTACTTTAATGAGCATAAAATAAATCTTTCGGCTTTACTTCGTTAGTGAAAAAGTCAAATTTTTAAAGTATTTTCTCTCTGCTTTCAGCTCACTGTAAAGTGTAGTTACTTTCCTCTTATTTTTATTCTTAAGATAAAGAGTTTAAAATTATTGTTAGGAATTGAGTGGCTTCTGCTTTGCTTAATAACCTTAATTTTAATTAAATGTAATAATAATAATATGCTGGATTGAGTAATATTTTTAAAAGATCCTCCTCGATAATTATCATATATGCGATGTATTATGATGTATGAAATGACCATACAGTGTGTGTGTTAATATAAAACAAGAAGTAGTTATAATACACATTTTACACATTTTTTGAAAGCCTATTCAATTCATTATTCTTCCAATTATTTGAAATTTAGTGGTAAGTTTTCTAATTTTATTCTTTCTTTCATTAGAAATATTTGATCTGAACTTATAAAAAAAATTATCTTGGAAAGTCGGGCAATAATAGCGTAAATATACCTTTTATTTCTACTCTTTATTAGTTATATTGGTTTTATATGTTTAAATCGCCCTGGTTTAAAAACTTAATAAGCACTCTCCTGTACTTCCAGTGATAGTTATTATTAGTACATAATTTGGTTTACTTTGTCACTCTTGGCCAATCACCACTTATGACAAACTCTTTCAAACAGTATTTACCTACTGTTAAACCCTTTTTATTTTCACATTGTATATTATATACAGTTTCACTCTAAGAGATTTATTATAGGTTTAAATCACTATGGTTTAAATACTTAATAAGCACTCTTCTGTACTTTCAGTGTTAGTTATTACTAATTATGCTATTTATGAGTTATATTGATTTTATATGTTTAAATCCCTCTGATTTAAATACTTAATAAGCTATCTTCTGCACTTCCAGTGATAGTTATTACTAATATTTAATTTGGTTTACTTTGTCACTCTTGGCCAATCACCGTTTATGACAAACTCTTTCAAATAGTGTTTAGATACTGATAAATCCTTTTTATTTTCACATTGCATATTATATACAGTGACACTGTAAGAAATTTATTATAGGTTTAAATCACTATGGTTTAAACACTTAATAAGCACTCTTCTGTACTTTCAGTGCTAGTTATTACTAATTATACTATTTATGAGTTATATTGATTTTATAGGTTTAAATCACTATGGTTTAAACACTTAATAAGCACTCTTCTGTACTTTCAGTGCTAGTTATTACTAATATTTAATTTGGTTTACTTTGTCACTCTCGGCTAATCACTGCTTATGACAAACTCTTTCAAATAATGTTTAGATACTCTTGAAACCTTTTTTATTTTCCCATTGCATATTATATACAGATATACTATAAGAAATTTCATTCATTTTCAAAATGTTATATATTCAAAAGTATTACACCAATAAACTTGAGAGAAATAAGAAAATGACCTCAAATTCACCAAGTTTGTATTGTGTGGAGCAGTTGGCACCAGAACTTCAATATATTTCTGAAACCCCCAAAATGGAGTCAACACAAGAAAACAGATATTATGTTTTAGAATGTGAGACTTAGTGTTGTTCCCAGAAATTAATTTGGGGGGGATGAATTTTCATTTCGGCATGGTCATGAAGGAGGCATATCCTTTAGTTTAGATGTAACACGTGGTAGAAATTAAAGAATATTTTATATAAATCTTGTTTTTATTATTTAAAATTGTTAAAGACTAACATAGTTTTTATAATATTATAAGAATAAAAAAATAATGATCATTTAAAAATAATAATAAAATTACCAAGAGAAAAATATTCTTACTTACTGTAATCGATGTAATCCAACATCATTGAAAAATTTACTAAAATCCTTCAATAGTTTAAAATCTGTTGGGAAGAAAAGAATGAATCTCATAATTCTTGGTCAGGAAAATGTTGTAGGAAGAATGAAAGAGCATATTCTGTAAGCTTGCTCTCTCGCTCTTCTTTTATAAACACTGATCTAGAAGTTCTTAATCATCTCTTAACTGACTCTTAACTGTGTGTGAAGCTCCAGAAGTTTCATACACAATTAAACTTTTTTATCTTTTTCGTGAATTGTTTAGATGGATTTTTTTTCACTTCATGGAGAAAAAAATTAATCTTGAGAAGAAAAAAATTTTATTTCCTTTAACTTTAGAGCATCTATATTAGTATAATATAAAAATTAGCCCGAAATATTTCAATTTCTAGAAAAGCCTTAGGGAATGCGTGTGCCCCCTCTCCATTTGTATATATCATTGATACAATATGTCACTTGACCCTCCACCAGATCACCTGATATAATCCTTCATGATTTTCTTTGGGAATACATTAAGGTCTTTACTTATACTCCCCCTCTACCAAAAACATTATAAGAACTAAAGAAACAAATCAATGTTGCAGTGATCACAATTGACAAGATAACACTCCGTACATAGAATGAATCAGTGGCGTAGTAAGGTTTGGTGGCACTCGTTGTGAGATTTAAACATATTCTCATGTCTCTTAAAATATAAAATATTAACTGAGAAAGCAAATTTTTATTCAATTATTAATAAATAGGACGAAATATTTGTAATTTTGAAAAAGATTTTATGAATAAAAAAATAAAATACATTTATATAAGCAAACTACGTTAATATACAAAGTAAGAAATCTTTTTCACAGTAATATTATCTATTGCGTGATTTCATTATTATTATTATTATTATTATTATTATTATTATTATTATTATTATTATTATTATTATTATTATTATTATTATTATTATTATTATGCAATTTAATGGTTTGGTTTGGTTTGGAAGGCAGCTATCTACTGTTTTGATTCCCGAGGGCTAATGATACCTAGAAATTAATAAAAACTCAATTGTTTACAAGTTTAGTTTTCTGAAGTTTAATCTACCAAACTTTACTTTAACATGATACTTAGAATCTTTACTTTTTAACTTTTTGATCTACATATTTTGATAGTATGGCATTAAAATCGATATATAGCTACACTGTTTTCAATTGACAAAATGGCTAAAAGAGAGGGTTATTATAAAACAAGAATATTTACCCCCTCATAGCTCGTTCCCGGGACGGGCAGCGCTTACTGCACCAGCCTTCCTACGCCACTGGAACTAGTTCACTAACTGCATGAATGAGTGTAGTGTGACTCAAGAGGTACACATATTTCTGAAGTGTAAAGGTAATTTAGTGAGCTATTTGGTGTAGTGCTTACAATATCCGTTTTACCAACCCTTCCTCTCACGATAAAAATTACTAAAAAAGAAAATAAATTATCGATAGATACAAGCCTGTAAAACTAGAATAGCTGTTGCAAATCCGAAAAAACAGAATAACAGACATAATGTATATATTTAAAACCATAAAATAAACTATAAAACAAAAGGAGAACAATAAAATTTCTAATAAATAAAAAATAAATATAAAATCTAAAAGGTTTTTAAAACTTTTAATTCTACAAAATGTTGATGAAATTTTTAAAATGAATTTGTTCAGCTAATTCAAGTTTGGCAGCTATTAAGTAGCTGAGCTATTTAAGCTATCTTGAAGAGTTTCCTAGCGTTTCAGAAAATTGTAGAAAGCAAAACAAACTTTGAAAAATTGTAGAGCGTAAGAAATTCCTCCTTAATTCTAAAAAATTAGAAAGTTCTCCATTTGCCACACTTATTGGCTAAGCAATCCATACATATTGGTAATCTGTCTTTTAAAAAAATGTACTTCTATGTTGCAAATTTTGCTTTTACTGGTTGACATTTCAATTGCTTCTATTAAAAAATAATAGGGTGATTATGTTTCAGCATTTTGATCTATAAAGAAATATATTTTGTAAAACATTCTTATAACTTTTTTCTTAATAAAAATAATATTTTACAAATTCAAGCCGACTTCCGGTTTGTCTGGCTCCTTCTGTTTATTGGAAACTTGCCGTTATTTTCACCTACCAGTCATGTTTATGAATGTAATACTTTTGAAAATACAGCGTTTTGAAAAATTAACTTTTAATATCAGCCCTGTATTTAGCAACCAGGTACCTATTGCTGAAATTCATTTACTTATTATTAGGTCATTTTTAATCTTAAGTATAGAATACTTATGATTTTCAAATTTACAAAAATGTTACAATTATTTTTTTTAATTTCATCCTTATAAAAAGGTATTGCAACTTGACCGATTGACTAAGCATAAATACACTGGGCTTTCAGATATGCACTTCTCATTTATGTGACTTTCTCAGCTATGCATCTCTTTTCTCTGGTCCCAGTGAAACCCTAAGGGAAATAATGCTAAATTTCTGTCAATTATACAATTAACAGTTATGCCTCTCTCTCACGTGTACGATGCTTTTTTTATGCCATGAAATACAATTCCCGCCCACTTAAACGACGACAATTTGTTCAATTATCTAAGTATCTCCCATTTTACAGATTTTTTCAGCTATCGATGATAATTTCGTATCTCTATCTATTTCTGAGAATAAACTGACTAATAAAGAATGACATTGGCGTGTTTGTGAAGAAGTCAAAAGAAAAAAGGACAATGTCAATTTCATCTATGCCAGTTTTAATATATGTGTGTATGTATGTATATATATATATATATATATATATATATATATATATATATATATATATATATAATATTATATATATATATATATATATATATATATATATATATATATATATGTCAGGATTTAAAATATAGAGTAATTTAAGAGATTTAATTAGGGATTCTTTTAATGGGAGTAACGCGCCTCGAGTTATTAGCCACATAAATACGGCTCACGCGCAGTATATAGGCAGAGAGCGATAAGCAATTACTATAGACGGACCTGTGGCTCCTCGAAGAAGTAAAAACTGCCTTTGTCAGCAGATTGGGCGCCAATATGAGACGCCATTGTTATATATAGATCAAAATATAATATAAGCTGATGTCAGGTCTCTAGTGTCGTTTATGGGACCACGTCATATATATATATATATATATATATATATATATATATATATATATATATATATATATGTGTGTGTGTGTGTGTGTGTGTGTGTGTGAGGTTTAAAAATGGGGGTTAAGAATTAAGCGAGTTATAATTAAAAATAGTTAGAACTCACTAACGTAACGTAATAGTAGAAAGACACACCCTCGAGAGGAACTATACAGAGTAAAGAGGCTGACGCGAAAGTAGACATCGAAATTTGCTTAGGTAGCAACGCCAAAAAAGACAGTTCTGAGCTGGAACTTGGGCTGATAACATCCTCCAAGCTTGCAGCTCCAAAATGTGAACAAAGGATATCTAAATGGACAGAAGAATTACAATAAAGAAGGTCAATAAAGAAGTATGCCCCTAGAGCTCCAAACCAAAAACCAATATGCACGTGTATATATATACTTAAATCTGTGTGTGTAACAAGTTCGTCCTGTTATAAATGGTAATATCTTTTATTGTCCATGTCTTCAAAATAACTTTAAAGAATTGTGTGCCACTTTGACGCATGATATTGATATAGTTTGTTAAATCAGATGAATTCTCACTTGTATGAATTGTTTTTCTTCTGTCCCTTGAGAGTTGTATATGTAAGAGGGGACTGTAATTTAAAAAAAAAATTGCAAAAGTTTGCTCTTAATTGTTAAATTTAAAGTGAACTGCCAAAGGAGATAAACTTTACAACTACTCATGAATATAATAGAAAACTTAGCCCTGAATTTTTTTAAAAACCCAAGTTTCTGCTTTCTTGTATCCGTTTGAGCTTTTAATTTGGTTTACACATTGCCTATTCCTATATAGTTCTCGGTATTTTCTTACTAGCAAAATATTATCTTAATAAGGATCTAACAATCTGCCCATAATTAATTATATAGCTGATGTTATATATTGCCCACATATAAACGAATGGGAAATATCAAGTTCTTCAGACATAATTAAACATTCCCCCACATTTTTCATAATAATAATAAATTAATAAATAATTTGGTTAATTATTTATTAATTTATTATTTATTTATTTATTTATTTATTATTAATTAATTATTTATTAATTTATTATTAAAATTAATAATAATTTTCATATTTATACAATAATGCCTTTAAAAATAGCACTGTAACACTAAAATACAATAGCAACGTAGAAACTCACTCTCCATGCAATTGAAAACTGTTTCTTTATCATTTTTAGAAACTTTGATTTAGTTTTAATGAATTTATATCAATTTTATTATTAGGGTAGTACTTGATATAGAAAAATGAATAAATAAAATAAATTCTAGGCTATGAATTGTATATTTTTCTGATTTACAATATTTTAATGTATTTATCTGATTTTTTCCTTACTTATATGCATTATATGTCTCTTTCAAATGTATAATGTATTTGATATCTTTAGTATATATGATGTTATATGAATTGAGTGACTACTTAATATAATGCTCATGTTTCTTACGACGTCATCGCAATTGACAGAGAAGATAAAATTATAATAAATTTGAAAATTAGTCCCAATTCTAACTTTTATGCATTTAGCATTTTAACGAAATTATGGAATGCTGTCGCATTGACAGAACCTATTCACATATCTTAAGTATGAGAATAACTAAACATTAGCTCTTATATCTGCATTTCCTCAAGCAGTTCGATTTATTGTGAAATTGCATTCAAATCTTTTATTAACATTTTTAGAAACATTTAGTCTTAAAGTTTCATTTAAAAAAAAAAACTCCACTCCTTTTATGTACAAGTTCTATACACTTGAACATGCATTCCATATAATTACATATTTTTCGTTTCTATATTTTAGTTTTAGGCCTTCATAAATTTGCTTTCCTCTAAAATATTTTTGAATACCAAGAATAAACCATTGTAAATTAATCCCCTATATAAAAATAGCCTAAGTTATCTGTCTGTTGTCCTTGAATTTATGAAGCAGTTGGACCTGGAATGGGTAGAAGCATCCATATTGGATTCTTGATGAGTTAGGATTAGCAAAATTCAAAGCGAGTAAAGTTTAAGTTCTCCTAAACTATCGATCCGATTCTAAAATAAATTGGTATAAATATGCTTCATATCATAGAAAAAAAATACTGTCGTTTTTTAAACGTTCGAAATCCAACCCTTACCCCCTTTTCGAACATTTAATGCCATTATTTCAAGTCCTATTTTCCCCAGTTAAGATCAGGCTATTAAATGTATCAATTTATCACATAATAAAACACTTTTTTTTCTAGAATTATGACGTCATTCATTTAATCATTTATTATTTTAAATTATTTAAATATCGTCTGCATTATTTTCATACGTTTTATCACTGAATTTAGATATTATGTAAATAATTTTCTTTTATATTTGGCTTAAATAATGGATTAGGTACATATTTGATAATTTTAATTTTAATCGTAGATTATTTATTGTTGCAAGATAATTCTCAGCCAAAAAAGAAACCTTTTGTTATCTGCCTCATAGGGTACTCTACATTTCTAGAAAATTAAAAATTTTACTGATCCCGTCAAATGACGGGCTATATGCTAATAAAAAAATAGCGATCCATAGATCAAAATATGGACAAAATTTCAATGCTTTGTTTTTATCAGTTGAGTTTTACAAATTTAATTGACTTTAATTTGAATTCAATAATCTTCGTATGGTTTAAAACACTAATTCTCTTCCAAAGTAGCTGCACAGCAATTTTTGTTCTTTGAAACCCCTTTTGTTAGAAATTTCTTTAGCAATCATCTTATCTTTTATCCTGTGTTCTCTAAGTAATAATATGAAAAAGTGATATTTATTCTGAAGCTATTGGATTTTTAAGGCTTGCCTATTGACACAATTTTTTACATAGAACCGAAAGTAATCCAGGAATGCTATCTGTTTTATATTTGCTATGCAAATATTTTAACTAACATTATCAAAATCCACCAGTACGCATTTGTGATTTGTTGCGAGGGTTTGCAACTTTTTTTTACTGAGAAATATCTGACATCTACAAATCTGTGAGAGTCTAAAGTGAAGTTAAATTTTAAAGACCAGTTCATTATCCAAACATTTACAAAAAATATAAATCGAAGTAATATATTTTTTGTTTGCGAGCTTTTGATTTGCGAGCTAAGTCTGCGTTTTAGATCTTCATTCCTGAGAAAAGAAATTTGCCGCTTCTCATTTCTGACTAAAGTAAACACTCTTTAGCTAATGCATTCGCTGTAGTCCTTTTTCTTTAAAAATAATCATTACCTCCCTGAAAATATATTTCCATAAAACGAAAATTTCCAGTTAATCTTCGCCTTTCTTAAGAGAAACCAATTTGCAAATTCCTTTCTTTTGAAAAGCTTTAACAAGATTTTTTCTTCCTTTATTTTATATGCTTTTTATTTATTAAGTGTGAAAAAAAATCTGTGGAGGAATATTGATTAGGTTTGTCGCAGAACAAAGAATATTTATAGAGTAAAAGAAAATCATGTGAAAATAGATAAATAACGGCGTTTTTAGAAGTATTCGATAGCTTTTTAAAAATCTTTTTATTTTGCCTGAAGAGAGGCAGTTGAAAAATCAAAGGATATAACCATCGTATTCACGGCTTTCGTGGCCAACAAAAGGTAAAAGTCTTACTTTTCACTTACCAAAACCATTCAGAGCTCGATAAATGAGACTTTTTTTAAAAAATATAAAAAAAAAACTTCCGCATGGAAAAATTGAAAAACTAAACTCGCAAGGAAAGATCCCCCTTTTAAATAGGATGGAACGGAATATAGGCTTCATAAACTTTCACCACTCCTCACATATTAAGACCTGATTATGATAAATGGGAAAAGGCAAAAGAGAAAAGAGGTAACTCGGAGCTTTTTAAGGCGAAAGTGGGAGGAAAGGGGCTTAAGACGAAAAATTGCAGTCGCAGCAGTCGATCGCCGAGCGTTTTTACATTTCTTTAAGCGCTCATTTTTTATTTGCTCAATTTGTATTTGAGGGAGTGTGCACGTAATCACCATATCCATGATTTTAAATTCATATCCACGATCGTCATATCCATAAGACTGTGTTTGGTGGAGCTGATTCTTCTCTCCCTTTTTTTCAAGAACTTAATAGAATCATACGGAATAGCTTTATTTTTCAGATGACGCAAGTTTCAGTACTCTTCTTCCCTGTTTCTTAAGCCTTTGAAAAACACGATTTCCAAAATTAGTTCTGCGTTTTCTTAATTTGGCATATAATTGTATGATTATTAATATAGGAGAATTTTTAGGGGAATTCTTTTTAAATGAAACAAAGTTGACTATGCAATCCGTCTATTGAGTAGTTGGTATTTTGAAACAGGGAATTTGGAGGAGTCTGCATGTAATCAGCATATCTATGATTTTTAATTTATATTTATGATCATTATATCCATAACACTGTGTTTGGTGGACCTGTTTCTTCTCTTTCTTTCTTTTTCCAACAGCTTAATAAATCATGGAGAATAGCTTTATTTTTCATATGAAGCAAATTTCAGCACTCTTCTGCCCTGTTTCTTACGCTTTTGGAAAACAAGATTTCCAAAATTAGTTCTGTGTTTTCTTAATTTCTAATTTAATTGTATGATTATTTATGTTTAGGAAAATTCTTTTTAAATGAAAAAAAGTTTAATATGCAATCCGCCTATTCAGTAGTTGGTATTTTTAAACAGTGAATTTGGAGGAGTTTGCACTATATCCATTATTTTTAATTTATATTTACGATCATTATATCCATAAGATCATGTTTGGTGGAGCTGATTTTTCTCTCTCTTTTTTTCAAGAACTTATTAGAATCATACAGAATAAGCTTTATTTTTCAGATAACGCAAGTTTCAGCACTCTTCTGCCCTGCTTCTTAAGCCTTTGAAAAACAAGATTTCCAAAATTAGTTCTGCATTTTCTTAATTTGGTATATAATTGTATGATTATTCACGTTTAGGGAAATTCTTTTTAAATGAAACAAGTTGACTATGAAATCAGTCTATTCAGTTGCTGGCATTTTATAACATTGAATTTGGAGAAGTCTGCACGTAATGAGCATATCCATGATTTTTAATTTATTATTATGATCATTATATCCATAAGTTTGTGTTTGGTGAAGCTGATCCTTCTCTTCCTTTTTTCCAAGATCTTAATAGATCATGGAGAATAGCTTTATTTTTCAGATGACGCAAGTTTTAGCACTCTTCTTCCTATTTCTTAAGCCTTTGAAAAACACGATTTTCAAAATTAGTTCTGCTTTTTCTTAATTTGGTATATAATTGTATAATTATTTATGTTTAGGAGAATTATTTTTAAATGAAACAAAGTTGAATATGCAATCCGTCTATTCAGTAGTTTCAATTTTAAAACAGTGGATTTGGTGGAGTCTGCACGTAATCAGCAAATCCATGATTTTTGATTTATATTTATGATCATTATAGTCATAAGATTGTGTTTGGTGAAGCTGATCCTTCTCTTCCTTTTTTTTTCAAGATCTTAAAAGATCATGGAGATTAGCGTTATTTTTCAGATGATACAAATGACGCAAGTTTCAACACTCTTCTTCCCTGGTTCTTAACACTTTGAAAAACACGATTTCCAAAATTAGTTCTGCGCTTTCTTAAATTGGTATATAATTGTATGACTATTTACGTCTAATAGAATTCTTTTTAAATGAAACAAAGTTGACTGTGCAATCTGTCTATTCAGTAGGTAGTTGGTATTTTAAGACAGTGAATTTGGAGGAGTCTGCATGTAATCAGCATATCCATAACTTTTAACTTATATTTATGATCGTTATATCCATAAGACTGTGTTTGGTGTAGCTCATCCTTCTCTTCCTTTTTTTCCCAAGAGATTAACAGATCATGGAGAATAGACCTATTTTTCAAATGACGCAAGTTTCAGCACTATTTTTCCCCTGTTAAGGTTTTGAAAAAACACGATTTCCAAAATTAGTTCTGCTCTTTCTTAATTTGGAATATAATTGTATGATTATTTATGTTTAGGAGAATTCTTTTTAAATGAAACAAAGTTGACTATACAATCCGTCTATTCAGTAGTTGCTATTTAAAAAAAGTGAATTTGGAGGAGTCTTCGTGTAATCAGCATTTCCATGATTTTTAATTTATATTTACGATTGTTATATCCACTGTGTTTGGTGGAGCTGTTCCTTCTATTCTCTTTTTTCCAAAAACTTAATAGATCATGAAGAATAGCTTAATATTTCAGATGATGCAAGTTTCAGCAATCTTCTTTCTTGTTTCTTGAGTCTTTGAAAAACACGAAATTTCAAAAACCAGCTAGTTTTCTTGATTTGGTATGTAATTATATGACTATTTACGTTTGATGGAATTAATTTTAAGTGAAACAAGATGGATTATGCATTCGTCTATGCAATAGTGGCCTTTTAAAACAATAAATTTGGTGGAGTCTTCACTTAATCACCGTATTCATTATTTTTAATACCTATCCACGATCGTTACATCCATACGAATGTTAGATAGACTTGATTCTTCTCTCCCTTTTTTCAAGGACTTTATAGAATCATGAAGAATAGCTTTATTTTACGTATGATACAAGTTTCAGCACTCTTCTTCCCTGTTTCTCAAGCCATTGGAAAACAGGAAAACTTAAAATTTAGCTTGTTTTCTTACTTTTCTATATAATTCTATGATTATTTACGTTTGCTACAATTCTTTTTAAATGAAACAAATTAGATTGTGGAATCCGTCTATTCAAGAGTGAGCTTACAAAACAATGAATTCAGAAACATTTGTATCATTTGCTGATGAATAAAGCTTGTCACCTGATTAATGAAGAGGAAACTATAATTAAAGAGTTTTTTCGTACGTAAAGCAAATTTGTTTACTTGCACACAAGAGTCACAGTACTAGTAAAAAGGAAAATAATGAAGAGAATCCTTTCATTTTCATAAAATGGTATAATGAAGTGTTTTGGGGGAAATATAATAAACTTCTTACATTGTTAAAAACTGAGCAATTTTTTTGTGTATTTCTTTGTAAAGAAATAAATAGAATGATCTTTTGAAAACCTACAATTACATTGGACTAAAAAGGTTGTTTTGGCTGATGAAGGACCTGGAAAATATTATCATATTAGAAGCCTAATTAGCAAGAAAAAAAATCCAAAATAACAGTGATAAACTAATTTTGCCATTCTTATATTAAATCAAAATGTCCTTTAAAAATTAAATGAGTAAATACTTCTATTTAAAATAATTAGACTAGAGTTTGTACTGGAAAGCTTTATGATTTTATTTAAGTAGCAGATGATAATATAATTTAAAATTGTTCCTTATAAACTTGTGATCTTGAATTAAAAAGTTTAAAAAAATGACGGGGTGCTTTACTTTATAAAGACCTAGAAATCAAGGAGTGATTTTTCGAAAGAATGAAGAAATTTCCCTTATCAGTAGTAGGTGGCAGTTTTCGTAAACAAGGGTAGTAAAAGACATGAGTGTTCTAATAGGTCCATAGTTGTTCAACTCTAGCCCTTTCATGCTTCTTTTTTCTTTTTGATCATCAGTTATTGTCAGAGTTTGGTACATTGTGTACGTTCCGAAACAACTCTAAAAATACAGAAATTTTGTAAGTGTGACCTAGAGAGGCTAAAATGCTGACCAGCCTTTGTTTTAGAAATATTACACTCATACCACTTTGTAGACTTTAAATCTTTTTTTTACAATGCATGGATTCATTGTATTAGAATATTCATCCATGCATCTCTGCGAACTTGCTGATATTTTATTATATAATCGCCACATGGATGATAAGCGTTGCTCACTATGAAGGAATAACACATATGGCAACCAAGTACGGGATCTGAAATAACGCTTTCCGGCATGGCAGGCGAACGTTCTAACGGCTATACTGACCTAGTGGTCCTTTCAACACATGATCTCTCAGTTTAGCATTACTTGATATAACGTAAAAAATTATATTTCTGCCATTGAACCCCTTTTTAAAGATGCTTATATTTTTTGTAGTCACCCTGTAAAATCTGTTACCAGTGGAAATTAATATCGTTCTGTCTTTTTGAAAATTAATTTTTCGTCATATAGCCTTATTAACCAGGATAAAACTTAAGAAGCTTTAAAATTTTAACATAAATAATATACATTAACCTTCTATACACCGCATTATTATAGAAATTCAAGAATCAATTTTTTTCATTATAATTTCATTTAGATGCGACTGTAAAAATTGTAGTAATGAATATTTCGAAAAAAAGAATATTAAGTATTTTAGCCTGTTATCATGTGAGTACATTGGCACGTTTAGCTATGATTAAAAAGTAATAAAATATCCTTAATTTTGTACAGTGAAACATGCTAATGTTCCCTCTTGGGAACATGCAGATTTTTTTTCTTGAAAAGGCATTATTCTCATATCTACCAGTGAAAATTTATGATATCACTTATATGTCATTTAAATAAGTATGATTTCATTTTCGAAGTTTTCGAAAATTTTTAAGTAATGTCATGCGACAAGAGCTATAAAAGGCCTTTTTTTGTAAATTGCTGAGATCTAAAAAATTTATTTGTAGAACGTAATTATTATATAAAAAATCAAGGATATACTTGTGATTGAAAATTTTTATAACGCAATTTTAGAAAAACTGCGATCAGTTTTTAATTAAATTTAAAATTAAGTATTCCCATATGTGAACATTATCGTGTAAGTGGTTAACTCATTAAACTTAATAATACTTAAAAAACTAATGAACTTTATAGTGGGTGCTTACCTACCAGACTGTATTTTTCTACTTATTTCATCTTAAATATTTTTCTTATTTCATTGATATTGATAAAGTATAAATATTTTACTTTACGAGTAAATTACTATTTTATTATTATTAAAGTAATTTTCTAAACACAAATATTTCAAACTTCCCCCTATTAAATAGCTTGTGTAACCTTAAACAAATAAGTATATTCGATCTTATTTGAGTTAAAGTAAGCATAAAAAATATGCTTTATTTAACTCAAAGTGCTCAAAGTTTACTCAATTGAAATAATTGTACTGGTTTTATTTCTAAAATTCCACACAGTTTAAGAAAAGCTCTGTCAATACTTTCTGTATATATTATTGCAACAAATATATGCTAGCACTTTCCATCATCTGTTATTCAACTTCAACAACAGTTTCTTACTATATATACAACAGTGAAGCTTATATGTTTTACTTTACTCTTCTTGATCAAATTCAGGTAAATTTGAGTTTGAAAATGATTGAGAAGCTCGAGCTATTTTTTAGACCAATATATTTATTTTAATCTATTTGTAATATAAATATGCCAATCAAGAAAGTTTAAAAATTCAAGTGTAGAGTAGAATTATAAGATATTAGAGTTCCTTTGGGAAAACACTATCATATAGGATATTCTATCCCCCATTCTCCCCATACATGATGAGTAAAAGAATTTTCGTGAAATGCATTTATTTGTATAAACTACTATATAACTCCTTTGCGCAACATCCCCTAGGGAGCCAGGGCTTATGGTGCCAATCTTCGTTTACAAGACCAAAGGCCCTGGGGTGTGAAGCATATGCTCCGGTTAGGTGGTCAGGCTTACGCGGAACCCCCAGTGTTTAGTTCCCCAGAACGCTTGGTCCTCAGTTCATCTACCCACTTAAAGGATGAAAGGCTAAGTTAACCTTGCCCATCCCGGGGACCGAACCTCAGACCTGTGTCGTGGGAGCACGATGCGCTACCCCTACGCCAAACGGCTTCAAACTACTATGTAAACTGAACTTTAAAATGACTTACATAATATTAAATAAAAGTAAAATAAAATTAATATTTAGAAAAAAATACCAAAATATATTTAGTATGGATAATATATATATAAGTATATATATAAGTTCTTTCACTTGACACCTCATTTGTTAAGTTTGTTTTACAAGTGGAAACAAAAGGTAGATAACCGCACTGAAGAAATAATTGTTTTACAAGAGACCTACAAAAGATAAATCATTCATAAAGATTTCTTCTATCTCTAAATCACCAATGCACATGTGAGGGGTAAAACAGTAGGTCAGAACTGAGAGAATTTCTAAACTTTTGATTTTTCCAACAGTTTGTTTATATTTATTTATAAAATGATAATTATTTCTATTTATAAGTAAACATCAGATATATAAATGTAAAATAATTTTTCTTTTAAAATGTTGCTAAAAAGTGTTAAAAATATAAAATTTAGAATAAAATAATTTTATACTATCCTTTCTAAATAAAATCTTGAAATATATTTTCTGAAGAACTTGTTTTTCAGTCATCCAAGTTAGCGTGAAGCCTGATTGCATAGCTTGAAAAGTTTCAAATGTATAATATATAAAGTTTTCTGGAATATATCGCATATAATTAGCTTTACTTTGAAGTGCAGGGTAAACTTGATGTTTGAATTTGCCTCATTTATAGAATATGAATATAAAAAAAATCACAATTTCTACTATGAATTCTGTAAACTTCCCTAATGTTTATCATATCTCTGCGAAATTTCAGAATATTATAAAAGTTTTATTTCGTTGCTCTCCTGAGTGTCTTGGTAACCTATTAAATCAAGCAAAGAAAGAAAAAGTAAACCAACTAGAGTGTCTCGCGTAAGTCTCACATTTTGCACAGAATTATCCCATTTGTTAACACCTTACTAATATATTGCTATTATATATTTTTTCAAGCTTTGCCTTATATATACGTAATATATTTTATCATATATATATATATATATTAAAAGCAATTTCCAAATGTAGAAAATTTTTTATCCTTTTGTATCACCGTATTAAATCTTCTAAATGCCCCCAAAATTAATGTCATTTCCCCATAGCCTTTGTTGATTGTTGCTTTACTGAAACAAGTAATTTAATTTTCATATCGAAATTTCAATCATAGTTATTACTGTATTAAATTAGATTTGTTCAATTTGAAAAATAAGGAGACGCTAAAAGCACTCTTTACAAAGATAGTTCGAAAATCTTTATGCAAAGGTAAATTTTATTTTAAATATTTTAAAATGTAAATAAGAAAGATGTATTTTTCTATTTCTAACAAATAGATATTTTTCTAATAAGTTTTCATTTTTATGTATTAAAATTATTTAATAATTGTTTTCATATCTGAAAGGGAGCTGCATGCTCAATGTGTTAGTTTACTTATTTTCTCCTACTTATTTGGGCCTTACTTGGCAGCGTATTCTATTCCATAACGACTTTCTATAGCTCCCTTTTTTTAATATAAGGAATTATTGCAAAAAAGTTTTAAAAAACAAACATACCTTAAAATAACTGTTGTTAGTTTAAAATACACTATTTTCCCAATAAATTTTCATTTTTATTGACTGAAAATGTGTTACGTGTTAAATATAATACATTGTAACATTTGGCAAAATATTTTTAATTCGGGATTTTTAAGATACAACCCCCTCTTTCACCTAAACCTCATGTTAGGCTCCTAATTTTAGTGATAAAATATAATTTGAAATAAGTTTACAGCAATTTTTTATCTTCAGGGATGCCTCTCCTAGATATAGGCTTCATATGTCACTTTAAATTTGAATGAGTTCTTTGCAACAGATGGAAGCACAAGATTGTAAAGTTGACGTTTTTGACTTGTTAAGAAAGAAAATAGAGGATAAAAACATTTTGTTTGTGTTTAACGCTTGTATTTTTGCTATTAATAATTTTGAACAACATTTACCACAATATAAAACACTAATATAAATATTAAATTTATCTAAAAAGACTCTATTTTGTTTAAACATATAAATATGTATGCAATTGCACTCCTAATCTTTTTCACTCATTTAAGCTTCGTGTAAGATTCCTTAAGTTTTTTTAATTAACCCTCTAAGCGGTTCGCATGTACAATTCCGCCAAACCGATGATGTCTTCAAAGCGGTTGCCACGTACAATTTTCGACCCCCAAAAACGTTCCGAAAAGGGATGTATTGTACATTTCTGCCAGTGTTTTCCATCATGGAGTTTTGAGGTAGGAGGGTCAGGTCGATTGTTTAGGAACTGCACCACTACTCCCTGAGGCACAAAGACGCTGATAGCTTTTCATGGCTTTGTAAATCTCTATTTCGAAGTATTTCGTTTGCGGTAACAGACGTATCTCTAATTGCACCACTTAATTATCTTGGAGAACTTTCGTAAAAATATAAATAAGTCTTTGAAAGAATATTTTTGTTTGTACTTTTAGAATCCAGTATTTCTTATGGGATGATCTTCTAGACTCGACGAACTCTATGTGTATCAAAAATTAACAATCTATAATATCTATTTATATATCTATTTATAACCGGAAGTAAAGGGACAATAACGAGGGTGGGTTTCCCGTATTCCAATCTAGTCGACAAAGGGTGAAGTAAAAAATCATAGAACGCTTTGGTCACTGACACAATAAAAATTTAGCGTATTTTTTGTAGAATTTTTTTCCTCGGTGTGTTCCACTCGGAGGGTTAATAGAACCATGATAAACAGTTTATTTTTTTCTACATAATCTTAAGTGCAATCTGTATAATCTTATGTGCTTGAAGTTTGAATTTTTACTATTAATAATTTTAAACAACATTTATACCAATGTTAAACATTAATATAAATATAAAATTTATCTAAGAGACTCTGTTTTGTTTAAATCTATAAATAAGCATGCATTTGTACTAACCCTACTTTCCAGTCATTCAATCTACGTGTAAGATTCCTTAAGTTTTACTTAATAAAAGCATGATTAACAATTTAGGATTTTTACATAGTCATGAGTGAAATCTTAAGCACAACAAATTACAAAATAGTTTATTTTCTTTGGTTTTCATATAATAAGGGTTTGGTTTGGTGTGCTACGGTCGGCTTTTTGTAACATGAGGGCTAATGAGACCGGGACCTACAGCTTAAAGCTGATTCCGAACGGTTACGAACATCCATGCCACTGTGGGATTCGAACCTACGAACTCCGGTACTGAATGCCAGCACCCTAACCAATCGATCCTCGTTAGGCCACACAGTAAGGAAATAAGAGTGTTAAAACTTTTTGTAACTTAGATTTCTTTTGAAATCCAATATAATTTTCAATGAGTAAGCAATAGCAAATCTCAAACTTACCAGAAAAGTTAATTATGAAATTTACCCGGCAAGCCATACTTAATTCTTTATCTTAGCTGTGTTCTTTTTCAGCCTGTCTTTTTATTAAAAGTTAAACATGTCTATCTCGAAACTGGCGTATATCGAGTATTTCTTTTTCCTGCACACTCGATTAATATTTTATGATCTCGAATATATTTCCAATATATCAGAACATATTTCCAATATATTCCAAAATATTTCCAATATATTCAAGATATATATTCGAGATTCTCAATATCTCGAAATCAAAACTCCATAATTTGCAAATATGAAGCGAGATTATTATTTAAACTTCCAAGCAATGAAGAACCGAACGATAGCCGAATGGTTAGGAGGCTGATCTTCGGAAGAGAAGTTCAAATCCCATTGTGCCATGGATGTTCGTAGCCGTTCGGAATCGGCTTTAAGCAGTAGGTTCCAGTCTCATTATCCCTTGTGTTGTAAAAAAAAATAGAACGTGGCATTCCAAACTAAACAATCAAGAATGATTTTCTTCAAACTCTATTTGAGGAGAAGACACAAAAGTCGGTTGAAGGGTAAGAAATTCGAAACATTAACATTAAACTGCAGGATGACGATTCAATGCAATGGTTGTATACAATTGCTTGAAGTAGACTTTTCTTTCAAGGATTTTATACATGTAGACAATTCTCTTATCATATCTGGAAATTTAACAAAAAAAAAATCTAAGAAATATGGGTTGATTTTGATAATGATGGAAATGAAACATATGAGGATGCAGGTGTTATAAAAAATCACAGCCAACTGAAATTACTTATACTCTAAAAAACTTTCTGAAATTGCAGGATGATTTCTCCACTTTTTACAAAATAAAAATTATAAATCAAACAAAGAATGTTCGACTTCAAACAGTATTAAGAGATTATTTCACGGGGTGTTTAATTGTAATTTGCATTATAATTATTATATTACATTACATACTAAATGTGCAGTTATGGCTTCAAAAATACTTTATTCTAAATTGAAATATCCAATAAAGTTAACCCATTAAAGCCTCCATACCTCGAAAATATTCTTATTTCGAATTATTTTTGATCCCCATGAACCCCATTTTGATCCCCATGGGGTTCAACCCCTATGAATCCATTCAATTCCCCTCATCGAATTGGATGATTTTCCATCCAGTTCGAGATTTCGCAGGTCTAACTGTATAAAGAATTTAATTATTTG